>BOPP01000010.1:3849660-3923467 GCA_017312745.1 Gryllus bimaculatus | reverse complement strand
TGGTTTTCTCAGAAGAGGATACAGATATTATTACCAAGACAAAAGAATACTGAAATTTAGAGAACTTTCATGATTGGAACTCGGGGGGGGGGGGGGGGGCATCTCGATATACCGAAAACGCTTAGGGAAAGTGCGCGAACGAGTTTACTGGGTTAATTCCATGCACATATCGTAAAGATTTGATGGCAGGAGGTGTCAAAGTTTGCTGCTACAAGTAATGACCTCAAGAACGAAAAGAGCGAAGCTGAGGCAATACACGTTGGGAAGCCCTTTGAAAGAATTGTCATTGATCTAGCTGCTTTATTTTAACATCAAAGACACAGACGCTATTAATTTTATCAAGCTCGTTCAGATCGTGCCAACAAACAGAACAATTGGCATTGATAATAACGGACCAAATATCCAGGGATAAATTCAAAAGGATTAAGGAATTTCTGAAGAAAAAAACAAAACTAATATGTACAGCGGTAATGCACCATTTTTCAAAACGCTGATAGAGAGTGAATCAGACTAGTCAACTACAAAATAGATGTAAAATCAATGAAACTGACAAAAGGCTTGGACAACGATGCTAGAGAAGGTAAATAGATATAATAAGATAGAAATTCCGTCACTGGTTTTGCTCCAGAATATTTATTAATGGGACGGACAGCGAGTGTTCATACCAGAAGAATAAAGAGACAGAAAAATACAGATTACTGGATTCAATGATACAACTCTAAGCTTTGGAAAGGTCCATAAGATCGGATATTACAAATAAAAAACTGTATACAGAAACAGAAACATTCTGAAAGAGACATGGTATATATAAAGAAAACGGAAATAGCTGATAGGAAAAGAGGTTGACTTATTTGAGAGTTTGGACCATTTGAATTATAGAAAAAATATCAATCCCTATAACAAAATCAGACCAATAGTAAGTCAGATACAAGTTTATTCATATATCAAAACTCATACCATAGAAGAGGGAGGCAAAAAAATAGAATAAGAATATACTTGAATATCACAGAAGGCCATAATACTATAATGTCTCATCTTAGGGGGGGGGAGGATGTAAAGAAAATTAATTATTCTTTATTCTGAAACTGTGCTTCCCCTCTTGGCGTGGTTGAAACTAAGGAACCGGTTATAGAGGGAAATGAGTGGTACGATTGGTTGAAAGAATATTTAAATACGCATGAGTATAGCTCTTGAAGGAATTTATCAGAAAGTGCATTAATATTAAAGTAAGTGTGTAAACAGAGAAGCGGGTTAGTTTAACTTTCATTGTCGTTTATCTGTTAAGGTAAGAGAATTTGTTATATTAAATAGTCTTTGTAATGATCAAATATTAATGTCTTTCGGTAATGATGGTTCAATAAAAAGGAATAAATCTGTTTACAGGAAACAAATTGAGCCTAATCATTAACCTGCATAAATAATTGTCTTATATATATTATATATATATATATATATAGTTAATATAAATATATTTTCTTCTAGCTACGCCCTCTGTTCGAAACAATGGACAGACACCCGCAAATGTTCTCCTCGTCCGGGAACTAGGCTTTTCCAGTTTAGTTGTAAAACTAGTGGAAGAAATAACTGGCGAAGGCTTCCTGTAAAACTAGACCTAAGCAGAAATGGACGTCTTTCATAACCAGGTGCGTGACGACTAAAAATCGCAAATGACGGCTTCAAAAGGTTGACAATCAAAGCCGAAGAAGGTACGACTGGAGATGTGTTTGGATGTTCACCCCTCCCCCCAAAGACGCCGCGGGTTTGTGTCAAATTACAACGGCAGTGGGAAGGGCCGTACGAAGTGGTGAAGATAAATGAGTTCTACGCGAATTAAAAAATTGCGATGCAAACGGGTTCGTTCATTCCAATCGGCTGGCGGCCGTGCAAGAAGTAATGAAACGGGAGAAAAACACCGCACGAGTTTGTGAGGTGGACAGGAAAGAGTTTCACTTTTGAGAATTGATGATATAGTCGGTGTAAAGTGTGGGACCCAATGGAATATAAATAAAGGATCTGTTTGCGGTACCCTAGGACTATTCATTAGTAATTGGTGTCGGCCCAGGATCTAGACCTGACAAGAAGCATGCTGCTGCATTCAGAGCAAATACAGGAGAATAGAAGAATTGAGAAATCAACCAACCGGAATTTGGGAGGTGTGCAACTGCGTGACTTGGAGAGTAATACAAGCATGTTGGAAGTACTCTTCGGTACAAAAAAACTGGGGTGAAAATCTTACGCTGGGCGCTACCATGAGGAAATTCAGTATATCCGAAGAAGACAATAAACCTGTACTACTATTTAAGACCTCCAACGTGCAATAGAGGCTCCAGTGCAAATATCTGCATGCTTTTCACTAACCGCGCTCGTGGGCCGGAAAGGTCCTAAGGAGAGGGCATGAAGAATATTGCATCAATAAGATCGGATTCGCTGTGAGAATTACGTCATCTGCCGGCCACCCCCCCCGCACTGGGACGGTACCGGGTTATCGCGTGAGGTCGTGTAGAAGTGTAGCGCAAGTTCCGGATGTGTCGAGGCGAGTGCCGTCAGTTATAAATTCGCCGCTGCGCGGCGCTGGCAGTAGCAGTCAGTCATTCAGTGTGTGTAAGTGCAGTCTGAAGTTGGGAAGCTGAGCAGGTTGAACGTGTGCATTGGCGGTGAACTGCAGTGCGAGGACGTTTAATACAGCGCGTAATGTGGGTCAAGGCTGTGGACCGTGGAGTGCAGTCGTGGACAGTGTATGTGCATCAGACATGTCGTAAGTAGTAGTATGTGGCGATAGTGTACGTAATAAAACTAATTAAGTCAGCGATTTAGGTAAGTAAAAGGCGTGTCTTAATATTTAAAATATTAAGAGATTAATAGTTTCGGGTTTCGTGTGTACTATATGTGTAGTCGAAGACCACGAAACTGTGGCAACTATATTCTGTAAGATAAACGTAATTCGCATTTTTGGTGGCTTTATAGCTTAAGGTACACAGGAATGCTAACCTTGTTTTTCTGGGTCGTTGTTTCAGCATAAGAAACGTTACGTTATATGATATCAAAGAAGAGTAAACTCGTAAAAATTGCTATTCTGCGTTCTATGAACTATTTAAAGTACGTATGTATAAATACAATAATATGAACAAATTCCGTAAATAAATTTTAACTACATGAGAGACAAGTAAAATAACATTTTTGTACTTTTTTTTGAAAAACACAAGAATAGAGTAATGTGGTGTTTGTCATCTATAGAGTAATTAGCACTATCCGTGCACAAGTTTAAAGAAAGAATGTGGGCCTTTTTTGAGAACATCTGTTTTTGTAATTTTTTAAAAATTATACTTTTGCTAAAAACTAAAATTTCAAACAAATAAAGCATGATATTAATAAAAGACTTATTAAGGTGACAAATTTATTGAAGGAAAAATCTTTATATGGCAAGATTTGTAGGAGACAAAAAAGCGTAGCATCATTGAAAATTTTCATAAGTTCGATTAAACCTTACAATCGGATTATGCTACCTTCATACGTGTATTTTACTTATTCTACAAGATTTTAAAGGAAAAAGTTGGCACGTTTTTGAGAAAATTTTGAATAAAAATGGTCCCGGGGGCTTCAATGTAAAGTACAATCCAATTTTAAGATTTTTTTCAAATCTCAATGAATTGACTCGGCCAGAGAATAAGGGTTTCTTCAGTTTGAAAAAATTGTACGTTGGGTTTTTCGCTAGTGGTGTTCACGTGGACAAGACGTTTAAAAATCGGTATCAGGGGGGCCTGCAAACGTGTATTTACAATTGAAATCTTCGAATAAATTTTTTCGGCAGCATTGCATACTTTCTCTTATACTAATATACTCGTATATATGAGAAAGTAAGAAGTGCTTATCATGGAGCAATGGAGGAAAGCATTTTCATTTTCCACAACTCGTTTAAGAACACCTTTCTCAGCGATTGAATCCCATTGCGCCCAGTACGATTTTACTGCTGAGGAATAGGGAGCTATTTCTTGCCAACTCGGTCTCCGTCCCGTCATTTTCCATTTCCAAACATGTTTCAATTCTGAGTCTTTTATCTGATCTTTCTGAAGTTCTTTAGGTTGCCATCGGTCGTTAATCACAGATACCCTTAAGGTAGGAAACATCTCTCCTAATAGATTTAGAAAATTTCTCTTCCATTTTTTCAACTTTCTCTTCGTTATTCGAAATTTTCTCCTCTATTTTTTCTTCGTTCCGCAAAATTATCCCCTCGATTTCTTTTCTAATTAATGTATTATTCTGTTGTATCTTTTATTCCATGTTTTCTAACAATTTTTCTTCCGAAACTGGAATTTACTGTCCGTTTTTCTTCTGTTTTGTAATTTTCACTCAGAGTTTTGTTAATTTTTCTTCTAACTTTCTGAAATGTTCTGTTAATTTTTCTTCTAATACTTGGGATAGATTCGAAGTTTCCAGTCATCTCGAAGAGAAAACTTTCTGGATCCTCTCCTGTTGCCTTCATCGCGTTAGCAAGACGTTCTTGTGAAATTGCTTTCGTTACGGTGGTGACTTGTTCCCTCTCTTCTAACTCCTCCTTCAACTCGGCTACTTTCAGATCACGGAAGGTTTTTGTGAAACTGATCTTCATTAAGATTTTAATTCACCACACGTTATACTGATTTATCCCCACACCTGACACCAATTGTAACGTTTCTTAGTGGTGAATTAAAACACACAGGTAATATTTTAACAAACGCGTTTATTTTGTTCGTTAAGGATACCCTAAAAATGCTTGATTTATTTACAGAGAGGTTGCACAGTTCTCGTGTTCTTCACTTGGTTATTTCCTTACACACGACTCACTTCTCTTGATTATGTATTTACACTGTTCACTTCCACACTATCGCACTGTCTGATGCACCTACCATAGTTCACGGCGCCGACCCCGTTCCTCTGCACTGCTGTTCACCGCAATGCACACTTCGCTGCTCAGCTTCCGACATCATACTCACACTGACGGACTGACTGCTTACTGCCAGCGGCGAATTTATACCTTCCCTGCTGGCGCCCATATCGACCCATCCGGAACTTGCGCCACACTTCTAAACGACTCGCGAAAAAAACCGGAACCGTCCAGTTTGGGCGCCGGCAGATGGGGGCAGTTTGGGGGGGGGGCGCCGGCAGATGACGCAATCCACTTCGCGAATTCCGGCAGGTGATGCAATATTCGTTACAATAATATATGTTCTATTATTACAAAACTGAAAATTAAAAAAATGTACCTTGGGGGCAGCAGGCAAGAGCATGTGGCAAGTTCGAATACCTCGCCGAAACCAAAGGAAACAAAAAAACTAATGCGGGAAAGTCCGTGCCATACGGTAGCACTTCTTCTTAAATGAAACGTTTAAAAAATGGTAAATTAAAAGAAGTAGATAATAAAATAATTAAATTTTATGCAAACTATGAATCTTTCAAATTTATCCAGTAACATCCCAAAAAGTGCGATTTTTGGCAGGATTCCCCAAACGTGCAGAATAAATCAAGTACTAGAATAAAACCCGTTTAACGATTCAAATTTCACACAAGATTTAAAGTTGGCAAAGATAAGATGCAATAACACGAGAATCCGGTCTGTAATAATCACCGATAAGAATTTTGAAGCCTCCCAACTTACAATATTGTATAACCGCTCTGACGAACGAATCATCAAAATACTCGCTATCTAACCACCCAGTGTTCCATTAAATGGTGTCTCCTTTGGAAAACCCTCAATCTAGGAGTTTTACAAATCTTTTGATTTGTATGATATATTCGTTGCTAACGTGTCCCATTACTTGCTTTAGCAAACATGATGGATGTAACAGATTTCGATTCGTTCAGTACCCTTTCAGAATATTTGCAGCCCTATTTCGTGGATTGTCAGCTAAATGTCTCATCAATATGGTGGGAGCTCATTTCTTCGATTTCCATTTGCATGTTGTTGAAGTGTTCACAAAGTACATTCTCAAAAATTACTGCTCTCGCCCTTAAAATTTTGACACATCCTTAAACTCAGTGTCTTTATTGCACTTCAAAAAGCTCATGGTAAACTCATAACCTGGTGTATTATTTCTAAAGCATTTAATACATTTGCCTCTTCTGTCCGCATATCCCTTAATAAACAACCTCGGCGTGGTTCTATCAAACGGGTAGCCCCACTCTCAACACACCTATCTAGGAAACTATAATTTCTTTGTAGTGGCGCTGTGGAAGGGAATCTGATGGAATTTCAAAGCTTCCCAAATACCGCTACCATTCTTGATAGCCCCTAGTACTCGTTCTAATTCTTGTGAGGTCCTCGTTATGTAACGTTTAGCTTAGGGATCTGGTTGATAGTTCCAGCGCTTGAAGATAATTCGATCGCAACACAATACAATAGTTGTCAACACCATAAGTAGAATTTGACTTCAGTTCATTTTAGAGCACACTTCAATCACCAAATGAAATATGTTCAAAAGCTATTGACGAAACAACAAAAACTCTTAAACCGTACCGCACTCCATTGTCGTGCAAGTTAGCTGCACGAACCCGGAGAAAAACCTTTCACTCCTGATGCAGATTTCGTTTTCGAAATCGCGAAATATGCTGCTCTGATTTTATACGCACTCGTTTTCATGAGTATCTACTCTTTAGTTGAATTCAGAATAAACGATAGCCATGTTTTGTTGACAAACTGATAAAACGAACGAGCTATAGATTTCTCGTAATAGCCCTGTCAATAAAATAATCAGCCCCACACTCTCCTAGCATCTTGCGAAAAGAGGGATCAAGAAAAATTGAGAGATAATAATAATGCGATATCAACGTGCTTCGGAGCATTGTTGCCACATTGACACTCACAATTTTCAGCAGAATCTCAACTCAGAACTGACATTTGAATAAACGTGAATTTGAAATGTTCCGACGGTCATCAATTAAGCGCTATTATAATTTTCCTCATATGTATCTATTCACCTCAATTCAAATTATTAATTCATAAACTTTTTATTCACGAGAAAAAATAATTTTGCACAAATATCTTCAAAAGAGTTGATCATCATACTGTCCTCTAGAACTTAATTGATGTTACACAAAAAACAACCTTGTCGGCAACGGCGGATTTGTGAACAGGCAAACCTAGGGCGGCAAACTTTTTTTTTATAGAAAATTATCTTTCTTAAATGTTAAATTCACCACAGAATTTGCTCCAGTTTCTTCTAACTTTTACACATTGTTTCCACATGTCATGTTGCATTTTGCATGGCTATGTGTACACCTATTTCAAATTGTTGGCTGAAAGATTGGTTGAAGTTTTAAAGTGTATCAAAAACTACTTAAGATCAACAATGGGCAAAAGTAGATTAAATTCACTTTCCATTTTAGCCATAGATAAAGATATTTTACTTAAAATAGATTGTGATATCAACAAATTTGCAAACCAAAAAGTTCCACGAAAGCAATTATATAATAAATGGTTAAAACGAACTTTAAAATAAACAATAGAATTTGTAATTAAATTGTTGTCTTGTAACACTAAAATGAAAAATTCAATAAATTGACCAGGGGTTTCCAAAAAATATTTGCCTAGTGTGGCAAATTACATAAATCTGCCACTGCTTGTTGGGATCTGATCTTTGAGAAGAAAGTTGAACAGTCTTATAGAAATAGGTTGTAACAAGACATTGGCTCTGTGGGAGCTTTTCCAACAAAATATGATGCATAGGGATCAGAGACAGACTTTCTGGGATATGAACTGCTTGGATTTGTTGGCAGCCTCAAAGAAGAGCACACCAACCAATGGAACTCACGGCTCTACATAATTATTAATACAGTTCATGGTTTTACCATAAAGTTGTATTTACTTTATATTCATGTGCCTTCTTAAAAAAATTAGCTTTGCCAAGTGAAATTAGATATTAAATATTCACAATTCATAAAAATAACTGTAGCAATTTCCTGCAAGTATATTTAAAAAAATATTAACATAGCATGAGGATACTGAAAATTAAAGAATTCATTAGTCACACAAGACTTCACTGAAGACACCCTCATGGAATTAATATCCTAACCTATTTGGACAGTAGAGTCAGATTTCCAAACCCTATCAGCAAGGTAAACCGAACTGCTGAATACAATACTTTGCACATAAAATAATATTACACCTGCTCTCTCTATCCGACTCAAAACGGCCATTAGCCAATGTGCCTCGCAGAAATGTGTCAAATAATAATCATAATATTCCTACAATCTCATTGCCCTACACAATGCTTATACCAGAAAATTGGTTTTGGTGTATAACCAATCATGTTAAAATACCACAAGGGCAAATTTTATTGTACTTCAACTTTTAACCTGCATATCTTAATAATAAATCAACAGCAGAAATACAGTAAGATTAGACATAGAATGCTGGATTACGGTCTGCATTCTGTGAAACAAACCAGGTCAGAGAGGGTAACATCCACCGGCTTAGAAACCCATGAAAAGGAAAAAACTGGTCATATATATGATAAGTATACTTGACCAACAAGGATCATAAAATCTATACAGAACACCATAATTCCAGGATTTGTTTTATTAAAAATTATTACATTGATTTTTTTTCCATTTTCAGAGGTTTCCGATTTGGTTGTGTTCCGATTTAACATACAACTGCAAAAGTTTCTATTGCTGAACTTAAATGCTCCTGATTGAAAAAAGGGAACAGATTTTTAATATTCATTGAGAATCTTAATTTTCTATTCCAGTGAAAGATTTTCATTACACGATGGATAAAACACAGCTCTATACTGAATGCAATCACTATTTTATTCTAATTCTTACCAAATCATCTCATTGCCTGACAATATAAAAATGAGAAAAGTATTGTAATGAAAGAGCATCTGGATAAATAGTAATACTCAAGACTTGATATGAATGGGAACATTCTTCAGCTAAATTAAGCTGAGAAGCTCAATTCTAGGGCACAGATTCACAAGATGTTCTTTCACTAATATTGCCTGTAATTACCTTTTCTCAGAACATCATCTGACATTGAGCATCTCATCTTAAAATTAGAAATGCTGGAATTCTTTCAATGGATACGTGCTAGTTTTGAGAATTGTCTTCCACATTTTCTAAAAAACAAGGTTAAAATAATACATTTTTATCCATTATAATGCAAAAATATCTCAAAAATATCAAATAACACATTGCACAGTTGCTCCATTTTAACATAGGAAATCACTAACTAGAACCTTATTTTCAATTTGTTTTATTTTACAGGTTTTGGAAAATTCTTCCATAATATTCCTTTCCTTTGGTTTTGAGTGTCACTTGAAAAAAGCTTTCAGAAATGAACTTTTATAAGGTAACCAAATTCTTTTATGACAAAATGAAAGTCTCTAAGGCTGTCCTCATTATTGTTTTATTTATAGTAGTGCATTGGCATACTGAAAACTGCCAGATCAGAGGAAAAACAATGTTCATTGAATATTGACATAACTATTTTTATCCTACATGACAGCACCAGCAGACCAAACATATTCATGCAAAATTAAGCCCACTCAGACAAAATACTTGACAAGAGGCCACTGAGCGTATTAATTTCAGTGCACCCAATTTGCTGAACATCAATAAAATGGTTGCAAGTCATGCAAATAAAGAATTAAATCTCACAAGTTTAAGAATAGGTGAGTAAAAACTTCTCTGGGCATCTACTAACTAAAAAAATCTTTTAGGTCAGTCTTATCCATCCTTATTCACTCCTAAGTTGGTCAAGAATGCTGCTCCCACACACAATTCTAAACTGGATGTTCACACACAATGAATGGTGATTTGACCTGCCAATATAGAAGAACTACCTTAAGACAAGTGAAATGAATGCTCCATAGTAACCTGATATGTTTACAGATGTATATGAAATACTTGGAAAGCCTGTACTTGTACGTCATTGCTAGTCACTCATCAGTACATTTTACTGACTTCACTTTTTCTATTCTGGACAGTTACATGAATTAGCATTCAACCTGGAATGGTGTCATATTAAAGATTGCTGCACATTCCTGATTGGCTTCATGCAATTTGCATGAAATTACTTGAAAAGGACCTCTGTGCACCCAAGTTGAACAAAAATGACATAATGAAAAGCACAGTAACACAAACCCTATTTTAGGTTAACTTAGTATTTAAGAACTTACCCTCATACAAAACTAAATCATTATTCTCTAATTTCGTGTCATAAGAGAAAAGTAGTAATATTGTATGAAGGAATAATTTTGAAATGTTAACCAACACAAATAAAGTCATGAACTACTTTGAAATAAGTAGTACCAGCTTTAGCATTTTAATACATTTAGCACTTTTAGCACATTTAATACATTCAGCATTTGGCATTACAATTGAAGGAATAAAATGAACTGCTAATAACTTTTGCAGAAACATACAATCTTCCTTATACTAAGACTTGTAATACCTACCAAATATTAATTTCAGAATAAAATTACAAAACAATTGAATTCACAATATACATGTAATCATCAAGTTAACATGTTTTGATGAACAGAATATGATACAATCTGAATAAATACACAATTCAAGTCCTTTTGAAGATAGAAGAAAAAGTCTCTTGAATCCACTCTCTTCTCTCCCTTCAAGAATATTCATTTCAGGCAAAGTACAAGATTCTGAAATATGAGATGTTACTCATATAGAAATACTACAATCTGGTACCAGCAATGGATAAGTACCCCTACTAACAAATAAAAAACAGCTCATTTCAATTGTAAAAATATGTCGATCAACACTTTCAAAACCCTGAAGTGCATCAGTAACAGAAAGCTCTATCAAAAAGAATCCACTTAAAATCACAACACTGGACATATTAGTCCTATCACATTATTCAGCCTGCACACACTTCCTCTATCTTCCTGCAATTTCCTAGATCTTCGGATTGAGTGAACTTGCAAAGCCACATGCAGCCAATCAGGAACACTGATAAAACTTGTGAGCGATCATGAGCAAGGTAGTTAGCAAGGAGGCTCCCTGTTCAATATGTATCCATAATATCAGAAATTCATGTCAACCCACACACCACAAAACTGCCTTTCCAATGCCAAGTATTTCATATCCAAGTATAACAGAATATTACTGAAGCATCCTTCCAGACCCTAAAGACGTCAGTTTTAAATGAAATAACTGTGGTAAAAAGGTCATTAACAAATTGACGACTTGCCTTTCTCCTATTACTACACACCTTTCCTATTAAAAAAAAGTGCTATAACAAGAATTGTTTGTACTGAAACATATTGAAAAGGGAATTCCTCATGAGCTAACATAGCTCAACCTTCTCTTCACCTCATAGGTGAATCTGGCTCATACCAAGAAGCCGTTTAGTTTCAATGGCCAAAGGGCAAATTTAGTCAGCATATACAATAAACTGCTGATTATCGGTATCAGCAACTTCAACTTGAACAAACTGCGGTGGCTGTAGCGGTTGTGCATGAATTGTAGGCACTGAGCGGCTCATTGCATTCCGAGATCTGAAATGAATTTCAAATAAGATTCATACAGGAAATTCGTACAGGAAATTACCAAACTCAAATCGTGAAAAACTTACTTCGCCTTAGCATGCGTAAGGATGTGCGATTTAAGATTGGTTGACTGGGCAAATTTCTTATTGCAGCCATCAAAAGGACAAACATATGGACGATCACCAGTATGGATACGCACGTGTGTTCGTAAATTGAAGTCTAATGAAAATCTCTTTCCGCAGCCTTCAAATGTGCACTAGAAATGAACAATTTTCATTAAAAAACGTATTCTGAAGACAGCAAAAATTACACAATTTGTAATTAAAATAAATCTAATAAATAAAACATCTTGAGAACAGAGGTCTATTTTTGTACCAAATGGAAAACAAAAATTGCACAGACTTCAACAATTATTATAAACACATTCTCGATTCTCAGGAATACAACACAGTTCAATGCGGTAAGTTCAGATTCCTATAGTTTAACATGCATGCACTATAGGCCATGGAAAGCCTGGATAAGATGAGCTTTATCAAGAAAAAGGTTACAAATATGCATATAAGCAAGTGATCACAGCAAAAAATAACAGTAGGTATTTAATATGTAGATTAGATTTTTTGTCCAGTCTTATTTTAAACAGTCATATGTGAAGATAGAATATGTAGATTCATTTTTGGTTGCAATAATTTTCCATCTCTTAAATATGCAACAACAACAAAAATTTGTTTACTTAAAATAAATACACCTCAACAGGCAACTTTCACTCTGAATTAGGTCCATGCATCTATTATCTTCACTACTATGTAGCACAACATACACAAAAATTAAAATTGTATTTCAATTCTTCAAACAAGTCTCCGCTAATCTGACCGCAAAAATCTTCATAACATCCTTGCTGAAATTTATTTCATGGCTTACTATTTTCATATTACTAGGTATACATCGTATGAACATATACATTATTATCATATTAGAAGGTAAATGTCTTTCGGATGAAATAAATTCATTATCCTTGATTCATATTGTCTCATAGTTATAAACATCATAAACACTTTATAGTAATGATGATAGAGGTTTGCTTTCACAAGGAAAATATATTAAGTTCCAGCTATCGACAACATCACTAGATTAAAGAACAAAACAAAAAAAGGTGAAGCAAAATATAAATGCATGATACAGGATACAGATGAGCCTAAACAATAAAGATGGATTTTATAAATTAACTCCAGATTTTCATTCATCCTGGAAAAGATTTAATAAAATAAAAATGCAAAGTATAACACAAAAAATATGCGTTTCAATTTATTGTGAATTTTTTTTGGGGGGCAAGTGGTTTGTTAATTGTCATTTTAATGCCTATTGACATATAAGAGTTAATTTTATCAAGTGGATATTAGTATACAATACACCTACAAATAGGCAGAATCCAGTGCAATAACCTTTTTATAAAAATAACTTCCTATATTATGACTGTCTTGTATATTGTTTGTTCTTTATTTTATGTCCCTCGATGTTAATAGACAATTTGACAATAATACATCACGGACATGTAAAAAAGTCCATTTAAACTCATATTCAAAAGTTAAAAAAAGTTTACTTATTATGTTTTACTTTAACACAGATTTTCAGGAAAACTTTTTTGACTATCATTATTATTTTATTGTAAATACGTGTTACAAAATATTTTAATTGTAACAGATTTTAACTTAATATATCATCCAATTTTACTGAGACCTAAAGATAGGAAACACTGCGTGTTAAAACATTCTTGAAACATTGCGTGTTAAAGTGAAGCAATAAAAATGAACTTTTGAATAAAAGTTTAAAAATTATTTGTACAGGCCATGTGATGCAATATTGTATGACAGACTGTCTATATACAGAATCTTGTACATCAAGAAATGGGAACTTAAATAAAAACTATAACTAGGAGTTCAAAGAATAAAGAACTCTTCCTTTTTCATGTTCATTCATCTAGCAGAAGCACTGATGTGCCCTCTCACCTGGAACGGCTTCTCTCCTGTGTGCACCAGCTGATGCCTCTTCAACTTGGAACTCTCCACAAACGCCTTGCCACACTCAGCACAAACATGAACTCGTGGCCCATGCGTATGCAAATGTTTTCTCATGGCTGAATTATCTCGAAACATCTTTGTACATCCTTTATGTGGGCAAGCAATA
The DNA here is from genome assembly GCA_017312745.1 of Gryllus bimaculatus. NCBI lineage: Eukaryota > Metazoa > Arthropoda > Insecta > Orthoptera > Gryllidae > Gryllus > Gryllus bimaculatus. Next base: position 3,909,800 of record BOPP01000010.1, on the reverse strand, counting down.
GTGCGATCCACACCGTCACTGGATTGTTTTTTCACTTTCATTTTGTGTCCGGGTCTGACAAAGCATGTATTAATTAATGACTTGGCAAAATAACAATTTACCAAGAATATTAAATAAAGCTTACCTTGCAAACTCCGCCAACTGCTTAGGATCACTCAAATCAAGGCCAGGAATTCCTTCAGGAGGTATTCTCTTCCCAGTCATGTACTCCTCATAATCAGGATCAGGTTCTGGGTTACTTGCTTCATCTAAAATAAGATACTATCATGTAATAACATGCAAGGGAGGGCAGAAACGAGGTTCATTACATCAAAAATAACAATATACAAGTTTCATAACTTTAAAATTGGTAAGCCAAAGGATAAAAGTTTCAATACATAGTTCAAATTATTTTTATATTTCTTCATTTAGATAAACTTGAATCAATTTACCACCTTTGATTGTAAGGATGTATGATACATATTCTTTATGTTACTGCAATGTCCTATGGACATATGTCATATGCTCTTCTACACTTATCTTCATTGTCAGGCTATAAATGTCTCTTGGTCGTAGGCATCTTGATTATACTCCTAAAGGTCACTAAGAAGGTTGCAGGGCAACTGTCAACGTGTGCTTCTATTCATTGCAAGCATTTGCAATTTCCCCCTGGAATTAGATAATCGAATCTGCAGGCACTGTCAATTATGTTCTGAATGTCTTTCTTTGTAAAGTGTTCAACCTGTTAGCGACAAATACAGATGTTTAGAAGCCATTTACAGACTCTGGGCTACTTGCTTCATCTAAAATAAGATACTATCTAGTAATAATATGTGAGGGAGGACAGAAATAAGATTCATTACAAGAAAAATAATTATAAAAATACATAATTTGTGGCAGCACTCAAAGTTAGAAACTTGAGAGTTCTTGAATACTGGATCGGATCTGAATTCTTTTGAGGAGGAGGAGGATTTTCTTCCTCGTCAGTTAACTAGTTTGAGAAATAAAAATAATAGTGAAGAGAGTGATAACGGTGCGAACGATTATGTTGGAGATTCTACTCAAATGCAAGGGTTTTTGGTTCCTTTAGAATGGTGCTAAATTGATGAATAATCTGAATACCAGTGTTTAGGAAAAGCAGAGAAATAAAATATTCTAAAATAAATTAAACTCAACTGAACTAGACTATGTTTCATTATGTTTTAACCACAGCATATTTCTAGAAATAAAGCCAGAAACAAATTGTCATGCAAATGGAACTCTTTCTGAACTTCAAAATATCATTACAGTGCACCAGTATTGTCGAAGTACACTGTCCCCCCCCCCTCCTCTCATAATTTGTGACAAGGTTTCTTTCTGCAAAAATAAAAAACTGAAAATATGCTTTTGTATTCCATTCTCACTCTTTATCTTATAATCAAATAACATTAAAATACATATAAACTTAAAAAAGGTAAGATAATATTGCAAGAAGTTATTAGTTTCAAACGGATGTCTACGACAGTTATTTTCATTTAAGGTTTGAATAATATGTAGCTATATTGCCCATTACAGGATTTAACCACATATTGTAACCCTCAGGATTGAATATGTCAAGAGTTTAAACTTCAAAATCCAAGGTCTTCTAACAAGTACTACAGCAAATTTGTCAAAAAACATACACACATTAATTAAAATTCAATGAAAGGGTTCAAATTGGTAACAAGTCCTAATGCATCAAGTCAAATTTATCAAAAGTAACATTCATTTCAATTAAAATCTATTGAAGGAATTCATGTAGGTGACTTGGATCCTGAAGGGGTACACTAATGTTCACTATTCAAAGAAAAGAGAATCTTTCTGAGAAACAGCTTTTGTAGCAGAGCTGAGTTACTAAGTCCCTGCCTAAACCACCTCAAGGTGGCCCTGCATCATGAAAGCCTGCAGTGTTGCCAAGAAGGTGGCTCTGAACTAAGGGAAGGAAAACTCCAATAGAAAAACAAGGGGGAGGGAAACCAACCTAAGGGATGATAACCATGATAAAAAAAATTATCTGCTCCAGGATTACGCACAGGAATTGGATGCAGGGCAACATCCCGGCTCCATAGAAATTTCTTTCACGTTTAAAGCACTTTAAATATACCTCAGACCAGCTTAAAAGTAAATTTTCCTGCAACATCTAAGTAAAAGGACCAGGGGAGGAGATTTTGGACAGTTACCTCCACATTTGCAGTAGTGTTCCCAGAAATTAGAGATATAGAAGTGGAGGGTTTCTTTTTCTGTTTGTGTATGAAACTGGACATAATTCATTACACAATTAGAACTGGATTCTTAAAATGGCAACATTATTGATCCCCACAAGAATTTAAAGGTATATGCTGTAAATAGCAAATCAATTGTAAAAATGAAGTTTTTCAAAGATCAATTAAATTGCAGAGTATCCACTTTTAAAATCAAATAATATTAATTGGTGATTTTAAAAAAAGTAAGTAGCACAGAATGAGGTAGCAAGTCAGTTCAGAGAGAAAATAGTTATGACAATGGGAAAACATTAATACACCTGTGTAAAGAGCAAGAGTTGTATGTAGGGAATATAATTTTCAAAAATGAAACATCCACAAATATACTAGAATGGATCCAGTAAGAAATACCCCATCAGTAATTGATTTAGTTCTGGTAAAGAACAATAGAATAAAATTATATGATGTGAGCCCATTTCTCTGATCTGAATGCAGAACTGACCATATAATAGTGAGCAAACATGTTTTCCCAATTACAAAATCCAGAGATCCATTGAAAACGATGAGAGAAATTTTAAAACAATACAGCACAGAAATGATTAATTAAAATAGAAAACTGTGAACATAACAGTCTTGAAGAAATGTACTATCATTAAAATGATGTTGCATTCAAATGCGTTAAAGAAGAGTCAGAAAGTGGAACAAGGTTAAAGCGAATTTGAGGAGAAATTCAGTAATAATTTGGAGAGCATGATTCAGAAAAAAAAAAGAATTGTTCTTCATGTGGATTTTGAATATGAAAGCTCAACCAAGAAAAGAATTATGTAGAAAAGAGGAAAGCAAACTCCTTTATGCGAGACCTACGAATTCATACTCACTTCATAATAGCCATAAGCCCACTATCAAATTTCAAATGTTTTGTGTTCTGCGACCACTAACTAACCAATTAGTGATGTGGTGTGAATAAATGTGCAGTTTGCTTATGTGCGTCCTAGTCAGAGTCACTTCACAGGCAGCAGCAATTCTGCAACTGAGCTAAACTCAGCAGGTCTTCGGGGTAGAATCAATAATATTAATAATAATACCAACAATAATGATAATAATAATGATAAATTTAATTAACGTTACACATCTAAAAGATGATAAAACTTCAAAATCATATTTTTTTAACACTTTCATTCTTGACTCCTAACATCTGTTGGCCACACACACTCAAACATTTCAATATATGGCTCTTAGATGTCCCCCAGTTACAGTCATTTTTATGTAACTCGTTTCAATCTATTAAAGCAAATGGATTATAATAGTGGTATACCAAAACTTTTTGAAGAAACATCAACGAGGGAAATATGTGAAAATCTGGAATAACAGTTCCACATACTCCAAGGTTCTCGTGAAACATTTTTTCTGCTCATTTTTCCCTTTTAGACCAATCACAAAATGACAAAAAATTTAAATGGTACTACCTCATAACACACAATATACTAGACATACACATTCACAAAGAAGAAAATATCTCAGATATTTAGCAACTTTAATTATATTTATATTTAAGTTTGGTTTATCTGCAAGCACAAATTAAGCTTTTCAAACATGGCACAATTTAATGTTTCTCGATTTAAAGTCCCTTTACTGTTTTCTAATAGACTGCAACATTCATGATGTGGATAAGCTGACAAAAGACTTCAGTAAACCAGATAATCATGTGATTGCAATATCTACATAATTAATTAAAGAATCATTTGTAAAATTGCATTTATAGTATAATATTACCAGAAAATAATCAAGACACTTTCTAAAAGATAATGCTTTCAATCTTGATTCAATACATAACTGAAAAAAAAGGGATTCCATAATTTTAATCACTTTTCCAGCCAATGATTGTAAGTTGAGAAAAATTTGGTAATTTATGTTGCCAATATTTTGATTTCAAAATACATTTATAATCCTGCATCACAACATGCTTAATACAAGATATCACTTAATGAAAAGTAAGAGCAAATATTTTTGAATCTTAAATTTTTAATAAAAGAGAAAAAACGGGATCCGGAAAGAATAATTTTAATTTGTTTATTAAGATCTAATATTGTTAAAACAATTATTACTGATGCATTTCAAAATAGAAATTACAAAGGAAAAAATTAAAATGAGTTATAATGACAAGATACTCTTGCTCTCCAGTAACCTTTCCTTAATTAGAGATCTCAAATTAATAAAAATGAATCCTTACCACTCCTGTTGACGAAGAAAGAGGTTCTTTGATAACTACCATATACATATCGACAAAACTACCTCATATTTGTGGAAAACCTTTCTTTTGAGTTTCTAACAGCTAGTCCACCAAGTTTGATACTTCCTCAAAAATTAATATTGGTTCCTTTTAAAAATCTTATCCTCCCTTCAAATTAACCAGATATAAACTTTGAAAATTTAAATCATATTGGTTGATAATAGAATATAAAAAGGAAATACTTTGAATTTTTCAAATTAGAATTAAACAGTCCACTATTTTTAGTTCTTTCACATTCGCTTCATGGTTTGTTGCTGATCACAAGCCATCCATAGAATCCTCTTTGGAAAAAATATCTTTGCAACTTAATTTCAATCAAATTTTAATAGTCTGCCATCAAATTTTCTTTTTGCCTATTGTTATCTCACACAATTTAAATCAGCATAAGCTCAAATTTTCAGCACAAAAGAGGCTGATGAGAGACCCGCAAAACAATTACATTTTCTATACAACATGAAACGAATTTAATCTAATTTAAAATAAAAGGTCAATTGTAATCAAAAGTCCACAATTTTGTAGTAAATAATAAGATATTAATTTTCTTGGAGGATGTCACAAGGAGGGGCGCAAGAAATGGAACTTGAAACATTGTTTCATACATGAATGTTTATATGAAATAAAATTGTTATTGCACATGGCAATGCACCTATTCCTTAATTAAAACATTAAGACACTTTGTCAGCTGTGACACTATCATCTAATCCAAGCTTGAAAGTCAATATTTTTATTAATTGGATTGTTGGTGAAGTAGATACCTTTTTATTATGATAAATAAATAAAGATATTGTCAGATATCAATATTTTAATTCAACTTATGATCATTTCGATCGTGTAGCGATCATCTTCAGAGCTTGCAGCTTCTGGGCCGAAAACGAAGTTCAGAACTTTGAAGAATTAAAATATTGATACCTGACTATATCTTTATTTATTTATCAATATTTTTATCAAAGTATAAACAACAAGGATGTTGGTAGTTCATAGCAAACTAACAACGTATAAAATGCTCTGATTATCTTCAATATTATTTGGGGTTCAGTTCACATGCTATATTTTTTTATTGCAGTTTATTCCAAAATCAATATTAGTGGCTCATTTGAAATGGTATGCATCAATTCAACACTTTTGAAATCTAACTTGCAATGACACAAGGAGAGATTTTCTTATTAGGCTCAAAATATACAAGGAAACTATTGTGGGACACAATTTAAAAAAATAATATTCAAATGTGAGGTATAACTTTCTATTATAAATCCATTTATAACTGAATGTATCATAGCACTATATATTTCAATGAAGAAAGCTAGAAAAAAATTGAAGATGAAAATTTATGTTTAGTATTCCAAAATCTCACATTACTTAAATCAGGCGGAAAATTAATTTAATTTTATATTAGACTGTCAATTAAGTGTAAAATACATTCAATTTTGTTTACAAAAAAAAAAAGACCTAACCCTTTCATCACTCTTATTATTATTGCAAAAAATCCTTCACTGTTCAAAGAATTATTATAATTATTTCTTTTTCTCTTTCTTGGGATGTTACATTACAATTTTTTTTAAACAAATAAGATTGAAAAATAATTTAATTGCAGAAATGCTAATTTTTAAAACCAAATGCGTGCATATTTTCTGTAGCGACGATGTTTGAAATTAAGAGTATTTCAAAATACTCAAGCTATAAAAGAACAATTCAAGAAGAAACCAACATACTCATATCTATGCCAGTAACCCGACAGCCAACTGTATGAAACACCTCAAATTTGAAGGTGAAAACTCCAGTATCACAAAGTAAAAATTAATAATACATTGTTACATTCTCATAGTTTGAGATTTAAGTAATCAATTTCTTTACTTCTGTATTTTTTTTTTAGTTTTGAAATTGGATCGTCAGTATGGAGAAATACATAATTATCAGTAGTCATTTAAAAGAAAACTATCCCAACACTTCCTTCAAACAGGACCTGAATTATTAGATGTGTGTAAATAACAATAGTTCGTACAGAACTGAACTATCAACAAAGAAACTCTTGGATAGGTTTATAATAGGGTTCTAAAGTTTAGTCATCTGTAAATGACACTGGGAATTTCTGAATTAAAATTATAGAAAATCCAATGTTCAAATGAAGCATTTCTTGAAATACACAACTAAGGCAATACCTCAAGTACAGTAATCAATGCAAGTTTTTTTGAAGGAACAATTTGCTGCAAACTAAAGCAATCTGCAGTCTTAGAAATTTAAAATGCTACAATGATATATTATTCAGTCAAGTATTTATAAAATAATGTAGGTAAAGGTAATTGTGGAATTTTCAAATAAGTGTAAAATGTGCCTGCTACTTGAAGGTAAGAAAAACTTTATTGGAAAGCTGTAAATATTACTATTACACCAAGACAGATTTTCTTCGAGTTTCAAATGTCCATAAAAATAGGATAGTAAAATGACATCTGAGATATCTTGTTAAAACATCGCGAAAAAGAAAAAAAGCCCAAGAATTTCCATTCCATAAAAACTATAGTTCTAGGAATAATCACATGCAGCTAGCGCTGTCATCGATCTTTTTTCGACAACGAAAACTATTTTCATTATTTTAATCATTCAAATGTTTAAAATCGAATAAACCCTTCACAGTGCTATAAACATGTAACTAAATGTGGTTGAATTCCATGGTGCCTTGATTAATAGTGAAGTAAACAATTTCGATTTTTCCAATATAAAGCACCTCCATTACAAAAATGGCTACCATCCGCCATAGCGTTGAAGAAGCCATTTGTAAAATATGGCTGCGCCCTTGGCTCATTCATGGCCGGCAAAGTATCAAAACAAACACAAAAGCGAATTTCAATTCCACTGACTGCCACTTAAAATAAATAGCATGAACACACACCACACTTACCCAACTACGCAGTATCGATTACCCCTCTTGCCAGTTCGTGATTACACACCCTACGTAAACTACTGAACTGAAAACTTGTCAATATCTCACAAATTTAATACACTTCATACTGTACAAATGACGTACATACCATCATCTGTGCCTGAGGCCCACATCGTCACGGAAAATTCTCCTTCCAGTGTTTTAATTTGAACTTGCTTTTGTTCCCACTTGCGTGATTTTGTTTCAGTAACTTCACCACCAATGATATGTTCATTTCCTCGAACTTTCCCACCTCTCTTGGCTTTCCGACCTCCTCTCCTCGATGGTCCTGGACTTGATTCCACATAGATATCGCCTTCAGATGGTACTGGAATCTGGTCATAAACAGATAAAGGATCTCCACTTCCTACAATTTCTTCTTGTGTTTGTAGTATAACTTCTTCGCGTCCTGGCTCAGGCAGAGGCTGAAGGGCGATCATGGGCTGTCCTTCCACACCTTCGATCGTTGTCTCCACTGTTTCACATGGAATCTCTACTGGAATTGCCTCGATTTCAACTTCCTGGATTTCAGGATGTATTTCCACTTCTGTTATTATATCAGACGACGCCATGTTCATTTCCAAAATGGCTGAAACTATCTGGTTCTGCGACAGCAGCTCTCGTAGTCACGTGACATGAAGCAGTGCTGCTCCGGGTGCTGCTTCACTGACGTTTCATTGCTGTAGGGCATGGCCCGTGGGAAGTGCGGGCGCGGCGGGTGTTTGATTGTAGTTTGAATGGTGGTTATTCATGTTCCAGTTGCAAGAGTCGTTTAATTTTTGTTTAATTTCCAATCTATGAATAAAAACCTAATTCTAAAAGTATTTTCATTTTGACACTCGTTAGGGGGAACTGTTTTCTGTTAGTGTAGTATTCTTGTCAGAATTTTATTAGGAGTGAGGTTAGACGAATGTGTGTTTTAGTCATTTCGCCTTTTAACAGATCATTTTGCCCTTTACTAATAAATATTATCAGCAGAAAATATTTCAAATGGATGAACGAGAAGCTCTGATGGAGGCGTTTCCTCACCTAATTGTATGCTGTAATTTTACTCATTACAAAGGGTTTATTAGTGTTGGGGTAAGAGCATGAAAAGTTTTAAAATTGTAATTTACAAATACGCTTGCATGTGTGTGTTTGAGCAATGATAAAAATACTTTCTTTCTGCAGGGTACTGATTTCCTGACATCTATTTATGTCCCAAATTATCCGTGTTTGGCAAAGATGACCCTTAAGTGTTCTTGGCCTGTTAGCCAATTACTTTCAGGTCATGATACAATGTTGAAAGAGGTATGAGTTTGCATCATTGATGAAATTAGATTTTATGGATACCTTGAAAATCATAGTTGTCTTTTACAGTGGATCCAAAGTGATACGTTAACTTCATTTCTAAAAAAATTGAAAAACCTATTGGTGAGTATCATTCTCAGTAGTTATGAAGTTCAATAAAAAATAAAAAAACAATATCAAAGAAGCAGATTTAATTGGATTAAAATCTTGTTACTGCTTAAAAAGGTATAATTATTTCAAGATACTTGAAATTTTATTATCCCAACACCTTCCACACTTTGGAAGTTACTTTTGCTCACTGAATCATTCTCGATGATATTTTTGAGTACTGTCTGGCAACTTTATATTCTGTTCTTGTTACACATTTTTCAGCTTACTGCATTTTTTTGTTTGTTGATGATTCACTATAAACCTACATCTTGTATATTACTTTCCTTAAATATGAAAAATTCGTGGATTAGGTATTTTTTAAATTTTGGTTTCAGCAAACAGAAGTTTAAATGTATTCTTTTGTATGCAGGGGATACATTTCCGAAAGTGGACATTTGAAATCATCATTATTATGAATTATTAAGGTTTTGATGTAAAGGTCTGTTCCTTTGAGCCAGTAATCCCTTATTTACTGCTGATGAGTTCCGTGGCTTGCGTGGTTCAGTTTTTTCCCCTTGGTCTGTATTTCAGGATCTGTTTAAGATATCTGTCTGATTTCATTCTTCTATCATCTTACCATTTTCTTTGGTATCTTTTTTGCATTACTGCATTTTTAATTTTCCAACTTTTTTCTTTGGTCTTTATTTCTTATTCTTTTTTTCTTAACACTGCTATTAAAGATCTTATCTGGACTGCTTTTCATGTTCTTCTGTCTTTTTGTTTCAAGATTCACATTTTGCTTCCATATATTAGGGTTGGTTTCGTTGGCAATGTAATAGTGTAATGTTTTGAGTGTTACTTTTTATTGTAGCTTGCCAATTAAATATCAATGACTTCTTCCCACAAAAGTATTGTATGTCCTAGGTAAGTATTGGTTGTCACTTGTTCTTATTTTGTATGACTTTACCTTCAACAGCATCCTTTTGCTTTGAAAATCATTGTTTTTGTTTTCACTATTGAAACATTGAACTTGTATTCTTGCTTTGACATTTTTATCAAAATTGAGGTGTTGGTGTCTTCAACTTTTGGGATTTGAATTGCACATAAACCTTCCAAATGTTCCGAATTTTGTTATTTTCTAAAAAAATAATTATGTAAAATTTGAGGAAATTTCCAAAACGTAACATATTTTCTGGTGAGTTCATTTCAAAATTCAACATGTTTATTTCTTTCTAGTGGGCAATATATCAACTCTAAATTCCTAAATAGCTTCCTGTCTGTTTACAACACTACTTGGAGGTTTGGAGTATTTCACAAGTGTTAAAATTTGAAACTTTTCGTGCATTGAGAGCAGCAACAGGAGTGTAAGAAAGCTTGAAAATAAGTGCCTGGTTTATCATGGGAAAACTAGTGCTCTATCAGTATTCAAGCCATTGCATTTGCATTAGCAAGCAGTTGCATTTTCTGCAAAAGTATAATATTATCATAATTCTTGATTATATTGATTCTAATAAGAGGGCACAAAATTATAAAAGTGACGTGGGTGCATTTAAAGATTTTAAAAAAAGATGCAAATATTATTCGTTTTCGAGAAAAACTAGAGCCAAAAATAGTTGTTAGTAAAAGAGACTACTAAAAAGAAAAATTCAATTATTGAATAAGCATTTAGACAATTATAGCATGAGATTGAAAATTTAAACTAGTATAAGTTCTATAGTAATAAAGTTTATAACAATATGAGATGATTTACTGGCTTTAATTAATTCTATTACTTTATACAGTGGTTTATACCCTCATATTTTCATACTCGTTACCTTCCAACCAGATAGCTAATCTTTCTCTTAATTTTTGAACAGATTGATTGCTTTGTTTCTTCATTACACATAGTCTAAATACATGAAATGTTCTTTATTTTTTGTTGTCTTGTACGTTTCCTTTATGAATTGAATATAGGGTGTAGAGTGCTCACAGTGTGCTAGAGGAAGTAATTTAGTTAATATGGATAAGATTTATCCACTTTGTCCTTACCAGGGCCTGGCAATAAGAGTTGTTTCTGTCAAAAATACACCATTTTCTCCCTGCAGCAATACAGTACTTTATCTATTTTGCATAAGTAATAAGGAGAAAGTAAAAATGTCAAGTCATAAAGCGCTACATCTCCGTCTGTGATTACTAGTGCCTATAACAATGTAGAAATGCTGTTCTTTGGATTCATGCCTTCTGATTTACAAAGTATTTTGAGATTAATTTTACAACACTATTTTATATGTAAAGTAAACTGCGTTTTAACACAAAGTGTGTTTTTGATCTATTAAAAACAATGCCCATATATCATGAATCACCATGATCTGTATTCCCCTAACATCACAATTGTAATATCAATCACTATCATTTTTACTTTCTGATATGCGTACATAGTAATAGAAGTAAAGAAGTTAGTATGTATTTCTGCTGAAAATGGATTTTGATATTTCTACAGAAATATACGTTTTGGGGGTCTCTGAAACCGAAAAATTGTTGGTTTTGTGAACATCTGTCTGTTAGTCCGTCCATGTGCAAACAAGACTAGGGCCTAAACTACAATTTTTCCAGAATGAATATTCCGTGGTCGATCTGACTCAACTCGAAGCTCTGGAATTTTGAAAAACATTCATTAAGATTTGGGAATAATTTACATGAAGCTCTTGGAACATTTTCAAAAATTTCTCAAAAAAGGATAATTTTTTTTGTAATTATAGAGTGAAACACATAAAGATGACGTAAGTACCATTTTTACTGTTAACTCTGTAATTTCGAAAATTTAAAAAGATTGAATTTTTTTTGCATCTCCCTAAAACAGTAATATTGAAATTTTTCTTCAAATTAAATTTGTTCTCCTCAATTAGTTCTTTAATTATTGTCGTGTCCATTTTTTGAAAATTTTAGTTTTTGCGCAATTTTGATTAAAGTAGAGCAATATTTTTAAAAAATTCTAAACAAATTCTCCTTATTTTTTAAAAACTTTTATGTGCAAACGGTGCTAAATGCACCGTATAAGATGACTTAAACACTATTTTGCTGGATTTTCTCCAAAAATGTACAATTTTAATTTTTTACTTTTATTTCATGGCGTTAATATTTACGTTACCTGCTATTTGTTTACGATATTATATTTCTGAGTACACCTACTTCGAATATTTTCTTAGAAAGTTTCTGCAAAATTCAAATCTTTTTTATGAAAATGAGCTCGAAATTTTGCATTTTCAGAAACGTTCAATCGCTAGTTTCTCAAAAACGGCTCCAAATTGTTTCTTCATTTTTCCCACGGGTAAAAATGCACAGTGTAAATGCACTGTGTAAGATGAAAAACGCCCATTTTGTTGGATTTTGTAATTTTATTTTTTCCAAAATTACACAAATGCATTTTTGCTTTCTCGCTACTGACTCAGAATAGAGAAATGGTAGAATAGAGGTAATGCTGTGGGAAAAAACGGCGAATGTTTGACAGAAAAAAAATATTGTCGAGCCCTGACAACGAAAAAGTGGATAAATATTGACCCAACATGTAAATTATTTCCTCTAACACGTGTAGTCAGAATCCATATTTTGTGGGTTCCTGATAAAATGATCGAAAAATCGATTGACGGCAAAACTTCTGTTCTGCCCATCTGTCTGTGAACAATGCTAGAGGCTAAATCGTATGTAGGATTTCCTCCAAAACTCATATTCCCTAATCGATCTGGCTGATGTCGCGGCCTTCGGTTTCGTTTGACGCGTTGTCAGTACGCACAATGGCAATACGGCAATTATACGGAAATTATTAGGATGTTTGTGATTGTTACCGGTCGTGTTAATCGTATGATGTAGAAAACATTCTTTTGAAAGGAAATAGATTTAAGGAAGGTAATATATTTAACGAAGAACTAAAAACTGCATTTCTCTTACTTTTCACTGATTATGGTATTCAGAAATTAACTCACATCAATGTAATCATGGCAAGTTTGTGTGAAATTTTATTATTTCTTTTCTGTACATTGTGCTGTAAATACTCCAATAGTTAAATTAATGTTTGTTTTATTCGTAAAAGTTAGAAATGGATACTCATCCTGGTTATCGAAATAAACGCAGATATGCATCATATGCGTTTCATTTGAATTTGACGTTTTTAAGTTGCAATTTAGTTTTTAGTATGGCAAAGATTACAATATATTAATATTATGTAACAATTTCCAATAATGCGAGAAAGTGTGATGTTTAGCTCTAATTTAAAAAATGTCATTAGTATTTACATTACGAGCATTTCTTTTGCATTATTATATTATGCATTTGTGAGTATAATTGTTTCAAATAATTTCTCCTAAAATTGCATATAGGACCACGTTTTACACTTCTGTAATATTTGTAAAGTGATATTTCAACTGTACCGTTAGAGGGATAAAAAATTGGGAAAATGTGAAAAAATATTTAGACGCCAATAGATTGCAGTTGTGAAACGTGTGGGAGAAAACCGAGATGGCCCAGACTAACGAAATAAGGAAACTAACGTACAAGCATTTCCGAGTACGCGCCTCTTCCACTACGCGCCCCTGTCTCTACCCAGAGGCCAGAATTGGGAAGTATTTAGGATAGGGGTAGGTTGGAGGCCGCTTCTCAGGGGTTGGACCCCAGTGAAGCAAGCAAACACGTTACACGGCATTGGAGCAAATTTCACTTGAGACTGTCCAGAACCTCCGTGGTGAAAGACGAGCGACTTCGCTTTGAGCCACGATCGAGTGCGCAATGCGGGCGGGCCTAGGTAAAAGAGGGTCTGTTATTACGCTAAACGTTTTGCGGTTGTAAGAACTATTTGTAGTATCCAAAAGAAATCAATTTCTAAAAATGGATTTATTCCAATAACAATCAGTACAGTAGACAAATTCAAGCCAGATCCAAACAATTTTCTAGAGGATGTACTGAAGAATGTCCAAGTCACAATTTCCCGGGGAGATGTCCAAAATCGCAGCCGTTGTACCGTTCACTGTTTCACGAGAGAGAAAGTCCGTATCCGTAGCCGTGTCGTCGCACTAGTTCACCATTCACTAATCACTTCTCGATGCAGGCAGGCGCTTGACTGTGCCTCTGCTCGCCGGGCGCGGCTCTTATAGCCGGCTCGGGCTGCGGGTCCGCTGGCCAGCTGTCCGATACGGATGCGCCCGTCCGCTCCGGAGCCTGGTCGAGCGTGACAATGCCGCGGTGTCTGCTACCTCCGGCCTCTCTTGAGTGGCGCCGGAACTAATTTCCGGCGGCACTTTTAAAGGCACGCAGTGGACCACCACTATTAATACTAGATGCTTTCTTTGATTCTTTGCGATAGTTGATACAATAAGATTATAAACAGCAACTTCCAGAATAACGTTTTTTCCCGCTTCGGTTGCTTATGTAACCCTGTTTCTAAACCAATGTAATCTGTTTGTAACACGGATTTCTTATGTGCTAATCATAGACTGAGTGTGAATTTGTTGAAGGAAATTTTTATCATTAATGATAGTAATACCACTTGTGTTTGGTATATACTTTTATAAATGGGGCCGGAATAAAAGTATTGCACTCGTTTCGTTACGCTACTGAGACTGCCATTCTGCGGCACCACTAGTTATTATATCTCATTAGTTTTTGTTTCATATTGCAGCCTTCAATGCTTATGGGTAATAACTTTGTATTTTGAAATGTTTGTACAGGAATTAGAAATGAAGAAAAAACCAATAGTTAATGAATGCCAGGAAGATTTTATAGTGGCGGATAGCTTTAAATTGTTAATGTCTGACTTGAAGAAGATAAAGTTTCATAATATAGTGTCCTTTTCTTCGTGCTTGAAGAAAATTCAATTGCAAAAAGTGGATGCTTCTAATCGAGTACATATTATTGACATGTCTGTTGGAGAAGCATATCCTCTTGATGTTGTACAAATTCAAGCTTTGTTGCCAGATGCAGCCCTTGAAATAATACGCAAGGTTTGTTGCTGTGCAATTCACTTTTTATGCATTTTCAACAATTTTGAATGTTTTAGTTGTGTATTTCATGTTTCAGAATTCAAGAGTGGATAAGATATATAACAGTTTTGTTGAGCAAGTTATTTATCTGCAGAGAACTTGGGATGATCTTGACTTAATAGATGCAAATTGTTGTGTTTTGGATCCAGAACATCCAACTAGAAAAGATATGGGACGAAGAATACTAATTGGTAATAATAACGATGATAACTAGTAGTAGTGGCCTTGTGTAGGTTATATTTTAAATTCTTATTTCCAATTTCAACTAGTCAACTACAAAAATGGGAGGAAAGTCATAAACGTAAGTTCCATATAGTAATATGCAAAAATCATCAGTGCTACAAAACGTATAATAGTAATTTAGTGTGGTACACACACACAAAGCACAAGCTTTAAGTTCCGCCTGGTATTTGGGCATGTGTGATACTCTAGTGCTTGTTAGTGTGTGTGAAAGTAAGGGGCGAGGAGGAGAAAGGCAAGATTGCGCGTGGTCCGAGGCCCGTTTGTTAGGGTTCTGCTTCGGTATTCGCCTGGTGAAGATAGGAAAAATCTCGGAAAACTACCCAGCCGGCCGCTAGAATTCTCCTGCTAGCAGTACATATGTCGTTTTAAAGTCTGGTAAATTTCTATGAAAGAGCGCGAATTGGTGTTAAACATCGGTATTGTTAGAAAGCACGATTCTTGTGACATTTGTGGATACTGTCGCCATTTCTCCCACCCCAATCAAGCAATTCCTCCATTATCCGCCAATTCTTCTATGCTCTTTAATTTGTTTACAGCTGATTTACCAGGAACCACAACATTTTTCACAGCTTTATATGCAGATGACACCGAGATAATCTCTGCAAGCCGTGATCTATGAGTAGCAATCAACACTTTACAGTCAGTCATCAACACTTCCTCTGACAACTAAGTGCGATGCAAAAATTTATACACTTAATAGAATAACTCACCCTCCAACTATAGAAATTGGAAATTCACTATTTCCTTGGCTCCCAAACATCAAGTCCGTAAAATACTTAGGAGAAATCCTAGATATTCGTCTCACGTGGAAACCCCACATTACCCATCCAATGAGCAAAACTTACGTTGCACTCTACAACCTATACCCTCTAATACACTGCAAATCGGCGCTTCAAACTGACATATCCCTGCATATTTATAAAACAGCATTAAGACCATCACTAACATATCCAGTTTGGGGCGGTGCACAAACAAACTTAAAAGGAATTTAAGTATTTCAAAATAAAATCCTCCAAACGTCGGTTAACGATCCCTGGTATATATTCAATACACAGCTCCACAGAGAACTGAACATCGATACCATCACCCAAAACATTTCATCATTAACAAAAAAAAATTCTTCAACCTAAAATTAGGTCCCAGTGCCAGACACTCCAACCTGGCAAAATCCAGTAATGGTCCTACTAGAATCAAATCATGACTTCCTAAAGATGAACTCAGACCTCCGTAACCATCATAAACGCGTTATACTACTTTCACTCTTCCCTTTTTCCACTCTCATCACACCACTGTCCTGAGCATAAAATCCCTACAACTGAGGTTCCCGGAGGGGATTCCCTGTCACATATAAAATTTTTAGGTAATTGTTTGATTCTTCGAACAAACGCAACGCAACACTTAATTTTGTTGGTAGCCAGATGAATAAGTGAGTGTGACGTGCTGCGTGAGTGATAGAGAAAAACGAGTTTCGTGCTGCGATTAAACATTTTCTTTTGAAGGGTTGGACTGCAGCGCAGATCAAAACTCAATTAGATGACGTGCACGTGGACTGAACACCAGCCTTAAAGACAAATGATTTCTTGATTAATGAGTTCGAACATGGTCGCAGAAGTACAAAAGATGAAGCTCGCTTCAGCCGACCAGTTGAGGTTACCATACCGAAAGCCATCGAAAAAGTTCACGATATGGTAATGGAAGATCGCAGAGTGAATGTGCGCGAGGTAGCTTATACTGAAGGAATCTTGACTGAACGAGTGCACTTCATCTTGCACGAAAAACTGGTCATAAATTGGTCAATTTGGACCAAAAACTGACTCACAAGAACATTTCTAAGTAGAATCTGGCAATGTGGAGAAATCAGAACTTACGGCACAGATTCGTGACCGTGGATGAAACCTGGATCCATCACTACACTCCTGAAACCAAATATAGATTCAAAACTGGACAAAGACTGGTGAGATTGAACCGAAGAAAACAAAGACAGTTTTGTCGGCAGGAAAGGTGACGGCCACTGGTTTTTGGTACTCTCCGTGTATAATCCTTGTATATTTGGAAAAACGCAGAACCACAATTGGGCTCTATTTCTCTGCACTATTGGGTCTTTTAAAACAGAAATTGATCGAAAAACGGCCAAGATTGGGGCACAAAAAGCTGATGTTCCATCACGACAACGCACCAGCCCACACAGCAGCAGTCACAATGGCAAAAGTACATCAGTTGGGATTCGAATTGGTTACATGAACATACATTCCAGGTTTAGCCCTGAGTAACTTCTTTCTATTCCCCAACTTAAAAATTTGGCTTGGTTGCAGAAAGTTTCATCAGATGAGACAGTGATTGCTTCTGTAACCATGTATTTCACAGAATTTGAAAAAATCTATTTCTGCAATGGGTTGAAAAAATTAGAAACATGCTGGGCGTAATGCGTAGACCTAGAAGGAGACTATGTTAAAAAATAAAGTGTCGAAAACCCTGCCACACCGTCAGGTCTCGTACCCTAGGACCTCCTGGTAGATGCATTGCTGTGAGTCACCTCGTCCGGTGAAGCAGGTTGTACTCGTGGGGCAAGTGCGCCCATGTTAGAGGTCACTAGAACTAGGTTTAAACCATAAATGTTTGATGTGTGATTGTGGCATGAGAGTGTATCATAGCAATGCCCTACCTAATCCTTTCATAATCGCTTGGCCTTTCTTTGAACTGTGTGAGATGTATGTGGACAAAGCGGTTAGGTGGCTCAGGGCATCAACGAATGTCACTGCAGTGCTTCAGACCGGGGGCTCCTACGATCAGCCGCTGTCTGGAGGAGAATTCTAGCGACCAGCTGCTCGGAAGGTAGTTTTCCGCGGTTTTTCCGATCAACACCAGGCGAATGCCAGAGCAGTGCCCTAACAAACTGTCCTCTGACCGCGCTCGATCTTCCCTTCCCCTTCCTTGTCCTATATAATCCCTTACTTAACCTTACACTTACATGCACTACACTGCCACAAATGCCCGGAGACCGGTCGGGAGCTTAGAGCTTGTCCCAGCTGGGGTGGTGCCCTGCTGGAGGGAGATACCTGGATGATAAAAAATTTCCGCTAGCCTGTGTGTCGATCGGCGCCAGATCTCACCATCCAACTGGGAAAGATTACCACCTCCTCCCTGAGAAAACACACGCACTTGACTTATGGGACGAATGACCTTAGCATCAATCAAGCAACAATGGACAATAGAAATGACTCCATGGGCAACCTTTGGTGTGCAAGTAATTATTACCTTACTGGTATGTAGCAGATACTGGTAGGTCCTATAGTCTCCGCTAGGCCATAGCCGGGAATGGGCTGGGCTAAAAAATTGGTACCCTCATCACAAATGAAAGGGGAACTAATTAGTTTGAGATAGACTCTGACATTTTGTAGAACTACTACTTCATGTAGTGTGTGTAGTATTTATCATTTTAAATAAACTCATTGGTTACCTTAGAAATCTTGGAGAAATCCATATAAATGGGTAAAAAGAAATAATCTACGATAAAATTAATACAATAAGAATGTATTTTAATCAAATTCAGATCTTACATTCTCGGGTACATGTTTCGAAGACTTTCACATCTTCTCCTCTAAGGTATATAAAGAAAATTGATAAATGATAATTATTGTAAATTCAGAGAAGGATAAAATGAATAAATAGAAATAAAATAAAACTATACACTAACCCTTGTAACATTTGAAAAATCCAATCTCTTGCATAAATGAAACCAATGTAAAATATAGCCCATTATTAAATATCCTCAACCAGCCTGTCCAACCTTTCCAAAGATGCCCAGAACACAAAATAGCTCCAGCAAGAGTGCATGGGTAACAGTTACTTGGATAAGTGTATAGTTTTATTTTATGCAACTATTAATTCACTTTATCCTTACCCTTCTCTGAATTTACATTATTTATTCTGTGTATATCCCTCTATACAGTTTCTTCTACATACTACTATCTAAAAGTCAGTGAAAATGAGATAAAAGTTCTCGATACTTGTAGGTCTGCACGGAAAAATAAGATCTGAATTTAGTGTAAATACTCATACATTTTAATTGTAGAAGATTACTTTCCATTTACCCATCCATTTCTCATATTAGTAACAATCTTTAGTATTCAATTATTGTTTTTATGTATTATTTTTTCTGTTTTTATAATTAAGATTATATTTTTCTTTTTTAGGAAAAAATGTTTCCATTTATTTAAATATGAGTTATGAAGATGTCAGTGCTGTGCCAAGTATTACGGTTCTTGGGCCTGAGCAGTCTGTTCAACAGTTCCAATCCACTCTAGCAAGAAACGAAAAGGTAAAATATTTCTGTTACTTTCTCATGTTTCTAATTCCATGGGAAGCATTGTGTCCAATATGTTATTCTAAGATTCAGTCGCAATCATTACATCTAAGGAGTACTGTACGAATGTCCGTATCTCTGCAGAAAATCATAAGCAGAATGACAATTTAAATGTGAAAAAATAAAATGCTGAATTTATTTATTGGTTATATTTTAGAAACAATTTTTGTATTAGGCGGTTCAGCTTTTAAAATCAAGATGGCCATATTTTCTATTATAAACAGAGATATCAAGTTATTCAGTCTGTTTTAAAGTAAAGTATACATAATATATATTAGGGCACTTTTCTGTTTATTAATAATATAGTATAATTAATTATTTTAAATCTATGTAGATTTTTGTTTTAAATAGCTTCAAAATAATATGATTACTACTTGGCATAACACATCTTCAATGTGGAAATGAAGACTATATTTGTGTAATATCACAATTAAAAAAAATAGAGTTGAATCTAAAAGTTGAAATTTTTCTAAAGTTTTGTATTTCAGCGATCTAGCAAGTGTGCAATTTTCATATTTTTATCTAGTTCCTCAACAGAGATATTACAGTTGAAAATTTGGAAAAAATCCAAATTTCCAATTTTAAGAGTATGTAATTTCCAAGTGGTTTGTTATTTACCATTGATATTTTACAAAAAGTAACAATACTGTTAAGTATAAAATCAAAAACAATTAAGGCTGTGATTCTATTCCTTCTTTGAGAAATTACTCTCTGAAAATCGAATTTTGTTTATTCGTGTTGCAAATAGTATTTCCCAAATACGAACATAGAAGGAATGTATATAATATTTCAATTTTTAGATCAAAGTATACTGAATCCAATGATTTGTTTCTAGAATGTTGGAACAACCCAGAGCTGAGTAATTTAGAAAAGAATGAAAGTCTACTAACGCGAAAAATGACACACAGCATAAAACAAAAATGGTCACAATTTGTAAACCAGGTGAAATAAAAAATTACAGATGTTGTTAAACAGTCAAAACATAAGGAAATTTGTATACTTATGATTCTTTTTTTGAAGATGGTTGAGCGACCTGTGCTGGATCACTTAAAATATATTGACCCCAGCATTAAATAACTTTCGCTGTACTACGGGTATGAAAAAGTTAAAAATATCCACTCTATTGAACGTTCTTAAAGTATTAATCCCTCTACAAAAAATGATTGGTTACTAATGGTCTGCTACATCAAAAATGTCGTGCTGTCGATTGTGTGCAAACTTGAGCAGCAAAATGTGACTGTTCCAAAACGGCACTGAAGCTGATGTCTTCTTTGTGTTTAATGTCACCTGTGTCATAAGCAGAGACCCTGAATATACAGTTGTAATATTTGGGAGGAGAAATTCCATATAAATGTAATCGAATATTGACATTTAGAGTCAAAATCAAAACTGATTCATCATATTTGATATGTTCACGATGTCCTGAGTATATTAATGAAACCAATACACATTTCTAGCATTGCCAAATGCTACACAGTAATCTTTCAATTTCTACACGCATTGGAATTGAGTAATATAAATATTCATTATTGCAAGTTTACATGTTTATGTTGACAATGTTTGTAGGGATTTCCTTTACTCATGCAAAAATACAATTCAGGGTTTTTCATTCAATTAGAAATGTGAAGATACTATTTTGATGTTGTTGGAACAATGTGAGAGGGCACGTGACATTACGAAGCGAATACCAATTTCAATTATGGAATGTGTGAGCAGGGGCATCGAAAAGGGGGGCAGATGTGGCAACTTGCCCTAGGCCCTGACTTAAATGGAACCCCTATATTTTTTTTATTCAAAAGAAATGAAAAAAATAATATTTGCCTTCAATTAAAATTTAACACTACAAGTTATTTGTGATGCATGGAAAAATGAATTTGGTTTATGAATTAGGGAGGGGAGAATTTTTTGTTTGATATAAAAATTTCGTGGCATCTGAGGATCTACTCCCCCAGGACCCTGGTTTTACCTGTGTGTTCATCATGTAAAATATTTCTTTTTTTTCTTTTTCAGCTATGGGATTCTGACTCTTCAACTGTAGACAATTTGAAGAAGGTGTTGGATTTATCTTCATTTCCTGCGAGAGAAAATCGTTGTGCAGACATTTCCCTGGTACACCAAGAAGAATGCTTGATATGTTTTGCACTCTGGATGGATGGGGAAATGCCAAATTTAGTGTGTGAAAATACTCGCTGTGGAAGTCCTTTTCACACCACGTGCTTATTCCAGGTTTGGCTTCAGTGTTTTAAGAAGGAATGGGTGATTTCGATTAGCACCACTTGATCATTATCCAGCAACAACCAAATATTTTCAGTTATCAGTGCCAATTATTTGATAGTTTTCTAATTCCTTTGGATTGCGAATTTATTAGATCACAGGAAAATATGAAATCAAAATACCCCATTGCACTAAAATAAATAGTTTCAGTTGTTACTGCAAAGTCTTCAGAAAAGTATTTTTCTATGCCAAAATTGATTTCAAATGACTTGTGATGTCCTTGACTGTTCAACATTTGAGTTGATTAATATTTTTATCAACACTCATAATGCGATTAAGGTAAAAAGTTCATTTTTACTTTCTCACTACTGATTACACAGTACAGAGAAAGTATTGTAATGCTGCTGGGAAAAAGGGCGAAGTTTCATCAGAAAAACTAGTACAAGAAAGTCTGTGCCACTGTATAAAACCACGAATTTCAGCCAAAGAAATTAGAAAACTAACTAGCACCCAAAAGTCTGTGCCTTTCCGTAAAACCATTGATTTTGTTTTTAGAATGTGTACTATCAAAGACGCTACATACATAATTTTCACATTTTCAGTTATTCTATTAAATAAGACTGATATACAATTTGATAATATTATTTGATATTATAATACTGATATACTACTTTTATACTATTCTATTAAATACAACTGATACATTGGGAACATATTACACTTCATCTTCCTCCATAAAATAAGCATTGGCATGTCAGTGCTGCATTGCCATTGGTTGGAAATCTTTAAAGTTCTTAAACATTACAAACAGAATTGCAAACCATTTATGTTGTGTCATGTCATGTATGGTGCGCCATGGGGGGAAAAGAGGAGATGGGGAAAGTCAGTGAAAAGCCTGCTCATGGGTATGACAGAGAAAAAAGGTTAGGAATCACTGAAGTAAGGTAATAAATTGAACTTAAAAGTTACCAATGGCTGATAATGGTTTTCAAAAATGGGAAGCTCATTTTGATGTAATCAAGGGAAGCTTGCATGAAATTACTCTCTCTTTTCTGTACCCAAATTCTGTTCTGTTACAGTTAAATTTATTCATGTTTATTTAATTTGTAGAAGTACGAAATTACTAGGTACTCACTATTGAAATAAATGCAGAAATATACCACAGGCACTTCATTTCGATTGGTTTAGACTTTTTCATGTTATAGCTGAAGTGTTAGTAGGGGTAAAAATGCAATATTATTGTGTTATTTCCAATAATGCCAGAAAGAATATATGCTAGCTCCTAGTATTTTTGTTTCTAGTGGCTTCAAACTGTCTCAGGAAATTATCAGAGCTTTAATCAAGTACATGGAGACTGTCCAAATTGTGGCATGGTAATGAATACTGATATAATACTTATATGTTTTGCATGCAAATGAAGCAAACAGTTTTAATTGTTTTAATTTTCAATTCTTAGGCAATATCATGCCCAGTACCAAAATAATTGCATTTAATGTAAGATTGCAAATTTCTTATCAATTTGAGATGTCAACTACTGAAAAAAGAAGAGAAAAGGTAGGAGGAGAGAACCTCATGAAACCATTTTACACTGGAGTGAATGAAGATCATTGAAGTATACTCCACTGTTTATCCTTACTTTCAGGTGTTGAAATTGTGTGTACGTGTGTGTTTTCCAGCCATTGTATAGTTTATTGCATTTTTTAATTCAGTGTAAGTTACTTTTTATTAAAAGATACTATACATATTACTGTTTTTATTTTTAAACCTTACTTCCCACTGTTTATACTTATCACTTATTTACTGTTGTACTTAGCAAATTCTATTAAAGGTTTTTTGACATTTCTTCAGCCATCACTGCACAATAATATCATAGGTGTCTATGACCTGCATCAGAGATCTCTATCATTTGATTAACTCTATCATTTGATTAACTTTCCCCTAGTTTGAAAATAATAGTAGAGTTGGTTGCACTGTTGACACAGTGAACCTTTGAACACTTGAACTTTAAGGCCATGCCATGGTCACTGCCAGACCATATTTGATGTCTGAAAGTACCTGCTGGTAGATACTAATGTTCTGATTAGAATTAAGAAGCCATTTGTTCCTCTCAGCTAATTGTTTTGTTTTTTGGCACTGAAAAGAAGCATTTACTTGTGTTAATTTTAATTTGTTTATGTTAGTGTTCTCTGAAATGGAACAAATCTAAATATACATGTGTATTGCCCTTAACACTCTCAGTATTCCTCTGCAACTTTCAGTTTTAATATAACTAATAACCTAGCTTTTTCTGAACTAGACATCATATTGTAAACCTGTGGACACATCATCTTACGACAGATCTTCAGAATTATTCTGATGATGTTTAAGAACTTCACATGCTATCTATCAAGATTACCACAATGATGATGAAAATTCATTGATATTTGCAAGGATTTTGATGGCATTGTGATTAAAGAAGAATGTAATAAATTTGAAGTTGCCTCCTTTTCATTTGTTTAGTTGTAAAGCAGAATATCAATGCTAATCACATAGTAAAAATTATAGATGTAGATAATGTAGGCCCTGAATATCAAGTGAATTTGGAATGGCTTGGTAAAAGAAAATTCAAAGTCAGTGAGAAAATATTTGACATTCATGAAACTCAACTTTGTAGCTATATAACTACCACAACCAGTGAATTAAGGGCTACAGTGAACAAATTGTTCTTGGTGTTAATATCTGCATCACACTGAAATATAATGTGAAATAAATGTTTGATGTTTGCAATTAAATTTTTTGTTTTAAATTTTGTTAAATTGAAGATTAATAATTATAATGGTGAGATAGGACCTTGATTTTCAGAAACCTTAATATTAACGTGTAGTGAACAGTTTTATAATGTTCCTTTAAATTCATTCAAAAAATTTGTGTTCAGTGGTATCATGTTCCTCTGAAACATTAACAGATTTTGGTTTTTCTTTAAAAATAAAATATGTGTTATAGATCATTCATGTAAAGGAAATAGTTCAATACTAAATCATTGTTAGCTTCTTTATATAAATACTAGTGTACCCTTGGGAGAATTCTCGCATGTTAATCCCTACCCATTTCACTATCCTTTCCATTAAGGCAGAAACTTGTTAATGAAATGTATAAATGTAACTTCGTACTTACAGAATATCAAACAAAAATAAAAACAATGCAATTTATGTTGGAAAAAAATTTTCAGTAAAAGTTTATTCGGTATTGCGAAAGATGTATTCAGTATTATCGAGAGATTTCTTGGAACAATTCACAACACTCCCTTAAAAATATTTGAAGTAATTATTCAATATTGTTTGACAGTTAACTTTTTTGTTTTTCGTGATAATTACAAAATTATTTTAAAAAAGTTTTTTACTCTTGAGAATGCTACGTGACTGAACATGAAAATGCTACTGACTGAGAATGCTACGTGAATGCTACTTGAAAGTTTCACCAAATCACTGCTGATAACGAAACTACTGGTACAGGTAAAACAAACCAAACAAGACATGTCTTCACTTTTCACTGTACACCCACATCCCTCCACAATTAGGTTCACAGCACTTGTAGACATTGGCAAAATGTTAAATGAATGTTTTCACTACACACATAAGAAACAATCTTGATCCGTATCTAGCAACTATAAATAGTACTTTTAGCTGTTGCTGCGAGAGCGAATCTTGAATGAATAATTATGCAAATAGACATCGTCAGTCTGCGCAAGCCACAGTGTATACAGAAAGCATAAACATTATAAGATAGAGGAATCTAAGACTTCTAAGCGTGGCCACCATCACCAAGTGTTGAAATCTAGGTGACATTGATAGAATTGATAAGTGCCGAACGAGCAAAAATTGAATAGAATATCCAAGAATATCTCATCTTACAGATTACGGCGTGAGAAATGTTTCTTTGAGAACTTTTGTCCTCTAAAGTTTACTTTTGAAGGCTCTAGAACACTTCGTTTAGGAGGTATTGGCGGTTGCGTGTGAGAGGCGCAAAAAGTATTTATACTACTGAAATAATATAGGAGACGATACATTTAGAAAATATGAAAAAATAAAATAAAAGTGATTTGTACTTACAGTCTCACTTAAATTTTGACTATATGACTAGTAAAGGATAATATAAAATTTAATGAATAAAAAATAGTTTTCCTAATTTAGGACTGTTACACCCTTTCTTATGTTCTTCTTAAACGTTCCCCCTTGCTGAGACCCTATAACTCTACGTTTTGTGTACCAGCCCCCCTATGCGCCAGTTATTTGATTTGGATTGATTGAATAGTGATTCAGGAAGCGTCATCTGCTAAGGTGTCCCGTACGTTTAGTGCATGTTTTATCGCATGAAGTGGCGGTGATCTTCCTCAGCTGAATGATGAGATCCGGTCAATCTACCCGACGGTTTGCGGGTTTTCCCCCCACCAGGTATCTCTCGCTACCCGGGCACCACCCCATCCTCGGGAAGCTCCCGATATTCATGCAGTGTAGTACATGTAAGTAAGGGAGGAGGATTGTTCGATTTGGAGAAAGGGGAGCTAGAAACGCTGAAGCTCGTATGCTCATACGACATACTCGCACAAGAGACTAGGGAAAGGAATTAGAGGTTAAATAGAGGTTGAAAACAATGCGTGTGTGAGAAGGCTCCACCAAGCCACAATGAGCCATTTCATGCCAAATGGCATAAGAGTTGACACGACGTTTTTAAAAATGTACGATATATTTTTTTCTTAAACCTGGACATCAAAAAAGAGACGCATGCTTTTTTAATTTGCCAGAAAATTCATTATTTGTGTAGTTATTCCTATATTAATTTTTGGAATTTACGTGTACCTCACAAAATATGATCAATTGTTGCTCGGAATGTTTTTAATATATAAATTCCTGTTTTGTTTCGTTCATTACTTAGAACAGTGTATTTCATTCTTCTGCAAATCATTTTTTCAAAAAATAAATATTTCTTTTAAAAACTGCAATTATTTGAAAAAAATGGAAATACCTATATGAACATGATCAGATACAATTTTGAAAAAAGGTAGTATTTCTTTTTCAATTTTCTATTAAATACAAGAAAAAAGAGGGCACTAAGTGTGGGCGCGCTACCCAAGTGCTAAAGAACAATGAAAACAACGACTTTCTGCCTCATTAAAGTTTCAAGAAATGGTAGTATTTCACAGTTGACATGGTCACAGTTTCGCATATGAGGTTATTCCACCTTAGCTTTCGCTCAGGCCACCAACGCCGCGACGTGACGTCAGACTAGGCATCCCACCCGACATGCGTGCTTTGCGTGGCCTCGACACTCGTGGCAAACTCTTCTCCCGAGTGCAGTCCCATTGAGAAAGTCGGGATTGGCAGTGTGACGTAAGGGTATCTTTGGTTTCAAGTGGCTGATAGGAACCCGTAAAGCATCTCGGCTTGTTTCTGAGAGTGCTGAGGAACAGGAAGGTGACGAACTGCTGACGAACATGAGCAACGAACCCCTCCGCCACTCGCATTCTGCTGCGCATTCCTTTTGAATTGCGTTGGGTAGTGTTAACACTTGGTAAACACTTGATTCTTCACCTGTGTCGATCTTGCTTTAGGATAGGGTATATTAGTATACTCGAAAAATGTATTTTTTAAGAAATGTCCCGAAAAAAATCGTCACACTTTAAGCGGGCCATGTCACACTCAGGCACAGTAAGTAGGTGAACGGTCAAATATAGCAAACGTGTTTTAACGTTTGCTGTATTTTCATGTAGGGAGTAAAAATGTCTTAAGTGTGTCATTCAATTGGAATGCAATTAAAGAAGGTGCTATTGAGTTGTCGAAATCCCTTTCAAAGCTTTACAGATTAGTAGATGAGCTATTGGAAGAACTTAAACAAGCTAAGAGTTCACCTCCTCAAGTGAAAATGATAAATTCCAAGTAAAAAAAATTAGAGATGAAATGCAATGTTCACTCTATTAAAATGTCAGTTACAAAGAAGTGCAACTGTTTAGGATTTACCTTACCTTGGTGGATACTAATTCTTCAATAGAGTTTTTCCTCTTACAAAATATCTTTGGGTAGTCGAGTGAACTCCTCTCCAAGTGAACTCTGTGACAGCAATACTTAATATAAAGATAGGATTTCGGGTTCATGATTCTATGATTTAATCTCCAAAACCGTTAACGTCTGATGAAGACATCACTTATCAGAGAAATATTGCAGCAATGAAAACGAAGCCCCAACGCGAAGTACCAGTATAGTGTTAATCGACAAAATATGTAATTCACTTATTACTAATATTTCAGCTTGTTCATTCTTTCTTGACTTGAACTTGCAACCTATTCATTATATCTTCATGTCTTATGGTCCTTTAGTGAATGTTCCGGTTTTCTAGTTTAAAAATCTGGAAACCGGAAATATAAATCAATTACATTTGATACGATAAATATTGACTTAAGTACAAATGTTTTCATCTGATATTTGCAGTTAGAATGATGTGATAGTGGTTTTTCTGAAGAAATTGTCTTAGCAATAACAAATTGGAGCCTCTCAATTTTTAATTAATAAATTATATTTAGAGTTCCTTAATGGTAGTGTTAGAAATGAAGCTTTTAAGATTTTAATCCACAGGACTGTTAGTATCACAAAATATCCCTTCTGCAAAGGTGATGCAGGACCTGACGCTGGGCAACGAAATGGTATCAATACCATGACAGTTTGCATTAACACACTGTGCATTTATCTGCATTCCCCGATATCTATTGAATACAATTAAAAAAATAAAATTCTATTAATTTGTGTTTCGAATTAATCTTATTAATTCCTATGAATTACATTTGTTGGATTTCGTAGCGCGTGGCAACGAAATCCTGAGACGCTGAGCACATACTTGACAAGGCAACGACGAGGGTTTTTTCTTTCAAGGAAACCATCCCGGAGAAATCTCATAAGGAAATAATTGCTTTCTGCATGTAAAGGGGTTGCATGTGACGTTAGTTTGTTTCTTTTTATTCTTCAAATGCATTCTTTTATAGAAAAAAATGGTCATACAATTATATCAGAATGTAGAATATATAAAATTGGACATAATGTAGTCAAGTTTTATTTAAGTTGTGATTTATACAGTCACCCCCAGTTTACCCATCTTCTACTTCTATGTAGAGATAATTTCTATTAATTCATTTTGGAAAATTTTGAATTTGTGAAACCTATTTCCATGGCTGACTTCTGAGCTAGCGAGCTCCTGATGCCGTACGTGCAAATGAAGATGATAGGGGCGTCAGGTAGCGGTCGCGCAATGCCATACTTCATTTTGAATTCATCTTCTGTGAACTGATTTAGAGCTTGAACGACTTCGTTTAAGGGAATGTTGATGCTCCCTGGGATGTATTTACCTTCTACTTCATATCTATGCCTTACGTCAATCAATATAATTCCTTCGTCTTTCATTAGGGATATAGCTTGATCATAAGGCACACAGTTTGATTCAGCCTTCTGTTGGTGATATTTTTTTAAGGAAAAATGCGAAATACTCCCAGATACATACGATGCAGTGCGGGGATTTCGAGCAGTAAATTTCGGAGAAGTTAGCAGTGGGCAGGACGACAACACTCTGAAACATCGCCGTAACATTTTGAGTCACTAAGATTTAAATTAGACAAACAACTTCTTTATAGAGACTCCTGTTATTCACTGGCACTGTCTTACAAGCAACCATTTCTTTCATTATTAGTAAAACTGTACTTGAGGAATGTGTGCAGATATTTCTCGAGAAAATAATGCCATTTTAACTAATATTGCTATAATTCCATTATGAAGGATTTGAAATATACTTTCGTACAGCCAGCAGATTTATCCTGTTATCTCGATGTTCTTCTTGCCTTACTTAAGTTGGTATGTGTTCAGTTTCTTCTCATAATTTTACCACACATACTGCTTCGCAGTTCTGACGTCAGACATTTCACCGCATTAACATAGCAACGACTGATCAAAGAGTTACAACAGTGTTTTATGAGTCGAGTAACGCCGAGCGATTGGCCATGTATTTAACTGATAATTTTAACAAGAGTGATTTAACCATTTAAAACTACTTTAACTGAAAAGCAAAATGCTTAGAGTGTACACTTACATTAATTTATCTTCAACTTTTTTATTTTCATTTTATTGAAGATAGTTAAAAAGACGTACATATAGAATATGCATTTTCATAAAATAGTGTGTGTCGGTTTCAAAAAACACTTAAAATATTGATAAGATCGGCATAACAAGACCCATAATATTTTCTACACGTGTAATAGAGAAGTACAATAGTCACATAATAAACAAATATTGAAAACAGAAGTCGGGAAGCTCGGGTCTTTGGTGGCGAGAAAGAAATAAACGAAACGTTACGTTCTTCTTTTTTATCACAATTCTCACTACTTTATAAAACTTTGAACATGACAGGACAATGGCAAGACTTGTACAAATGAAGGTTTGCACACCACATCCCTAAAGAACGTTAAGGTAGAGTTCTCTAGCGGAGAAACTTGTGAAGTAAGTTGTATCTCTGATTAAGAGCAATCTAAACGTGTCGTTGAGACACTTGTATCTTGTTCTGAGATGATCGTCCGAAGCGCTCTGAGCTTCCATACAGGTAGTTTGCGGCAGGTGGTCTCCAGCACAGTGTTCAATCCTGTCGTCACAACGTAAACTAGAAGGTCGGAAATAAATATGGAAGTTTTCTATTATATCTCATCTGTTCTATTCTCATTTTCTTAAGTGTATCACCAATTCCTTTTAGTTTTCCTCAACCATTCATTTATTTCGAACAGTAATTTCGTTTGGATATCTCGCTCCACATAAAATTGTAAATCATGTGCCTTATTTGCTCACTAATTAACTCATTGTTAATTTCTCGCCTTTTCTTTGTACGAAGAGAAAGCATTGTAATCGTGCACTAGAAAATGGCGAATTTTCGTCTGAAAATATTTTATTGCCGAGCTGTGGTAACGAAAAAGTACACAAATCTTGTTTCTTTGTATAGTAAACTAGCGAAATCGGGCAGACATTGTTCTGCTTTTCGTCTTACATTCTCTCTCTTCGTCTCCCCCTTTCTCCTCTCATCACAGCGAAATGTAATAAAAAGTTCAAAAACTCGATTTGGTTTTAGTTTTTAGTGCCATAGAACGTACGTTTAGAGTTATTTAACGAAATATATCCAAAAAAATCCTCCCGAGGGTTGTTACGGGTTGCATTTGACAGGAATATTTATATTAGTTTGTACAACATTTGTTCTACAGCGCCATCTAGTAAATTTTTTCAATATTTTAATAGTTATTCTTCTATGCGGGGCAAAGATAAATCCAACAAATGAGATAATTAAATTAGTCCAGCCGTTCTTGAGTTATAAATGCTGTCACAATTACAAAATACTAATACAAAAAACTAAATCACAATTACAAAAAACAACAACAAAAACAGTGCAATTGATGTTAAAAAGAAAGTAGAAAGTTTCAGTAAAGATTTATTCAGTATTATCGAGATATTTCTTGGAATAATTGACAACACTACTTTAAAAAGATTTCAAGTATTTGACAGCTTTTCGCTTTTCGTGATAGTCACAAAAATATCTTTTTTAAACTTTTTACTATTGAAAAAGTTACGTTACTGAACACGTCGACTTATTTGACAAATTTGACAAGTACGCTTGACAAGATTCACTGAATCACTGCTGATAACAAAAATTCTGGCACAGGTAAAACACAAACCAAACTTAACAAGAAACGTCTTCACTCTTCACTGAACACCCACATCCCTCCTTAATTAGGTACACACTTGTAGACCGCGGCAAAACGTTAAATGTTTTCACTACTCGCATAAGAAACAATATTCATCGGAATAAATCAACTACTAACGGCACTTCTAGTTGTTGCTGCGAGAGCGAATCTTGAATTAATACTTATGTAAATAAACCTCGTCAGTCTGCGCAAACCATTGTGTATACAGAAAGCGTAAATAATATAAGATAAAGGAATCTATGCCTTCTAAGCGTAACGTCACAAAGATGGCCTATTAAGAATCTAATCTAATCTATTAAGAATTTATCCACGGCATTTATTTGTATAAATATTATAAAACCTTCTTCCTTTTATTTATTTAATTATGCTTACTATTCAATATGACGCCCAAATTTTCACTATCACGATAAAATGTATAGGTGTGAGTACGATAGATCGTCCGTACGGACACCAGATGACGAAATACGTACTTGGGTCTCTGTATTCAGTCTTTTCTATATTATTTGTACGCGACGTATTTATTTATGAGTCTTTTATCCCATTGTTGTAATTGCCGTATTTAATATTTCTGCAAATATTAATTTAATCTCACAATCCTAGTCCTAACATTATCTATTATAATTTCGCATATAGCAACGTTCTTGCATTCCCTACAAGCATACGTGTCGAAAGATCCGGTTCCAAGACTAATGAAATCTGATTACTGAATACGTGTTCATTTAAGAAATTCTGGAGAATTGTACTAGTTATTTAAAACATTGTCATTGACACAGTAACACCTTGCTAATATATTTTTTTAGTTGATAAATACACTATATGATCAAAAGTATCCAGACATGTGGCTGAAAATGACTTACCAGTTGGTGGCGCCCTCCATCGGTAATGCTGGAATTCAATAAGGGTGATGGGTAAATCCTTAGCCTTGATGACAGCTTCCACTCTCGCAGGAATACTTTCAATTAGGTGCTGGAAGGGTTCTTGGGGAATGGCCGCTCATTCTTTAGGTGTGCTGCACTGAGGAGAGGTATCGATGTAGGTCGGCGAGGCCCAGAACGAAGTCGGCGTTCCAAAATATCCCAAAGGTGTTCGATAGGATTCAAGTCAGGACTCTGAGCAGGCCGCCCAATACAGGGATGTTATTGTCATATAACCATTCCTCCACAGGCCGTATAGTATGAACAGGTCCTCGATTGTGATGAAAGATGCAATCTGAATTGCCCTTCAACAGTGGGAAGCAAGAAGGTGTTTAAAACGTCAACGTCACTGTACAACACCAGACAAGGGATGCAATCCCCCGACATGAAAAACACGATCAATCCATAACATCCTTTTGGACGTGTCCGGATAGTTTTGATCACAAAGCGTAGATCATGAGTTACTCGAATAATGAGCGCACTTAATTTAAACAGTCCACTTTAACTTCATTTTTTAATTTATCTGCTCGCCCAAGGCCCTTAAAAGATTCATTGCCAGGAGAGGTCTACCCTCTCTAACCACATTTGATATTTCACCTTTCGTGATGCCTATTCTCACTTGCAAGCTTTATACAAATTAATGAAAACATCTGCATTTCAACAGGAGATCCAATTTTTTCCTACTTCTCCCCAACTTCAGTGGATATTTATTCCGCCCGAATCTCCTCCCAGTGGTGGCTTACACGAGGCCACATTCGTTGCCTAAAGTACAATTTATAAAGTGTCATGAAAGAGGGGGTCCTCTCTTACGAACTAAAAACAATTTCCTATCAAAGAGAAGCAGTCCTCAATTCGAATACTCTTTCCAAATTATCTGATGACCCACTAGACCTCGATTTCTTGACCCACATTTTCATCAAAACTCACAAATGTAGTTTTGATCAAATCAAAATTATCGCGTTGGCAAGAAGGCCAAAGAAGGTTACTTCACTTCGAAGAGGTTGACCTGCAGATTATTTGCACTCCCTGCAGCAAAGGTTGTCAATGCCTCTTGAAGTATTCAAATTGGCCCTCCGATGCTCATAGTAAACGAGACCACGACTTCCCCTATCTGACAGCTAGGCTTCATCTCGCACGTTTTCCCAGGTCGTGATGGTGGTGTTCGCATCTGCGCCTGAGAGTTACTTACGTCACATCAGTAAATTGTGCACCCCTTCCGCAAGACCCCTGAGGGGTGCATATTTCCTTCACTTGCGTTTGTTTTGTTTCAGTTTTAAAATTTGTATACAGATTGCATTAGGATGTATTTCACATATCACTCATCTGTTATGTTTTGCACTTAGGGTCAATATCAGTAAAGATTTCCTTTCCCAAGCTGTTACTGTTTCCAAATTTGGCACATAACTCATTACATTACTCATCCAATTTTTAAATTAAATTTTATTTCTGTTGTTTCGCTTTACCCAACTCCTTTTGTAAAACTTCCCGTTTTTAGGGGGGTGCTTGTGTTGGAGAAAGCACAAACAACTTGTATTTGACCAACTGCGTTTCCAGCGCTGTCCATCGCCTCTGCTTGCGATGGCAGTTGCAGAAAACTCCGTTGTTGAATACAAAAGGGGCAGTCGCAGCCGCTGGTATGTGCTGCTCGGAGTCGGACACAGTGCGATTTCTTTTCTCTTTAATGGGAATACATACGAATTGTGCCCATTGCGTACGTGCAATGACTCCATCTACACTAGAACTGTTCCTTTGGCATTTCTTGGTTTGAACAAGATTATATTGAACTTGAACCACAAAAAATCTTTGACTTGCGCGACCTCAAAGCAGCTGCAGCAGATGTTAAAGAGTAAACGGCGTAATGGAATTTAACAGTAGCAATTCAAAGTTTGTGTGCGGATAAGTAATTCTTAATCCTGCGTGATAAATGGTGTAAGATCAACATTTAATAGGAGTGTTTGTTTCACAAAGATATCTGCTATTCAACAAACTTCTGATCAAACACACCCCAGCTGCCAGAACTGTGTTGTCTAACAGCCGCTCACCACTACAGATTATTATTTGGAGTCCGCTGCTAACTAGATACTTGATTATCATTAGAAACATTTTGGTAGTCTCAATGTTTACATTGGAAAAAAAAATTGAGAAAATATTACAATCGAGAGAATAATTGGTAGATAGAACTTTATTTTATTCTTAAAGTCACAAACTAAATGCGACACTTTTATTTAGATATGTACAATATTTACGTATAATACGAAAAGGCACTGCAATACGAAAAAGGCACATGTTGTTTCATAACATCTGTACAATTAATAGATTTATTTCATATTAAAATATTCTGATAACGCTAACTGTATGGCCTTTATATAAAAAGAACCAACTTCAATTTTAAAGAAGTTGTTGGTCCACGCACGTGTAGTGTTTTTGGGAGAGCCTTTGCTACAAAACTTGATCAGGAGGCATTAAAGTGTCACTGATCTTGCAAATTCTGGAAATTGGTCTCTGCTAGTAGCAATCAAGCTATCAGCCTTCAGGCACATTACTTTTTTACTTTGCTATTGATTCGTTTCATATAAAAGCCAACGAATTCGACCATATCTAAAATATTTTCTTTCCATTCACACATTTGAACATTTGAAGAAGAATGAGAGAGTACAAAGCATAACCTTGACATTCTATCACTTTATAGGAGGTGAATGTTGTTCAGAACCAGCAGTGCTCAACCTACTTTATGCTGAGAACCCGCGAGACTCAACAAAACAAAGGCACGAGTAATGCTACTCGCGATCTGTTGTATTTTAAAGTTTTATAGGTAAAAGACAATCGTCTCTTTTGTGAGTACCGCATCTAATTTTGAAATTCATGAAAATGTGGTAAAGAATAACAAGAAATTAACTACTGCCGTCTCCCATAATCGTTTTCTCCTCAGCGCAGTCTTCTTCCCCAGCTGCAGATAGCAGCACTTGTTTACGCTTGTGAACTAGGAAGATTGATTGAATAATTGGTTGATTAAAAATTCCGGACGCGTCAAATACTAAGATCATTAGTTCCGTAAGTGTAGTGCATGTTTTCTCCTGGATGGTAGAATCAGCCGCCGACCTACAGTCGGGTTTTGAAGCACCACCGACCTACAGTCGGGTAGCAAGGTTTTCCCCTACCAGGAATCTTCAACCAGCGGGGCAAACCCCAGCCGGGACATGCTCTAAGCTCCCGACCGGTCTCCTGGCACATGTGATATTGTACTGCATATAAGTGTGTGTGTAAGTATGGGGCGAGAATAGAACAAGGAAGAGGAATAAAATATTGAGCGCGATCCGTGGCCCGTTTGATAGGATACTGCTCGGACATTCGCCTGTTACTGATCGAAAAAATCACGGTAAACTACGTAAACTATGCAGCCGGCCTCTAGAACTCCCCTCCAGACAGCGTCTTAATTCGACCTAGCTAGTGTAGTAAATCTTGCCACCGTCGGGACACCAACCCTAGGACCTCGTGGTTAGAGGTTTCGCCGTGACATCAAATGATACCCTGAGACACCTAAGCCGCCCCAGACGAGGAAGAGATTAGCAGGACTCAGAGTGATTACAATTGTCAGGTTGCAGATTAAACAGGTTGGAATATGGTCTTCATGTGTCAACAAAACCATACTATCGCTACCTCCCGAAACAGTAAGATTTGCAATTGTTTTATGAGGCCAGATGCAAAAAACGCTTTTCTAAAAACCTGTTTAAGCTCGAAGGAGGACTGAATGAATCTTACTAGTGATGCTATGAATCGCAGGCCCCATTTCAAGGAATATAATGCGAAAACCTTGTCTCTTCTATTGTAAATGCAAGAGTAAGAAAGGAATGATTATTGATTTAAATTTCATTGTATAATTTTGATTGAATGATTTCTACGTTTAACCTGGGATATACCCTGAGGCAGGGTCAAGGGGATCATGGTCTTTCCTAAAAATGTGCAGAATTAAAATAATTATATTTTAGTTAGAATACACACCGAATTCCAGAAATAATTTCGTGCTCCCCTGAGTTCGACGTGGGACTGGTGCAAGAATCTACTTGAGTCTTTCATGAATGGAAACTTTACGTTGTTTCTTCCTCCGCCCCTCCCCCCAAAAAAAACTCTGCTCGGGATGCAGTCGAGCAGTGCCTTTCGAGGTAGGCAAAAATGAAAGAGGATTTACTCGAAAGCGGGTGTGAAGGAAACCATGGCAGTATTCAATCGGGGGATTGCGAGGCCTTTCCCCTTCACCCTTTAATATCTTTCGTGGTAATGTACATAAATAACAGTTTCGTTTTTTGTAGAAAAACAATAATTATTTTCATTGGACGATGAAATTTTCGAAGCACCCTTCGTATTAAAATAGGTTGAGCACCTCTGTTATAAATAAATTGATAATCTCATTTTAGCCTTAATTAACTAGACGATAGTACAACAAAAATGTTACATATTTTGTTTCAAAAGTTGAAACAAAAATTGAGTGTATTTGTTTAAAAGAGAAATGACATTGTTTAAAATGTACAAAATAGTAAATGCAGCATAAAAACTAATTTGTTTTAACATGTATTGTTAGTCGTATAAAATGTAATTTATTTCTCACAAATCTATAGAAATATAGTTTTAAAATATAATCTTAGTGTGGTAATGAAAAAAGTAAAAACTATTTTTAGTGTTACTTTCTTGTTTGGTTTATATGTTATTTTATTAAGACGTAATTGTAAATATCAGCTCGAAGATAGTTAAGATTTTAAATTGAATATTGTTTATTTGTTTACGCAGTTTAAAAAAATAAATGCCAGTTCTATTTTAGTCAGCTTCTTTCCATTATAATTTTCATCAATTTTTTATAAATGTTTAAGAATATTCTCAATAGTTGATAACAATAATTCAGGTAAGGCATACTGATATATTCATAAAATATATTATCATTTTGAAAAGTATTTGAAAATTCTGATGGAATATAAATTGTTCATTGTTAAAATTTGAGTGATCAATATCACATGATGTGGTCCCGTGATATAATACTAACATGAGCATGCTTTAAAAATGATTACTTTTGAAACATATTTATAAATGATGTGGTGTGAATGATGTATTCAAAGTAAATTTGCATTTATCTCAAAATTTAGAAAATGATTATGTTTATAGTTTATACTCGAAAAAGTTACTTTACGTATTTTTAATTGAATTCAATTATGCCTTTTTGTCGGGCCGAGGATCAGGCGATGAGGCCTGCTCTTCCGCATGAGCACACAAATTCTGCTACGCTCCTTTCACCATCTAGCAGAGAAAGGAAGTATTACACGCGAAACAAAACTAGCGAATTTTGTTCAGAGGCTTCTTTTAGGCTTTATACGCAGTAAATCTACAATGTGGGACAGACGGATTTACTTCCCATCGGAAGGAATAGCGTATGCTGGAGTTTTTCGCCCCTTAAAAATCCATGGGTTCGCTCAGGTTTGAACCCGCAAATTTGGTTATTCCAATCCTACACGCTAGCTGTAACACCAGCGAAGCCGCCTGGCTGTTTTGTACAAATCAGAAAAGAAAATCCGCAGTATGTATTAAGACAAGAAATACCTCTTTGAATTGAAAACTTGAATGAGAATGAGACTGATGGTAGCTTCTTGGCTGTCCAGAAAAACGCCGCGTCCTGGACACAGGTACCAACGCTTCGGCCGCCGTTCTGTGACCTTCCTCAGGGCGAAATGCGGCCGCGGCGTCTCCTGATCAGCCAAGTAGCTGCTGACTCCGACCGAGGGAGCCTACGCTCCTCTTCAAATTCATATCAACTAGGCTGTCTGGGAGGCGCCGCGTCCTGGGCACAGGTACCAACGCTTGGGCCGCCGTTGTGCGACCTTCCTCAGGCCGCCTCCTCCTCGAGCACGGCGGAGGCGAGGCTGGCGCGGCGGCGGTCGCGCTCGCGCTCCAGGTGCAGGCTGTCCGACACCTTGCTGAGGCGCCGCCCCCACCAGCCGCGCCCCGTCGTCGCCGTGGAGCTCGCCTCGCGCAGCGCCGCCAGCGCGTCGCGCTTGCCGCCCGCGCCGCGCGCCCCGGCCCCGCCCCCGCCGCCCGCCGCCGCCGCCGCCTCCTCGCGCCGCAGCCCGCTCTCGTACTTGGCCTCCTTCTCCAGCAGCTTCTCGCGCTGGATCTGCGTGCGCACCTCGCTCGGCACGTCCGGGATGGCGTACGCCATCACGCCCGTCAGCGCGAACACGATGTGCTGCGCACACACAACGGTCGTTAGCGCTCCCACGCTTGGTTAGTGCGCCAACGATTGGTTCATGAGTCCCGTCCATGTTGGGCGTGTTTTGTATCGCTGGAGGTGCCCTTCCTCCGCTCGAATTCAAGATCCAGCGCCGACATACATGTCAGCTTGCGGATTTTCCCTCAACCAGGTATCTCTCAAAAGCAAGGCTCCGCCCCTGCCGGGACAAGCTCTAAGCTTCCGGCTGGTCTCTCGGCATGTGTGGTAGAATAGTGCATGCAAGTGTAAGGGTAAGTAAGGGATGAGGTTAGGACAAGGAAGAGGAAGGAAATATCGCGCGCGGTACGTGCCCTCTTTGTTAGGGTACTGCTTTGATATTTTCTTGGTGTTAATGGGAGAAACAAGGTAAAACTACCGATCTGATCAGCCGGCCGCTAGAATTCCCCTCCAGACAGCAACTGGATTCGACCTAGCTATCTAGCTAGTTTCGAAAAGCCTGCTGCCATCAGGACGGGAACTCTAGGATCTCCTGGTCACACGGACTCCAATGATATCAAATGATGCACTAAGCCACCAAAGCCGTGGGCGACCACTTCTGAGAAAAGCCCTCTGGTAAACTTACTTCAAAGACCACGACGAAGGCGAGTCGAGCAGCGAACACGTGCCAGTACTGCGGACTCAGAGCGTACCAGTCCTCCTCCAGAGGCTCCCTGAAGCTCTTGCGGTACCCGCGGTACTGGCACGAGTCGGGGTCCTTGGTCCCGTTCTTGTTCTTTGCGCCCATGTCCTGGCCGTAATGGGAAGTGTTGAAGTCTGCAAAAATCGTTCCAATGAGGAATGTTCAAAAACGAAACATGGCTTTAACTAAAATGCTGTGTCTCAGGATAAATGTCATAGACTTCTAGGGCTTGTAAAGGGATCGAATGTGAACACTTTTTGCTAAGGAATCTGTGCCCCTCGCATGCTTCCGCACAATGCGAGCTACGAAGTGTTTGGTATCGTCTAGTCATTAATTGAACAATGGATGGAAACAGTGAAATGAATTGAATCTTAATACAACTTCAAAAATTCGCGGCGGTGAAAATGAAACGTTAGGTATTGTAATGTATTGTAAACGTTAGGTGTACGATAGACGTGAGCTTTGCAAATCTCCCCTTTCACCGCCTCTCCCGCTTAAGAATTTTTCTCTCGTCCTCTGAGGTCGCAAATACGTAATTTATGACTGGGAAATTTAAGAAAACTGCGAAAGGATGGGAGAAGGATTTGGACGCGGGATGGAGGAAGGTTTTGTTACAGCGATTAACGCATGCCTAAATCCTGAAGTTTTCGCATAATCAGAGAAAAAATCTTATTTTCGTAAACGCACGCCCCACGTACATTTACCGCGCCATTCAGCGATTTCACCGTGCTTGAGCTAAGCTAATCCATAATCCCAATTCCTAATAATGACTAAACGGACAATTTCATTGGATGTGGAGGGCAGAGTATTAAGTTCGCTCGTTCATTAGACAAGAAATAAATATTGATGATTGGATGACGCTAATACAAAAATAAATGCGTTTCTTAATAGTAAATTAGATATCCCTAATGAAACGGAATAACACCCTTAAATCAATCGTGTAAGTTCGCAATGTATTTTTTATATGAATACTTGCACATTACAAATTAGAAATGTGCAAATGTGTGTTATGGCCTTGGGTTTTGCTTGAAGGACTTACCCGAAAGCGACGAATCAATGTATCCTACCAAGTCAGAGTTATTGGAATACCCGAACTTGTAGACCATCCGCGGGATGAAGTCACTCGTATAACCAATTACAAACGCCTGAAAAAAAAGATTTATTCAGAGGAGGACACAGTGGTACATCTTATTAGCACTCAACAACAAGGGTGCTGTCCGGTCGATTTAAATATTTTTAAACACGAAGGAACAATGGTCGGGGTTTCGTACTAGATGAACAATCTCAACATACAAATATATTAATTGTGCAGTCGAAATACATTGTTCTTATCGGGAATGTAGTCCTGCAAAAATCAATTTCTTCGAAACTCGCCATGTCAACATAAAAACACAATTCAAATATTGCTAATTTATGAAAATATGAAGCTATAAATCTATTGTAAGATTCAAATACAAATTTTTAACAATATGCAAAAATAAGGAAGTTACAATAAATAACTTCATTACACTAAAATTGCAGTACTAGAGTTTTTTGATACGTTTGAACATTCATCCAAGATTAATTCTTATTCACAATTCAATACGCTATTGCTTCAAATTTCAATACGCTATTGCTGAGGAGCTTCCTCGAAGTCCAGATTTGATAAAAAAGATGTGTAGACGAGTTTATTTCTATGATATTCTTTATTAGGGACAATCATGTGTTTTGGAAAAATGACTTATTTAATCACTTGTAACCATTTATAAATAGTATTAAACAAAGTGAATAAATACCTAAATCTTCCACTATATAATTAAAGGAAAAATGGATAAAATATATGAAACTGACAATCGTATAAAATCATCTTACATTTAATCACTCTTAGTTCGAATTTCTTTACGACCAGTGCAAAAAGTCCCACAAAACCCTTGGTCTAAATTTCGCGACCATTCTTTTTCATTCGTCTAAATAAAAACTAGTGATTATACAATAAAACACATTTACTCGCAGTATTTGTCACTTTTGGAATTTCAAAAAATCATGCATTTATCTGCATGCCTTTTAAAAAACAACAATTTTTCTGTATTAGGGGTCCCCAAAACGAGTATTTCCGTTGAAATCTCGAAAGCGATATTAGGCAGCATTATAAAAACTTTCTCTACAATACACTTAGTACTCTGAATATACGTATGTATACAATTTAACGTCGTCGAGTTTTAACTCATCTGATAGTTCTTTTTTTGTGAGCTACCCCACCAGAGAGTGTGAGAATTGAGCGGTGGGTAGGGATCTTAACTTAAATAATATACTAATGCGCACGAGACAGTAGTAATAATTCAAGGAATGCATCACACGTACAGTACCTAGCTAATCGGGAATAAATTATTTCGCACGTGCGCACATTTTTACGAAACAACCCTAACTCTAAATGTGGCAACAGGGACGATACAAAGCTAAAAAAAAAATGCAGAGAAAAGCTGGACTGACGTTTGAGACGACGGCGAGGTAGGTGACGCCCTGCAGGATGCCGAACCAGGCGCCGATGTCCTCCACGCGCTCGGCCAGCGGGCGGCGCGCCTGCGTCAGCATCTTGTAGGCGTCCAGGCGGATCTCGCCCACGTTGTTGATGAGCGCGAACAGCGGCGCCAGCGGGAACGCGGCCACGAACAGCGTCACGAAGCCATACTGCAGCACTGCGCACACAGCAACGCACGGCGTCACACAGCACGGCCCCACTGGGTACACACGGCCGCCAGGCGACACAACATTGACCTCAAGGCGATGCACAGTGTTGCCCAACACATCATGGACCAAAAGTCAACGCACATCACAGCGCAATACACAGCATGACGCACATGGCAACACAGGACATGGACCTCATGGCAACATTACCCTCATTGCAACAAACGTAATGGCCCATAAAGCGACACTACGTGGCCTGCAAAGCGATAAACAACATCGCCCTTATGGCAACACACAACATAGCCCAATGGCATTGGACACAATGCTCCAACATGGCAACACACAGCTTCGTTCTCAAAGCCACAGCCAGCACTGCCCAAATAGCAGCACACATGACTCACATGGCAACAAACAACACGACCCTCATTGCAACACAGCATATCCGACATAGCAAGACATAAAATGGACTTATTTATAACGCACGTGACCCTCCACACAACATGGACCACGTGGAACCTCACAACATGGATTGATTGATTGGATGTTTAGTGATTCCGGGTACATCAACTACTAGGGTCATTAGTCAGGTAAGTGTAATGCATGTGTTTTGCTAGGAAGGTGGCAGTGATCTTCCCCCCGCTGTTTGGCGCGATCTGGTACCGATCTACCGTCAGCTAGCGGGGTTTTCCCCAACCAGGTATCTGGAGGGGTAGGGGAGGGTAAGAGGAAGGGGAGATCGTGGCCCGTTGGTTAGCCTGCGTTCTGGCATTCGCCAGGTGTTGATCGGAGAAACCACGGAAAAATACCGATCAGCGCAGCCGGTCGCTAGAATTATCCTTTAGAGAGCGACTGAATTCGACCTAGCTATCTAGCTAGTGTCGAAAATCCTGCCACCGACCGGTGTAGAATCTAGAACCTCCCGGTCATAGGGACTGCACTGACATCAGTTGATGCCCTAGCCATCTCTCCCAGTCACAACATGGACCTAACAATGTCAGGCAACAAACACTAATGACAACACTCAAAAGGGCTCAAATTGCAACGCAATTGGCCGATACCTCTACACACAAGACTCACATGTAACTCACAAGGTCCTCAAGACAACACAATTTTGCCCATGTGCCAACATGACTCACATCGAAACACTCAACATGGCGCTCATTGCATCTCAAACGTGCCTCTCATGGCAACATGGCCATACTTGCCACACAAAAGTGGACCAGATAACAACACACATAGCTCACATGACACCTAAAAGGGCTCAAATGACAATACAGTTGGCCAATACATTTACACACAATATGGTACACATGCAACACACAACATTGCACAGTTGGCAACAAACAAGGTTATCTCACAATACATTGCACGTGAATAAACAAAGCCCTCATGGCAACACACAACATAGTGCACAAGATGGGCAACACAACAACAGAGCGTCGCACTTATTACGATCCACAGCAAGGCTCACATTTCAACACACAACAAAGTCCACATGGCAACACAGCAAAGCCTAAATGGCACTCGATACTGCCCTCTCATGACAACAGACAGCACAGCTCGCATTACAACATATGACATGTTCCTCTGCATATGATTCATGGCAACGCACATGGTCGTCAACAAACATGCGACAAACTGCACGGTTTACAAAGCAACATACAGAATGGCTCATATGGCAGCACACACCTCGCACGGTAAAACAGAGTTGACCTCATGGCAACAGGGCCAACATGTAACACAATTTTGCTCTCTCGGAAACAGCCAGCACTACTCACATTGCAACACACAATAAGGCGGGCATGGCTACACATATCAAAACACAGCATAACCCACGTGGCAACACACAAGATTCGCATAGTAACACACAACATGGCCCACAAGGCGACACAGAGCACCCCCCCTCTTGGTCATATACAGATAGTCTCACATTTCCCAATAGCTGACAAAGAATAGAGCCACTTGGCAGCATACATAATGGCCCAATAGGCAACACAAAATGGACTTCTTAGCTACACTCATCACGGCCCAAATCGTTACCCTTACGGCCACCCTTATGGCCACAAACATCATGGCCCTCCTTGCAATGCAGCAAAGCCTTCATAGACATACTGGGCTTCTTAGCAATACAAATGTCCCACATGTCCCCACACAACATGGACAACATGCCAATTCACAACATGGCTCACTCCAAGAGGCCCTAATGACAACACACACACACACACACACACACACACACACACACACACTGGCTCAAATGGCAACACACTCTGCCGACACATCTACGCACAATGGGAGCTCACATGCAATACTCAACATTGCCCACGTGGCAACACGCAAGGCCCTCATGACAACACAATTTGGCTCATGTGCCAATATGACTTACATGGCATCATACTACATGTCCCACATGATAACATACATGCCCCTCATTGCAACTCAACATGGCTCACATGGCAACAAACAACATAGCGCTCTCATTGCATCTCAGACATGGCAGTATTGGCAACACACATAGCTCACATGACAGCAAACGCTACCTAACGGCATTAAGTAATATGGTCCACATCACAACGCACAAGAAATCCTCCATGGCATTACGCGCGTGGCTGTCGCTTCGGAAGTGAATGATCCTTGCGGAAGCGGCCGCGCTGGGAATCCGTCTCTCCTCGGGAGGATCTCGGCGAGCGCCTCGCAGCGACTTCACCACAGGCCCTCCATTTCGCTATTGCGTAGGAGTACTATAATTATCATTGTATCCCGCTTCAACTTCTTGTTTAAATATTAAACATATTTTCAGTAAGTGTTTTGATAATCTTTGATGGTGTGCTTGCTCTTAACAAGAGGATAACTTTTTTGGATAATAATTTCCAGTAGCGAAAGCTTTTGCCTGGCGCACTGGCGCTGGCGATGGATTGTGACTTACATTTGAGCCTAGGCCACGCTTTTGTACGGACGTCTCAGAATAAATGTTACAAACTTCTAGGGGATATTCAGGGGTCGATGATCATCAGTGTTCATGAAATGATTATTTATCTTGATGGGTGTGTACTAGTGATCATTTAAAACGGAAATGCAAAGAAAACACTGTGGTGATACGAATGAATATGTCTGACGACTGATATTGTGAACGA
Source organism: Gryllus bimaculatus (assembly GCA_017312745.1). Classification (NCBI taxonomy): domain Eukaryota; kingdom Metazoa; phylum Arthropoda; class Insecta; order Orthoptera; family Gryllidae; genus Gryllus; species Gryllus bimaculatus. Next base: position 3,864,834 of record BOPP01000010.1, on the reverse strand, counting down.
TCCCAACTTGCAACTTATAATGAATTGTACTAAAATGTGATGAATTCCACTCGTCGGAAGGTATGTTATCAGCATTCATGCATGAAAACTTGTAATTTCTTTCACAGTTCATTGATCTAAAAGTGTTACTTTTAGGGACGCTTAGGGCTTTGCTGCAGGGGTTGCACTAAGAATGAATAGCCTTATGAAACAACTTGCCACTACAAAGGAAAGAAAACTGGACCAACGTGAACTAACATGGCTGATGCCTTGTTTATTGAGAATGTGTATTCGTATCTCTAAGATTCCGTGAATTTTATCTTAAAAAAGGTCCGTAACTTACATAAAAGTGTCACTGGCGTATGTTTCAAAAATTCATCTTATTCGTATGGCAAGGTTTCACGTTTTGTCTAGTTACGGAAATAGGGATATTTTAGCGGTATGCGTAAGGAGACATGCTTATAGTCTTGATCACGTGAGTAGCGATTTCATACGGTCGTAAGGAACAATTTTCAAAAGAGTTTTAGTAACTCTGTCATTGCATTAAGCATTACAACAAAAGAAGCATTTTAAGCGTTGAACAAAGACGTTACGTAATATATCAAAGAGGTAGGTAAATGGTGAGACATTTCAATCGCGATGATAGTCAAGAGTGAAGGCCCTTTCACAATGCAAACATAAACATTAACATGGCATTCACTACGTTCATAAGCGGTCTCATTCACAATCCATTCGCATAAGCATAACACGTAAGACGATAACTTAAAAGATTGCAAGCTTCAAGCTTCGAGCTTTTGTGCTTGTGTTTAAGTAAGAGATAAGAAATCAACCAATCACAGTACGTTAATTCAAAATAGAGAATCGAAGTAGGATCGAAGTCGATAGACGAACCAACGCTATGTATCATGGGCCATGGACACAATCCATACCATGAAATCGGTTCTCATATTCAACCCAAAGTAAAGTGGAATGTCTCACAGACAATAGAAACTCATATTTTGCTTACGTTAATGTTAGGACGTAGTGAATACTTCAGTATATCACTTATGTTAATGTTTACGTCTATATGCGTGATGCTTATGATTACGTTTGCATTATGAATGAGCCTTAAAACAAACATTGATAATTACAGGAGGTTTAGATTTTCTGATTCTGCGGGAGGACTGTGCAGTTTGGAAGTTTGAATAGATTTTTCTTAAGAAAAATGGAATATTCAAGAACATTATTTATGATCATAAGACATAACCTAACCCAAAGTTATGATTTTAACTCCTTTTTTGCGTATTTCTTACCTCTCACCTTCCCAACACTTTCCGTTAATTCTTGCCAGAGTTGAAGAGTTGGTAAAGAATAATCGTAACTGTCTCACATACGAGAATTAGTTTAGCAGAGTTTGAAAAATACAATCTTTGCTGTTTGTAGGCGGCCATTTCAACATTCGTAAGGTGTCCGTAAAAAGTCCTATAGGCTTGCAATACTTATGAAAGTATCAGTGCACAACACCGCTGCGCTAAAACTGCCTATTCCGCATGAGCGTCTGCCGTCGGGAGGCCGTGTGCGCCGGGGCGGAAAGGGGGGGGGCACGCACCCATCTCCAGGTACTCCTCGAAGAGCGCGAGGCGGCCGCCGTCCTCCAGGTGGTAGTCCTCCTCCCAGCGCGTGTACTTGCGCTGCAGGTCCTGCGTCTTGGAGCGGTGCGTGCGCAGCCGCCACCAGTTGCGCAGCTTCCTGCGGACAACCGCCCACGCACTCGCCGTCAGTCACTGCTGATGCCCGGCGCGCCCACTGCTAAGGTCATTAGTGCCGCGAGTGCTCGTTTTTGTGTCGGTGATCGCTCCCCGCAGGATGGAGAGTACCGGTGCCAACCTACACGTCGGCTAACAGGGTTTTCTCCAAACAGGTATCTCCTATCAGCCCCAGCAGGGACACACTTTAAACCTCCCAACTAATCTCGCTACATGTGGGGCAGTGTAGTGAATGTAAGAATATGTAAGGGGTCAGGATAGAACAAGCAAGAGGAAGGGAAGATCGCGTGTGGTCCGTGGCCCGTTTGTAAGAGTACTGCTCCCGCATTCGCCTAGTATTGATCGGAGACACCATGGAAAACTACCATTCAGAGTAGCCGTCTCGTCCAGACATCGGCTGAATTCGACCTAGCTATCTCCCTTCTTCGAGCTCTCTCGAGGAATCTCCACCCCTGCCACTCATATTGTGCAAGGCACCACACACGCTCTTGTCGTTTCCCGACACAGAGCTGCGGTGTGAAACCTCGCGTCCTTGAAAGCGTACCCCGCGGCGTAACGCGATGAACAACCCGGTTCTCTCTGTACAATCAGAGATTCTATATGGACGCGTACAATGTTTTCAGTTCGCGTATTGCTTTAGAGGAATAAATGCATTTTCAAGAGCGACCGGTGCTTCTTATTTTGTCATAATCGGATTTCCATAATGCTTACATTTGTATATTATTATATCGCGTCTTCCTTATTTTTTTATTTTTTAAATTTATTTATCGATTTTGAAAGTTCTCAATTCTCTCTCGTATAATATTTTATTGTTATAGAATGGGTACACGATTGCATAATAATCTGTCACGAACTGCAACGAGAACATGGTTTGCCTGCCTCTGCATTCCCAGGAAGGAGTTGAAGGGAAGAAGTCGAGGAGGGCAGACGGCGGGGGGAGCCTCAAACACTAAACGCATACTCACGGGAAAAGGATTTCCAGAAAATTGTTGAAGAACTGCTTGCCCACCATGATGATGGCCAGCTGAATGCACAGCTCCGACAAGCAGCCGGCAGGGTCGCACACGTCCGTTTTGATTCGCAGGAACTCCGTTTTGCGCGCTTCTTTGTCTCCCGGGTGTTTGAAAAAGCGCCCCTATTGAGACAGGAAGCAAGGAAGAGCAAATGACATTATTTCGAGAATTGTGAACAATATTTAAACACAAATTAAAGTAGAAGGAACAGATATATTCGTGAGATAGTGTCAGAGGTACTAATGTGAAGGAATCACACTTTTTTTTGCAAAAATAAACATTGCACAATCACTTACTTTCACACATTGAGTCATGAATAATTAAATATTTTTATAATTAAAGGAAAGCAATGCAATATATAAAGTTTTCTGTCGATTTTTATTAATTATATAAAGAGAAAGAAGCAATGTCTGTCGAAAGAGAAAAGACGAGCGATGTAGAAAAAATATTGTATGTAATTTGAGGAAGTTACTTCACGGAGCGTAGTAAAGCAATTTCGCTATCGGCGCCGGCGCTGAGAGTGAGATCAAGTTTAACATCTGAAGGTTTTTTTAATTGGAAGAATTAGCCCAATCATTTAATCCAAATTTATCGCGTTCTCTATTACTACTAACAGCTGCAGAGTGGGTTCGCCATTTTATTTTTGTATTTGAAAGGGGATGTCTTCGAGAAAAATGTTTGGAACCACTGCCCTTTAGAATTACTTTAGACAACTTTTCGACTATATTCGCAAATTACGCAAACTTTCTCCAAACGTCCATAAAACACTGCCTCTGAGGCCAAAATAGATAAGGATATTACGAAAAAATGATGGTATTTACTTTTTCCTAGCTAATTAACTCATCCTTTGTTTCTGATGATATGGGCAAGTGTCGATTACACGAAACTTTGCCGTCCGTTATCACATTGGCTTTCGGGCATCGACATCGGGCATAATACTATCACACTCCAATTGAACTTCTAGGAGCCCTTCACGTGGCGTCTTTCAGCAGCACATCCGAGTGGTGCGTCTGCTGGGCAAAGCATTGGATTAACAGGAGGCGACATAGTCGACACACGGGCGGTGGAGTCACGCTGCTGTGGCGCTCAGCGGCGAAATCCCGCCTACACCAGCGCAGACGCGTGTCCGCGCCAACCCCAGCAGAACAACGTCCTATATGGCAGCCTTCACACTACACTAGTCGGACGCGCCGCCGGTTTTTTCCTGCTGGCTGCTTGGCGACCGGCGGAGTCCACAACGGTGTGTCTCACGAAATCTTCCTCTGTCGCGGTCAGTGGCGGTCGGTGCTGGCTGCTTGTGAAGGGCTCTGCCGCTTCTCGTGGCGCCACCCAGTGGCTCCGTGCTAAGGCAGCCTTATGCAACCGTTAAACAGCGCCTTCTGGTAATTACCTACCAAAGCCCCCCCCCTCCACCCTTCCGCTGGCCACAGGGCCTTTTCAACTCGCACGAAGCTAAGGTTCAAGAAAAGGAAGGGCTCAGTAGTACAGGGGGCTATCCCAATTTTTTGGTAAAATTGAGTTGTTAGCATCATACAAAACTTAAAATATTATTCTTTTAGCGTTATATGTTATTCAAATCAACCAGGGACTTACATGCAAGTGTACTGTATTTAAATGTTTAAAAATGTATTTGCCTACATGATGGAACTTCAGGTAAAACCCTCGTTATCTCTGAACTACAAAGTGTGAAATAGCCCCTTGTTCTACTGAGCTCTTCAATTAAGGCTTACGTTAAACTTACTTTAAAGAATGCTATGTAGATCAAGGAAGAATAAAAGTTAACGAACTGGAACACAAATATCTTGAATGTGTAACTATCTTCGTACTCGGTTTGCGTCCGAGGGTTTTCCAGATTTGTTAAATACAAAGCTAATCTTTTGTACAACTGAAAATAATAAATGCTAAATTATTGTATTAAATAGCATATCAAGGAGTTATGTTTCCAAATAAAATCATACATTTTCATATTTTACTTGAGCAACGAGCTTACATTTGTGAGGATCATGATAATCACAAGATTGATGATAGCTGCAGTTACTGAGGTAAATATTTTCGCTTTTTCAATCAGAAATTGATCTTGACTACTACCAATTACAGTAACCAGTGATATTCGATACACGATGGTCCCCAGAACTGCACCCATGACTACCATAACCTGTAAAAGAAGATAATAAGTTGTGTGCAGTTAAAATAAACATGATTATTGATAAGGGTAAAGAAATTTAAACAGTATTAATTGAAAATGGGTTAGAGAAACCTCACCATAAAGAGGACCATTGATGTCGTTGCAAGAAGTCTCCAAGCTTTACTCCACGCAGGTAAATACGGTTCTTTCTCGCGAGTCACAGGATTGATTCTGAACGTTTTCACCGACATTTCGAACTCCGGTCTCGGTTCCTCGTCTTCCTCCGTGTTCTGAAGATCCCACTCCCAAACAATGACCGCCTGGCGCCGCTTCCACAGCTCCAGGAATGTCGTGGCTTCAAACGGACAGAGCAACACAGATAGTTTTCATCTACCTACATAGTACATGTAGAGTACTTGTGATACAAGATTCTAAAACCGTAGTTTGACTTAACGCGCTGAAGATTCATGTAATATTTGGAAAAACTCTTGTTCTCTATTTTTAGGCTAATACAGACTTGGAATATTGTGCACATATCTTGCAATGATTTTTAATTATTAGTTGAACAATAATATTGAAAATATTTATGAATGACACATTTCATATAATTTCTATTTATTAAAATATCACAATAAATTAATAAAATCAATTGTCAGTAAGGTCAAATATATAAAAATAGTAATATTAATGGGAATATTGGCTCACATATATTAACGTACCCCAAAAAGACATAAATATTGCAAAAAATACTGTTGCTGGATTGTCGAAGAGATAAGTGAGTTTGGCGAAGACGCACGAATTGCCCAGGAGGACGTAGTCACACGCTTTGTCACACAACGGGCAAAGAATTATTTTTCCTGGCCCCGACATATTACAAATTTCCTTGCTGTCAACAAATCACAAAAAATCGGAAAAGGTATATTGTATTCCAAAAACTTATGTCTAAACAGGTGTATTTTACTAACTTTGCCTATTTATTAAGTATAATGCAGGATTTAATCCCATTAATATTATCACATATCTTCATATTCATTAAAATAACATTTATGGTTGCTAAATTACAGTTTGAAAATTAATTTGCTTGATTAATGTTATAACTACTAAAGTATTTAACATTTATTAGATGTTATTAGATACAAATGTATTATAGTTATTTATATACATTACCTTGGCATATTAGCATCTGTGTCGATAGTGCAGAGGCCGTAGAAAAAGCATAATACACCAACTATTGCAGCAGGAATCAACATTTTGGTGTAAAAGCCCAGCCAAGCAAAATAGAGTCCGATTTTGTCTCCAAAATACTTCTTAACAAGCCAAAGTGGCTGCTTTTTGTACCAACATGATAACTGGCCCCATTCCAAGTATAATAGCTAAAAAATCAAACGTTTTGAAAAACAATTACATTTCGTGTATAGTTTGTTTAGCAGTTCAAAAAATGTTTTTCTGTCATTGCGATACTGCGCTTGTAATGACAAATCGAAATGAGAAAGAGAAAGAGAGAGAGAGGGGGAGAGAAGAGGGGAGAGAGAGGGGAGAGAGAGGAGGGAGAGGAGAGGGGAGAAGAGAGGGGGAGAGAGAGGGGGAGAGAGAACGGGGGAGAGAGGAGGGGAGAGAGGGAGAGCAGGGGAGAGAGAGGAGAGCGCGGGAGAACGAGGGAGAGAGAGGGACGAGAGCGGGAGAGAGAGGGAGAGAGAGGGGAAGAGAGGAGGGTTGCCGGAGAGGAGGGAGAGAGAGGGAGAGAGGAGGAGGAGAGGGAGAGAGAGGAGAGGGAGAGGGAGAGAGGAGGAGAGAGAGAGGGAGAGGAGAGAGGGAGAGAGAGGGGGAGAGAGAGGGGAGAGAGAGAGGGGAGAGAGGGAGAGATAGGGAGAGAGAGGGAGAGCAGAGAGGGAGAGAGAGGGAGAGAGGAGAGGGAGAGAGCGGGGGGAGAGATGGAGTGAGAGAGAGGGGGAGGAGGGGAGAGAGGAGGGCGAGAGAGGGGGGAGAGGGAGAGGGAGAAGGGAAAAGAGAGAGAAGAGAAAGAGAGAGAGAGAAAGAGAAACAGAGAGAGAGGGAGAAGAGAGGGGAGAGAGGGGGAGAGAGAGAAAGAGAGAGAGAAAGATAGAGAGAAAGAGAGGAGAAAGAGGGAAAGAGAGAGAGAGAGAGGGAGAGAGAGGGGGAAGGGAGGAGAGAGAGAAACGAGAGAGATGTGTGTCGTGCGCGGCGCAGAGTCGACTCACGCGCCGGTCGAAGACGTAGCCGCTGTTGGAGTCCGCGTCGTAGCGGCCCTCGTGCAGCGGGAAGGCGCCCAGGAAGGTGCGGTCGTTGAGCAGCCTCCGCACGCCCACCTGCACACGCCAGCGCCCGCCCGCCCTCACGCCACCGCTCGCGCTCGCACCCCCCGCTCACGCCCTTGCTGAGGACCCGGCACACGATCGCGTCCTCGCTAATGCCTTCGCCCACTCTCTCACCAACGCCTTCGTTCACGTCACCACTCGCGCTCACGTCCCTGCACACGCCCTTGAGCTCGTCCTCCCGCACGCCCTCATTTACATCCTCCAACTCATGCTCACACCCACCGCTCACGCTCTCGCTCACGTCCTTCCTTACATCCTCCCCCTTGACGCCCCCACTCACGCTCTCGATCACGTTACAACTCACTTCATCGTTCACGCTCCGCTCAAACCTTTGGTTAGCCTTGCTGTGGTGGATTTTTGACAGAAGAAGAATTTGGTCGTTATGACTTGTAATTATCTAGATCCATATAATGGGAAATACCTATTGATTGAATTGTTGTAATCAACTTGACGATATTTAATTTACAAATAATTAATTGTTACATTATAATGTTTTCAAACACAAGGTTGAATAGCCATTTAAGGTCGAGTAGAAAATATATTAACATTACTCACGAAATAAATAGAAAATCATAAATAATATTGACATCCTGCCATAGAGATGGAAGAAATTACTTGAACGACTTTCAACCCTTAAACGAGTTAAAGAATTGGAAGACTACGTCTCACTTCAGAATAAATAGGCAGAAGTGCTCTATTACTCGTATTGCAGTAAAAAACTTTCTTCAACTGGAGAGCGTATAAACCTATTCCCCAGTCAATTGGTCATCCGTCTATAAGCGATGATAATAACTCTGGTATCATTGGGAAACCATAATAATCGGCGACGAGAATGGGAGAAATAATTTCAGCGCGGTTCCATGCAGCCTTAGCTATTCTTGCGAAGTACCTTGCCACTCTCGTCGAACTTCGCTCTCAAAAGCACCTGCCACACGACGAGACTCCGCTGCGAAGACGTGTAGAACAGCTCTCGATCCTTCACGAGAAACCTGCGGCAGAGAGGAGATTGTTGCCGGAATTCGTTCTTTAAAACTTACACATTATAAAGAGGGTGGCCAAGGAATTAGGACTGATTAGTTAATTACATGAAATACGCTTTTGATACATGATACATTACACACGTTTATCAACTTTATAAGAGCATTTACGTTATTATTTTATTATCATTACTAACGTTGCTACACATTACTAACTTAAATATAATAACATTGCTTTCCCAAAATGTTCGCTCAATTCGGGCAAGAACGAAAGTGACACAGATGATAACGAGAATAGCACAGACTCTCTCGTACAATTTAGTTTCCTTATATTTTAAGTCTGCGCTAGCTTCTGGATTTCGCCACTTCTCAGTCGCAATCTGTTGAAGCCTAAAATGCATTTTTCACGTTTGCTCAATTTTCATCCGTATCCCTGATAGTAGAATTGAAATATTACTTTAAGAAAATTATAGAATGGTAAAACTAGGTTATTTATGCATATTTTCATTGAAAGATGTGAAGCCGTTTTTAGAAAAATACAGTTTTATTCTGACAATGTCATGACATTTCCACAGCAAACATTCGATTTTTTGAGAAACTGTTGAAAACATTGCATTGATTTAGCAGTAAATGAAACAAGCATAAATTCTTTTGCGAAATACAAGGAACAAGTTAAGCAAAATTGACTATTTTATGCAGTTTAGTTGACATTGTATTTGTATTTAAATTATACTACTATTTTTTGGCATGTTTCATTTCGCCATATTTTCTGATTTATTGGCCACTCATTATTTGCTATTAGGGTGGAACTTCGATAATATACAGTACATTATATCTCGAAATTCTGTTCATTTTCCTTCGCCTTCTAGAAATACACCCTATATATTTAATGTTCTTGATATTATAGTAGAAAAATCTTCAATTCCCTATTTTTGGTGTTTTGCGGGAGTGTCGTTGCCCCCTGTAGTGCTGAAGCGAGTGTAAATTGCATTTTCGCTTTTGCACTAAGGACCTGAAGGGCGCTCTCAGTTGCCGATGAGAGACTCACTAGTGAAGGTACTTTCCCCTCTTTTCTCCTTTGCCAGGGATTTGCAGCGTTACAAGATTGGAAAATGATCGCACACTATTGTGTTTAAGTCAGTGGAGCATATTTAAATAAGAGACACGCCATAAAACTATTCTCTCACTCTAATCTAATCTTCTTTTCATCCTCTTATTTATGTTTTACTTTTACACACTGGTATTTGTGAAAATCGCAACGGTCAGTTTCACTAAAAAATTGGTGGATACGTAGAATAGTGTATCCATAAGAAGTGGTTAAATTTGCTTAAAGCGGGCGTACACGTTGGTCTAGCTGCGCCTTCCTTTGTATGACAGGTAAGGTCAGTGTTAAGCCACACTCAGGCGGTGTAGAGCCGTCAAACGTCGTGGAATAATGTAAGCAAGTGCCGGCATGCCTCTTCGAGGCCAAAGGATGTAATATCAGCATGTAAATGAGATTTGAAACGGGGCACATTGATCGGTCTTTGGGAAGTGAGTTTGTTGTACCGTAACATTGCGGCTCCAATGGGTCGCGCTGCTTAAACAGTGTTGGGTGTGTGAAATCATTAGGCTAGATAAGGATCATACACAGCAACGAGCGGTACGCAATGTGACAACAGAGCGAGATGACCGCCATCTTGACCGCATGACTGCAACCGACAGAACGTCGTCGCCCACAGTGTTGGCTCGACTTTGGAGCACTGCAACAGGTGTGGTCATGTCTGCGTCGACGGTTCCACGTTGTCTGCTGAGGGCTGGACTGGTGGCACGCTCAAAACTTCGTCAGATTCCGTTGCGCACAAACCACCTCAGACAGCAATGGCCGCGTGAACGTGTTCACTGGTGTGCTGAGTGGCAAAATGTGTTTTCGGATGAGTCGCGCTTCAATTTGAGATAACGCGATGGCCGGGTACATGTCCGACGCTACCTTAGTGATCTCAACATGTAAACTTGCATTGTTCCTCACCATAGCGGCCAAACGCCAAGTGAGATGTTTGGGACGCCATTGGCTACATTGTGCGATCTTGCCTCATACGTATTGACAGCAATCTGTACAGTAACCGCTACGTCAGGGAGGTTTTAGAGCCCGAGGTACTTCCCCTCCGTCAAGAAGCTCCACATACCATATTGCAGCAGGACAATGCCCGACCACATGTGACGAGAAATGTGCAACGTTTCAGCGAAGAACCGCTTCCAGGGTCTGCACGTTCGCCTGACATGTCGCCCATCTAACAGGTCTGGATATGATCAGTCGGCCACTTGTTCTGGTCCCCCTGTAGCCACTGTCGATGCTTTGTGGTCACGTATAGAAACAGGATGGCTGTGTGTTTCTAGCAGCATATGAAGGTTCTCTTTGAATCCACGCCACGACGTCTAGAGACTCTGATGGCAGCGTGTGGCGCCTTCACACCGTACTAAATACTTATGGTCAAAATGCAGGTATAGTTCTGTAATTATAATCATTTGTATATTGTGTTATTCCCAAACTGTGGAATACATTTCATTGCAATTGTATGTCTCCTTCTTCGTATTGCAATTTTCACAAACACCAGTGTATTTGTAGATTCCATGTAAATTTTATCTCTCGTATTTTTCCGCCTGCTTCCCCTTCAGATGCACGTTATCGAAGTTCCACTGTTTTTCCTTACCTGTCGTCGTTATCAATTGTGAAACCGTCGGTGTAAAACGACGGTTCGTGAGCTATTCTGCTCTGGTTATACTCAAACATTTTACGGAAATTGAACGGAAACCAAACTTTTTCCGTTCCATCGTCAGTAGCAACTCCTCCCTGTGGACAAAAGTAAACACTTTTGTGCATATTAAGATTCTCTTGAGAATACGTTCCAGATTTATATGCAATGCCCCCTTTTCAGATTTATCTATATCAGAGACATTTCAAAATTATAAACAAATTTTAATCAAGGTATTTGATTTCGAAACTAAATTTTATCAGGAAATGTTTGCACATTTTTAAATTTAGATAACATTTTCCTACACCTCTCCTATCGCCCTGCCTCTCACACACTACCCATCCTCTTCGTTTCGAATGCAGACGAAACTTTTAGGCTACGCATCTACTTCTAGTCGTTTGCAACGCTAACATGTTGAAGGATGCTTATACAGTTGTCCCGGAATGAGTGTTACCCACCTCTAATGCACGTAAAGAGGTCGAAAACGATAAATTTTCGTCGATGAACATGTAGATGGATATTTTATATAATGGAGTAACACGCAGTTATCCAAGGCGCATTTGTCCCTGTCTGTTGGGCAACCACGTATGAGCAGATGTTCCCCGGGTAGGATGAAATCTGCTTGACCAAGTCAGAACGTGCCCTGCCGAACATATGTCCATAAGGAGTGTCTAATAATCTGGAGGAAATGTCACATGTCGCTTTCTTCGTAATTCTGTTGTAACAAAAAAACTTTTGTATAGGAAATTTTAGAATTTTTACTTTCCTTTACTATTACAGTTTTAATTTCCCCGCAACTTCATTTATTTATCATCAATCGACGATATTCAAATGTTTAAAAGATATATTTCGTTTTTTTATGAAATTGGTTTTATAATACTCTCAATTTTTAGACAGTATTCCTTAAAAATTCTCTTAAATGGCGATCTTTATCCGTGAATGCCATCTGCATGCATCTGCCAACAAGGCGCAAGTGGTATAATGTCAGAGATACGGCTTATTCGACAAAAAATATTTGTTAAACTTATTTTACTTAAAATCTCAATTTTTGATTTTTTGTGTTACAACAGAATTCCTGAAAAGCGACGTTACATAATTTGGTGGTATGATTTTTTACTGCATGTTAATTGGCAAAAACGTATCATTTTCGACTCTTCTACAAACCCTAGAACTAAAACGTGTATTAATAAAATATTTGTTCCGATGAATTCAATTATTATAGATTAAGATTCACAATGATTACTTACAAAGGGCGCTCTGGCAACGGGGTGATGAACTTTCTTTTCTTTACTTTCAGCTTCATTTTCCTGAAACATTATGCAACGTGAATTTGAGAATAGTTTCAGAATATCACTGTGTATTATTTACAGAGCAACCAACTGATTATCAAGAGAAAATATTAAAAGAAAACAATAGTGATTAGGAAGTTTTAATTTTCAAGTATTTAAGATTTTTTAAATTCTCAAAGTCACATTTTAATTGTAATTGCGGAAAAATAGCCTCCTGAAGTGATGCTTGTAGTTAGTAGTTTTGTTTTAAACCAAAACATAAGACTATTTGCAAAATGTGATTACTCATTTTTATATGGTTGCATACAATATTTTTATTTCTATAATTGTGGTCTTAAGCGCGTTTATCTTCAACATTCAAAATGGTAAGTGATCGTATAAAAATAAATAACTTTAAGGAGCTTTAACTACCATTGGGAGAATTTAGTATATCAGTTGAGTTCATGACTTGAGAATGGGAAAAGAATAAGTGGAAAGTTATGTTCGACTTAAAAAAATTGCAATAAATCTCCACAAAGTGAAAAATTTGGAAGAAATCGGTCTTTATGATAAAACACTTCCGCCATTTCACGACATTTCATAAGACGGTCGAGCGACTCTCGGTCTGTGGGATTCGTATCCTGATCACGTGATCAATAGAGCATGCTCTACATACTAAACATACCATCTACCAATGTTCTTAAGTCCAAGCGAGGAGCGATGTACAGTTTAATTCTTCTAAAATAATCCGTTTACGAATAGGTAATAAAGTTGAATATATTTTGGCGACAATTCGGTGTACAAGTGTTTTCCAGAACATGAATTACAAAACAATGCGCTAAGTGCAGTTAAAAGACGTTATTGTGTTTGTGCGCATCACGACGGGTACCCACCTTCATTCGCTTGATATATGCTTTTGTCTTCTACATATTATTTAATAAACATTAAATACCAACACCACAAGAACATATAAATTAACATTCCTCCAATCGAGTGAATAATGGTGCAGTTTGAATAATGAAACACATCAAAGTGTGAACATTAACAGATAAAAGTGTCAAAAATATAAACTGCAAAGTGAGAAATATAAATATATGCATATTGTCATTTTCGGAACCCGGAAATGGCAAAATATAAGTGGAATAACATATTTACAAAGAAGACACATGGTAGCCACACGCGACGAAAATAAAACGCAGATATTCAAACACGAATTTCAGGTCTCATGAATGTTCGCGGATGGAACAGATAGTAAATATTGGACATTGGATACTCCTAATAGAAAATACACATGTCATTTTTTGGGACGTGGCTGAGTGTAAAATATATAAGTTTTTATCAGAGTGCATCACATGAATTTGAGGAAGGAACGGACAACAAATGGTGACTCGTTTTAATACATGTGTAAGAGTCAGTGATTTTTGCAGACAGATTAAGAACAATTATGGAATGTTAAAAACAAGTGAAAACAGAAGAGATGTTTTCTTCTAGAACCATAATTCAGGTAGACGAAATTCAGATTCGGTAGCGAACGCATGCTGACGAAACTTTAAACACGGAATATGACGCTCGTAGGAAATATTCAGATACGGGAAATATAATAATTCAGAAGTTCAAATAATGCCTGTTGCAGGGTAAATTTCAGGTTCACTTTATATTTGTATGCGATGGAAATAGTCTAAGTAATAGTATTTTTTATGGAAACAGGTCATTTAGTCAAGGCGAATATAAAAAACAGTCGAAATAGAAACGTCCGTCCGAGACATTCGGGGAAATAATCAACTATAAATAATCTGTGTAATATTATTAGGTAGAGGAAACTAAATTAGTTTATTTAATAATCTTAGTAGTACCATCGGTATTCAGATTAAAGGGCGATTATTTTCAATTCTGACATCACGTTACAAGAGCAGAAGATTCCCGGTGGGCATGAAGTTCTTCATGGGAAAACTTCTCATCGGCGACATGGCAGTCTACAACATCTCCACGAAGTGTACGCGCCGCGGAAAATGGCGTACAAACAAAATTCAACAATTCTTTGCGAAGAGAATATCAGATAGACATTTAAAAGGTCTTAGTTAATGAAATGAATTAATTTTGTGATTAAATGGCACGCAAACAGAAGTAATTCACAAAAGTAAAATTAGTAAATAAAATGACAGAGTTTAACCAAGTGAATGTTGAACTCAATAAATACTGTAAATATTTCTAGCTAGGCTAGTTTATTTAATAGACTGCGCATAACAACCATTTTATTTTTGCCAGAATACGTTTTCAGGGAATATCCAATCTGCAGTCTGCAGAGGTCGACCCTCGTAGTAACAAATTATTTATATATATATATATAATATATATATATATTATATATATACTATTATACTATATCGTATAGGAGGAAACGTTAAGGGGGGATCGAAATATAAGGGCAGAGGCGCTGTGGGTGCGCGACGTATCTCCTGTGGCTCCGCTGTTTTGATCTTTTCACGGTGCTGAGGTGAGGGCCAAGCACTAGGAAGGAGACGGCGGGACGCCAGCGCCAGAAATTAAATAGTTTATAAAATAAACGCGTGCTCGGCGCCCACGATAGGACATAGTATGTATTCGGCTTCTGACGGCAGGTGTTTTCCCCTTCAGGTGTTTTTCCTGGATGCCGTACCCTTTGATGCGTCTCTTTTCCGCGTGGTTTTTGAGTTCGATGGGACGAGACCATTGGGGTTCGAAACCAGAATTCGACAAAGATTTAGACACTGTCGGAAAAGTGATCTGGTAGGTAGTTAAAATTTTTGGCCCCCTTAAAACGCTTCGTCGGCCTTAGCCACATAGGATCAAGTAAGCTAATTTGTTTTCCTCCCTCAATTACCATTGAAATAAATAAGCATTATTATTATATATATAATAATATATATAATATATTATATTTTTGTGTGTTGTGTTGTGGGTCGTGTGCGTCTTGTGTGAAAATATTTTTCAAACGTTTAAATAATTTAATTCTTTTCAAT
>BOPP01000010.1:3801586-3848976 GCA_017312745.1 Gryllus bimaculatus | reverse complement strand
ACGTTTTGTATTTCATTACATCCTAACAAATTAATTCTAAGTACTTTTACTTCAAATGAAAAACCACGATGACTCATGATGCATATGCTTTAATCCAGGTTATTCCAAAGATTATCGTTTTTAGAGAGAGAAAAGTTTGGTACTTTCATTTTAAAGTAACTTTATCGAAATAATACATTTTCGTACGTTCTGATACATTTTGACTGCAATCGATCACGTACAACTGTTTCAATAAATTCTAGCCATAGGCGTGTATCGCATAAATCAAGAGGGGGAAACATTTCTGAGCCTCTTTTTCCATTACAAGGTATGATACACATATGATATCTTTTAGTATAAAATATATAAAAATACTGCAATGAGAATGAAATTATACCTTTAATGATAAAATGAATAAATATAATTAATTTCTTATTGAATCACTGACAGGGCAGCCAGATGGCTTGGAGAGCTCCTTTCCCAAACGATGTATAACAATTATCCTAATTGTGAGGTTAAAAAGGAAAAAATAAGGAACGGATTGTATTTACGGAAATAAAATCTTTTATTATGTAGGGTCCCCTTTCAAAACTTTCAGAGGGGAGGGTACTAGCGTATTGATATTTCAGATTCTTAAGGATTTTTTGCCAACATTGTTTTCACGTTCTCTTTAGTACAATGATCATGTCATCATTGTCATTTCTGAAACAGAAAGATAAACTAGGTACCTACTATTTTTGTGTTTTTTCATGTTCTTATCAATGTTATGAGCATAACAACCGAATTCTCTTCGACGATAATTACGTTTTTATATCATTTATGCACCTTAAAACTGTACTCGCGTCAGTGTTTATCAGAAATAATTTTCTTCAATCAGTTTTTAGTAAACGGTTCTACCTTTGTTTGAAATGATGTTTCCAGAGATCTGAAGTACATCAAAATACACGAATTCGAAATACACAATCTTTGAAATTGTCATATACCTATCAATAAAAACTTAACAATAAGCTAGGTACAGAAATAAACTAAAAATAAAGCCACACAAGGAAGAGTGTGCAAAACAAATCAAGAGTTGCAGTGGAAACGTTACACAGATGAACATTATTTCGTGCTACAGATCATTCTTGGGTCACAAACATTTAACACTTAATTTTCTAATGCCAAAGTACATGTAACAATATTATTCCATCCAACTTACCCAAGTCTTGCTTGTGAGCACAATGAATTTCTTATAATCACATGGAGGGCAAAAGAGAAGAAGAAACAGGAAATAAAAATCAGTAAATATTGATGTGCCATCATTACATAGAAGATTTAAAACACACAATGAATATGTCGAAGCTTGCTGAAAGTTAGAATACAAATGCTCCTTATTTACAAAGCAGAGAAGAAAAAAAATCTCAATTCCCATGAAAAAAGTATATTGTGCTATTAATTAGGTCGTGTTAATTGCAATGTATGAGATGAGTATAATAAAATAAGCCGCTGTGGGAATATAAAGGATCTGCGTTTTATGGCTTCACTTTTAAGCTGATCAGAAGCACAAATATCGAGCATCTTCATTGAGATTGACAATAAATGGATCACGAATGAGACATGACATTGGTCTCAAATAGAGCAATAACGGCTCGTAATTCAACAATCTACGACGTCTTTTTATCAGAAAAAATCGCATCGTATAGAGAAATTATATAATAATGTTAATATTATTAATAATAATGATGATAATGATGAAAATAATGCTTATTCAAATACGAAAATTGGAGATTCTTTTATGAAAAATATACACCTCTGGACATACGTACTCTTAACGCAGTATTACACTATCAAGTGAAAGAAAATCGTAAAACGAAAATGAGACGATTGAAAACGCTTTTAAAAACGTTGTTGAAAGCTTTCAAAACCTCGCAATAACCATTCACATATTTTCAAGAGAACCAAACTACCAGAAAGTCTCGAAAAATCTCGCCCAGATTTAAATACTACATTTCCAAGAATTGTATTTAGAGGATCATAATCTCCAGAAAGATGGGCGTCACTGCATTGTTCAAATAATTCATCTCAATTAGAGAGAGCTGCCAATAAAAGCAAATAATTCAGTTGCACAAAGTGGTTCGAAAGCCACACGATAATACGAGGATCCTTAAATTTAAAAACCTTGATCTAACGTCCCAGTGATCATCATTTGACCAGGAGATAAAATCAAGGAAGCGAATAAATTAACCTGGACGGTGAATATCATGCTACCATAATCAAACCGAATCGAGACGTTGGCTCTCATGCAAGTGAAGCAAGGATATTTATTCCAAGAAAGTGAAGGTTTCGTGACAGTAACCGAAGATCAGGCTCAAAAGATGTATTCAAGGAACTAATTGAAACATTCTATTAAAGACCTTACAATACAACATATTATGATTGTGATATTAAATAACATAATTCTAACGATATTGGATTGACTGCAGAGGCATAGCGTGCTTAATCATTGATGATGGACTTTATAGAAAACTCATTCTTTACCTTATTACTCGGGAATGTATTTTCATGTAAATACATATTTTTACTTGTACAAGACACCTGCATTCAACATAATTTTCGAGAGTTTGCATAACATTCTGAATAAATTACAACTATTTTTATTTTACAAATGTTTTACATATTTCATTACATATTAATATATTCACATATCGAATATATATTATTGCAGATACGAGTTTGCAGTTAAACGTTCCTGGAATTGTTTTTTTAAGCAAAGTAATACCGCGCTTCAACGACATTCGGACTGTAAACTCGCCATTGTCCAACTTGTCCCCTGCTTCTCGGAAATTACTTTCTGGGAATAAATGTATATTTGCGCAGCGGAAGTAATCGCAACCATACTCTTACTCAATTTTCCTAGAGCCCATGCACAACTCGACCGTAACCTGACAAATATTTTTTACAGATCATTATTTTCTAGTCCATCCTGTACCCCCTATGAAATAAGCATCCCTGTCATTATGTCTCGCCCGCTCGAGCACAATATTCGATGTGATCAGCTTAGGACATGTTTTGGAGAAATAGAGTTCGAGTGGTTGAGTGAGCATTGTTGCGGACACATCAAATGCTTAAGTCATTCGTGCTGTAGGTGTAGTGCATTATATGCCGGGGGGAGGCGGCGTTCTTCGCCTAAGAGTAAGGTCCGGCGCCGATCCACCTGGTGTTGATTGGATAAACCACGGAAATATAGCGACCGTCTGTTAATTCTCCTCCAGAGGTTGAATTCGACCCTGCAAAACAGTTAGTGTCGAATTTCGCCATGGTCGGGTGTCGAACCCTAAGAACTGTTGGTCATCGATGCTGCCGGAGCCTCGTAAGCAATGGTGGATTTGGGGACAGAGTAACTCCCTTATCCCGCACAGCGATCCGTCACTGGCTATGCAGAGAGTCTATTGACGTGCTTCTCGTCACTTTGCCCGCCATGTATGCAACAGTGCACCTAACGAAATCTTAATCACTGCCGCGTGAGTAATACACCATACCTAAAGTAGGCTGTAACGTGACATTCATCCTTCATTAATATCAGTATGATATATGAATTCTCCCGATTGAAAGCATGATATATATGTCTGCGAAAAAATCTGTCAACATTACATCTTACTCGTAGCAACACCCGAGCTTCTGCTTACTTGCGGTAGCAGTTCGACTGTTGATTTACAATATTCGGTGGGTGTATTTCTTTCAAACAAAAAATCTCTAAATGGTGTACAAAATGTTGTCCAAAGTTCTGACTTTGAACCGGTTGATTTTCATGAATTCAGTTTATTGAAGTCTGTCAAGTGGTGATAAAGAAATCTATAATGGATTGCGAGATGACGTCTTTAAGAGAGCCTTTGAAGAAAATAATGAATATTGGGTAGAAGAATGCTTACTGTTGATTTCCACTCAAAGTTTTTCTTATTCAAAACATTATTCGGTTATACTTCAATAAATGTGAAACATTATTTCATGCGACTTCAGCTATTTTTTATCTCCTGTATATTATTACGATGTGGCTGAAAAGAGTGAGATAAAGGGTTTGAAAGATATAATTAAAATAATTGGATTATACATGCTCAATATAAACAAATTATGCATCATTCAGTTTAATTGTTTGAACGGTTTTCAAAACACAGTAGTATTTTTATCTCACAATTTGAGAATTGGTTTTATGTTTGAACAGAAATAAGAAATCTGCTACAAAATCAGGAAACACTTGGTTTTAAACAACAAAGTCGTGATTGGATATTGGATGAATTTCACTCGGGAACACTTGTTCAACCAGTAAACCGATGAAACTTATGAAAGGAAAGTGATTATTCGAGCAATTTAAGTGATGACGTCTTCTGAGTTGTGATTTAATGGTTTTATTTACAAAAAGTAGAAAAGTGTAAAAAATAATTGGTAAATCACGTTTGTACAGGAGCTAAGGGAACGTGGCAATTTCATAACGAATTGTCCTGCGCAACACGTGACACTTTAGTGGACGATGCAACCATCGAGGATAAAACAGAGTAAAAGCTTCTGCAAGGCTTTTAATTTGATTTTTTTAAATTTACTTTGATTCGACTGCTGTATTGGCGTCATGAACCCGTCGATGTACTCCCGAGACGAAAGGGACGTCCCCGTAAGACACCAAAGAGGACACCAAAGAGCCCCAGGTACTTCCAAACATTTCCACTGCAGCCGTAAGAACTACCGCTGTGATCCATTCCTCCCCAATGCCATTCACCAGACTCGCAGAAGATTTCTGGAACGGACTTCTAACAAGGAGAGGTTCATGTGAATGTCAATTAAAGGCAGTGGAAGTGTCGATTCAATTATATTAGTTAAGTACGTGTCAACAGTGCATCGATTGTATAATAAAGTTTTTGACAAAATATTTCGACTAGTAATGCTTTTACTTTTTCACTAAATCAAAGACTTTACGCAACAGTAATTGCTTTGCTCATCCAGTTGAAATTCCGAGAATTCCCCTCCCCCTCTCTCACCCAGTCCCGCCCCTCCTCTCCCCTCCTAACCACTCGTCCCAGTGCACGAACGTCTGTAATGTCCAGACGCAAAATATTTAAAATACATTTTTGTCCTTTCAACCTCTGTTCAGCCCCTTTAGTCGATGTATTTCGAAAAATCATTTCTTAAAGTGGAGCACGTTTTGTATTATCAGGTTTCGCGCATTTAGTGGATTTGATTTATTTTGTCAATGAGCAGAAAAAAAAAGAAAAAACTGTATGTGACATATGAGAAAGCACAATCTGCGCACGTTTTCTTGAGCTCTGGAATCATTTCCCCAGCTTTCCGAAATAGTTGAATGACAACTAAAAGGACCAACAAAGCAAGGTAAGTAACATTGAAAATATACATTTTCGCTCCGAGTTATAGAAAATCGTTTCCTTGGTAAACGAACTACAGAATTAAGAAGTTAGAATTTATAAGAAACCAGTAAGCCATTCTCCCTGCCACAAGCAGCCAAAGGGGAGCTCAACTAAACGTGTGCGTAGGGAAGCTGCGTTAATCAGTTGGCATCGGTTCGCGGGCTCGCGTCAGAAACTGCCACGTTCCCCTGAGCGCGCTCAGTGTGCCACACGGCGTACACAGCTCAGGTCTCACTCACTAGGTTGAATCGGACGTGCTGAATGTTCAACAGCAGATTCCTGAGTGCAATCACACGGAAGCCTCAAATTATGTACAGCGACAAATATGATATTGTATATTACCCTGCTACCCAATATATCTGGAGAAATTGTTGGAGAATCGCTTTCACCTACAACATTGTAACTGACAGTAGTAATCTCTTCGACAGAAAGAGAACGTCTTATTATGCGTTTCATTCCCTGCAATGAAATTATTTTAAAATTCAAATTGGTCATTTTGGGGTACATATTGTTAAGTATTTAAATTACTGTCTAGCTTTTACCTATGAAGTAATTTAAAACAGTAATACATTTATCCACTACCTTTAAAGGAAAACATGTATCCAGTACAAATTATGTTAATCATGTCAATAACACTATTTCTTATGCTCCATGACCTTAAGCTTTAAAGAATACGCACTTGTTCAAGCGTTAGAGATATAAAGCGACGTAAAGAAGGTTTACAGTATACTTTTTTGTACAGAAAACTACATAATATTATGGGGAACTTTAACAATAATCAATCTGATAACGTTAAAGTTGTATTTAAAAAAAATATTTTCACAAGAAATTCTCAAAATTTTAATGTTTTGCAGTAAATTTAAACCTAGTTTTTAAATCTCATGATTATAATATGATACGTAATTATTATTATTATTATTATTATTATTAATTATTATTATTATTATTACCTTTGTAGGAAGCTTCAAGTTCATCACTTCAGCGTATCGAGTCAAAGCTTTCCAAGGCACGTGAACCTTCACGAAAAACGTCTTACCATCATACGACATCTGCAAATAAAAAGCACATAGTTCAATCAATACTCCCATATCACAAACTTTTCTAATAATTGCTCAGCATTTAACGCGGTCTATAATAATAGTTTAGAACTATGAAATAAAATTTGTATTTTTTTGTTTGCATTCTTTTAAGCATGATTTGTATGTAGTAGTAATGTACTGCATTAAATTTTTAATTGTACATTGTGTCCATTTGTAGTCTAATATATTACATATATGTCTTCTCCTGCTAGAACCTTTACAAATGATTTTAATGAACGCAAAACATCTTCAAAGGAATATATTTATTGCCAGTATTTCGAGATTTATAAAAGAGACGAACTAACCGAAACTCCCGCCTACACAACTTGCATATCTGTGAGTTTTTGAAAATTATATAAATTTGTTAGATTGTCACATTGTGTCTGATATTTCAGAATGTGTATATTATGGTCATGTTATGTTTACACATGATTTTAGAATATAAATACTCAATTTGTTTAAAAATTATTAAACGATCTTATGTACTTTATTGTAACTATTCATTATTACTGGTGGATCCGGAAATGCTTCGCTATTGCAATGTATTACATCTAACGCGCTCCACAACACGTGATTGTTAATCACGCTTCGCTTTGGAAAATTTTTAATAGATGAAAGACTTTCTCGCTAGTATGGATTTGTTGTTTGTGTTGATTTGGACATGGTTGTCAAGAACCCCATTGTTAAAACGTTTTCCCTCAGGTTTGGATATGCATTCGCGATGACTGAGTTGGAGAAATTTGATTTTGTCGAAAATAAAGTTCAAGTACGTAAATATTCCGGCAGTGGCAGAATACACAGCGAAGGCGCGTTTAATACTCGAGGACGTGGCGGGTGGCGGAGAGCTCCTGTTCAGGGACGTTTGAGTCAGCATCAAAGCAGTCATCAACATCGCCGTCAATTTGTGTCTATGTGCGACAGACATACGCACATTCTCATTGTATAAAGTTTATATTATTCGTGTAAGAGCAGCAATAAGTTGCGAAAGTTTTATCTTAACCGGATGAACGGTACGGCAGCTTATAAAATACAAACAAACACTGATTTTTATTTATTATATTATTATGCAGATACATGAAGAAAACGTCTGTCACTTTCATCACATCAACTTAATTCAGGAAATACTACATAAAATGACCAAGAGGGATGAATTTATATAAAAGTATAAACAATCACGGTAGCTCTGAAACCAGTTAAAATACAAAAGTATAAAATGTTTCAAAACGAAACAAAAGTAATGGAATTGTTTTGACAGGTAAGTATAACTGTGTGGATATTTTATGTGTAAGTTGAATACGCTCGGTCTTGTAGTAAATGAATTCTACTTGATTGCGTGATCCTAGAATGTGCTTGCTGAAAATAAACCTGACCACTAGTTCCCAAATTAAAGACATTTTAAACCTTAGCAGCAGTTCCCTTCCTAGTTTCATTCAGGACGAAGCACGGAGTTTGCATTGCTACATTTCCTGTCAACATTTCCTAGTTATATTTACAGAAACACGGAAGAAAGACTTAATTTGTTTCTAATACATTGCCTGACGAATTGTAGTAAACATTTGTAGGCGCACGCACCGACTTGTCCTCCAGCTCCAGCTCCAGCCCCTCCGCCTCCAGGTTCTCCAGGAACATCTTGCGCCGCTCCCTGCGCAGCATCTCCATCTCCGTCATGACGCCGAAGTCCTCCTCCTCGTACACCAGCACCATGTCGATGCGGCGCCGGCCGTCGCGGAACAGCAGCGTCTCCGTGTTGGGCAGCTGCGGCCGAGCGAGAGCAGCCATCAGGCTTGGGGCAGGGCCACATGCCATTGCACTGCACTGCACTGCATTGCATGTCGGGGGCCAACAGAGGCTTAGGAGCGAAGATGGAGGGGGCGCGAGAGAACGAGGGCGTGTGAGAGAGGAGGGTGAAGAGGGGCGAATGGAAGGTGGGCGTGGCGTTGGGAGAGGAGGGAAGGGGTGTAGGGGAGGAGATGGGAGCGTGGCACAAGGCGTGTGGGGGATGGGGGCGGGTGGCGTTTGGACGAGGTGGAACGGGTCGTGAGGAGGCGAGTGGGAGGTGGCCGTGGCGTTGGGAGGGGAGGGACAGGGCGTAGGGGAGGAGATGGAAGCGTGGCACAAGGCGTGTGGGCGTTGGGGACGAGGTGGGCACGTTACACGTGTCGGGAGGTGGGCGAGGCGTTTGGGAAGAGGTGGGAGCGTGTGGGCGTGGGGAACGACACATCTCGCGCTTTAGCGTGTTGGGACGAGAGCGTGGCGTTCAGGAGGGTGGGCTAGAGATGTGAGGGCGTTGATGCGGGTCGCGCGGGGCGTGGACGGGGCGTCCTCACCGTGTCCCTGTCCTCGGGCGGCTGGCGCAGGCCCTCCAGCCCTCCCGTCTCGTCCTCGTACGACGAGTCGTGCGCGCCCTCCTTCTCCTCCTCGGGCAGGAACTTGAGCGGGGGGTTGTCCGTGCTCATGACGTTGGCGCGGGGCCCTGCGCTCACACCAAACCAGCCTCTCAATAACACGCTCACAATCACCCCCGAGTAGCAACGCAGCGCGAGGGTGCCACAGCGCAGATGCGTTCAGTGATTACGTTTCCAGGGCGATTGCGACTACGTGACCCCGGCAGCGCTCTTTACTTTGTGGTGGGGAAGGTCAGGCAGCGAAAGGCCGTCAGACGAAGTAGGATATGAAACATGGTGCCGAAATGGCTCCTCCACGGTAAAGGGCGGAATATCAGGTTGTGGTTCGAAAGAGCAGAATGGTTGAAGCTGGCTTGTGGTTTTGACGCTTTCACTTTGTGAAAGTTATGTGGCTGGGATGCGCGTGGTGGATCTGGTGGAGAGAAGAGTGTCCAACGCAATGAATAACAGACTACTGAACTCAGTAATAAGCAACGTATTATCCGGATGACCATTGCCCTCCAGAGTTGGATCTAGGCGGCAACCCGAGTGGTTAACAGTTCGATGCCGACAGCTCGGTGCTGAACTAACTACGTTATGTTTTGGACCCCATCACAAGCCGTAAGTAGTCTCGCCTCCTATGATTGAAGGCAATCGCAATGCTCTCCTCGTTATCTGAGAGGTCTTACAGGTCGAGATATGTGGTTTGAAGCAAATCCACAAGCGGTTTCAGCAGAACAGTGTCCCATTACATGCAACGAGGAATGCCCATGTGTTCATAGCATAACTACAGGTAACTGCCTTTTTACTTCCAGTACAGCAGTGCTGCGGCAAAAAATACCATTTTAGAGATTAAAACACATGTCAAAAAACGTGTTTTAGAGACAAAAATAGTGGGGTTCTGGTGTCGAAAGATTGGATATTTCTTCTTAAATTTCGTAGTAAAGTATTTCATCTTAGACGATGTGTAGTCAGAATGTACGTTTTGTGGTATTTGTTACCGAACTAATGGTGCTACACCAGCACATACATTTCCGTATTATTTATAACTTTTGAAATTTTCGAACACTCAGAGAGTTCAATGAAAATTAGACCTGTGCCATTTTTTAACTTCACTCTATCCCAGGGAAAATAAGTCGTGCTAAAACAGCAGTACTTTCTCAATTTAGTAACAGTTACGTAATATTAACGTCTCGCTATTTCTGACTATACGAGTAACAGAGCCTGCTTCTTAAGGCTTTGAACATTATTTGCAGCGCAGTCTCTTAAGGGACGCAGGATCATTTTTATTTTCACTCGCGATTTCTCGTCTGGAAAACTCATTGTCGGGCCTTGGTATAAAAAGAATGGATAAATCTGGTTTCTATTGTAGTAAACTCTAACACGTTCTGTAGTCAGATTCCACGTTTTGATTACGATTCCACTTGATTACAAAAACTCGATTGACGGCAATTATAATTCACGGCAATTAGAGTACATTATATTTTTTTCTCAAAAACGGCTCCAAACTTTTTTCACCTATAGAACAAAGGACGCTTAAACAATTCTGCAAGATTCGTTTTCGTTGGAGTCTGCATTTTCGAATATTGGGAACAAAAAATTAAAAAGGCAAAGCTGCAATCTTACTGATAGAGTTTTTTTTAAAGAAATCTGTAATTTAAAAGAAGATCTTTAAATATTAAAAATCAGTGTTTTTTTAATTGCAAAGACAAATTGATCACCTTTTTTTAAGCGTCAGGAAGTTTGAGCTTAGCTGATGTGGCTGGCGGTGTAGAGTATCTACGTATAACGTACCTAGCGTATAACACTGAGAACCTTTGGTTGAATCTAGGCGCGGAGAAAAAAAAATATTGAAAGAAACACTTTTTCAGGTTCATGTACTTTTATAATATTGCCTAGCTGTTACAAATATTGAGAGGAAATGTGTGGTGTTGTAGCACCACTACTTTTATTTTCCTGTCGTGTAATGAGCTTTTGGACTGTATGTTTACTTAATATGTTATTGTAGTATTCGTGAAGACTGTTTTCATGAAAATATTTAATTTACTACAGTGTAATACGAGAGTATACTTTTATTTGTTGTTCTTGGACGTGCGTGCTACATTTTATAAATACATTTTGTCATGGTTTGTTCAGCAGCATATTTTGCAGTTGCAAGCCACTAGTTATCATTAATAAACATCCGGGCAAAGCTAGATAACTAGCTATTATGTTATAAATGTTTCATTTGAATAAATTTAGTATTGATAAGATTCCATATCTGGATTATGTGATACACTTTAAAATGTGATAGTGATTTAGTTAATTGATCTGAGGAGGCAGTGACGCAGGGAGCTACTGCTCTAAATAGTTTCCTGTCACCAATTGGCAAGTGATTGTATCCCTTATTGCAAGCATCGAAAAAAATATAAACTATTTTAAAAAATACACTACAGATTTATCTATAAATTTTTCATTAAAAATTAAAATTTCTTTACATACCATATTTTTCATGGTGTTATAATATTAAAAACTCCTTGCATCGTTTAGTAATTTAAGTTTACTTTTTGAACTTTGTTTATTTAAACAGAATATTTTTTATTAGCCAACTGCACATCCCATTAAGGGCAAGGGCCTACTGCTTGAGCAGGAAATTATTAACACTTCTTTAATGAAGTGATAGGATGAGGTGTGTGTGTGTGTGTATACACACACACACACACCTGATGCCCCTAATTCCCATTCTTGGCAAAAAAATTCTTGGCGGATTTACTAATATTTTCGAAAAAAAAATGTACATAACCTTATTTCAAGAGATGTCTTTAAAGAACAAATTGCATCAAGAAAAATATCTCCATTTTCAATAATTGTAGTTGTAGTAGCAGTACTGTTCCGGCATTCGCCTGGTGTTGATCGAAGAAACAACGGATATCTAAGGATCAGAGCATCTGGCCACTAGAATTCTCCTCCAGACAGCAGCTGAATTCGACCTCTCTAAGTAGCTAGTGTCGAAACTCCTGCCACCGACGGGACTCGAATGCTAGGGCCTCCCGGCCAGAGACACTGCAGTGTCATCAATCGTTGCCCTGAGCCACCTAGCTGACAATTTCTGAGGAAAATTCGCCTTTTTCCGACGTACAATTACACGAGTCTTTCAGAGTAAGGGCGAGAAAGTCAAAATATTAATGGAATCATGGAATAAAATTGTTGTGAAAAATAACATGCACTTTATCAAATATTCAAAACGAACAAACGTAAATGAAAATTTGGGGTTGTCGAACAGAGACCGTGCATGGGGGGTGGGGAGGTGGGGGACAGACACCGATCGAAGACCCGTGGAAGCTCCTCCCCCCCTTCGCGCTCGATGACGACCCGCAGCGTTCCCGCCCCCGCACGCGCGCACGCAGAAGGCACACACACGCCACTCACTGGCACCAACACAAAAGCTTTTTTATTTGTACATTAACCGTATTCAATCCTGTGCATCATGTATGCATGAATTTGGCATTTTGAGTCGATTGTCAGACTTTGCCGGCTACCTAACGGCAAATATACTCATATTTTCGAAAATTCAACATGATCTCATTTGAAGATATGTTTTTGATGAACATATTTCATTAAGAAAAAATTGTCTTCCCAATTGTAGTTGTAGAAAGACGCTCATTTTTTTAATTTTCGAAAAATCGCGGATTTTAACGAACATTAGAGCTTCACATTTTCTTACGCGTCCTTTACGCTATCTAAGGTTCAAATTTAATAAAAAAAATGTGCCGTATTTAAGAAAAAATGTTTTAAAGAAAATAAAAAGTGTCTATGTTTCACAAAAATTCGCAAAACATACTCATATTTTCCAAAATTTTAACGTGACATTATTTCAAGGTCTATTGTTGATGAACATATTTCATTGAGAAAAAAAATATTTATCTTCCCAAAATGCAGTTGTAAGAAGGTGTCGAAAAAAGTTTGAAGTTTTTTAATTCTCAAAAATTAGAATTTTCCCACCAATATGAAACCAGCGTCATTTTCTTAATCGTCCAATACGCTCTCCGAGGTTATATCGAAATTGATGGTGTTGTTTTTGAGAAACAAATTGTTTAAAAAAAATTAAAAATTGCCAATATTTCACAGAATATTACACAAAAAGAACTCGAATTTTTAAAAATTGTACATGATCTTATTTCAAAATCTATCCTTACGGGGCAGAGTTTATTAAGGGGAAAAACCTATCTGTAGTATTTTAGTCATAGGAAAAGCCGAAAAAATTTAGAATTTTTGCAAGTTTCGAAAAATAGAAACTTTGCATCGAAGAGAGACCTACATCATTCTCTTAAACGCCTTTCAACAATAAAAATTAATCAAAAACAACGGATCTATTTTTAGGAAATTTTCCAGGGGCTGCGTGTAAAGTACCCCCAAAATCAAAATATCGGTTTCAAATTCAAGAGGCCGCGGCATCAGTCAGATCGATTGAAGAATATCAAATTGTAGTTATAGGAAGTTGTTCAATATGGTAGTTATAGGAAGACGCCGAAAACATTGAACTCTAGCAAATTTTTGAAGAATTAGTGATTTCACTTATTATGAGACCTGCATCATTCTCTTAAACGTCTTTATGTTTCTTTGCGTCGTTTACGTTATCCGAAGACAAGTTGAATAAAAAATAGTGTCATTTTTGAGAAAATTTTGAAAATGTTGAGGCTTCGTTCAAAATACTCAAAAATAAAACAAAATATCCGTTTCAAACTAACAAAGCCTCATCTTCGTTCAGATCGATCGGGGAATATCAATTGTGGAAAAAAATGTCTGAAAGGTTTAAGTGCTAACGACGACGGACGGAGAGACGGAAGGACAATGTTGCTGTCAATCAATATTATGGTATCAAGAACCCACAACGTTGTAAGTATCTGACCATACAACGAGTTAGAGAATGTAATTTAGTTCCTATAGGAACACGTGGCGGGGAAGAATTTCCGGAATGCAAGAAAATGTGCGCAGATTAAACTTCTCCAACATACGCTACATACTATTACTACGTTTTTGACGAAAATTAATTAAATGAAAATAAATAATTTAATTTCCACAGAATAATTAGGATGAGTTGTAATTGTTCACCCAGTATGAAAACAGGATGATTCTTCTATCCCTCATAAAACAATGTTCTAATTGAGCGATTACAGTGACCGTGCTAGGGCGTTCGCATGACTCGTGCTTAGTAGCACGTTAAGGATTAAATCGGTTTGATGCACTCCTGCGAGGTAATTCCCTCTCCGGCAAAGGAATATTGACGGGGTTTTGTGTTGATGGTATCTTGTAAATTGCACAAAACCGGATGTTTCCTCCGGAGCATTGAATGCAAGGCGAATCACTTCGCATGAGAAGAGCACCAGCGTATTTCTCACAATATAACATACATAATTTCCTTTATCGTTTTGGTCTCAGAAGGATAGATAGAGTAAATCCGTTTAATTTCCCGTTTCGTCGCAGCAGTACAACAGGCCACTTTGGGCACATTTCCAAGACACAAAGCGCTGTAGAAGACTTGTAAGGTCATTTGGATTATATGAACAGCGAGAGTACTGTAATTCTGGCGGCCGGCTGGCAAGATCTGGCGCGATAGCATGGCCGTGCGTTGTACAGACGGTCGTAATCCTTCTTCACAAACTTGCGTTTTCACGGTTTGTAGCTGATTTTTTTTCTTTCTTTTCCAATACTTAGTATTATCCTCAGCGCTTCGTCTCATTTTAACCAGTACAACTTTTTTGGACGTTACAGAAGAAGAAAAATGGACACGAAACTGCTGTGCAGAAACGAAATGCTTCTCAACATAATGCCAAAAGAAATACATACAGTGGCGGCTTGTGTTTCAATTTGTACATGGGTGCAATTATAGCCCATATAATCGACTTTACGAAAGGAAACTCTAACCAGGTACTGCAGATTCAACCACAACGAAAATATAAATAAAAAATGCCAATGTAAGTTGTAGAATTTCAAACCGCACTTACACGGATTACTACGATGATAGCACTAAGTATAGTATTTTTTTCACACTCGTTATTGAAGACGCACTGACCGCAACGAGGTTTGCAGGCCTAGAGATAGAAGCATGATGAATGGCGATGAATTCGAAGAAAGAAAAATTTCATTCACCACAAAACATTGGACATTTTCTTCCTGTATAATACAATACAGCAATGTTACGCAGACATGTTTACGATTGGAATACCCCAGTCGAACTGGAGAGCTAGTGGACGTTTTCCGGCACCTCCCGCAACGTTTCACAACGTAACAATTGTGCAATGCCATTCATTCGTCGATTTCTGTGTCTCCATCAATAACCAGCAACATCGTTTTTATTTTGTGCGCTACGCTCAGTAATGAAGTAAAACGTTATTTGGCAACATGAGGGAAATTACAAACAATCGAGCATCGTCATTTTCGCCCTGTTCCTGTCTCCCGCAATAATACCGCGGGATAAAACCTCGGCCGCATACAACAGCGCGTCACTAGACGCGTGCGTAAGTCGACGGACGCGCGCGCATCAATAAGATTTGATGGCGGTTTGATCACAACTCCACTTGTTGGTGCCAGTTTTTCCAGACGCAGGATATTTATCGTACATGTAGGATAGTACATTATGTTGTGCGATTTTCGTACAAAAAAGGTATGAAAGTGTACGATAACGAGACCGGTTTGTAAGACAATGTTTTTTATTTCATTGCAATAAATTCAATATACAATATTACTGTCAAAAGTTCACTCTTTTGGCACTTTCGGAAATGTATTGATATTCAGAATTTTCTTTCAACGAAGCCGTAATCCATATTTATAATTGAAATTTGCAGAATTAGGTTTTGTCTTTTAAAAATATGATTAATATATTAATAAAAAATATAAAAAAAAATACGATAATTTTGTGCGTACTTTTAATTGATAATCGATAATTTGATATTACCATCCTACGGTAGTTATACGATAACAATACATGGCACTGCCGGCCGTGACGACCAACTTCAGATAGAAAGCTCTACACGAATCGTTGCTCAAAAAAATAAAAGAAATTAAAAAATGTCATGGTAGAAATGATCATTCACCGCTAATTTGAGAATAGATGCAAGGATTAAAGGTGTCAATTGGGCAAACTTTCAACCGAACCAATACAAAATATTGTTTCTTTGCAATTGATGAGTGTAACAAATAAGTTAATATCACTTTCATTTCAATAAGTTTGAGAGTATATGATGTTGAAACTTTGTTTCCAAAATAATATGCATTTGAGAGATTTTACCAGAAGGAACCACAAAGGGGCACACTTACCGAACGCTTCCCTCACGTTGGGTCCAGTGCCCATCATAGGATGCACCGTGCCCCTTGGAAGAGTGAAGCGATGAGGCACATCTTGTGACATATAGCTTGTCGGAGTCATTGTTGTAGCTTGAGATTCACGTGATACAGGTCGAGAACTGCTGGCATTACTGCTTCGAGATACAACTGTTACATATAACACAATAAGAAAAACTGCTGGCCTCCAGGGCTTCACGTAACTGAAAATTCACAAAACGATTTTATATTTAAAGTTTTGTTGAAACTTATGTTTTGAACTAATACAGAAGTGAAAAGATGTCTTAATAAACAAGCCAACTGAGTGAACAAGATAAGAAAATATTGCATTATGTATCATATTTGCTATAGAGATTTTTGTCAATGTAATTCTAGTAAAATAAATGGCCCTTTTTCATGAAGTAACATTTTAACCAGTTGCACCATTTTAACAATTTGTATTGAAGTAAAATGAATTATTTATATAACTTATTATGCATCTTTTTTATGAAATTACAATGATTCATACATATTCATCAAAACAATCATTTGTATAAAGTATTTTTAAACAAACAAGAAAAGATTACTTTTATTAGTGCTCTCTCTATCAAAAGATGGACAGATCTATCAAATATTGGAATTTTCAAGTTGAAGACAAAAACTATTGAATTCAAATTCCTAATTAGGATTCTCTATGTTAGTCAACATTTTAGGCTTTCTCACTCAATCTTTTCCACGGTAAATGAAAATATATGAATTTTCACAACTACATTCTGCCTCAGAAGAAAATTGGAACAATAGACACAAACCGCAAGGAGAAAAACAAGAAACTTATCTTTTAATATACAAACAATGTTTCACCAAAGTGATTGTTTTAAATATTATTAGTGAAAGGTAGAGCCAATAACAAAACATACTCCAATAAGTTGCAAAACAAAGTTAAATGACTCACCTTCTTCCACAGGTGTACGTGTGTCTGTGCGCTCTTCTAGTCTACTCACACTGCGACTTTTAGGAGAATTCATTCTTCTTTTCAATGTTGAATGAAAATAAACACGCATCTCTCCACAAAAGCCTTCATAGTTATGAAAATTAGACTATCAGGAAATACATGAAGGGACACAATAAGCATCAAAACCCATTAAAATGTTTGCACTGCAATAAAATATATTTCTTTTTGTGCACCCTTTAGTAAGAATTATTGGGGACATATTTAGTGTCTAAATATGTAGAGATATATCAATTTGCATTTTTATATTTTTTTGCACATCGTTTTCTTTCAAATTCTTCATATTTAGTATTTTTGTAGCCCAAACTTTTGCTACAAATATAAGAAAATTTTAAATTTAGCAACATTTTCACTCAAATTTTAAAATTCTACCATACTATAAAATAATTCTCTACATTTCCACCTGGACTAACACATCAAAAGTAATTTAGAAACCCATGTTCACAATGCCACTGAAAAGTCTTTTTAACTGACAATGTTGTAACTTGAACTCCATGCTGAACTGTTAAATTGATCCACTCATTCTATTAGTCTAAATGAACATGACGTGCAACACTACTTGGTGTTCACTATACCTTACTGTTTAACCTGTTACTTACAGACCTTTGCCTCCCCTCTCCTCCACCCCCTCCCATTCTTGTACTACCCACACACGAATCAATGGTAGACTCCGACCTGCTTCAGTCAGCTACTGTCAGTTAATAATTAATGAGGACCCAATAGTTGCCTGGACAACGGGCTGCTATGCTACACAAACAGCCTTTCAAGGTGTGTCAAGGATTTGTAACATTTAGTATTCCTCTCTCCTGGCCTACTTGCCCTCTTAAACAATTTGGTCTCCACTGTGGCTTCAACAACACATTATTGCTCGATGCAATAACTTCATAAGGTGTTGTTTTTTTTCTTTCTTGTTTTCCTCTTTGCAAAAAAGGAAGGGGAATAAAGTTCTAATGATATAAAACAATCATAAAATTACATCATTTAAAAATCAATACGGCTTTGAACTTGAGAAGGCTGAAGCACCTTTCCTTACTTTCCAATTCTCTTTGAGACACGATGACTGGCTCTACCCCATGATATATGAAAAATAAAATAATGCTTTCTTACATACATTAGATATAATTTTTGAGGCTGCAGAAACAGCTGTAGTTCACAAAGCTATCGCTACAAATTTCCTATTTCAAAGAGAACTTTTAATTCTTCTCTTAACCTTCAGTTATACTTTGATGATGCCTTGGGCAAATGACTAAATTTTGACAAATGATTTCTTATTCTTCTTTCTTTCCCTCCAGACCAAACAAACATTACACAATGAAAATTATCATTATAAATCAGCCAAAAACATTTACACACACAAAATATTCAAATACTTAATTTGTAAATTACAATTAAATGAATGTTCTAAACTAATTTCACATGTCAATTTTTAATGCACTTACCTTTAGAAAGAATATCACAAATAAATTCCCGAATACTTGGAGAAGGGTCTTCAATATATTTCTTGGATGTATGGTCTCCTTTGAAATTTCGAAAATTAGGTTTCTTCATGGTGTTGGATTTGATCCTGTGATGCATTGTGAAGAACACAATATGGGATGAGAGTTTAATTTCATGTTTTAGGTGCACCAACTTTGGTTTACTGTGTGAATACAACTTTCTCTTTATGATGAGGGGATGTTCATGCTGGCAGAGAAGTGGACTCAGTGAAATATTGATCTACGTAGCTCACGTAGAAGCTATTCAGTCCGGTTTGTTTATTCAAGATAGCAGACCTCATCATTAAAAGTACAGTCAAAATAATGAGAGCAACAACTCTTTATGTACAAACGGCAATCCAAATTTGAATGTTTAATAATATTAACTTATTTGAACCAGAACACATTTTTGGAGAAATGTGTGAATATTCAGGTAAATATAAAATTTATAACAATATTCCTCTAAAATTTTAGTTCTTTGTTGAATCAGTTTATTCTTAAAATTTTCTTTAGATGAAGCTCTAAGACTTCACTCTTAAAAACATTTTCAACTTAGTTCTGACATTATTGTAAGCATCTATAAATTTAAAAAAAATGGATTTACACATTTTGTAACAACAATCCAGACAAATGCTTAGAAATTAACTTCAAAAGTATTTTGTTTCCTTAACACTGTTTGCTTATAGATAATTATTATATCTGAAATGTTTCTATTCATCTCCAGCCCCTATCAGGAAGATATATCAAGTGTTTATTATTATAAAAAAAAAGCTTTATCTGGCACATTGGAGAACACATTCCCTACAAAGAAATGTAAATATTCCATTCATGTAATAATTTGAATTTATTG
Source organism: Gryllus bimaculatus (assembly GCA_017312745.1). Lineage (NCBI taxonomy): Eukaryota > Metazoa > Arthropoda > Insecta > Orthoptera > Gryllidae > Gryllus > Gryllus bimaculatus. Next base: position 3,829,511 of record BOPP01000010.1, on the reverse strand, counting down.
TACATAATTTTTAAGCATTTTAAATATAAATATCTGTATGTTAATACTACCATAGGATATTGAATCAGAATTCTGAAGAGAAAGAAAAAGCTAAGCAGCAGGTGGTGGTGCCCTTTAGCCCCACCACAGGGTGCAGGACGCTTGAGGAAGGGGAACAGGAGGGGAAGGTAGGAAATGGGAGGGGGAGGGGGAAAGGGGTAGGGGAGGGAAGGGATGGGAAGGGAAGGGAAGGAAGACTCAATAATGTGTGTCCTCCCCATAGTGTTTTCACTTCTCTGTCATGGAAACCATTGCTAATCAATATCACCACACCAACATACATGGCCCATTTATTGATGTACACAGGAACTTCCAGCAATGATTAGTGTAAGTGAAAAGGGGTATTATCTTCTGTTCCCATTTTCAAAGGAAAATATGTTGATAAAATAATATGTACATATTAGAAAGTGCATTCAATTTTATTATAATTATGAATGTACAGTGAAATGTTAATTATCAACATTCCTATTGGTATAAGTCATTACTCTTAAAAAATGGCTGCTCTCAAGTAACTTCCTCTGATATAACAGTATGATTCTTAAGAATATCTTGTGCTTCTTACACACAAATAAAGGCCACAGCAATTAAAAAGGGAACATACAATGACAGCAGTTTTGTCATTTGTTCTAAAGTTACAATAGCATGGATTAAATCACTTAATAACAACATTCACAAATGCATTTTTATTTATATATACTTTTTTCTTTGCTTATAGTCAACAAAAACTTACTTAAAATTGGCTATGATTCATAAGCTCTTTTGGACAGTAGGATCTGTTTAACAATTGCAATAGCAAATAGCTTAGGCAATGATTTCATTCTAAAAAAGAACAAGCATATATTTACTATTTACATACTACATTTTCATACTTTACAACTGGACCTGATTGAAAACTTTCTATAAACTGTTATACATAACACTGTGCATTGGATTGGCACTGTTTAAAACTTGTAATACTCTTTTTCTGCAAGTCATGATTAGTTATTACAACCACATAATGCTGCCTTACACTTAAAACAAAAACTTTAAAACAATTACATTCTAAACAATATTAATTCTGGCAAAAAAATTCTCATATCACATAACAAACAAAAAACAAATTTACCACATGAATGTTTAAATTCATTTAGTTGCTTTAAAGCAGGTAAACTGAGAAAAAGGAAGATAAAAAAAAGTGTAACGTTGAAAAAAAGAAACATCAAGACAGCATTCATGGTTGCTCTTGCTATTAACTTTATAGTCTGCTTACACTATAAAACCACTATTTTGCAAAATAAACTTTAGCACCCACCTGATTCTTAAATATGTCTTCCACTATGCACTGCAACCACATGCAAACTTAAAGCCTACCTGAATTGTTATACTTATATCATTTGGAAGGTAGGCTAGAAAGGTTTGTGGATAAAGTTTGATAGTCCAGAAGAATCTATGTACGAAACGTTATCTAAGGACAAGGTTCCTGTCCGAAACCAAATACCTGAAATTTCAATACAATATATACACTATGAATCATAGAAACACTTGGTACTTTATTCTTTGCATAGGATCTAATAAAAAGTATCCTTGCTTACACTAGCAATCAACCAGTCATAATGATACTTTTACTTCAGATCTAAAGCAGTCAGTGCTACAAAGGAAGGAGAGGGAAGAGCAGGTATACTTTTTGATTCAATGAATGAAATATCTTTATAATATGAATTTAAGTCATGGTGAAATTATGAAATGAGGCAATCTCAATATTTGGAGTTACAAATTTCTTGACACAGCTTTCTCATGCGACACTGCCTCTGATTTGAGTAGATTGAGAATTTTCTCAAGGAAGAAACTTTCAAGGAAGATACTCTCATAAAGCTGCAATGAGTATCTCAAGTTATTTACATAATATAGCATCTATTATGAAGTATAATAGGTACTCTACAGTGCATGATCAAGTTGTGTGTTAGTGATATCTCCCCTGAAAATGAACACCACAAATAATGACGTTTTAGGAAATTGCGCTAAGATAACATAATTCAAGAGAAACCTATTAATACACACGTACCTGAAAGTATGAGATTTTTAGGTTACTAAAAAACATTTTCTAAAAAAAAAAAAAGAGAGAGAGAGAGAGAGGGAAGAAAATGCAATCATATTCTTTAAGAATAGTGGAACAAATTTCTGAAAATGATGGAGGGCAAATATTAATATTTCTATTTAACAATCTACTAATTTTATAAGACATAAAAATTTGACAAATATACATTTTTAGTTGCAATATACATCCAGAAATAATGCATGTAAAAATAATATTCTCTCAGAAATAATGTGCAGATTCACAAGAAATTTGTTGGTTTTTCTCTGCTAATTCATTTCACTACATCCTAGAATATTCCAAAGAGATATGAAGAGCCTTCAGTAGTAAAAGGTAGTAGAATAGGAAAGATTCAAGAGAAGTATAAGAATTTCATAAAGATGAACACACTGTTATGGAACATGTCATTCCATTCGACAATATACATATCACCTAATGACTAACCTATTTTCAAAAGTGTTCTTCAAACTTCAGGAATTTATTCTTTTTACATACAAAATCATGATTAATAATTTAATATGGTCAAACAATTACTCCCAACACACAAGCCAAACAGTGAAGGAACAATTTGTTCACCCCTTTATCTAATATTATTTTCACATTCTTTGCATAAATTACTTTGAAAAGATACAACAGTCTATGCAAAAAGTGTTTCAAACTCCATTTGAACATTAAAAAGAGAGGCTAATTTTAATGTAGAAAATTCTGCAACTTTTTTTTCATACAAAATAAATTGTTTCATACAGTTCTGCTCTCTTTAAATAAACTGTTTTTTATTTAACTTTTCAGTTTTAAAAAAACACTCTTTAATTTAAGTAATACAGGTTTTAGACTGACAAAATAAAAAAGAATGTTAGAATTAAACAAATTTAATTCATACAACTTAACATAATAAAATAAAACAAAATACAATACTGAGAAAGATGATATGTTGAATGAGAAGAGAGATGTATGAAACACATTTGGTAGGTTAATACAAAAGAAATTATTTTTACCATTGAAAATTAACATATTTAACACAAATATTTCATGAGATTTAGCACAGAAAGATTTAATTAAATGTTAAATACATAACTTCACAAAAATTTATGAAAGACGTATTCTGATCCAATTCATAATTTTTTAAATTTATTTGTTTATTTATTTTTTTCATTTTAACCTTTTGGTAAATTTTAAATTGCTGCACACAACATGAAGCTTACAATTTATTAACTGTAAAGCTTCATCTCTGGGTTAGATTACTTTTTAAATATATAAGTCAGCAAAAAACTAAAACAAATTTATACCTATAACTTCATAACACATTTAAACTAAATCAATCAAATATAGTGAAATGTTTTAATAAAATAAGAATTAAATTTATAATGGTAAACAATTGGGCAAAAAGAAATACCAAAATACAAAAACCAGAAGCAATAAAAAATTCAACAATGTACTACCAACAACCATGGGAATTAAAAACACCCCAATGTCATTTTCAGTTTGTTGGGAATTAAAACTTAACTAACAAGATTTTATTTTGCAAATAAAAGATGTTAATAACAGTAATATCAAAAATGCAGAATAATCATATTAGAAGTGCAAGTGACAGGAAAGGGCAAGTGTATTACTTGAAGAGAGAGAAAAGTGTAAGCTCATGTAAGTGGGAATACAAGAAAAAAGATTTAAAAGATACTTTAAAAAAAAAGCAAACAGAACGCCCTAATTATTCTGTCTATTTCACTATTATTTCTCAGGAATGCAACCTATAGTAAGCTAAAAAAACACAAGCAATAACAAAACAATCTCAAACAGTGAAAAAAGAATTGTGCTTTTATAGAGGAACCGTCATTTGAATATCAAGGGGATCCATATGAATTAACCAACACAGCCCATTTTCTTAAAAATATCCACATAAAGAATTTTTTTAAACCTACATAGACAGCAGAGTTGTTTATCTTCTTAGCTGTTTTTTGTGTCCTTTATGACTAAGATGAAGATGAGTTGTCCATTACAGGGAGTTGAAATTAAAATTAGGAAATTAAAAGTCATATTTTCGAGCTTCTCCTAAGCTAAACCCTTTTATCTTGAGCCCTCTTTCCATTTCCCTTTCCCCTTCCACTTACTTTCATTTACCCTTCAACGTCTGATACCACCACCCACACCAATATCAACACCACCAACACCCTACAAGAACATTATTTCTGTTTAGCATTGAAACCATAATTTTCTACTGGCAATACAGTCTCTTCTTTGCATCATACTCCTGACCATACTCAACAATTTGGGATTAAAGATTTTGTTTTCAGATTTGATATCAATAAAATACACACATTCTTAAAATATTTGAATGTTACCTTCAAAATTTCATACCAAACTAATTATTGATAAAGATACAGGTATTAATTTTAGGGATAACAAGCTTTCTTCGAATCACCCAGACCATGGTAAAAGCAGAAAAAACAACCTTTTAACTGGAAGACATTCAAAACTAATTCTATCAATATGATAAATTGCCAAGAAACATTGATTTAAGATAATCTCATTAATGTAACTAATGAAGATAATCTTATTAATAAAATATGATATTTACTAGACTCACCAAAACAAATACGAATAAATTTATTTTCTATTGCTTGGCAAAATAAATCGATAGGTTATCTCATTAGATTGTTTTGTAAGTGATTTTTGTAATGTAATTCATCATATTCCTAGGCCTCATTTTATATTTCTTCAATACATTTTGAAAACTTGCTTTGCTTTGCCAACAATCTCTCTTCACTCTGATTGTTTGAAATAATTTTATCACTTGTTTCTAAAAACCAGGGACCTAAAAGCAACATGGAAAATACAAACATTTTCATTTTGCCAATATTTTATCTAGAAGCAAAGATCTTTCTTACATTTGTTTCAACACTAGTACATTGCACTAATATTGAAAGAGTCAAGTGGAGGATGTAAATGTGATGGCAAGAAGTGAACATTGAAACTACTCTTCTGTTCAGTCCATCTGTAACTTAACTACCCAAATCATTTAAAAAGAATGTCAGTGACAACAATTTTTTTTAATACCAATACTGATGTGATCAACCAATAATAGTAAAATATATTTTACAATTTAAAACAAATTAAATTTCCCTTTCATAACAAAATTACAATAGTAGCAGAAAAAATTAAACACAAAGGAAGATTATAAGTGGGATACATGAAAACAATCACGTAAGCAAGAGTGTACAACAAAAAAATGACTTAATGTTCAGAGTGTAGCCTGGCTTACTTCAGCCACTCACTGCCCAATCAGTAGCAACTACAACAAATTCAAAAATAAGATTCAGGTTTCAAATAATATTAACAAATATACAAACTGCGGTGAGAGGTTTCATGAACTTGAAAGGCAGAAGCTAGATTCCAACCTCTACATTTTCAGACCATATCTCTCCAACTCATAAACTAAAACTTTTATTTATTGAGCATGTATAAATGCTTCGATGTACGTCTTTTTAGTGGTATCATCACATTATATCACTTCTAAATCTATCCCAAACAAGGTTCTACAACCACTGAACATTGTGAAGAAAAGGATAGTGGAAAAGAATGAAAGATATTTTTCCATTCAGTGCAAAGTGCACAAAATTATATTACCCCAACAGTGAGCAAAAGCATTTGAGGACATTCAATTGTGCAACAGACACAGAAAAATAGTTACCTTTTCTTGGATTCCATTATAATTCAAAGAGCAATGAATACATAATAAGGAAATTGACACACATAACATGAAATATATAACAAAGTCCCAATTTATAAGAGGACTTAATTCTCAGCAATTTTAGCATTTCATATTTCTCTGCAAGGCCCTCACAAGAGCAGCAGATCAAAATGTGCAAAACGTGCTTCTACTTGGGTTGTTTTTTAAATTACATTTTCATACAAATCAACGCTCCAAATCCAGCAAATTTAAATTAGAAATTTTGAAAGTGTTTGTATAAATATATATTAAGGTAATCTATGAAATGAATTATATCAATGGGAAGAAAATTATCAGTAATTAGTAATAGTAATTACAATGTAATAAATTCTAATAATAACTCCAAATCTTGTCTTCTTTGAAACTCTTTGACATATTTACCAGAACAATATATAAATGCATAAATATTGCACAAATTTCAATGAAAATGCAATCTATATATTGCTTGCCCATTTCAATCTCCTCAGAAAGAAGAATTGAAAACAGTTCTCATGCAACACTCCGCTATCCAAAGCATTAATGCGAGGGCATGCTGAGACTCGCATCAATCTACAAGATAAAGAGTTAGGAATTATGGGAAGTATAGAGATTAAAGTTGTTTTTTTTTTCCCTAGTCAAATTGCCCAAATTAAAGAGAGATTAGTCTTAATTCATAATCTATGTCATTCTGCAACTTGGCCTCTTACTTTTGTAAATAGTCTTGAGAAGTATTTGAAACAGACCTTTCCCAAAAATTTCTTTGCAAGATCAACATGCTAATGACCCTGCATCAACTCTATTTTAATTCTAGTTTTAAACCTATTCCTCTATTTCATGTAACTGCTGTAGTAGAATTAAGATGAAACAATCTTTTGAGCATTGCTTATATTAACGTCAAATGACAAATAAAATACGTAAGCAAGCAAAAATAATTTCCACAAGGAAACTCATAAAGCACACACTTTTCATGTAGTGTCGTGGCTTTAATTATTAAGAGCAAAGATTTTTAAGCATATTAGCAACTGAAGGGATGAAAATGTTTCCTTCTACAACATAGGGGCAAATTAAAATTAATTAAATGTTCAATAAACAAAAACCAGGTGAACACTTTCAGTAAATTCAATTAATATACTATTTAAAATTAATTAAGTACTTTTCTAAAAGAAGAAAAAGAAATGCCAATTTTTCAGAAACAGGAAACTGACCACTACCACGATCTAAACTTAGAAAATTAATATTTCAAATGAGAAATAATGAAATATTTATACACATTAACTGAAATCTCCTAGAAATGTGCATCACCAGAGAGAAAAATTTGTTTAGTATAATTACTATTTATCTGTACTCTTTATAATAAAGTGAATGACAAATATCATGACAACTAAGAAACTCAAACGGAGAAAATTAGCTTGGCTTGCCATTTCAGTAACTGGTTTCAAGCCAATCATTCTCAAAATATGTATTTTCAATATGTATACAAAAACTACCATATTTATATTAACACATTAATCATTAATTTGATAATTACACATTTCAAGAAATTTTATAATATTTTTACTTGTGTATGGTAATGATGCAAGCACAAAAGCATCACTTATTCATGAACAGGTTTGCTTTTATTCTACAAGTTAATAATCAGCAACTTTGATTTGTTAACATTTTCTCTTGGTGTACAATTATTGAGCATAATTTCTTAAACAATACAATAAGTCTTCACTTTTTATAGGTTTTCCAATTGTTTATATAATTTTTTTTAACAATTTTAGTTTGTAGAAGGTATGTTATAATTCACTTTCATACCTATGAGATTCGGGAAGGTAGTTTTGAACTTTTTATAACCTACATTCATGTATTTCTCATACAAATACTCTGCTTAATAGATGAGCACACTAGATCCAGCTCAGCCCATTCAAGGACATACCCTTTTCCTTTTATATACAATTTCCAGGTATGACAGTCACTGAAGTGTAGGTAGTTGAAGTTAATTTCAGGAAGTCAAGCCGACAAAACTAGAATCTTTACAGCAAATGAACACGTGTCTGCCTTACTTGGATATTTATTTGTATCACACTCACTTGAATCTCAATTCCTCAGTAATAATCAGGATTCTAGTAGCACCCGTCATGCAACAAAATCAAAAGTTAAGTCTGGCAGAGTACCCTGGACAGAAGTATAGGTACTGTGTGTTCACATCAGTGACTCGTCTATTTGCAAAAGTTAAATATGTACAAAAAAGGTTTAATAAGTAAGCCGGCAGTTACTATTACGATGATGAAGAGGTGGTTTTCTTTTTGAGCAGGTGCCGGATGTGGTCGAGGGTGGACTTTGGAAGGTTGGCAGACAAGCTCTTGTGCAAATGATGGGGAGGCAGATGCAGCTGCAGGGGATCGCGCAACCGTTGCAAGTCTGCCTCCAGGCGGGAAACACTGTCCTTTAGCTCATTGTAGCGACTCAGGTCAAGACCTACTTTGCGTGCCCGCTTGTGTAGAACAATAAGATGCTGCCTGTCCTTCACATCTGGCAGCACATATTCCTGAAGTCCAAAAGAAGTTCATCATTTCATGTATATATTTAAAATTTCTTTCATCTATGGTAAAAAAAAATATGATTCAAATACGCTACCTGCTTAGTAAGCACAAAGTAAGCATATGCAGCCATTGCAGTCCCATAGGTAACAAAGTAAGTGACTGGCTCCATAATGTCCCAAGAATACTCCCACCAAGTAAGTCTTGCTAGAATGCCGAACTGCACCGACATGAGTCCTAATCCAACCCATGTGAGAACATTAGTACGCCTTACTGCAACATCCTCTAATTCTTGTCTTTTCTGTAAACAAATGTAGTACATACAAACATAAGAAAAAATTAAATAATAATACCAATAATAACTATAACAACAACAACTCCATCTAGGGAGTATATGGCCCATAGTTAGTGGTGGAGCTTGAGTACTCCCATGAGCCTGAGAGCTATGTCAGCAGTAGCCTAGCTACTGGTCGGGCCTCCCTTACTGGATAGGTTGAAGGTGAGAGCTCCCACGAAGAAGTACTTCAGAGGAGGGTTTCTCAACGGCATCTTCGAAGAAGAAAGAACGGTTGATGAAGATGGCGGAAGACATAACCACAGCGTCTACTTCGCAACGGGCAGCTACAAATAGTGTGTCTCCACGATGGGGCGGCTGCATTCATTGCGGGAAATAAGTAGAGAGGGAAGAGTCACGAACTCGGACTTTTTGTTATAGGCCCACGGAGGGTACAGGAGAGAAACTGGATTGGCACAATAAGCACTGATTAAAAGTGGAGGACCGAGCATTGAATTAGCCAGTGAAGGAGGTTGCCTTCAGCAGGCAGCGAAAATCCGAGAGGGTTTAGTGATGCCGACTGGCGATGGGACCCCTTGCTGGGACCTGCGGGGGTGTCTCGAGTCCATTGTGGGTCGCAGTAACGGATGGCAGGAAATAACCCTTGGGTTGTGTAATCTGTCAACTACAACTTGCTTCCTGCGAAACTTCACTTCAAATCAAAGAACAAAATGGATAGAACACGAAAGAAATGTATGGTAACGTGCCTTATTCTAAGTGTCCCATACCTGCTCAGAAACCGATGTATCGTCACCTTACCGACTTCTGACCATCCCACGGATGTTAGTCCCAGGGACCCAGAGACGGCAGAAGGCAGAAGCCATCGTCAGAGATGGATACGAGATGAATTGAAGGAGGGAATGGTTTTACTATGCAAAAGCGAAAAATGGGGGTTCAGAAATAGAAGTTTACAAAATATGGAGAGAGCGGAACCCAGATATGAGACCTACCTTAGATTCAAAGAAGCTGGCCAGTCAACGGCGATACATTCACAGCATAACAACTTGCTGACACTCAGGGATATGTGGAGTATGTTCTTCGCTCGAATTATGCACATGAAGAACATTTAGAACCATCTAATACCTTGAAAAAGATTCGTCCTGTTTATAGTCCTTCTCTTCATAATGAAACTTATGTCACTGATGAAAATTTATCTGACTATGAATCACGCGAACGTTCAGGAGAATATACATGACAATGCTAAAGCTAAGAGAGAGATAGAGACAACGAATTCTGTCTTAAACGATGTGGTGCAGACCCCAGGGAGAGGTCAAGTTATTACTGAAATCAACCCCTTCGGTATGCAACTGGCTCTGGCATCTCAGATAATATTAGGCGGACAGCCGACAGCCAGAGTAAACAACTCCTTACCCCTGTGGACGAAAAGAATTATGAAACGGATAGCTGACACTCAGAGTCAAATATCTCTCTTAGCTGAGGCATCTCCTAAAGCAACGCACGCCTATAAAGTTAAACGAAAAATACACCATGTAGGACAAAAATATCAAATTCAAAATGACACAATAAGGATAATGGTAGCTGAGAAGGTAAAAGAGAAAATCTAAGCATAGCATAGGTTCAGCGCATAACACATTACAAATGTAGAGTAGATTTCCGTGTACAGAATCGGTTGTTTTAAACAGACGCGAAGAGATTCTACCGCAATCAGTCTCAAAAAGCTAAAGAGCAATGCCATCCTTCCTGTAAAAAATGTCGAAATATTTTGAGCAGGAATCTTAAAAGAAAGCATTTCCTAAAACAAAGACGGGTCTCGGCTCCAATGTGAAGTTGATGCTTCCAATGAACTTGTGGAAACAGTGACACATTTTCACGAACTCTTAGAGGAGAACCTATTCCAAGCAATTAAGAACATGGGAAACTGGAAATGGATTGATAAGATCCACAGTTAATGGATTAAACAATTAACAACATTACATGATCATCTAGCAAAGGTGGTTAATAAAATTTTAGATAATCCAAAAGAAACTCACAGAATGGCTCACACTCGTCATCACACATCTGGTACCCTAAAACGGGGGACAGTTCTTTGGCAGAGAACTACAGGCTAATCACTTCTTTGCCAGGAACGTACAAAGTTATAACTGAATCAATAGATAACAAAATATACTGGCACCTAGGACAGAACTGTCTGAAGCCGAAAGAAACAGTTTGTTGTCAGTTGAACAGAATGGATGCAAATGTTCTTATGGCTTTAAGGAAATCTTGCAACTAAATAAAGTCATCTTGAATGATGTAAGAAAACGAAAACGCAATTTAAGCATGGCTTGGATTGACTATCAGAAGGCCTTTGACAGTATACCACACGACTGGATTTTGTTAACCCTGGAGATCTATCGATTTGATTATAGACTTATTGAGTTTTTCAAGGCTAGTATGGAGTCATGGCGTACCAGGTTACTAGCGGGAAAAAAGAAATGGGAACATTTAAGTATTCACAATAAACAGGAGTATTTTTCAAGGAGATTCGGTATCCTCTCTGCTTGTTTGCATTGGTTTGAATCCACTACCTAAGACAGTTGTCGCACAATGACTTTGGTTATAAGCTCCTTGGTGATGAAAGGCCAGTATCACATCTGTTGTACATGTATGATCTTAAAGTGTTTGCTAAGAATGAAGCGATTCCCTCCCAAATGCTGTGTTTCGCCAATGATTTTAGCAAAGACATCTACAGAACATTTGGTCTTGACAAATGTGCAAAAGTCAGTTTCACAAAGTTGAAAGAGAGGCAAAGTGACATCAGAGGGCATTGATGTTCATATGAACGCTGTGATTCAAGATCTTGAGCCAGGTAAAACTTACAAACATCTGGGCATTGAAAAATGTGAGAACATCTCGAACGACACAATGAGAGAGAATTCGCAGGAATTTAAACAGAGACTTGACCTACAATCCCTTTTCAACTCCAGAAATAGAATATCTACCATTGGTAGTTTGGCGGTGCCAGTAGCCACACAGTTTCGGAATAGTGGACTGGACTGAGCAAGAAATTCGAATCATGCATTGAAAAATCAAAAACTGCTTACAATACATCACATTCCACTCTCACCCAGCTGATGTATTACATAGATTTTATATGGCACATAAGGAAGAAGGAGTAGGCCTCAGACAAATTGATGCTTCCTGGCACAATAGTCGGGATGGGAAAGTATGTAGTCAGTCATCACGATGACCTACTAATGAGGCTGCTCATTAAATCTGATCCAAGATTGGGAAACAGTGGCATTGTGAGTATAGCAAGAAGCATTGCGAAGAAAACTATGCAAGATACCTGGAATAACACAGGAACTGACATTCCGATGCTACTTCAAATTAAATGGAATAAACAAAAAAATGTTCAAGAAATCATACAGACACAAATCATTCCATGGACAATTTTTAAAATGAACCAGGTGAAGATCAATAAATATTAATAATTTACGTGGCTTAAAAGAAGAAAAACGAAGTCAGAATCGGAAGCAGTTGTAATAGCTGCTCAAGATCAGGCTTTGTGAACACATTATGATAAAGCGGTTCTCAAAATATCCCAAGATTATAAATGACGCATTTCAAGAAAGCAGTGGAAACAACCGATCATATTATAATCAATTGGTCCAATTATATCAAATACCGAATACTTGAAAAGACACGATGTGGTGTATAATTACCTCCACTGGCAAATCTGTAACGCCCTCGAAGTTCCAAACATGCTCCAAGTAGAAAAACCCCTCACCAAAACCGGTGACGTCTGTTGGACTGTGAACCTTATTATACGACCAACAAATTCAAATTGATAGCATGATAGCAGTAAACAAACCGGATATTGTTACCCGGGATTCGGAGAAAAAAAGTGTCAACTTGTAGATATGGCTGTGCCGTGCAATCAAAACGTTGTAACCAAGGAGGCAAAGAACCATCTTATATACAAGAGTTTGGAAATCGAGATCAGCCAAATGTGGGATGTAAAAGCACAAGTCATCGCGATATTTATCGAAGCACAGGGATTTGTTACACAAAATTTGTGTAAGAACTTGGGTAAACTTCCCAAATAATTCAAAACACTGGGAAGTGCAAGACATTGCTTTATTTGGAACAGCTCACATTTTGCGCATAGTATTGTAGGGACACCGAGAGTCCTTAGATCTGTTCCTCAGGAAACTGGTTGCAACCTGGAGTAGATTTTATGAGGTAGTCTAATTCATTACACATTTAGATATGAATTAGAGGAATAACAACAACAACAATAATAATAATAATAATAATAATAATAATAATAAAACAATCTCTTGAATGATATACATAACGAACTAAAAAGCAGAAGGTTACTTGCATTCTTTTCCAAATTTGTATCATCTTTCTACAGATTTTTGAAACTTGAAAACGTTTTTCCAACGAAATCTAATTGTATTAAATAAGTTTAAACTTTCAATCTCTTCCTGAAATTTCTTGTATTCCAGGTCGTAGTCATGTTCAGAAAAAAGTTTTAGAGTTCACACAATTAGGAAAACAATAATTTCTATAGAAATTTATTCCACTAATTTTTAATTCTAATTCCAGGAGATTTTCTTTATCTTCTTTTTAAAAAGTTTCTGATGTCAATTCCGGTCAATGTTATGGTGATAATCCTATTTTGGGCAAACTCTGCATTTTCGAAATTCCATGAAAGTTAACATTCCAAAACTGCAAAATATTAAAGATAGAGGTTTTGCCTTAGCCAGTGTTCCAAGAAATCAACTCTGTAAGAAAGGCGATGTAATTTTTTTAAACGAGTAGTTTTCGCGTAATTGTTGCTTGAAAGTAATGCAATTTATTAAAACACATTTTCTCAAAAACAGCTCCACATTTTTGTTCACGTCTAGAATAAAAGTACGCCTAAAAGAATATCATGGTTCTCATTTGCGTCGAACACTACATTTTCGGGTATTTGCAAATTTAAAAAGAATGCGAGAAAGTATAGGCTACCCTAACATCACTAGTTTCGTGCGGATCTCTAGGCGAATTTCAAATTATAAGAAGCTGAGTTTGTGCTCTCTCCTTACTGCACTTTGTGTTACTACATTTATTATTTGTAAATTATTTTTCATCCATTGATGATAATCTACCTTAAGAAGTTAATTCGTTGACGAAACGTCGTACTCTACAACTAAAATGCATTGTTCCGCAGTTTTAAAATACACATTTTGTCTTGCGTTGGACTCCGAACTGATTGTCTTATAATCTTAATATACCTATAATTCACAAAAGTTTACAACAGCTAACATAGCACGGAAGAGCAATGCTTTTTTCATCATGAACATTTTGCAGTGTATTTTAATTAGGCATTGCTTTTTAAAGTAGTAAAAGATAAGTCCCATTCACTATGAGAATTGTCAACATAGTGGATTGGCACTTCAAACGGGGAGGGATGAGGGAGGAGGAGAGCTTTACCTTTTCCAGAGGCTCCAGCTCCACTTTCAGCTCCTCCAGGTGACCACAGAGCTCGCGCTCCTTATTCAGCTGATGCTCTTCAACATTCAGAGCTTCGTAGAGTTGATGAACGAGATTACGAACATCTGATAGTCTGCGCAGTTCCTCCTGAAAATCATTTCAAAGCATCATAGATTACAAAGAAGAGAACTGACTCCATTGAGAAAGGTCTGGGTGTTGAAAGGAGAACTTTCTCAGTATTTCACTCAAATTGGACATCCAGTGAGTCTGTTGCCAGCGCAGACAAGTTTGAGAAACATATTCCCTTCCTCTTTACAATGAATGAATACATTTATAAGAGTTTTCTTAAACCTCTGCTACCATTTACTGTTTCAATTGTAAACATTTTATAATACAAATCTACCTGCTCCAATTGAATGTCTTGTGAAAAAAAAAATCTTATACAGTGAAAGTTTTCCATAGTAAATTAAATGCATGGCGAGGCGTAAAGATTTCCTTTGTTAGTTTACATCAAGATCTAAGAGTGACTTGATATTATCAGGTGCGTCCAGAGGAAACTAGAGTCCTGAGGCAGTCGATTCGGGAGCCCCTTCATTCAAACAAAAGTCCCACCCAATACGTAAACAGGATTGATTTTCCTGAGTAACAACAATTCCTTATAGTAGTAAATTTGAATTAGGAGTAAAGTAATCTTTAATTTATTTTGAATGAAAATAATTTTCGGGTTTGGGGTAAGTTACCCCAGCTGCTCCCCGCCCTTCTGGACACCCCTGCGTATTAAAGGCGGTCGGTTGCTCACACCACGCTGAACAGTGGCAATTTTATGCCACTACAACTGGAGATCGCAGTTCTGCTGGTTCAGGAATCTCAGCTGTCGGTGCTGGATCTTCCGGACGGCGAAACAATAGCACAAATAACTTGTATTTGCAACAGTATAGTTTTAACATTGGACACCGTAAGACCATACGAGCAAGGAAAATGTAAATGCCGATGATTTAAGTCTTGCGATACAAAACACAGTGCCAAATTTAAGTAAAGTTGGACTCGATTTGTAGTAAATCAGCACGATACCCGTTTAAAATGTAAATATTGAAAACGGGGAGACGTGTATGTGTGTGACGTGTATGGGGAGAAGAATATATTTTAAATTGATGTTTAGTATATTAATATTTTTATTGAAATTATTTATTTTGACTGTATTGTTATTGTAAAAAAGTAATCAGTAAAATCGAAGCACGGGAGAGATACTGTTACGAAATAAAAAATATACATTTGTTCCAGTTGTATTAAGTCGTGGAAACGAGACAATGAGGGATGTAACGTCGGTTACCATGGACGTGAGATTGATGAAGAGGACTGAAGAGACTTCAGAAAATAATGGAAGCTTCAGTGTATAAGGCCCGATATATTAATGTGGCATATTGATTTTAAAACACATATAGTACCTACATCAGAATATTGATAGTTTGGCGAAACCTTGGAGAAGGTACTTCAGAAAAACATAATCAGTGTTTCTCAAGTAAGGAACAAGACATATACGAAAGTGAAGAAGGTAACATTTGCCGATTGATTCTGGTTACATGAATTAACGAATAATATATTTTAGTGTGTTTGTCGTTAAGTGTTCTTATTTACATTACCTCAAGGAACAGAGGCTACCGGTGAATGGCAATTCAGCTGCAGCTCAATTTATTGGTGTTCAAACGAATGCGGCATTTACGTATGCATACGCTGTTGCGAGTTCAGTAGATTCATAACAACTACCATAAGCATCACGTGCCAAATGAATGAACTGTGCGTAAAAAAGGAAACAATTGGTTTGTGGGATACAATATCAATTAATGTCGACAGATTTACATGTTTTACAGGGCACATTTTCGATGTTTTTAGAGCATAAATGCATACATATTTCATAGATTATTATGATCGTAATCCGTTCCCTTCTAAATGTCCGTTCACCGCCCCTACCCCACGGTCTTCTGCGGGGGGATGCGGCGGTGCCAGCACACAAGACAGTACACACTAAGGCTACGGCCACAGAGCGGGCGAAATATCAGTCTTTAACCTGCGAGCAAACCGACCAACTTAAGTGATCCGAAAAATACCCAAATATTGCACCCGAAATCGGCCGAGTTTTCCCATATTTTTGGAGCTCATTGTTTGAAGCATTTGCAAGAAGCACGCTCACGACCCATCCACTTGCACTGCAGGCTGTCCGTTAATTTCCCCCCGCGGTGTTGCGAGTTCCCGTCTTGCTTTTCCCCAACCAGGTGTCTCCTACCAGCGAGGCACCGCCCTAGCCGGAACATGCCCTAAGCTCCCGACTGACCTCCCGGCATGTGTGGTAGTGTAGTGCGTGTGTACATGGTGAGGCGAGGACAAGGAAGAGGAAGGGAAGATCGCGTGCGGTCCATGACCCGTTTGTTAGGGTTCTACCTCAGCATTCGCCTGATGTTGATCGGAAAACCCGCGGGTAAGTACTGATCAGAGCAGCCGGACGATAGAATTCTCCTCCAGACAGCGGCTGAATTCAACCTAGCTAGTGTCGAAAATCCTGCCACTGCTGGGACTCGAACCTCCGAAATCAGAGGTACTGCAGTGACATCACTTGATGTCGTGAGCTACCTAGGCCAGTACTTTGATAAAAAAAAAACAAAAAATTAAAGAAGTTATTTAAAAATTTGAATTAGAAAGTTTTAAGGACTTTCTATACAAGAACGCTCAGCGTTTTAAACAATGAATTCACATAACGAAACTCGACAGTTGTGGCGTGACCCACCTTTGTGAGCTTCTCCTGGCGTGGCGTGTTGACGAGGTACTCGTTGTCGTTTACTATCAGCTTGAAGTCGTCCTCCATCAGCGCCTCTATAGTATTGGACGAGGCGATCCGCACGCCGTCTGCAGCACAAACAGAACACAGCAAATACTTAATTATTAATATTTTAATTCTTCAAAACTATCCAATATCGGGAAAGTAAGTTACACGACACCAAAATGAGTCGACGGCAGCATTAGAGGCTCCGGCGGATGTTGCCGGAAGTTTGAAGCGTCGCGAATGCGTTGAACTTGAAAAGGGCATTCGCCCCCAACGCGTGTGTCGTGCCACAGCGGGCGCAGAGAGAGGGCGGGGCTATGCTCCGCGTCGCCGGGTTCCACCAGGAACCCGCCACTTGCGCTCCTACCCGCCGACCTTTGGCACGATCGGCCGAGGGACGCGTTCCTAGATCCACACATTCCGGCGACACGTCGACAGCTGCAAGTGAGGAGACGAGTGGAGGGCCTCGGTTTTGGTTTCATTGCGAGAGTGCCCAATACGCATTGGCAATTGAGTAGGGATTCGTTTCGTTGTATTGTTAGTGGCGCCTAATTAGGCTCCGGTGCTAGCCCGAAGAGCTAAAGCTCTGAGCTGGCAGACTGGCCCCACCCAGTCTTAATTGAGGAGGTGCCCGTGACAGACACTGCGGTCCGGCGGGATACAGATGCCAGCCCAAATGTGCATTTGTGGGCTCGCGGGAGAGCGCATAGAGGCCAAAGCCCAGGTGCCCACTCCGGGGAGTCATCCTGGAAAAACAAGCTTGCGTAGTAAAGAAGGCTGCACGGTATACAAATATCCCCGTAGTGAGATTACTGTAGTAGACCCTGTAGTACCTATCAATTTCTGTACTGGGATTACAACGTCACCACGGATAGTTAAACCTACTGAAGGCGTTGCAGTCGGGGGCCAGCTATTCTCCCGAATACTTCATTTTTGTGGTTCGCTCAGGATGAAATGATATGGGTAAGCTGCAAGTTTGCTCGTTTGGTGCAGCACCAGATCCCTCCGGAACCACGTGACTACAACTTGGACACTTCGTTGGAAAAGCCAGGTCAGTCGCTGTGTGCCTTGCTGCACGGGAAGCGCGAAGTGTTGACTAACATTTTGAAAGATGAATAAAGATATCATTTTTAACCAGAACCAGATACCATTTTTAACTAGACCAACCAGAAATACGACCAAGGCAAGTTGAAATAAAAGTCGCAATATTTTTTTAAAAATACTTGATATATCTGTTTCAATGATTTCAATGACATTTATGAACATTACTTGGTATGTGGCTCCCTTTTAATTTCCCGCCAATACCGTATCGTGACGCAAACTGGTGCATGAAGGTCAATGGCTGAAGCCGGATAGGCTGCGAAGCGGCTTCCTCTTGCCATTGCATCACGGGTTTGTGGAATTCCTAACAACAGAGTCACGTACAATCTGATGATCTCCGACGCGGCGACTCAACATCACCCACATGGCCACAAACGAAGCGGTGGAACATCGCGTTAGCGAAGAAGGGAGCATTATTTCAACCATTTCTCAAGGCAACATGCCGCCACTGTCTGATGCGCAATTCTACGCATTTCGTCTGACACGACCAAATTCCAACACATTGTTGCCAACCTTGATAAAAACACTGCTAAATAAGAAGATATAATTATGACACAATTACAAACGGTAAATATCAGAAACTGAAAACCGAACTCATCAAGTCCATGTCGTACATTTCTGAAGAAAGAAGAATTTACCGGCTTGTATATCATGAACAACTCTTAGATAGAAGACCGACACAATCCCTTTATGTAAAGTTCTTCCCCAAAATCCAAATATTAGAACTCGTGGGTTCTCCAGTTTGTTTAGATCGATCGGGGAATATCAATTTTCGTTACCAGGGCCCGACAATAAGAGATTTTTTCTGCCCCTCCCCCCAAAATAATAATAATAATAATATTTAAATAAATAAATAAAATTTAAAAAAATCACCGATTATCACGCCGAGGCTCATGGGCAGAGAACTAGCTTTCCGTAGTTTGATCCCGATCGGCTCAGAAATAGAGCTGTACTAACACCAATCATCTCCGTTTGTACGGCTGCGTGACGGAAGAGGAAGTCCCTGCAGGCCTACGACGGGCACGTGAATCCGTCGTGCTCGCCACACGTCTCCCTTTTGCCGCGATGCGTGCATTATACACAAAACAAAAACCGGGCCCAGGCATGGGAAAAGTGCGATTCCTCCGACCCCAAACGCCCCAAGCGCGCCGGCTCAAAAAGTGGGTCTCCCTTGCTCAAGCGGCGCTGGGCGCGCGATAAGGATATCGCACGATCGCTCGGTGCCGCGCGCCGCCGCCGCCGCCGCCGCCGCCATCTCACCTAATTGGTTTGTGCTGAAATATGAAGCGCGCTGGATTGAGGGGAAGCCGCGGACTCCCAGTGGAAGAGCGCACCTCGGCCGTGGACGATTTGGGCTTCCCGACGGACTGAATTTATTCCCTTTCCCTTCGCTTATGCCTAAGCCACGGATAGGTTTTCCTCAGCCAGTGTTGCACATTTTTACGGTACGTCTTTTTTGAGTTGCGTTTCGTAAGGAAATTGTTGAAGGAAATCATACAAAACTATTTTTACTTTTCTTTCCCTACTACAGTACAGGGACGAAAAATATTGGAATCACCTCAATAATATGATCTCGAATATGGTCATAAAATCTGTGTTTCAAGTTCTTTTCATCGCACACGTGAGAGTTACGGTCTATTAATGTTGTTCCAAAAATACACATACAAACTTATGCTCTAATTTTTATGCAATCGGAGAGTAATACAGTGTGGACATATCAGGGTCGTTGGGAATATCACGATAAAACCTACTCTAAATTGGTTTATGCGCTGTGGCCATTACGTGTTTAAATTTAATGATCGCAGATTAAGTAGTTTTTGAGTTAATCGGTTCTTACAGACAGGAAGCAAAAATTTATTTCACAGATTTCTTTGAGTAATCAAATAAACAAGTTAAAAAGTGTTCAAATGTTGAAATTATTAAATAAAAAAGACAGACACTTCCCATTTGTTTCTTGTATCTCTTATTTAATTCTCCTCTAACACAGTGTACTCAGAAACAATTCTGGATCCTTGATAACGAAAAATCAATTTACAGCACAAGGTCTGAGTGCATCCGTCTCTCTATCTGTCTGGGGTCAACGCTAGCGATTACACCGTTCAAACGATTTTTTCTAAAATTAATATTTCCTGATTGACTGAAAGGAACGTAAAGCTTTTTGAATTCGAAACGAATATTTTGAATTTTTAGGGTACTTTACATGAAAACCAAATTACATTTTCAAAATTTTCTAATTTTTTTTTGGCTTAAATTTCTCGTATACGTAGATATAAACTGAGTAATGTACGAAGTACAGGGAAAGTTATGTAATGCTGCGGAAAATCAATATCGAGATTTCAACGGAAATACACATATTGGGGACCCCTGATATCGAAAAAGTATAGTTTTTTTTTTTCTTCTTCTTCTTCAAAACTTCCGTCCGTCTGTCCGTGAACATCACTAGAAGAAAACTGAAGAAACCCCTGTCCATCGGGCTCGAGTCAAAGCTTTGAGATTTAAAAAAACATTCTTTAAAATTTGGGGGTATTTTACATGAAGTGCCCCGGACATGTTCAAAATTCTCAAAAAAACGACTTAATTTTTTCTTTAAATTTCTTGTTAGAATAGAGAAAAATACACTTATAAAAGTGGCGTCGGTACGATGTGATCGGTTAACTCTGAATTTTCGAAAATTGCAAAAGTATGAATATTTTTCGGTGTCTTAACGGTACAGATTTTTCCTTGAAATGAAATTTGTTGTTAATAATTAGTTTTTATATTGTGGCCATGTACATTTTTTAAAAAATTTTAGCAGCTTTCGCGCAATATTTGCAATTTAAAAAAAATATATAAACAAGATTACCTAATTTTGTTTAAACTTTTGGTTTGGATAGTGCTAAATGTACTCTTTGAGATGACATGAACGCGATATTACTCTTGTTTTTACAAAAATTACAAAAATTTATTTTTTATTGTCTCTTACCTTGTTAATACTTATATCAGCGGCGATTTATTCGCATTTTTATACATTTTCAGCAATTTGTAAGCAGTATTGTATTTGAGAGTGAAAGTGTCTCAAATGACTTCTACTGAAGTGTTTCGTAAACTCAAAAATTGTCTGTGATAAAGAGATATAAATTTCGAATTTACAGTAGCTCTTTCACTCCTTTATCTTAAAAACAGCTCCAAATTTTTCAAGGATTATTGATATTTAGAAAGAGGTTTTACTGTTCTTTATAATTCTTAAAATAATATTTCCGTTCTAATATCAGTAAACCGAAACATCAAGAAAATTACAAATAATGCACTTTGGGCGGCGACATTTGGCAGCTGGTCAGAGTATGTGGCAAGTGCGAACTGCAAGCTGAGACCAAAGGAAATAGAAAACTAATGCAGGGAAATTCTGTCGCACCACTAGTTTTATTAACAGTTACCCTCTGATTGAGGACGCTTGAAAGAATGGCGCAGGTCTTAGTTTCGTCGTAATCCCTGATCTTTCGAAAATAGCAAAAGCTCAGTTTTTTTCCGAGTCTTCTTATAACTACAATAGTGCAATACTAGTTTCATAAAAACAACTTGAAATAAAGTCATGGACAATTCTTTGAAAATATGAGTCGGCGAGTTTGCGTGAAACATAAATTTTGAAACAATTTTAAACAATTATTTTCTCAACAAAGGTTCTACATTTTTTCTTTAATTTTTTCCCTCGTAAGCAAAGAACAGCAAAGAAAGTAATGCTGGTCCCATTTTCGGCGAACTCTGTAATTTTGAAAATTACAAAAAATTAACATTGCAAAAGTACAATAATGATATTTTTAGTTTCTCGCACTTACTCCCTAAAAAGAGAATATATTGTAATAGTGCGACAGAAAACTGAGAATTTTCGACAGAAAAACTCATTGTCAGGACCCGGTAACGAAAAACTGGATAAATGTTGTTTATCTATAGAGTAAATTACTTCCTCAAACACGTTCTGAAATCAGAATCCATGACCCATTCTAAAATACACACAGCTCACATACCCCCTATAATGCACACCCAATCAGCACAATTCTGCGACGATACCGCAATCTACAACTGCAGCCATTCACTTAAGAGCTTAACCGACAGGACACTTCACCTAAATAAAAAATACAACTGGTCAAATTTATGGACAATCAAACTTAACCCAATTAAATCACTCGCTAAAATATTTTCTGTAAGACTTAGATTTTAGTAAAATTTTTTTAGTAGTATTTATTTAGTAAAACAACCTACAAAAACTATGTGACGTATGGGGGTTAAGATCATCTGCGCACGTTTCCTTGAGTTCCAGAATACATTCCCATCATTTCACCCATCAATAGTTGAAGGATGAGTAAAAGTTAAAGATAAAAAATAAAAATAACATTTAAAAACGCGCGAGATTAGCAACATTTAACGAACTAGACATTTTTGGTCCCAAGATATAAAAAACTTCGCAACGGTAAACGATCTGCAGGTTTGATTTTTCTGCATTGCAAAAAAATAGTAACTTGTTTTACCGCTCCTCCTACCACTACAAGCAAAAGGAGAGTTGAACAAAACGTGCGCACAGTGAAGCTACATTTACGTCCAGAAGCAAAACCAGGGGCCATCTCAGCATTTGCTCCGTGTATCAAGGAAACTCTACAAAAATCTGATCGAGATGGACCATTTGCATACCCTCCTCAATTACATATAAAAAAATACAATCCCATGGACACCTCAAAATCAAGCAGTTAAATATCTCGACAAGAACTTAACTTCGACACAAGACTCAACAGGAAAACACACATAAAACTAAGTAAACAAAAATAAAAATAGTTAAATAAAACCCCTTACCAATTTCAAAAGCTGTCTATACTCCACAAAACCCGAAACACTTTACAAAGCTAATGTCAGACCATTTATACTGCACGCACATCCCATCTGGACCAACCCATCAATTTCCAACATTAATAAATATCAAATTGTATAAAATAGATTCCTTAGATTACAACACACGTCCCGTGGTTCATGTCAAACGGCCAACTTCATAAAGTGCTAAATATATCACCGATCATAAAACTTATCGCCCTTCTTTCCAATAAGTTTTATTGTAACCTACTCACGATAAACCAAGCAGTCTACTACAAGCAACCTCCTTAAATGTATTTCCAACAAGAATTAAAAACATATTCCCTTTTGAAGCCACCTTGAAAATGTTTTCCATTAATTGTTTATAGTTGGGGCTCTTGTAGCTTCCTACATCATGAATAATGTAGTTAAATTATAATGTAAGCGAACACAAGACATGAAAACGTGCTACGATTCTGAACTGTGTAACTACCCAAAATTCAACAAATAATTAAATAAATTTTAAAAAATCCATGTTTTGTGGGTACTTGAGACCGTAAAACCAATTGACAACCTAACTTCTGTCTGCCGTCAGTGGTCAACACGAGTGCTTAAGCCGAGTTCAGCCGAGTTTCTTTAAAATTGATACTCCCCGATCGATTTAAATGAACTCGAGGCCCTCTGAGTTTGAAACGGATATTTTGATCTCAGAGGTACACTTGGGGGATAGTTAACACGAAGTCTCAACCTTTTTTACAAAATTTTCTTAAAAATGACTCAATTTTTGTAATTACACATTGTCCTTATGCTTAAGACAATGGTGCAGGTCTAATTTTCATTAAAGTTTTAAATAATTTTTCGAAATTTGCGAAAGTTCAGTTTTTTGTTGTCTTCCAACAAATAACATACAATATTGAAGATTTTCCCGTAAGAAATTATATTCTATAAAGATATCTTGAAGTAAGATTAATTACAATTTTTCGAAAATAGGAGTAATTTTGCACCAAATATGGACAATTTTTAACTTTTTAAAACAATTTTCACGTTCAACCACTTCCACCTTCATGGTTCCAAATGTTTTCTTGAAATTCTGGCCTCCTAAGTATCAAAGGTCGGTAAAAACAATTGGGGTTAGTCGCATTTCTTGCAAACTCCGTATTTTCGAAATATGCTCAGTTTTAGAATTCCCAAACTACAAAATTAAATAAAAGATATTTGCGTTAAACAAAACCTGTTCTAAAAAAACAGCTCTTAAAAAAAATCATGTAGAATTATTTTTTTTTAAATACCAGCAATTTCTGCGTAATTTGTGCTTGAAACTTTTGCAATAAAAAGAACTATCTCAAAAACCGCTCCAAACTTTGTCCACGGATTAAACAAGGAACGCTAAAAGAATGGAACTAGACTCATTTTCGTTGAACACTCTGAATATTCGAAAATTGCAAATATATAAATGATGCGAGAAAATATGTGCAGTTGCAGCATCAATTTGTTGTTACATGACATCAATTCTAAAAAATCTGTTCTTTAAGAAAGATGAACATTTTTTATAATTATGAGAAGTTTACAATAATTTTGCAAATTTGCGAATCTGCAAAATCGAATTTCCCACAAATCTTTTGTTAGAATCCATAAGGAATTATCACGTTCAAAGACAATCGAAACGCCGCAGCACTGGTGGTTGAAATTCTCAGAATAACTTCATTATTGACCGGTATTTCTGGGTGTATGGAACGACATTTTGCATTGTCGAATTTGTGTTGATATATAACCTTTAATGGATTTACAAGTGATGGCTAACATGTATTAATACGGGCAGAATTTGCAGTAGTATAATTTTACGTAACCGTTACAGATATGCGAAAGAATGCGCTGTTGTAGCTCCACTAGTTTTAAATCTGAGTAACTGTTTAGTAATATCACTAAGGAGCGAAAAATTTCGTGTTGCCGCGCATTTCGACTACTTTTTATATTTAACGTCAAAATCACATCATAAACAACGTCTTAAATCAGTCATAATATACTCTTCACAAACTACAAATAAGACTCTTACAAGAATCTTCAGCACAAACACTGAGGTGGCGCAGGGTACCAGAAATTTCCGAAATACGTCGCTTTCCAGGAAGGTTTTTCGTCGCTTTAATCGAAGGGGTGAGAAAACCTAATTGTGGGTGCTTAAGTTATCTCAGCGTTAAAACCCCGACTGGTATTTAAGAAACGTAAAGATCGTGAAAAATTCATTCAAATGTTTAAGTGATTTTTTACAATTAAAAAATGACAAAACCTATCATTTTATGTATAGAAATAACCTATACAAACTCGAACCACAACAAAACACATACAAGCTAGTGCGAAAAACAACGAAGTAGAAAATACTGACAATAAAAAAATTTCAATTGCTGGTATTGATTGACCCCATTTCATCACAACCAACCCATTCAAATACAAAAACAATACAAACAAGTGCAAAATAAACTTACAGTAAAATGCGAACATGTTTAACAACTTTGCTACTTAGTACGCATTTGTTACTTCATTACTCAAACACAATAATATTAACGACCATTTACGTTAGTTATCTTTATTATTTTTATGATTCCGAAATGTCAAAACAGGGGTTGGCAACATTGGGCGCACCTGTCAGTACTGAATGAATTTTTACTCTGTCCGAAAGATAAAAATCAGTAATTTATCAACGTAACCACTCTTTTCCTGAAACAAATTTCCCGGTTTTCCAGAGCATATTTTAAAATTTCCATTGATAAGATTTGTAGAGTATTTCACACTATTTAAAGAAAATATTATATCAAGCTAGGAACTATTTTGCCAGGTCTCTGATTTCGCCATGATCAAGTAAAAAAATGTACTTTTCACTTTTACTTTCTCGCTACCGCTTACGCAGTAGAGAGGAAGTTATGAAATTCTGTGCAAAAAACTGCGAATTTTCGGCAGAAAAACTTATAATAGGGCCCTGGTAAGGATAAACCGCTCAAATTCAGTTAAATTTAGAAGAAAAAAATTCCTCTAACACGAGGTGTTGCCAGAATCTATCTTTGATGGTCCTTGATACTGAAAAATCGATTGATGGAAAAACGTCTGTCGGTCTTTGAACAACGCTAGCGTCTAAACCATTCAGCCGCTTTTCTACAAAATTGATATTTGTCAATCGATCTGGTTCATGTCGCGGCCCCTTGAATTTGAAACATTTTAATTTTAGGGAGGTACTTTGCATGAAGACCCTGGGACAATTTAAAAAAAAAGCGCAGATCTCATTTTCGTCAAACATTCTGATTTTTCGAAAATTGAAAAAGTTAAAAATTTTTCGGCTTCTTCCTACAACTATGGACATAAACATTTTTTTCGTAATGAAATGAGTACAAAAACACAATCTAAAATTAATGTCATGTTCAATTCTTCAAAAACATGAGTATTTTTCTCCAAATATTGTGTCAAACATAGTCAATTTTAATTTTTCTTTAAACTATTTGTTTCTTAAACAACGACACAAATTATTTATTAAATATAGGCAACTCAATAATTAGAAACAGAGAAAAAATTGTGCTGCTCTATTTTTTTGCAATAACATGTATTATAAAACTTTTAAAAATTTTCCGTAATTTCAATTATTCTACAAATTCCCTGATTTTCCTCCTGACTTTCCCAGATCAATGAAATTCCCTGATTTTTTCCTGTTTTCCAGAAAGATACCACTCTGTTTATATGAAATAAATTAAAAAATAGGTTGGCTACACATTTCCTGGAACAAATTTCCCTGACTTTCCTGGTTTCCTGGGCATTTCACTGACAAGATTTGTTGAATTTTTGACACTGAACTTTCCCTTACTTCTAACAATTCTACAAATTCACCCAGATTTCGCTACTTTTCGAGAGCCATGAAATATCCTAACTTTTTCCGGTGTTCCAGAAAGTTGCCACCCTGTTTACAGGAACTAGATTGAAAAACACTCTCCCCAGCGGCGTGTGCGCGCTTACCGAGGCTGCTGACGGCGACGCGGTCGATGCCGCGGTCCTCGCGGCTCAGCATGGCCAGGAAGTCGCCCACGGTGTGGCTGATGGGCTTCAGCGTGAAGCGGCAGCGCTCGCGCCGCGACGGCAGCGGCACCGTCACCTGCGGCAGCCCACGGTAGTACTCCACCGTCACCTCTGCAACACACACGCCCGAGCCACGGTCAGTCCCGGAGATCCCTCCTCTCCATAAGTCGCCACATCCCAGGCCGACCTCTCGTCGATCTGCCCGGGTTTCACCAATCTCCACCAGCTGGGACAAGCTCTAAGCTTCCGACTGGACCCCGACATGTTTGGTAGTGAAGTACAGGTAAGAGCATCTCTAAGAGAAGAGGAAGGGACAAGGAAGAACAAGGATAGAGCACGCTCGGTCAGAGGCCTGTTTGTTAGGGTTCTGCTCCGGAATTTGCCTGGTGTTGATCGGAGAAACCGTGAAAAACTACCAATCAGAACAGCCGGCCAATTAAAACCAGATTGCAACTGTCTTCGACCTTGTTATGTAGCAAGTGTCGAAAATCCGCCACCGTAGCGTCGCTGCAGAGACAGCCGTAACGTTGGCACTCACTCGGTCGGTGTCCACATTGGGTCTCGCTCGCCCTGCTGTTTTGACGGCGCAAGCACCGTCCCACGGCCCCATGCACTAACTCTTGTTGGATGCAGAAACGGCATCCTTAGGGTCTACATATCATTGTAAGAAAGGGAAGTCTCTGTATTGTAAAGTAAATGCATGTTCCCAACAACTACAAGGTCTTCGTAAGATACGTGCGTTCATCGCTCAGTCATTACGTTCGTCTATGAACAGCTGTAACTATTTTGCACATCATCCGCACTTCCTGCGTGGTAAAACATATTTAGGGGGAGACGGGGACTTGAGGAGGGGATGTGTTTCAAACTTTTATTTAAAACATAACCTTTCCTTAAAGAAAATTCAGGAATAATTCTAAACACGCTCCAAATTGCTTCTCGTTTTCATTCCTAAACAGACATCTTTCTTCATAACATTCCAGTCGTATTTCCATAAAAACAAAGTCCCTAAATAATAATAATAATAATAATAATAATAATAATAATA
>BOPP01000010.1:3752687-3789981 GCA_017312745.1 Gryllus bimaculatus | reverse complement strand
GTCTGGCGGAGGTACCTGGAATGGCAACGCCCCGATGTGCAGGCCGGATGTCACCATCCAGCAGGAGGGGAACACCGCCCCCACCAGGCATAAAACATTTTCAGCAGAGGCCGAGACTCTGCGGCCCAAAAAGGAAGCGCACATCAAAAACGTAAAAGTGTTCGTCACCTGCTGCAGCCTTTACGGCTGCTCCTCGAGGATTCTAGGCCTGCGCCCTCCACCCCCCCGCCCAAAAAAAATACGAGTTAAGTTGCACAACACAGTAATACATTAAATCGAATGTATTACATTAAATCGACTCGTTTAATCTGTGCCTACCGCCAGCGCACGTTTTAAGGATCCTGCGCCCGCGAAGGCCAATGATCAATGTTGCTCAAATGAGCCGCTTCCCTGGCTGCGCTATCCTCAGACGAAACATTCATGGTCAATGGAAGCGTATAGAAGCGGACTAGGAGTTGGGTGGGGGCGTATTGCTATTTGGATTTCTGGTTGGGCAGAGTGCGCGTGGGCATGGTTGTACTGGGCGTCGCTGGTTGTACTTGCGTTTACAAACATTAACCAAGCTAAGAACATGGACCCTTTTTTAGAAAGCTCGTTCTATTATGCTATCAACATGAAACGTGCCTTAGACAAGGTTTAAATCCCGTTTCTCCCAAAGTATGTGTACATAACATGCACTTGTTTTGCCCTTGAAATATCCTGAAGAGGCGACTTTGCAGGCGACTATCCTAATACACGACGCCCCTCTTAATTCGCGACCCACAGCCCGGGACTCACTGGCAAAGGAATTGCCCGACTGCATCCCGCGGTCACTTTCCATCACACTCGCTCCCCAGTTATCCCCACTCACTCCTGGCTTCCTAGGACCGCAATTGCATCTCGGGCAGACTTTCTTGGAGGGGGTAGGAAGAAAATGCGAAGTTTCCATTCACGAGTAACGAAAAAAGATGTTTTCGTACCAGTCGAGAGAATACCACATAGAGGTGAACACGAATTATCAACACTGTGAAAGTCATCTAAATAAAGTATAATTATTTTAATTCTGCATATTGTTAGATAAGACGATGACCTCATTGCCCTGCATCAGGGAGAAGCCCACGGTATAATAAGTAGAAATCATTTATAGTACATTAAGATTGCAAAATTTAAATCCATATTCATTTGCTTTACTTTCTCTTTCAATCTGGTCATTACAATACACGCATACTAGACAATCAACTCTAACGTGCTTCAATTAACATCACTTATTTTTCTCTTTCATGTTCTTCAAAAACGAAAGCGAAATGGCGATCTGGGAATCACCGATACCTCAACGAGCTCCTCGTACTCATGAAGAAGTCTGGGCGGAATGCAATCGAACTACCCCTTTTCAGTGAGGAAGGTAAAACGCCTAGGAAAAGTTGACCGCATATTGCAATCAGGAGTCGTCGGTATGCGGGAGTTCGTAGAGAAGCAATGAAGAGACAATACTTTCGTGACTGAACTGTAATAAACAATACCGATAGCTGGCTGCTGCAGTGGTAGCCAGCAGACAGGATTCGGGGCGTGACCTTGTGTTATGGGTCCTCGGAGAGAAGACCAGGCGGGCAATTGAATCTCCTTCCCCGGTGCTCAGTTTAAGGTTTTTTGCCTTCATTGTGACAGGGCCTGATGCTCACGAGAATTGAAGAGGGACATCGCTATATCGCAGTGAGTGGCTAGTGCCAGCCCAGAAAGCTGTCAAGCCTACAGATGATGGGTTGGCTCTACCCAGGTTATGGGAAGATGTGTATCGCGGGGAGGGAAGGTATATCCGCTTACCAGACCAATGATGCACTCGCCCATTCGCGGGGGAAGGGAGGACCAGAGCCATTGCTGAAGGGATGTGAACCCTGAGGAATGTGAACCCTCTGGTAATGTACAAATGTGGAACAGTAGTCCACATGAGGGCTTAACTGCTGCGGAGGTTCCCGCGCCCTCTCGCGCAAAACGTGACGCAGAAACTATAATCTTGTTGACAAGAAAATATGGAGTTAAATGCTAAACACGGATTAACTCACAGTAACTGAATAGGATGAACTTCCCTCCACGCCTGTATCAAGAGCGCACCTGAACTTGAGAAAAAGCGAATCGCGTGTAAATTCAACACGCACACCAAATCTACAATCGACTTGCTGACCACATTTTTCCAAATGATCTCTCCTATTTTTACTTTGATGACGTGGTCAACCACAACACATATAAATTTGGGTTAAAATCAGCGTGAGAATGATTTTTGTTGAAAATAACCCGTTTGTACAGGAGTGCAAATACGTTCGGGGGATGTATCAATTTAACTCGTCCGGCTTTCACCGCCCCGGAACAGTCAGTACTGAAATTGACCCTTCTTCCCTTAAATACATTTTGGATCTGCACCTCATCGCGTTTCATGCTTAATGGAAGTGATTCGCACTGACTTCACAGCGTTGACGAAACAAGACGCGGTTCGGGGAATAGGGGGCGGTTCGGGGAAGCGAAATCGATACCGATGTTTTCAAAACCTCAATAAAACATGTATTTAACATCGTCGATTTATTGACGCCGATGATATTTAACATATATGTTTTGGGCTCGATGTTTTGATGCGATTAGTATTTTATTTTTGTACAAAAAAGTATTAATAAAATACTATAATAATTTTCAGATGATAACCTTACTATTCTTCACCAAGCACGAAAATAAGTTGAATATTTATTGATAAATGTAAGATTTTATTATTTTATTATCCAACACGGTAATAAAAGTTTTTTTAGATTTATTAATAATTCTGCAACAAAAAAAGTTTTGTTTATTATTCTGATAATTTTTGTCTTTGTTTTGTCAGCAAAATCTCAATTACAAATTAATAAACACTGCCACCGTGACATGAAATCCCCCCCCCCTCGCATGTGAACTGGACGTGGCAGGTTAGTAAAATAGTGTATTTTGAATATGGATTTTAAAAATTTGAATATGGGCGTTTCGAATAACCGATATTTTTTGCCGACGTCGCATCCCAACATCGCTCACAGGCTGAAGGGCGACGAGCCCACGCCCGGGCCTCGGCAGCCCTCCGCCTGGCACAAACCAGGTTACATGGGTCGAGATGAGAAGGAAACATACATAGCTGCTTCCCCCAGCCCACGTCGCGAGATTACACGAGGGGCAGCTGTTCTGCCACGCGCCCTGAGGTGACCTGGCCTTTGCTGGCGTTTGGCATCGCCTATGTCCCGTGAAGGGTTGGACAGAGACGCCTGTATACGACAGTGCAGGAGAGAAGGAACCCTCCCCTGAATTTGCAACTCCATTAATAAACATTTCCTCTTCCCGCCAGAGCGCGGTGAAATACGGCCGATTAACACACAAGTGAAAGTTCATCCTTAGGGCCACTTCGAAAGGGTTTTACGTCGCTTAAAAGCACGCGTTGCTCAAAAGCGGATCAAAGAAACTTTCCTCCTAGCTCTCGGAAACTAAACGTTTCCCCCTTAACCAGCAAAGCTAATGCACTATTTAGAAATTCCATTCGGAAGCAGAAGAAGAAAACGTGCGTGAGGGACGGATTCGCGCGCGCACGCGTGCACCCGGCGGCGCGCGCAGCGTGACTGTCAAGGTCGTCCAGCTAACGGCGCGCGGCCGCACGCAGCGACACCGATTCCCTCTGCTTCCCGCGCCGCCCCTCTTCCTGCTCCGCTCCGCCCGCCCACGCACGTCACGACGTCTCTTTCTGGCACACCGCGCCCCCACCCACGCCCTGGTCTGCCTCCGACTCGTTGCGTTCATTTCTCCACTTTGCTTCGCTTGTTTCTTCGCATTTCCGTCAGACCTCCTCTTTGAAGGGGACCGGCTTTGTAGGTGACTCAGGGCATCATTGAAGTGCCTCTATCGGCGGGTCCTAGGTTTCCGCTTCCGGCGGGGGCAGGGTTTACCACCCTAGCTGCAGGTCCAGTTCAGCCGCTGCCTGGAGTAGAATTCTAGCGCCCGGTTGCTCTCGTCGGTAGTTTCGCGTTGTTTTTCCCATCAACAGTAGGCGAAACACCGATCAATCAATCTTTGAAAAGATACAACTTCGCAGATCCAAATGCACTTCAACACCTTGAGCTGACTCCCAGGGATACACCACAGGAATATCTGTCTGCGAACGAAGCGGAACGTTCAGCCTATGCAAGAGACCTTTTACACGACTGGCCGTTCTGTCTAGAATGCTCGGTAATGTTCTCCCATTAATTCCCACGTAGAATGTCCTACGAATTCCGCATATTCTAAGCTCATCCAGGTTCGCGGAGGTAAGTGAGGAATTGAGATGCCAGATTAGATTTTTCCCGCGACCACCTTCGGAGGGCCAACGAGGGGTATCTGGGTTTCAATTTCCCCTCGATAAATGCCCACGAAATGTAGCCTTCCTTCTGCAGGAGCTATATGGGTCGGTGCGCTTAGTTGCCCCCCCCTCCCCGACGTACCCATCCATAGATGCGCGTACCTACATAATACCAACCTAAACCCACACGGTCCACGAACAATTTAGGTTTAAGCGCTGTGTATCGGTCTTCGTTTTGTGGGTCCGCTCACATACGTTGGGCAGAGGGGCATTTACTGGTCAATAGCCAAGCACTTGCCTACGCCAGCTTTGACAAATGATGGTTGATACAAATGATGTCGAAAAAAGTTTCATCAAGCGCCAGAAAACGATTTTACAAAGAAATTCGAAAGAGAAAGAAGCAGAAAATAAAAAAAAAAGTATGGTATAGAAAGAAACAACACTATTGCCTGCAGAAGACAAATGAAGCTGAACAAAACGATACAAAATGATTTACCAAAAAGTAGCACGCATACTGCTAAAGAACAACGAATAAAATTGTTTCATATAACACTGCAATAAATTATACATGGTAACAAAACCTAGCTTCGCGAATATATAAAAATAGTAGAATAAATACATATAGAACAACAGTTATTTGCATATCAAGTATCTGAAAGGAATTGTACCATAACACAACAGAATATAATTATTGGCGCGTGGCCTCTTTTTTTAAGTCTTGCTGTCGCATGTCAGCCTCCTAGGGAATGACGCACCCAGAGTGAGAATTCAATCGGAGTATCGAATCACGCACAGTATGAAAATAAGCGGAAATATTTTTTGTCGAAATCGAAACCGTAACATAATCTTTAAATTTTTCCCCCGAGTGCCTTGGTAACTTACAAAATCAAAGACGTCTGTCACACGGCCATAGACAATTTCTGTGTACATTACACAAAAAATCACTGTTTGTTTGTTTGTTTGTGCGGATTTTATGCGCTGCGGCACCGTTCTTCCAATTGTGTTAAAACTTTGTCAACTTATATCTATCACTTGCGAGAAGAATGTAGACATCATACAATGGCGAATGTGTGTACGTCTTTCGCACATAGACGCGCGTTGATTTTATGCTGTCTCAAGCGCGTCTTCGCTGTCTATTCTGCCTCTGCGATTGTGAAATATCGGTCGGAATTGTCACTTGACCGTTATCTCGGATAAGTAAATCAAATTTCTCATGACAGTGCCATAGCGAATGCATGCCGAAACTTGAGGGAGAACGTTTTAACAATAGGACACCTTTTAAGAAACATGTTCAAACCAGAACATAGAACAAACCCACACTCGCGAGAAAGTCATTCATCTATTAAAAATGTCTGCATAACGTAGCGTAAAACGTGATTAACAATCCATGGGACCAGTAGCGAGTGAATGTCATACATTCCAATAGCAAAGCATTGCCGTGTCCACTAGTTATATATAAGAAATATAAACAGTATTCTGCAATATTTCTTTAAATAATACAAAAAAAATCTTTTCGCAGTTTTCTAAAAGAAAAAAAATTGACGGTTTTTGTCTCGCTTAAGCAACTTTTAGTGAGAGTCTTATGCGAAAGTCATTCATCCTGATTTATGCTATCTCGTGTGTCGCGACCTTTATTATGAATGAGTCGATTGCCAAGTGCCAACGAACCTGCAGCATTGAAGGATCGCTCGTTCAATGCGAAATGATCCTTGCGTGAATGCATCACGAGAATCAGGAATCTCAAAGAGGTTAAACACGGAAGTTAAAGATCATTTCTCCAATCTGATCACCCAACAGCTCGTCTTTTTCCACCTCACACTTTTTTGCAATGTAAATATCTTCCTATAATACGCAGTCTACTCAGAAACTACAAAATATAGTGTGGTGTCTGGCTGCTACCGAAAAATTAAATGATGTCATAGGCTTCAGCGGCCAGCCCAAATCATACCGGAAAATTGTTATATGGCAATAAGGCAGTCTGGAGTCAACGCTTGCACCTGAACCGATCAACTGATTTTCTCCAAAATTGATGTTCCCCAAGCTATTTGCCGTATCTAGAGGCCCCGCAAACATGAAACGGAAGTTTTGATTTCTTTGGGGGGTACATTTCCTGAAGCCTCCTTATTTTCAAACTTTTCTCAAAAATGGCTCCAATTTGTTTCTGGTAAAGTGCGAAGACCGCTTATAAGAATGACGCAGGTCCAATTTTCGTTGAACTAACTAAATTATCGAAAATTACAACAGTTTAGTTTTTCTCAACGTCTTCCTAAAACAATATTGAAGATAAAGATTTTTTGTTTAAATGATATCGGTTTTTAAGGATTGGTTCTTTAAATAATGTTATGTATTGGAAAATGTGAGTAGTTTTCGCGTAAGTTTAAGCGACCGTTACCAATAACGCGAGATAGAATGTAGAAAGTGCAATATGCCAAGGAGCTGAGCCTCCTGCTCTCAGCGGAGGCCACATGAAGCCCAATGCCGGAAGTTGGCTTCCTCCGAGCGCCGCATGGCGGTCACAGCGCTTCGTGAGCGCGAAAAAGTCGCGGCGCGGGCGGCGAAAGTCCGGCGCCCCACAAGGCCCACCTCCGCTACGTCGCTCTCCTGAGCATGCGGTCATTTCTGCTCCGAACAGACAGATTTCCCCGTAAGACACTCCCTCTCAAGCGGTCACCTGGGCTCGAGGCTTGCGGCTAGACACATAACGTTGATTAACCAGAATTAAGAGTTAGCGAGCTTCAAGTGTAATCGAATAGGGATCGACACAGAGGCGAATCTGATAGTTCATTCAGAATCCCCCTGCTGCGAGACGTGTTGTGTGACATCAAGAGACGCCTAAGTCGCTAGAGCATTCATTTCTGCTTTAGAATTGATTGATTGATTGATGATTCAGAGCGCGGCAACAGATATGAGTTCGCGTAAGTAATCCCGAAAGTTTATCCTAGCGACGCGTCCGTGATCTTCCCCCGTTGGATTGAAACATCAAGCTTAAGTGTCTGTGTAAGGGATAAGGATAGGACAAGGAAGAGGAAGGTGACATCGCGCGAGGTCCATGACCCGTTTGTTGGGGTACTGCTCCGGCATTCACCCGGTGTTGATCGGAGAAACCACGGAAAAGTACCGATCAGAGCAGCCGGTCGCTAGAATTCTCCTCCAGATAGCGACTGAACTTCCCCTAGCTATCTAACTAGTCGAAAATCCTGCCACTGTCTGGAGTGGAACCGTAGGACCTTCCGGTCAGGGGCACTGCAGCGACATCAGTAGATGCCCTGAGCCACCTGCATTTCTACTTCAGATAACACACAATTTTTAAAAAAAACTCTCTTTATGAGATCGACAGCATTCTAGAGAAGTTCAGTGCGCTCCGCTTCTGCTCTGGGTTTCTTCGTCTCACAACGCGCGCAAAGCGATCGCCTCCGTCTGCCGGAGCTGCGCAGGCAGCTGCAGCTCTGCAATTGCAACTTCTTCACCACTTTCCACGCGATTCGCCCACGATAAAAAGGGAGTTTCTCGAGGAAGAGGATTGATATTAGCCGAGATGAGGCAAATGACCCCATATCCCTTGTTTATGTTGTATTTCGTGGTTTAAAGTAATTAAAAAGGGTTAAGGACATACTTTATTGAACAGCAGTCCGGAAAATAATTAAATGTGCGTTTCATATAACGTCAAACTGGGTTAAAAGTCCATCACTTTTAACGGCCCAATTTCACAGGAACCATTATCATCGCTTAAGGCGCACTGTCTTCGCTATTTAAATAATCCCAAGAGCAATTAAATTCATTGTTTTGCATTGTATTGGTAGAACAGTCTACAATATTCGATTGCATTTGGTGCGCCAGAATTTGAGCTTCACAACTTAGGAAGAGTTTCTGAATCCCAAAAAATTAATACAGTAGCAATACCAATATTAATATAAACAGTAACACCACACTGTAAGAG
The DNA here is from genome assembly GCA_017312745.1 of Gryllus bimaculatus. Lineage (NCBI taxonomy): Eukaryota > Metazoa > Arthropoda > Insecta > Orthoptera > Gryllidae > Gryllus > Gryllus bimaculatus. Next base: position 3,781,732 of record BOPP01000010.1, on the reverse strand, counting down.
CGTATTGTAAACAAATCCCACAATTACGATGAGATTGGGATGCTTTTGCTCGAGTGACGAACGGCGTCGATGCGCTGGCAATTTCGCAACGATTAAATAGGCCCGGTGAGCGCCTGTGTGTGGACTAAATTGAAGCATGAACATCGCGATGCATTCTTACCGCGCATATGTAATTTTTCCTTTTGCTAATAATACTCTTAGATTACATCTGCGTAGTGTGCCGTTAACGAAACTAGACGTTTCTCTACCACCCAAAGTCCTATTTTTGTGCCGTTAACGTAACTAGACGTTTTTCTAACACCCAAAGTCCAACTCTTGTGCCGTAAACGAAACTACACGTTTCTCTAACACCCAAAGTCCAACTCTTGTGCCGTAAACTAAACTAGACGTTTCTCTAACACCCAAAGTCCAACTATTGTGCCGTTAACGAAACTAGACGTTTCTCAAACACTTAAAGTCCAATTTTTGCGTCGATGCGTTGCGCCGTGGCCTTCCATCCGCCAGGCCGGTCGCGAGGCAGAGGTTTTGGGCCGCCGGCCGCAGCGCTGCCGGGGCGTGGATGTGACGTGGAGGCGGCGCCGGTCGGCGGATGGCTTTTCTCCGCCCGCGCCGCGGCGCTGGGCGGAAGAGAGCGGGCGCGCGGGCGACAGGTGGCGGGCGGAGGTGGCTTTCCATCCCGCCCGCAAGGTCGTCGCTCCCGCCCCCGCCTCCGCCTCATCTCAGCAATACGCACCGACTCCCGTTTTCAAACATTCATACACCACAAACCTGTGCAGGCTCGATACTTCAGGCTTTGAAGAAATGGGTCACCAATGCTATGGTGTGGTATTAGGGATTGCAAAATCAATTGTTTTTAAAGCATCGATCTTTTTTAGCGGACACTTCGATATACTAACATCGATGTATTTTGCTCTGAATGTTTTTTTTTCTCAGATCGATACACTTATCCAGAAACATCGATGTTTTCAAAACAATTTCGCAAGATATAAATAAAATTTACAGTATCTAATGTTTTTGTAGATTTCTCGCAATCACCAGGCACTTACAACTGACACTGATATCGAACCCCAAACGGCATGAAACCGTTTGGTATTCGCAACCTTTCTCCAACCCTTTGTTATCTTTTCTGATTGCTTTGTACGTGGTAATAACACGAAACTACACTTTGCAACTTGACCTCTTAAAATATACTTAATACTATTGACATGTTATGTACCACATTAAAACCTGCACATTATTACCTGCAATTATTTCGATGATTTGTGAAAGATAGTGAAGAAATGGAAAACTTACAAAACACAATGTTCTTTTTTTATTGACTACTTTACATTCTATGAACATTACTATTAACTATTTCTTATACATGACCAAACGACCAAATAAAACTCATTTAATTGAATATTATATTTAAAAATAGGCACAGGATTGGGAAATACCACCTGTTTCATCATCGATGTTTTGTCGCCTTTTTCATCGACACCGAAAACGAAATTTTGGTGATGAACCGAAGTGTCTATGTTTTGCTAAAATTTGCATTCACTGTGTGTTAGACATCCCACCCATCGAAATGGTCCCATTGCTTCTTTGCGCGAGTGCCGGGGGCTCCCCCGAGCGACGGAGGAGGGCCGCGCAGAGCAGCCCTCAGCAGGGCAGCTTGGGAATCCCCTCCTCGTTCCGTTTCACATCATTCCTCATCATTTTCGTTCTTAAAACACTTCCCCGTTTTACGCCCTTCATTTCACTAATATTTTCTGCAAACCAGCTTCTTTACGAAGCTCTCAGACGGACTTTCTACTATGACTTTGGAGGGATAGGGGTTTTAGGTTTCGAAAAATAAGTACGATTTTTAAGAAGAATTTTAACACATCCGGTAGTTTTATAAAGACGTTTTTTGATACTATAATTTTATTCGTTTGGGTGGTTACGAAGATTTAAACGATTAGGTAAAAATAATTATATCAAATGTTTTTCCCTTAGATATCTTTTAGAATTATTTTACAGATATTAAGAAACTAGCTAATAAATTATTCTTTTCTGAATAGTAGTTATTATCTACAAATAAACGATGAATTAAATAGGAATTCTACTTTCTATCTTGTTAGGCACTTCTTGCTCAATATTAATGCTGCACATCCTCGCGCTTCTGAATAACCCGATTTCCCAAAAATTAACGAAGTGCTGGCGTACGAATTCAAATCTTATCTGAAAACCCTTCGCATGTCGCGGAAACGTAAACTACCAGCTCTTGATTGTTATCTTGGGAACTGTTGCTCCTCCTTTCGCAAAACAACTCTCGACTAGCAACTCTGCCAGAAAAGATTTTATTTAATGTCTTGTTCTAATAACTTGATATCAGATTATTAAGATTATATATCAGAAATGGAAGTTTCATTTTTCGTAAATTTCATCAATTAATCCACATGTTCGCGTCAATGTGAAAAAAAGTTTCCCCAGAAACTACTGAAAGTCTCCGTGTCCGCTTTACCCCACGTGCCTCATGTAAGATAACCGCAACATTTTAAAGAATGATTTTCATTATCGTAGAGCTTGGAATAGGGCCAGACTGAATATGGAATATTCATTTTGAAAATTGTCCGACGAATTGTTTGGACGTCACTTATAGTTCACAGACTGAGACTGCGAATGAATGAAAGAATGAATGAATGAATGAATGATATGAAGGAACCGCCAAAATACAGACGTTTTGAAGAAGAAGAAAAAGAAAAGGAAAGAAAAAGAAAGAAAAAAGAAAAGAAAAAAGAAAGAAAAAGAAAGAAAAAAGAGAAAAGAAAGAAAGAAAAAAAGAGAAAGAAAAAAGAAAAAAGAAGGAAAGAGAATAAATTAAAAAAGAAACAAAGAAAAGAAATAAATAAAAAAAACAAAGAAAGAAATAAATAAAAAAGAAACCAAAAGGAAAGAAAGAAATAAAAAAGAAACAAAGAAGAAATTTAAAAAAGAAACAAAGAAAGAAATAAAAAAGAAACAAAGAAAGAAAAGGCACTTTTTCGGTGTGAAGAAACCCTAAAACGTGGATTCTGACTCGCTGATAAGGTAGGAGAATAGTAGTTTATGCAATTAGTTTATAAAGTTAGAAATAATTATAAACGTTTTTTATAATTATTTCACGAAAAATGCCAACGATAACGCACCACAACACCTATATTATAAAGTTAGGCTTTATTGTACGAGTACATGTTTTGAAAACGAGCGACTTTAGGAGCGAATTTTCAAATTTGTACTAATGTAATAAAGCAACATTATAAACGAGTTGCATACTATATTTTTTTGTATAGCAGCATTGTACATTTATAAGAGAATCAAACTTAATTTTACGAAGCAACTTCCCTGAGACAACTCGGGTATTTGACATTTTGCGAGACAACGGTAGTCGGCTGTTCCGTTTAGCTCGACCTCCCCCCCCCCCCGATTCTCTCGTTACGATTGGCTAAATGTGTGATGACGCAATCATTCGTGACAAAATCTAATACATCATCATTGCATAATACGTGCCGTAAAATGCCCGAATATGAACGATTTCTTACAACAGAAAAGGTTCTTTTACAATGTTGCAATACAAAAAAGTAATTTACTACATATAGGAGCAAGAAGAATTTTCTTTTGTGGTATCAGAGTGTCACAAAGCGGAGTTTTTCTAAGGAAAAACGGCAGTTTTCGCTACAGTATTACAGAACCGTATCTACACTAAGTATATGAGTCCGTATATACCCACTTAATCGATTAAGCAAAAATTAAGAATTGGATCACCAGATTTTACATTGCATGAGCAAACGTGTTTTTCTGCTGAACTGTTAGAGTTGTGCGTTGATTAGAAAACCTCTCTGGAAATCCTGTAGGCAGCAACGTATTGATAAAGCAGTCTGAACATGGAAAGAAACGATTAGTGGGTAAAGTATGCTTTTTAGATGTTTCAGCGAAAGGGTGTTATCCTCAGCCACAAAGAGAGCTAATCCGAAGTGCGAACCGCATCATAACTGGCGAGGAGCCACGAATTATGCGAGAGAAGGGCTATCGGCAGAAACAGGAGCCCGAGAGAGCCAATGCAAACACTGGAACGAAGAACCTGTTGGTTCCGACGTCGAGCGAAGTTTTATCCCAAATACGATACTCATACGATGCAAGGAATGAGGTCTACATTCTGTTGTGAAACCCACGTTTAATTCCACTACGCAATTGGCATTGGTTTTCCTTCGCGATCGGCTGCAGTCCTTGTCCAAACATTATAGTGATCAACCTGAATTCGCGCATTTGATAACGAAATGCGATAGGTCCGCGAAGTTATACAAAGAAGATTATTCCAACGCATCTCACTGTCCAACTTCTTTTTTCGGAATTAATTTCCGCCGCCGGTCGTCGCGCCACTTTTCCATTCCGCCTTTCAGCAGCCTGCTCCACTGCGCCGAGGGCGTGGAGTGGCGTGGCGGGGGCGGCGGAGAGAATCGGAGCGTCCCCCTGCGCCAAGCGTGAGGGAGCATTCACGCTCCGAATGCTCCTCGCGCCCCACTTCGGCCCGCGCCCCGCCCCCCTTAGGTGCTACGCTCGACTCCTCGCAGCGCCCAGCCCTAGGATCAGCTGCAGCCATCGCGAGATTCTTCCGTCGGCCAGGCTTCGGCCAAGCTTCTCCCTCTGGGAGAAATGCAGCTGAGGGCAGCCGCTGGCAGGGGGCGTCCTCCCCACATGCGACATCGACAACAAAACAGCTGTGTTTCTAAACAATGACGCTCAAAATTTAAATATCTTTCATAAAACATCTTCACAAAACCGTCGATGTTATTAAAAAAGAGAGACTTTTTAAAAAATAATAAGCAAGAATGAAATTTTTCGTGGAAGGATTTAATTTGAACAAGGTCTTGTTTATTCATTTTTTATTAAAATTTAACTGAGAAAACAAAGTCAAAAAGTCATCAGGGCAATTGAGAAAATTTTGATTATCTTATCTGATAATTCAAAAATAACAACTGCTTCTTAATTTACGAAAACCTCATTTTATTTATTTTTCACCTTTGGTGACTTCGACCTGAGTAATATTCAAGTTATGGATAACTGAAAATTATTATAAAATTTTGTTATTTAAAAATGTCAACCACGTAAAAACATTGAACACACAACATCGACGTTAAAACAATTCGGCTTCAAATATCGATGTTTAATAAATGTCGAAGTTCGAAAACATCCGACGTCGATGTCGCATGCCCACACCCTACGCAAAGGCTCTGTGCCATGACTTGCTGCCTCATCAGGTGCCAGGCGACTGCGCGGCGAAGTCCCGAACAGATGAATGGCGATGTGCAACCCTTTGATTGCTCCGGGTGCCGTGCGCCGCTGTGGAGGCGCTGGGCACTCGTCGCCTGTATTTATTTAGTACGGCATTGCTATCGTTTACAACGGTGGGTAGCATTCCATCCCCGCGATTGTGTGCTGAACTTTGAGCAGCTGGAGCCAGATAGAAATGTGTGCTGTTTAGCATTTTACTGCTTATGGTTTAATGATATGCTATATATAAATAATATTTTCGTGTAGAATATATTCTTAAGCAATAAAAAAGTACAAACAGACCAGGTTGTTGTATTATCACTGGTGCTATTGGTGTTGTTGGAACGAATTGGTGAAGTTTGAGCACCAACGGGCGGCCGCGAAAATGAGTGGTAGGACATATGAAACTGGAAGCACTGGACAGCGGCAGCGGCTATTTTATTCCCTGGGTGACAGACCAAGAAATAAGTCGGGACGGCAAAGAGCTTCTTCAGCACACGCTCTGCGTGAAACATCCAGTAGCAGCCTGCGAGGGAGGCTGCGGACTGCACCCCTGACAAGTTATTCAGTTGCCACTAATATTATATAGTCTTGCCTCGTAAGTTTAATTACTTTTGTTTCTTCGTTACCATGCAACAGGCGTGAAAATGAACTAACTTCCCTCCCAACCGACTGATATGGCATTGTGCATTTCCTCCGAACAGTTGTCACCAGTCCACTACCCCTCATTTTCCTTTCATCCCTAAAACTGCGACCACTTGTCTGTCAGCCTGACCGGCGGGCGGGGGAAATGGTACTGTTAGCTCACTACACCGCATCCCCGAGCCAGACCGCGCGCACCGCAGTGGGCAGACAGCATTACGTAAATAGCGCTTGCATGGGAAACACGTCTGTCGTTACGTTGATACACCGATAACCTCAGCAGCTAAACTCTCAGAGCAGCCGGCTGCTACAAGTTTCCTCCAGGCAGCGACTGCATTCGACCAAGCTATGTAGCCAATGTCGAAATTTCTGCCGCCGTCGGGTCTGGAACCCTACATCCTCCCGCTCAGAGGCAGTGCACTGACATCACTCCCTTGAACCACTTAAGCAGTATCGATTGTGAATGTCCTAGACGACATAAAGAAGAGCTCATTTAATAAGCCTTACGTAATTGATGCCTCTAACCGCTCAGAAGTAATTTATTCTTTTGACTCTTTGTGCTTTCGTTAGCTGTTTACACTTTGAACTCCCTTTTCTATTTCTCATGTATCAGCGAATCTTACCTTACCAAAACAGAAATCTTAATAATATTCCCAAGAAAGAACAGAAGATGCGTTACATGTCGACAACCGATCGATGCAAATCTGCAAAGACTTGCGTCCGGAGTTACTGTAGTATACAATGGAGTATTTATACGGAGCGGCATCTCAAAGATTTAATGAAAGATTTCTTTAAGATCGCCGTCATCTCGAATAGAACTGATACAAATGCAATGACACAAGCCCTATTATTAGGCCCACTCATGAATTTTTTGTCCACTATTCCCAAGAAAGAATTTACATCTGATTTCTTCGCTTACTTCGCAGTCATTTCAATAGAGCGTTTCGTAATGTCTATTTAAACACAAGCGCACCCAGAGAAATCATACGATTATCTTTGGGCTCAGTTTTACATTCAGATGTAATATATACATACATGTGTGATCCCTCAACCAAGAAGGGGCCATCTCTATTTCTGAGCCTCGTTTTACACTTAACATGATTAACATACGGCCTATTTTTTAGTATATAAATGAATTACTTCATTTCAAGAAGAATGAAATGAAGTAACTTTAATGACAAAATCAACTGTACTTATTAATTCTATATTGAACCAGTAAGAAGTTATCCAGATGGATTGGAAAAATTTTCTCGGCATGTACAACAATTTCCCAAATTGTCTGATTAAGAAAGATTAAAAATCAGATATTGAACATATTTATGGAAATAAAATGTTTTATTACGCAAGGCTGCGGAGGCTCCTTTCAAAATGTTCAGGGGGCCACGGGCCCTCTGACCCCCTCCTTTGCGCACGCCAAAAAATATGTAAACTTAAGTAAACGTTCATGAATGAACTAAAATGCATTAGATTTCCGGACATTTGCTGAAGTTACTTTTCTTAAAGGCGTCAAAAGAAGAGTCGTATTCCTTCCCGTAACGAGAGAATATGCCAAACACAATTTTCAACGCATTTTATTCCAAAATTCTTTGTTTTTCACACTCTTTTGTCCCAAAAAACCTTCATATTGTGATTTTAACATTTTTTTCTCTTTCTGAAGAATGTTGTGATCTTGAAGGAAAATAAATGCTTATTGCTCATCAAAATAAATAGCACGTAATCAAAAGAGATTCATATTCGCAGCCAATCTCATTATGTAACAAAGTAATCAGAGTGCCCTTACCTCCGCCCCTCGTTCATCGCTTTCATTCACCACCCCAGGACGTGGAATCAGCGCATAACGAGGTATAATATCCAAAGAAAATACGAACTTTACATATTAGACCTATCAAACGAAAAATGCCAATTTTCATTAATGCATGCAGCTGCCTGACGATTCTCAGATTGAAGTTCATATTGCAGGCACTTGGTGCGCCCACGCCTGGGAGACCGAGAAGTTTCACCTGCTAGCGCTCCCAGCGAGCGGCTGTGAACTATATCGACGGTGGCGCCCCGACACCGTAGCTCTCAGAACTGCGCGCTTCTCCTACCACACGCTACGCAGCGCCAGTTGCGGCACAGACGACAGCGCGGCACCAGACGGCAGCACAAACTACCTCATCGTTCAATTATATCGCTGACTCCGCCAACTCACGGATATGCTACGGGGAGCCACCGCTCACCTCTCGTAAAGGTCACAGGACGCACTCTCTAAGAATGTATTGGATAAATTTCCTCAAAATATTTTTTTGATAAATTTCCTCCATTGGATAAATTTCCTCCATTTACATACAATAGAACGGTTCCAATAACACAGGTGAAAGAGGGACCTTCTCCCCAATGGAAGGAGTTACGAATGAAGACTAGTATCACATTTATAACTATGAGTAACCTGTCAAAAATCACGGATCGAAATGATGCGAAAGTTATTAAAAACATATGCAAAATGCCTTCTTTCTTTTCATATATACTTAATTATAAATTGTCTTCCTGAAATTGCTCCGAGGAACACTCTTTAACAAACAACCTTTAACTTTCTCGCTCTTACACATATACTTAGTAAGATAAAGATATGAAATCGTAGGTCGGACAACGGCGATTTTTTTTAGTCTGGAGAAGACCTCGTGAAGTTCGTCACTGACAAATAAGGATTCTTTAAAAAACAGCCCCATTTGTCGAAATATTGACCGCTGCCACACAAAATCAATCGAGCAGCCAATCGAAATAAATTTAGGGAAGGCTATCAAGTGTTGCTGAATTAAAATAAAATGCTAGCCGTTAACAAATTGTATCGCCAGATTTCGTTCTAGTGGGATAAAATGCTGTAGATTCCGGGTTCAGATTGCTGGGTTTTCTATTTTGTATTGTTCATGGAGATGGCCAATACATTTTTTTTTGGCAGCATATCCTTAATCCCTAAGTAAAAATAAGCAAATAATAATAATAATAATAATAATAATAATAATAATAATAATAATAATAGGTTTCCTATCTTCTGTACTTCAAACATTACAATACAATCATCACAATGCATGAAATTATGTTGTAAATTGCATATGCTTCCGGCACGATAAAACGATTTTTTCCAAATTTTCCCGTGAAATGCTATTCATGTTCCGCCTAGCATGATTCTCAGTCGCAGAGATGCCCATTTCCTATTGATAAATAGCTTTCACGACTTCTCAACCCCCATTATTCTTCGCAACATCAACAACACTTTTCATTCTAAGTCAAATGCATCCTCATCCACCACCTCATCTAGTATCTCCTTGACAATTTTCCCTAAGCAAAGAATAATGTGTTCTGTTTGAACCTCGCATGCACTATTTTGGTATTTCACGAAGTGCTTGTTTCAAGATTTTTCGCTTTCGTTTATCCCGTTTAGTAGTTCTCCCCAGAAATTCGAATTCTAATCTACAATCTTAATTTTAATAATAGAAGACCATCAGCGAGAATTCTTACTCCAGTGTTCGATTTGCTGCTATTCTTGTAGTGCCACCCTTGATGAACACGAGCGAAAAGTTGCCCCGCGGAAAAATAGTAATGCGTAACACTCAGCAGCCCTTTGAGGCTTTTCCATGAGTGTGGGGAGAATGCCAGTCGCAAAAACTAGAGCCCCTTTAATATGACAAAGGAACTGACCGCTACAAGTTACAAAGGGGAAGATCATTCATTATTCAATCGGAAGCTTCATTTTTTGAGACCATAAGACTTGCCAAAGCGCTTGGAAGAACATACTGCTCTACTGGTAGGTTAGTGATATTAAAAACTGAACCTGCGCGTCACTTTTATTGTAGGTTATTGTGTCCTGATATGTTACATGCGGTTGCGACGGTGTGTACGTTTTGCTCGTCGCTTTGGCAAGCGTTTGCTTTTTCTGCTCACTGTTCCGGCTGATAGTCTTCAGATGAGTTATTGTTGTTACATAATTACATTACACGTAATATAATGCGATTATACATACGTCACCTTTATATAGCAGCCTCCAACAAAACATTTTAAAAGCCATTTAAGTTCTGTAGGTGTTTAATACCATGTTGAGAGGATTCACAGTGGATGGATCGTAAACATCATAACGAGCAACCTGTTTCTCAGCCAGAGGGCCTGGCTGGGTCTCAGTGGCCGTGTTCCCCACTCCTGCGCCAGAATGCCAGATACTACACGCCTTCTTGCCAGTTCCCTCTTCGGTTACCTCCTCCAGCGGGCACCGTCCAGCCGGCACATGCTCTAGGCACCCACCCAACTGCGCTGGTGTAGTACTCGTTTAGATTGCGCGTGTGTGTGTTAGGAGAGAGGAGGCGACACGGATGAGGAAGGAAAGATCGCGCGCTCTCGGAGGCCTATTGTTGGGCTACTGCTCCGGCTTTTTTCTGACATTGATCGCAAAAACGGAAAACTACCTCACCACGTGAGCAGCCGCTTACTAGAATTATCCTCCAGTTAATGATTGAATTCGACCCAGCTATGCCGCTGGCAACGAAAATCTCTCACCGTTCACACTCCAACCCTAGGTTCGTCCGGAAACCGATGTTGCCATTAAGCTATCAAAGCCGGTTGGTTGGTGGCGATATATCCAAAGGGTCCAGAAAACTGGGAAGGATTCAGATGAATTAACTCGTAGAAATGGCAGAGGTTGTCCAAATTATTTCAACTGACATGAAGAAGTTGTGTATACCATTTTGAAATGGTGTGCGATATTTTGGTGGCCAAAATGTCAGCAACTTTGACCGATCCAAGGCGATTTATATACGGCTTTCTCGAGGTGGATACAAAACAACGTTCTATGAGTAAGTTCACTATCATGCTATTGCTTCTAATTGGAATGATTCATGCGTCTTTTCTGTCCCTCCAGCTTTCTAAACGCGACGTCTTAACACAATAACTTTGCAATGCTCCAATTAGATTTCACAAAGTGAACCATTTGTGGGTGAATGATAGTTTTCCTAGTTTCATCATGCTTCACTGGATATACAGAACGGAAAGAAATTAATTTGTAGAAAAGCATCAATCTGGTCCACGTTGTTTGGTACGGAACTTTCTGACGCCGTCAAGGAGAGCTCATACCTGTACCTGCCGTACACCAGTGCAAACGAGGTTGTCAGTAGCAATAACCACATGTATTCAATCGGGGTTGTCAGTGGCAAAAACCACATGTATTCAAACGGGGTTGTCAGTGGCAAAAACCACATGTATTCAAACGGGGTTGTCAGCGGCAATAACCACATGTCTTCAAACGGGGTTGTCAGTGGCAAAAGCCACATGTCTTCAAACGGGGTTGTCAGTGGCAAAAGCCACATGTCTTCAAACGGGGTTGTCAGTGGCCACAAACGCCACATGTAATCAGTCTTTAAATCACACAGTTATACGCACTTAATTCGTGATGCGACGACCTATTCAGAAGACAATTTATATTTACAAAAATGTCACAAAGAACCATTTTGATTATGGAAATTTGTTTTAATTAAAAAAAATTGTTATTCAATTCTATTTACAAAATTCTTTGCGAAACACATGCAAATATATTTAAGCATAATCCATAATTCAGCAATTAGCTTCTGCAAAAAGGAAGGGGGAATATGTGTAAAACATTCCATTAAACACAATTAAGATTGCAAAGACATTTTGCAGCAAGGTTCACTATTCCTTACAAACCGTCAAAGTCAACAACCAAGACGACCCTCCATAATGCAAAAATAGTTAAAACTCATAAGGATTTCCAATACAAACCAATTGTGAAAAAACACTGTTTGTAGATAAAAATGTGAAGAATAAATAGGGGGTAAATGGGGCAAAATAGTTATGATATATTTACACGAATATACTTGGCGACAACCGAGAAACTAGCTCAGAAAGGCCGTGGCTACTTCAGAGAGTTACCGATAGGTAGGGTCCCACGCCTGTGGAACTAGAGGGATAGGGGGAATGGTGAAGATGTGCGGGACGCCCCCCTCCCCCACATCCTAGTTACGGATGATTGGGAGTGGATCTAATGACAGACCGCAAAACCGGTCGTCATAATACGAATTATCCCCAAACATTCTGACAACCATGCCTTTCCAAATCACCAGTGGATAGTTCCCATTGGCAGTTGCCTTTTTAACGAATATCACGAACTCTCAGAGATAAACGCTTACAAAGATCTGGATTGTACTTGCCAAATACTTAATGATGTTGCTTTGAGTTCCTAATTCAAATTATTACTTTCCCATTTTACATCGTAAGAAGAGAATAGTATAATCATTCACCAGAAATCGACGATTTTTCGAAAGAAAAAAGGATTGCAAAGACTTCGTAACGAAAAAGTGGACAAATCTTGTTTCTATATACAGTAAGTTACTTTCTCTAACACGTAGTCAGAATCCATGTTTTGGCAATCGATGCCGCGAAGTCGATTGACCGCGAAATTGTGTGTCTGATCAGCACTACCACCTAAACCGGTCACATGATTTTCTCAAAAAATTATATTCTTTAATCAATATGAAAGAAGTGTAGACCCTGCGACTTTGAAGTGGATACATTGATTTAGATGATACTCACATGATTACATTTTCTCAAAAAATATAATTTTGTCTCGGATAGCGAAAAGAACGTTTAAAAATCATGGATCTAAGTTTCGTTGAAATTTCCGACTTTTATGAAAATTACAATAGTTTAAATTTTTGTTCGGCGTCTTCCTACAACTACAGAATTTAAGATTGAACAATATATTTCCTGAAGAAATAAAAGTTCTAAGGCAGATCTTGAAATAAAGTCCTGTACAATTTTCAAAAATATGAATAGTTTTCGCTAAGTTTGTGTGAAATATAGGTTATGTTTAAACAAATACTTTCTTAAAAACAGCTCTACTTTTTTTCTTTAAATTTTTCCTAGTTTTTATCAAAGAACGGTTAAAAAGAGGTGCTGTTCCCATTTCCGACAAAATAGATGTATTTTAAAAAATTAACATTCAGACAGTTTTTTCTTAAAAGAAATCTATTTCTAAAAATGAGATATTTGAAAAGAATCACATCCAATATGAAAAAAGAGTAGTTTTGCGAATTGTTTCCTCCGAGATAATGCAATTTATAAAAAAAATGTTTCAAAAACATTCCAAATCATTTCTTAGATATATTTTCCAGTGATGCAGCAAAGGAGGCTCGTCGCAGGTCTAATTTTCAAAGTTCGCAGTCTAGTCTCAAAATTGCTGGTCTCATAATTACCGAAGCAATATTTTTTTCATTTAATTTTCTTTCATATATTTCATTCTGGCATTAAATATTCAGAAAGGATTTGTGATTTCACAGATTTCAACCCTAGACATTCATAGAAATAAAAAATTCTACGGCTTCGAATAAAAACATGATTATCGAACAAACTTAACTCATCAATAATCGAATTTTATCTTCATCCTCCGTTATCACGACACAAATGGGATGCAGAGCAGAGCCTAAGAAGTGAGCACTTCACGAAGCCACCGTCTCGGCGGAGCAGCAGCGCTTTCGCCCACACAACTTTTACAGTAAAATCACGCATTGAAAGTGCGTAAGTGTGCAAATAATATCTCAATCTCTCCTTTCCCACGTCGATAGTTTGCTTGCATGGGCAGACAGAGGGGGGAGGTAGAGAGAGAACACGGTATTACCTTTCGTCAAACTAATTTTATATGCAATTTGAGAATATCGGTATTAAAGTTATCACTTCGCCAAAATAAATGACTCCCACATAGCGTGAACATTTTCTGGTCACAATGGTTCATTACTCAGTTTCATCCAGCTTTTATTGTTAAAAATCGTAGTGGAGAAAAATGTGATGTTATCGCGCTTTCAACTGCTGGCAAAGATTTACTTGTAATTACTTTCTCTCTTTCAATTTGCTGCTTGATGCGTGGCAAGATGTAGACATTCGCGCATAGATATGCATGACAGGCAACTTAGACACATTTCTTCAATTTCACGTCGAGTTACACCAGAATTGAGATCTGTTAGTGCAGTTCTACAGATGGCTGCGATATGTGCAGGTGGTTAGCAGACACAGGCAGCTTTGTCATAACGAATGAAATCCTACAGCCAAGAAATTATTTTTTGGACAATCAATACGCGCAGGCTGTTATTAGAGCAAGGACGAGATGAAACGGTGAAATGGAGAAAGAAGTTCGGAGAGGGAGGCCAAGAGAAAGAAACCCCTGGAGGAAGATCCTCGGCGCTGCGCTGACTGTTGTTTGACAACCCGTTAGATCTTCCACCACTAAACCTTCACTAGTGCTCAAAGAAACCGCATCACCTAAAGAAAATGGGCATTCATTTTCCGGCATTCAATCTGCTCTCAAAAATTTTAAACAAGCATTAGCAGAAATTGCTAATCATATATTTTATAAGGATTATATGATCTTTCTTATTCCATTACCTTCATAACTCGCTCGATTTTTGCAAATCAAGGTGTATTTTCAGAATTATATTGCAGATTACAACTGTCAGGCAGGTGTTGCGGTTTCTTTGAGCACCATTGTACATCCAGCTTCGAAGTGAACGTGCGATGGCCAGTAGTTCCTCGTAGATTTGGCTGCTCCAGCAGCACAGGCGAGGGCTCAGGGCTTTCGAACGGAGTGGCGTGGCACGTCCCGCCCCATTAAATACAAAAACAAACACTTGCTAACATAATTTTTCCTGGGTGAAGGAAAATACAAGAACATAAACGTTTTCAGAAAGGAAAATAACCATTCACCACTCAAATTGACAAGAACATATTTAATTTCTATTTAAAAGTACGACAAGAGAACAATAATTATTGGGAAGTATGCTAATGAATGCAAATAATCCACTTGCAAACCGGTATACAACACTTATTCTGAAGTTTACGAGTATATTCTCACAGACATTTGCAAATTCCTAGCATTAAGTCAAAACCTGAAATTACATTTCTTTTTCTTTCTTTCTTTTTCTTCTTTTTTCTCTCTCGCCATTTACCTTTTTTACACGTCGGCTGAATGAGAAGTTTCAAGTCATAGTTCTAATTCAGAATCAGAATGCATTTTTTCGAGAAGTGAAATACACGTTTTACAGTTTTATATTAATTACTGAAAGAAGTACCGGTTTTTCAGAATAGAAAGTGAGATTATGCGTGCATTGAACATAGAAAACATTCGCTTGCCCTCCACCCGTGACTTGTTTCGAGCGATTGGCTGCTTGGATTCGAAGCAGACGTGAGCATCGTGTGCTCGCTGGCTGACTAACGGCTGACGTCGCACTCGGGACTGCGGCCCCAGTAACCACGCAGGAAAAGGCAGCCTGCCGTCACCGGGACGGGCCAAAGACCGCCTCGGGCTTTATGTCGACGCTCCATCATTAGAAGCAGCTAAAGCTCGTGGTTCATACGAGATTTCATTTTTCTTCTCATCTTAACGAGTCATATTTTGACTTATACATTAACTAACCGAATGTTAATTTGAATTTCGTTTGCCTTTTCATAATTTCCTCCATAAGAAAACATATAGCATCATTCATCTGTGCTCATATTTCCCTCGCAACCACGATTGTCTCGATCCAAGAAAGTTACGCAACGAGCTCTGTATCGAAGGAAATAACAAAGTGTCAGTAATAAATAAGATATTTTATGAAGTATAATATGTCGTAGTTTCATCAAATACGTTTACGCAACAACCAATCAGCGTTGGCCAATATGTACGAGAACAACGCAACTGGTCAGAGAAGCGCGAAGCTCAAAGGAAAAACCAACTGCGGCATTATATTATTTGCGTCCGAACGTAAGTTATGTTAGTTTCCTGAAAAGAGGAAGAAAATGACGAAAGTGGTTGGCTGTGAACGGTCGAGGAAAAGCACTTCCAGATTAGGATCAGAAGTACTCTCACTTGCATATTGTCACCGATCCTTTGTCTTATAATCGTAATGCGGGACGAGAGTCCAAATATCAGTGCACGGCATTTCCCATACGGAGCGGGCCAATAAATTCGACCACGAACAACTACACTTGATGTAGGAAACGTTTCACAAAACGTGTGTAGTTTTCATAAACCTCGCTTTGCACAAAATCTGTGTGTGTGAAAGAGGCGGAGGCTGCGGCGGCGGGGCGGCCAAGGCCGGGAGGGAAGGGGGAGTGGGAGGAGGAGGGGGGGAGGAGAGAGGGTGGGCGTGGGCGGGTGCGGCGCCCGCGGGGGCCAGTCTGCACCGCCGCGCCCGCACCGAGCTGACTGCGCCACCTGAGCCACCTGTCGCCGCCCGTCGCCCGTCGCCCGCGCAGGTAAAGAGCCATTACGCTACCGAGGGACCGCTTCCTCCGCTCGCCACGCAGCCGAAGGCCGCGTCACGCGCTCCATTCGGCGGCGCGTTCCTTTGCTCTCGCAAAGGGCTGGCTGGCACTGTGCTCCTTGTGGGGACATAACGTTCAATGGGTTCCTGGCCCCTCAGTAGAGTAACCTACTCGAATGCCGCGCCGCGTTCAGCGCCTTCCCTCTGCTCCGCTTTGCCAGGGCTTTCATGGCACTCCCCCACTTCGCATTTCCTCGGCAACCACTTTGCTACCCCGTCCAGCAGCTCCACAGTAAGGGCGCTTTACACATGGGGCCTCGCCCGAACTATTCACTCACCGCATTGCACTTAACGATGAAATCATGAAGCTCCGTACCTTCGTTACCTCCACATACGAGTTTAATAAAATTTTATTCGCGCGAGTCAAAGCGTTTTCACGTTTGCGCTTTTGATTATAAGCATGTAAAATCATCCTGATCGAAAATATGAATGTATCAGACAAAATAAACTATTCATGTACAGAGCATATTTGGTAATCGCAATTGTTGTATATACATGCACACACATTGTATGTGTGTGTTTATGTGAGAGTGAGCACGGGGGAGGGGGGGTATGGTCCAGTTAACCGTGCCGTGGCATGCAAAGAGCGCGTATGTTTATTATCGGTAACTGTAGCTCCCAGCCGCGCCTTGGGAAAGGGCAGAGCCGAGCAGAGGCGGGCAGTGCAGGGCCGAGCGGCCGAGTGGGCGAGAGGCCAGGCGCGTCGCCGCTGCCGGAACAGGAAGCAGCCCCCTTCCCACCCCGCGTCACGGCCCTTGCTCCTGACGCAACCTCCCCCAGCCACCGCCCCGCCGCGGCCGAGCACTCCATACCCATTCCGCTTTCGCACTGCCGTCACATGAGATACCCTGCACGCCTCGAGCGCCCGCAGCCGCACACGCCATCTCTCTCGAAACCACTGTTCGCTGCTTTTGTTCAACTCCACACTCACGGATTGCTGTTTCTAATTAGCAAGCGACGGATTTTCATGTAAACACATACTTTTATAGACACTGCATTCAATAATATTTTTACACTTTACAAGTTATTCTGAATGTATTAGAATCATTATTACTTTACCTACTTTGATTTATTTACATCATTTAGATATTTATTATTACAATATATTATTACAATATTTGGATATTTTACTTATTGCTAAATATTTCATTACATATATTTACATATCAAACAGAACATATCAGATGCGAGTTTGCAACGTAAGTAAATGTAACCACCTTTGAAATAAAGCAATATAATGCTACCTCGCTTCTTCAACCATCGAAACGTCGCCAAGAATTGTGAAACCTACCCTCCCCTGCTTCTTAAAAAAATCGCGTATTCGCAATCAAGTATAAGTGGACGTTTGTGAATTAATTTCAACCTTGAGCTTGCTCATGTTTCATAAAGTCCATGTGTAACTCGATCGAGACGTAGCAAATATATTTAACAGATAATTGTTTTACTCTGATGTGTGGGGGTGGGGGAGGGGGGAGATTACCCCCCTCCTCCAGGATCCATCAGCCCGGCTCCTTGTAAACAACATTGTTTATACTATGAGCGTATTTTGTATTTCGAAGAAAATTCTTTACACGTCGTGAAAGCCAGTGTACAATTACTTCTGCACAACTTTCTTTCAGCAGCTCCGAATCTATTTTATATGATATGTATATGTATATAATTTCATACTTCGGTTTTTTATTACAATAAATGCCGTTCCCTGTAAATTAGCGAACATGCTTCGTGTTTCTACAGCAAAAGGCAAGGTAATGTCATGTAATTTTCGAGTGTGTCGTGGGTGGAGGAGAGCGCCAATGGGCAGAATCTCTTCGCGCTGCTCCCTCCACATCGCTGCGCTTTCTCCTAGCAATTAATGCTCAACACACGACACACCGCCTCTCAAAATCTCTATTCATCATTCGTTCTGGAGAGTAATTAGACTTTCTTCCAAACCGAGCCAACTGGAAATTCACCAAATTTCACCCAAGTAGGAATGCATTATTTCAATTCGCACAAACAGTTTATACATTTACTCGCGTCATCGCATGCTTATATATCTCTTAGACGCTCCTCCGCATTTTCGAACAGCTTCAAGCAAAGCCTTATGGCAAAGGATTTGGCGCGGTCAAGTGATAAATTGATGTTTCTGGGCACGTCAATTGTTATGGTCAATATTCCCGTTAGTATAGTGAATATTTTACCCGGGAGGTGTCGCTGGTCCTCTGCCATTAGACGGCGACATTTCGCATCTACCTACATGTCACGTTGCGGGAATTTCCTCATCCAGGTATCTCCCTCAACGCAGCTCTAAGCTCCCGGAATGTGTAGGCGCGCGCGGGAGTGTAGAGTGCTTGTGGAGATGCGCGAGAGTAAGAGGAGGGGAAGGCACAACGGTGGAAAAGGAAAGATCGCGCTCCGGCCGTGGCCCGTTTGTTAGGAAACTGCCCGCCCGATCGCCGGGTATTGGTCGGAGACACTACGAAAAAGCCGATCAAAGTTGCCGGCCGCTAAAAATCTCCTTCAGATAAAGGTTAAAGAGGTAACAGCTGTGTAGCACGTGTGGCAACGTCGGAAGTGAAACACTAGGACCTTCTGATCAGAGTCGCTGCAGTGACAACTGAGCCAACTCAAATGGTTTAGATGGTCGCGCTCGGTGACTGGGCCTCAGTGGTGATGCGTTGAAGAACTCCATCAGGGCTTCCCAAATACTGGGTCAACGTTTCATTTAGGTCATTCTTGAAGAATTAGAACATAAATGATCGCAGATGAGATACTAATTTGAATGTCAAGTTATTAAATCAGACTATAACTAAATTCATCATAACAGAATATTTAGAGACCGGTAAAAACGTGAAATGGACACAGTATCTTGAATGAAAGCGCATTCTATTCACAAGAAGCCGGGCCGCCATTCAAACGCAGTTACCAACGAATGGCTCGAGGAGCTAAACTGTGCGTAATGTCATAAATTCAACTGGCAGTTTGGTGGGAAGTTCCGGTCCGTTTACGTTTTCATGTTCTAGTAAGGGTTGGGGTGAGGTTTTCCTCCCTTCAAATACCGAAACAGCATGAGATGCGTAATGTTCTGTCTAGTAATGTTTTTTTCGGGTCTGCAAGTAGCTAAAAAGATGTGGCGCTAATAATACTCGAGCAGACTTTATGAAACCATGACAGATGGCAACACCATTCGTCGTCGTCTAAAACACACATTTAAAGCTTTAAACGGCGTCGTTCAGCGCACCAGAAGAGAGCGAATGCATTTCGCTTTCTGTACTTGCGAGGCATCGGCGCCCATCGCCGAAAGCATTCTGTAGGTGCGACGGCTGTCTTTCAAAGGCCGAATGTCACGTGGCGACAAAACCAAACAAATTTGCGTCACAAATCGGACGAACCGATTGCGTGCGAGCAGCGAGTAAACATGTTTTGAGCAAGGAGGACGTAATGTTCTTCTCACGTGACGAAAGAAGTACGATGATACCGCGGATAAGCTCTGAGGACAAAGCTCGTCCCAACATTGCCAAAACATTTTACTACAAATTATCACACGGTTTCTGTCCATCATAGCTCCTTCGAAGCAACAACTTGGAAGTTGACAATCGCGCTCCTTTCTAATTTGACCTCGCCTCACAGGGATACGTTTTCCAATGACTGGGGACAATCCACTTCATTTCCAGACGCCTGCTGCCACATCGGTGATTTTCCAGTGCTCCAAAGCGACTCCAAAAGAACTGTTCTTGACGGCCATGAAATCCTAGCATTAAGTAAAAAATGTTTAGGTCTGAAGGGAGAAGAAGTTAGCAACTCAATAATTGTCAGACAAATTAGATGGCAGTACTTGAATGCCCACCGAAAAAACTGAGAAAGACAATTAAAAACTCTTAAAACGTTAGATCGGAATTTTGAAAAATGTTGAGATGTGAAACCTACATTTGATCACATCAATAATCACTTATCAGATTTTAATCCTTTAAAGTGACAAACGTTTTGATTGGTGTTTAAAATATTTTCGGCACCGCACGGAGTACGGCTTCGCTTCACTGTAGTCAGGGGGCGATCTCTCCTGCTCGACGTGCGCGTCAGTCAACTGTTTCACTGCATCTCGTTACTGTTATGCAAGTCATTTTTGCGCCATGTTACTGAAGACCATAGTTTGTAGAGCATCTTGGCGGGCTACTTGCTCCAACATAAGCATCGCGAACTACATTGATTCAACAAGTGGAAAATTCTCAAGACGTTTCGTACTGGAACGACCGCCCAATGGTCCCTTCCTTAGCCTCGCAAAACAACATACCCGAAGATGGATGCGGCCCATGGCACTTGTCCAAACCGTTGATCAGGGCGCTTCGAGTAAACTGTCTAGCGATGCATATCTAGCCTTCGGCGGCTGTTTTCGATTTGTTTCTATCCGTCTCCGGCGAGTGGAAATTGTCCAAATTTCCGCCCCGATTCTCATAATGGCCACGGCTGCGCGTTTTTTGCTTCGTTTGGGGCGCGATTCGTTCCGTAGTTTCCACCGCCAAGCGAGTCGAGTCGGAGGAGGAGGAGGCGGGGGGGAGGAGGAGCGGGAGGCAAGGACGCGCCAAGGGGGCGTGACGAGACGCGACGACTTTATGCCGAGCCGCGGCGCGCGGCGGCCTTCGCTTCGGCAGGAAAAGGGCCTTCTGCGCCGCCGCGCCGCCCAGCCGGAACTGCACAAGGCAAGGCGCAGGCTGGTGATGCGATGCTTTTTTTCTTTTCCGATATGACATAATAATTGATGCTCACACTGTGGTTCATGTGTTGGAATCAAAGGAACGCTGTATGTACTACCTTCATCCACCAGCCTCCCTCCACCCGGGATGACCTCCATGCCCTTGAATTTTCTCTTTCTTTATATTCATTTCTCACATTGAGATGTGGGCAACACATACGCTGTGGGCGTAGGGCCTGCCTTCTCGTACCCTTATTCCGCGAATCGATAAAAACGAACACTAAAGTTACATTTTAAAGCACACGAATTTAATGTTATAGGTAACTAAAGCAGTCTAAAAACCTCAATGTTGAAAAATATTGATGCTTTTTGGTCGCTGTATTTTTAACATCGATGCTTTAATTCTGAACATACGCTAACATCATTGCATTTATGTTTTCTAATATCGATGTCGCATCTCAACTAAGTTTAGTTATCGAACATCGATACCTTGACCAAAAATTATAGCAGTGTTTAGTAATCCCTAATATTAAATTGGTGCGCAACAAAATTCAATGACAGTGGACGTGTTTATTAATTTTTAGTTAGCATGAAAACAAAGTTAAATCGTATAAGAACAATGGACAAAATTCATAGCCCACGATCATCTCAAAAGGTCAGTCAGCTCGCCGAAAATGGAATACAGAAAGAACGATACTTCTAGTGCAAAATAGGTAAAATGGCGAAAGGTATATCATCAGGGCATCGGGATCATTCCGAAAGACAAATAATCTGCTCGAAGAGAGTATTACATACAGCGTTCCTTCGGTTGGAACACAAGAATTGAAAGGGGTGCCATCATTTGTTATTTCAAATGTTAACTTTTAAGTAAAAACATCTAGCATAAAACATCAATGTTAAAGCACGTTGGCTTCAATATATTGATGTTTAAAAAACACCGGTATTTCTATAACATATGTTTTGAAAACATCGATATCAATGTCGCATCCTTAGCGCAGGCTCGGCTACTCAGACCACTGCGCTCGTGTTCTTCTAGAAAAGTTTATTTTTCACTGATACGTTATTGCCTTCGATACAGAGCTCGATGTATACTGCACAACGTATCTGGATCGAGAAGATTACGAAGGTAGTATGAAAACAATTGAATGTTACTACATGTTCACTTATAGAGGGAATGATAGGAGGGAGATATGAATAAAAACTGGTTCAAGTTAATATCTAGTTAATTATTAACTAAGTCAATTTAAATAATTAAAATTAGTAAACAATAAAATCTTGTATGTAAAAACTCGTTCTAATGATCATGTGGCGACCAAAAGCCCTCAGGCCCAAAGTCCCTCGGGCTTTTTGTCGCCGCTGGATTATTAGAACCCTATCACGCCCTTGGTGCATAAACATTTTTTCCTCTTGTCAGGAATACAGTTAATCCATAATGGGTGCCACATTTATGATTTCCGTACTTTGAAATCTTCCAATGAAGGAAATTGCACAAGAAAACATTCCCAGGAGTATTCTTAGTATTCTTGGGGACCGTGTTGCATAATCAAATAAGAGTTTTTCTGCCGCAAATTCGCCATTTTCTGGAGCACGTTTACATAACTTTCTCTTCTCATGAAGTACCTTCGTAAGGGCGACAAAGTAAATAGTCTATGATCCGCACCCTCTCGATGTGTTTAATGTGTCCCACCTGCGCTCAGGCGTGACGGCACCAGCTGTCCTCCCAGGAACAAACGCTTCGTATAGAATACGAGACGAAAGCCATCTCTTTATTGGACGCAAAATAGAAAGCTGCTTTCTCATTGGTGTTATCTTGTTCGAATTGTCGGAGCGCAGTGGGTCCATGTGGCACCGGCCGGCCGAGGATCACATGAACGATATGAAGCCCTCGTGGTAGAAACTGGGCCGATTCACTCATGTGCGACCACCCGAAACACCAAGGTCCTCCCTCTCTTTCTTTCTTGCGGTTACTTGCAACAAGCACGCCACAACTTCTAGTGTCTATGTGGTCTATAATTTACTTTCTCTAGTTGAAATCTTTAGTTTCTCGACAAAGGAAATGATGTCCATCCGAAAAAGGACACAATTATATAATTAACCTACCATCTGGGTTTATATTAGGGATGCAGCATCGATACCGATGTTTTCAAAACATCAATGTTATAAAAATAATGATATTTTAAACATCGATATATGAAAGCCAATGTTTCTGAACATCGATGTGTTTAAGTTATCGACGTTTTTGATCGTGAATGAAAAATTTCCATAATCCCAATATTGTAAACGTTAAATCGTGAAATAATATCGGATACCATTCTTTAAGCGTTCAAAGCACACGAACGTTTTTACAGTACCTTCATCGAGCAAGACTATCCTTCGACCGAGATGATGCTGATGCAGTGATATTTCCTTCGTCTTTTCTCGTATTTCGCGCATAGAAAAGTGTTTCATAACATTTGCAATTACATTTTAATTTTAAACTTATATATATGGGC
Source organism: Gryllus bimaculatus (assembly GCA_017312745.1). Taxonomy (NCBI): domain Eukaryota; kingdom Metazoa; phylum Arthropoda; class Insecta; order Orthoptera; family Gryllidae; genus Gryllus; species Gryllus bimaculatus. The sequence continues at coordinate 3,758,321 of BOPP01000010.1, read as the reverse complement.
ACAGTCAAATTACATTTTGTTACGCACAAATTTAAAGTACCAGCTTACTAAACCAGATTTAACACATCGATGGTTAACATTTACTGTTCTCGATGTCACATTAGAATTCCATCTAAGGTTGCCAAGGATATTGATGGCTTGATAACACTGTCGGACTCTTTAACTGCTATAGACATTAGTCTCGTAATTATTGGATGTTTTAATACCGGAGGTGGCGGAGTTATACACTAGCCGGATGGTGAGATGCGGCGCTGACCTACACGTCGGCTGGAGGGAACTTTGCCCCTCCATCGGGGCAGCGCCCAAAGCGGTGCAATCTCCAAGCTCCCGACATTTGTAGAATTGCATATAAGTGTAAGGGGAGAGGGTAGAACAAAGATGAGAACTGTCGATTTGCGGTCCGTTGCGCCTTTGTTAGAGCACTGCTCTGGCATTCGCCTGGTATTGTTAAAAATATTCCCCCAGAAAACCACCGATTAGAGGTGGCCGCTAGAATTCCCTTCCAGACTGCAACTGGATCCGTCGTCACGAACTCAGCAAGCGGGGAAAATCACCCCTGTCGGGATTGGAAGCCTAGGCCCTCCAGGCCAGCGTCTGCAACTGTGCGCGCGGGCTGAGGTGACTGAGGCGCCTGCCGAAGGAAGGACGCTTTGTCCGCGCGCGGGGCGAACGCCGGTGCAAGAGGACGTGGGAGGTGATAAGCGTCTCGCGAAAGGAAAGCCCCGGCCGCGGCCAAGCCGTTGCGTGCGCCGTTTCGCCACCCGCAGCCTCCCGCGTGGAGCAACACTTCCCCACCCACACCCCACATTCCCTAGCCAGTTCACCATATGCTCTCGCTTCTCTCGTCATTCACGGACAATTAATAAAATCCAACACCACTTGCGCGTGTTGTATTCAGTGATGGATATTCCCACAGCATTTACAGAATATGTCATTATTTTCAACACTTACTTTAAACCTAATTAACATCTATGAAATCCAGAATGAAAATTTCTGCAATCCATTATTATTTCGTACGTTAATGCAATATTTAAAAGTGAAAATGGAAAAAAGTATACATTGAAAAAAGGTGCTTTCTGAATGAAACCAGTGGCGTTCCGTCTTAACCCAGAAACTCGCGTAGCATGAAATTATCTTCCTTGCATAACAGATGCACATCACTCACAACAGGTCTCAGGAGTTTATTTTCGCAGACGACTCTCAGAGCTTGAGACACGACAAAAAGTCAGTTATTAAAAAGAGCGCATCTGTAGAAAGTTTGGTGCAATCAAAGTTTAATTTAACCACACCAGATACGTCCCATGAAAGACATTGCCATAGCAACACAGTGTACTCAAGATAACCCGTTCTATACCCATTAACGCACAGCGTCCTCATTTGAGGACGTACTTTTATGATCAACTCAAATTTACTTCTTTTGCAATACTTTGTGAGTTTTATCTCTTCAATAGACTTAGACATTCTGTACGAAACATTAGCAAGTTTTTTTGTTTTTTTTGTTTTTTTGTTTTTGTTTGTTTTATTGCCAAATGTCTATTTAGCCGTGATCGCTAAAGCATGAAACACTCCTGGTCAGGGTGTATTCATGATTGGCGTCGGCTCGGATCTTATCACATTATTAAAAAATTGCTTAAATTAATGTATATTACTGGTTTCCAATATGCGCCGATATTGTAAGAAAACGACGCAGCCTACACCCATGTGAGAAGGGTATGGTTTTGTTAATTACTCAGGAGCTTCTGAAAGTGCAATAACACTTAAATAGTTCCGATTTTTACTAACAACTGCAAATATTTGGTTGCGTTATTCTGCCTATTCTCATAACATGTCTACCGACTGAATTATCATACTCAGTGAGTGTGCATTATTGTTTACGACACAGCTTACCGCTTACGTCATGCGACACCAAGGCTCCAAGGACGAGGGCACCAACCATATATTTGCTATTCACCAGTTGCATCACCGAGAAGCAATTTTTTTTATGTAACTCGTATGTAAAGAACTCTTTATACGAGAGTATATTTATTGCAGATACAGAGAGTATTTTATTGATCTTGAATAGTACGTGTGCTGATCTTTGGAAAACAATTTTGTCTGGTTTTGTTCAGCATCATTTATGAAGCTTTAGGCTCCTAGTTTAACACTATTAGTACAATTTATTGTATGTTGACGTCTGCAACAACATAATTATATTATTTAATAACGACCATCAAGTTCACATACTATTTGCATAACATAGGTTTATAAACTAAATATGTTAAACCCCATCATATCGTTTAGAAAATTGCACTGGTTGACAAAAAGTTATTTTTCTTTCCATAAGTACCCGAGTCTGGTAGTATTTTTATATTCAATTAAAATCAAATTTGGGATTTGTTTGATCCTACAGGACGTTTGGGACACTTTTTTGAAACATAAAATTAGTATCAATTCAAAAGTATATACTATCCACAGTGGCTTATCAAGAAAGTGATAGTGGATTTCTTTTGCGTCTGGAACATCTCTCATATTTGTCTAATAATGGTCAGCCAGCATGTTATAAGGGGACTCCATTTGCCTCGCACCATTTTTCCACAGAAATTTTGCCATGAAAAAGTTCGTCGTGTTCAACACCTGATACTCTGAGTCTGTTAAGAACAAATTAAATTACAAAACTCAGTACCGCTTTCTGTGGTGAAGTAGCGTGAAATTGCTCTGACGAATACGATAACATGTAATTGTAGCATTTTTTGCAATATAATCCATTGTTTGAGTCTAGGTAAAATATCATAAGTTACCGTTTGCACAGATAATGTCACACCCGTATAATGTCATTAACATAGCGCTGGTTTAGACGGTGAGATTCAGTTGAATCACCGACATAATATATACATTCACTTCAATCTTAAATGGTATTCTACACTGTTCAAGAAGACCTAATTGCAGCTGGCAATCTCAATGATAAACTGTAAATTTTGAATCAGATGCGATTCACTAAATATTTGTAAAACAAAATAGCAATCGGTTAATATATATTCAGGTCCCCTCTAAATCATAGCAATTGCAAATGGCATATGATGTACACAATTTTTCCACCCAGAAAGCAACATAACTCACGAAACATATCATTTAAGACAAAGATCTTATCAAAACCAACTATACAAATTAAAGATAACACTTCTTCACAAAGGGCGTGAAATTGCGTCTTCTAGGCTTGGGAGTTGTTTTTTTTATTATTTATATATGAAGACATCTTTTCTTTGGGCTGAGGCGCTGGATCCGATACTTTTAGATACTGTTGCATAATGCAGTGCATAACTACTAAAAGACCTGCAGAAAAATTGACAACTTTATGTTGTGAAGCTAACCAATAAAAAATATGTCAAAAGAAAGTAGTTATTGGAAAATGATTATTCTGATTAGCCACGTTATTGAGCTGGTGTGTTTTGAGGATTGGATCTTTAAAGGCCATTTCTCGAAAATTTATATTTTTAATATTAAATATACCTTTTCAACTTACATTTGTAATAGGAAACTCGAATTTGCAGGAGTAGCAAACTTGCATCAAGAGAAAATATTTTTAGCTACAAAAATAGTACACATTTTTCAAAATCGATGTTTCAGTGTTATTATGATTGATAGATCTGTAAGCTGTAAAATTTTCATAAGCCTAACTTCAATAGATTAAGAGAATTAGACTCAAACATTTAACATTGGCAGGATAGGGCATTCCGTATCCCTTTAAAGCACACAAATTCACTTTGTTCGCCGGTCGATTTGTGTGCAATTGCTACTGGCTTGTAACACGCGGGTGAGAGTCTCGCGGAGAGTGCGAAGAGGATTGGCAGCCGATGCGGCTCTGGAGCGGCAGAGCGGGTGGCGCCGGGGGCGGGGGGCGGCGCGGCGGCGCGCGCTTCCGTCCTTTTGTGCCCCTTCCGCCCGCCAGCACGCACCGCCCCACCCCACCCGGCCCCGCTCCCACGCGGCGCCGCTCCAGAGCTCCTCCCAGTGCACGTTCGGGGACAAAGGCACTTTCTTTTATTGAGGCAGTTGTCGTGAATAAAACTGTTTGCCACTAATGGGAGAGACATATAATCTGCGTACGTTGCTCCAGTATATCCACCTATCTCTTTTCACTGCAAACACTTGAATTTTGAATTATGGTATCAGAAATATTAGTAGGCAAATGTTCGCAAAATTTGACAACAATGAGTTTTCGTTTAGGAGTAACAGAATTGACTAAGGGCGTGCGTTCACTAAGGACGTGTTGACTTCATTTTATACTATTAATAAAACTATATTCTCGCGCCAACCCAATTTCTCTCCAAGAAGCTAACGTGTGCAGTACCTTGGCCACGTCAGCATTTGCACAACGGATCAAGGGAAACTACGAAAAAGCCGATCGTGATGAGGGACATACTAGCGGAACTTTTCCAACAAAAAATTGAAATTAATATAAAAACTATCCATGGAATAATAAGGAACTGACGTGATTATACATAATGTAGTATGTTATATAATTTCGACACTTCTAATGTTTTGTTTCCATTTATTTAGGGAGCGATTAACGGCAACCTGAAAGACGTTTTGTAAATAAAATACAATTTCAATAAATCACATTTCTATAATTCAAGTTTGCTACATCACAATCAATTCACCAATAATTTGAAATTTATACGTTCTATTCTTAGATTGAAGGTAAATAATTAAATTAACAAACCACTAAATATATTTCTTATGTTCATTGTGCATAGTGTAAACATAGTCACAGAACGGTTCAGTGAGAAATGATGTACACTACCTTATGAAACATGTAGGCACTTAGCAATAAGCTTTCGGGAAATGTGGCGATCGTCTACAGCGAGTACGCAACATCAGGGAGCCCAGAACGGAGGGGGGGGGCAGAGGACAGGTGGCGCGACTTGCCCCAGGCCCCGACTTAATTGGGGCCTCGAATTTCTTTTCATTCAAAAGAAATGAAAAATATATTTTAATCCAAATTAAACGCTATGCGTTATTTCTGATACACGGAGAAATGACTTCTGTTGATTAATTGGGGAGAGATAATTTTTTGTTTAAAATATGGGGCACCCTTGGACCAACTGTCCCGGGCCGCTGGGAACACTATCCGCCTGAAGTGACCCTTCACCCACTTGCATCGCACTCGCACGCCCCGGCTAGCTCCCTCGGCGTGGCTTCCTGCCCTTCACCCGGAAAACAACAGCACCGCGCCAACGTCCGCGTGACGTCACCCGGCTTCCGCGAGCAGAGTCATTTTGCAGCTAGGGAGGCGACATCGAAGTCAACGTTTTCAAAACATCCATGATTTTAGAAAGTCATTGATGTATTTAACGTAGATTGTTCAAGCCGATGTTTTTTTGACATCTATTTTTTGTGGTCGATGTTTTTAGGTGATCGATGTTTTTAGGTGATTGATATTTTTAGAATAAGAAAGGTCCATAAATGCAAAATTCTATAATAATTTTCGGATATGTAAATTGAATAAACTTCAGAAGTAAATAATAAAGGATGAAAAAAAATAAATAAAGTCTTCGTCAATAAAGAAGCCTATATTATATTTTAATTATCGAAACTGATAATTCAAGTTTTGTTAATTGTTCTGACGAGTTTTGACTTTGCCAATTTAATGCCAAT
>BOPP01000010.1:3703353-3733991 GCA_017312745.1 Gryllus bimaculatus | reverse complement strand
GCGTGGTTGCCCTCATCTAGCATCCACCTCCGATCGCTTTGTGCCTCGGCAGAGCACGAGCGAAACGTCGGCTATGCGGGGGAGGGCTCGGCAGCCGTCCGCTACCGCTGCCACCACCGCTGGAGCAGCCTGGCGGCGCACCGCGCAACCACCGCCGCCACCGCCAGCTTTGCAGCGCTCGGGCGGCCGACACCGCAACTCCGTGGTCGCCATGGATCAAAGGACTGTTTTTAGCCAGTACTTGTGGCCCGTACTTTCAAGTCTTTTATTTTGTTCAAACTTCACATTTGAAGTGTCCCAAACCGAAATCACCGCAGGCTCAGATTGAACTACCTACTCGTAGTATTGCATAACCCACGTTCATTCGTGAAGGGATCAATTTTCAACAATGATTTCTCATATTACATAATTTCGTTTCTTGGTTAAATCTATTACGTTAAAAACATTGAATTATTTTCACAATTAATCACATTTAAATACTTAGAATATCATACCTGTTATTTCTTAAACAAATATGTAGCTTAAATTAATTTATTATACTTAAATAAAAAATATATTAGTTTAGGTTATAACTTTTACATTTGAATTCTCATTTATTTATTTATTTTCATATTTATCACGCACTTTGACACGCATTCGTGACATGGCTACAACTCGCTCTACACTTTCTACTCTTACAACCACAATGCAGATCTACTAACAGCGTGAACACGCGTAACACGCGTAACACAGCGTAACACAGCGTAACACAGCGTAACACGCGTGAACATAAGACTAGAACAAATTTGCGAATGCTCGAAGTGGTCGTTCAAAACAGTGACTGTAGGCAACACCGCAGAACCTTCCAACGGTCCATCCGCGAAAGGAAAAACACATCACCACTACCAATCACGACTATAAGTGATTTTTTTGTATTAGATTATGACAATGAGTTCCCTTGCCTTCCCAATCCTCACTACCCCCTCCCCATTATCGACACGTCCACCCACAAACCAACGCCAACAGGCTAGCAAGCGCAAAGGAACAAAGAGACGTAGATTTGCGCAACCTGGCCCAGCAAAGTAAACACGGACATTCCCACAGAGCCCATCAAAAAGGCACTAATTTTAGCAGATGGTCATGAGCGACATATCTCCTCCCTGCTCAGTGGGAACTCCCATCCAATTTCTGTCACGAGTGTGCAATATATTGACAAACAATGTTTTGTACTATGTATTTCAATCTTACAATTAAATTTAATATCTTTCGAATTTTTAATAAGTTTTTCTGGTATCCACTAGTAAAGATTTAATTTGAAAATTTTGAAGTATCATGTTGGCAAAGCACAAGTCACTAAAAATTACTCCTGAAAATGCAATATACTTTTTCGATGAGAAAGTAAGCTAAAAACTCCATAACAAAGTAGCATTGTCTCGAAGCGAATCCAGAATTCCTTTAATTACTGAAAAAGTTGAAAAAGACAGGGGGTTACAGGTCCTCCGCTTCGAACAAGCAATAATTCTAGTTCACAATAGAATAAATAGTATTGAGACGGCGTGTTCTTCTGTTGCTCGAACGTAATATCCGGCGCCAACTACACGTCTGCTTGCTTAAGTTTCCCCCTCCAGGTGTCTTCCCAGCATAATACCGTCCCAGCCGGAAAAAGCACTATGCTCCCGATACTCGTGATAGTGCTGTGCACTTAAGCACTTGTAGAAGTGTATAGGTGTGTATTTGTGCAAGGGTGAGAGGGAAACGAAAATGGCATGCAGTCCCTGATATTGCTCAGGCAATCGCCTGGAGTTGATTGGAGAAACCACCGACCAGAGCAGCCGGTCGCTGCAAATGTCCTCCAGACATCGGCCGCATTCAATCCAACTATGTAGCTAGAATGGAAAATCCGCTTATCGGGACTTGAACCTAGGACCTCCCAGCCGGAGACCCTGCAGCGGCAACAGATGCTGAACTGAGCCGGCTCAGTACGTCTTGTGCCTCCAGAAGCACGAGGAGACGAGTTTTCGGGACGGACTAAGGGAAACACAGCCCATGGTCGCTGCTCGCCAGCCTCGTAGCCACACATCCACGGGGCACACGCACCACCAATCATCATGCAGCGGCCGTCACAACAGCACTTCAAACATCGATTTTGTGGACGGACACGAGATAGAAATGAATAAACCACGAAACAAACAACCTCGTCCGAACATGATGTTTATAAACATTCCTGAAACACAGAGTACAGAGAGCTTTGATCATTAGTGTAACACGCACACGGCTACTTGATGAAATTTCCATGTGAACTTTATGGTATTGTGTCCATATAATGACTATATATGGTCGTTAAGGACTTTTAATTAAATTATAAAATTAATTATTATAGAAGTCATAATATCTTTTATGATTAAAAATCATAAAATAAGAAAGAAATGCATAGCTTTAATTTTGAAAGTGTACGACAGGTTCGAACAAATTTCAACTTTGCCACTTTTCGCGCAAACAACTAATATTTTAATATAATAATGTATATGGAATGCTCTAGTATTCAGGATTAGACTGCATTATAATAGAACTGTCGTCCTAAAATATTAAAGTAAAAGGACTAAAATTGGAAGAGCTGACACAATAGCGAGAATGATTGAAGAATATCAGTTTCGTTGAAAACCCTGTGAACTCTTCAGGACAGGTCTTCTCAACTCAGCGGCTTCGCGAGCCGGCCGAGGCGATCCCGGCGCAGGAGCCCAGAAATTCGCTCGCGAGCTGCGAGTGTCGAGGAGGGGATGGACGTCACCCAGCGCAGGGGAAATGGTTTCGGGAGGGGTGGGGGGTGCGGCGCGGTTGAACATCGGCTCCGAAGCGAATGACAGAGGCAACGTGAACATCTTTCGCTTTCCTGCCTTCGAATGGGGCAGTGCTCTCAAACACGCAAGACGACGGAAATAGAATTCAAAAACAATATAATAGGTTTAGTGATTTAAAGACCATGATTAGAGGTATTGAACTTCTTGCAAATCCTTTTGCTGTGGACATTGTAAAAGCCGAGTAATAAAGCAGTGTGAAGTTGCATATTTGCAGACGTCACGCATCTAAAATGTTTTTTAGTAAAATCTTCATACGAACATTTTATTTGCTCTCATATCCCAGTTAGAATGTTTTTCAAAGCTGAACAATGCTTGAATATTGAAATTTGTATTTTAAGATTACACGTAAATTTATATTACACATCTTTAGTCGCCCATTTCGTGAAAAGACACCGCATACCCAGCAGCCCGTCCCCACTACAAACGACCCTCTCCTCACCTCTCGGCCACGAGCTCCGCTCCGAGACAGTTGGAGCGCCCGCGCTCGTCCGAGGCCTGTTGAGATCGCCCGGGTCACGCCCTAGTGCTGCTCCCGGTTGTTTGTATTTGGCCGAAAACCAATTTGTCAAGTGGGGTCAAGAACCCACCAACGTGGATCGCTAACAATATATTTGAGAAAGCCATTACTATTCATAGGAGCAAGTATTATCCACTTTGGGGTAACGGAACAACAAAACGAATTTTTCCTGTCAAAAAAAAGTGGTTTTTAGCTGCAGCATTACAAAACACTACTTTATAAGTAGTACACTTTGAAGTAAAAAAATCGTAAACAATTATTTATCAAAAGTAGTTCAATCTTTATACTTACAATATGTATGCTTACATACAATTACAATATGTATACTTATATACAGTATTTACTCGAAGATATTGCTTAACAATATGGTGTATGGATTTTCAAATTTCGCAAAAAGCAAAACTTCCCAACATTTCATGACTTTTTTTCAAACAATTAATTTTGAACGTAGAGATTTCTTTCTTCGTACAATCTACTATATAATATTAGGTATTTGCATCATTTCGTGCACAATAAAATTATTCATTGCATTCTCCTAATTTTGAGTTATATTTTTAGATATTTCAATTGCTGGCAGAGTAGTTTGTAGTTTGCAGGATGGAAGGTACGATATTTTATCGTTATGCCTTTTCCCAAGCATCACAAGTTGGTTGTATTCTGCTAGTTATTCGGAGATACGTTAAGATAAATGAAATTAGTCTTTATAATCGGGTGAATTGGGAGAGTAGTACTATTTTATGTTCGACTGTATAAACGTGACGAGGGTGTGGGGCTGGGGTGGGGATCACTCCGACGAAGCGGCTTGCCATCGCGTCGTGCCGCAGCTTTCCGGCGCTGCCGCGCCACGTGGCGGCCGCGGGGGCGGCGGCGGGGGCGGCGGAGGGCGGGGGCGGCGGGCGGCGCGGAGGCTGCGGCCGCCGCGAACGACGTGCCGCGCCCCGTGCACAGGCGGCGGCAGTGGCGCACCCGCCGGGACCAGCTGCCCTGCAACACGCACCCACGCATTGGCACACTCGACACCACACACACACACACACTTTACTATTCGCCCCGCTTGCTCTTGCTCTTCTACAGCTCAAACAGCAGGTCGCTGCAGTATTCCTTATTCCTAGATGCAGTATGGGATTGCAACCCTCAGACATTTTACTTCCTAGCCTTACTTCGAAAGAGAAGAAAGTATAGTAAACGTGCGACAAAAAATAGCGAATTTTCGACAGCAAATCTCGTATTGCCGGGTATTGGTAACGAAAAAGTGGATAAATGTTGTTCTTATATGTAGTAAATTACTTTCAGTTACTCTGACACTTGTCCATAGGGGGCGGAAACAACTTAACAGGTAGAGAGAGATAAGCCATCAACCTTGTACCGATTCCTCCGGACCAAACTTTTATTGAGTTACCCGGCTGTTATGACGCCCGGAGACGTAACTTCTGAAACTTGTCTTAACAGGGCCACACTAAATCCCAGGACCAATTGAACGAGACATATGCCAAGTTTAATGGAGATTTTGGTCGGCTCCTCTGTACCCACCAATCATCAGCACCGCCACCTCCTCCAGCCCTAAAAGGCCCCGTAGACGAGGAGGCAAAAGCGCTACTCTTACGCTAGGGAGCAAAACCTTTTCAAGAATGATCCAGCACTTTTTGCACACTGCATTAGAACGGGCATTGACTATACTAGTGTCGACCTACAGCCCTTTAACTGGGATGAGAATAAAGACCTGTACAAATCCATTTGAGGTAACATGCCTCCGATTTGGGTTTCCGAATTAAGATATGGTGACAAATTGTCGACACCTGAAAAATATCCAGACACAATTCTTCAGGCGGTGCAAGATTCCGCGAAACTAGTCACAGAAGTTGACGTAATTTGTAAAATTATCGCACAAAAATCGCTCAAATTTTTTCTTCACTTTTTTTCACGAATAGGACAAGGGATGATAAAAAAATGGCACAAGTAATTTACATTCAACTCCCAGGAATTTCGAAAATTGAAAAAGTTGAAAACAACATGAGACAGTGTTGTCAGGGCTCTTGTAACAACCGTTTAATTAACTCGTGACTTAGAATACTTTTGGAGGTAGGCATCGGTGCCGAAATGTCGCGAGAAGCAAATGGCCTGCAATGCATATTCTCTTGACCTGTTTACGAGCAGTCGTACTTTACTTCCCAACACAGAACTAATATGTTATCCACAGTCCAACGATCTCGCATAGCTCAAAGACAACAGCATTGTTGACCAGTAGATCGAAGGGTTCGGTGGATTTTCGACACTAGCTGCGTAGGTAGGTCGAGTTCACCCGCTGCCTGGAGGACAATTCTAGCGGCCGGCTACTCTCATCTCTCCACTTGCATTAGTTCACTGATCAATACCTGAAGACCGCCGGAGCAGGAACCAAAGAAACAGGTCACGCGCCGCACGGGATCTTTCCTTCCTCATCCGTGTCCCCTCCTCTTCCCGTACACAGACGAACACTTCTCTTCCATGCACGAGACCACAACGCCCGTCGAACGCTTACGGCTTATTGGACTGGGCCGGTGCCAGCTCGGGGGGTGGGGTTGGGTGGCTCCATTACCGAATTCTCTCTCTGCGCCAAAGGGCAGATACGCCCTTCCTCCGCTGCCACAGATGAGAAGCCGCCTCCTTCCGCCCACATTCGCCTCTCCGGGACAAAATTAGTTCACTTCGTCTTCACACATCTCAGCAGAGCTCGCCGTGGGATTGGCTCCGTCTCCGCGCACAAGTCTTTCGCCATTGGGCCCTTGAGGCCATTGCAGGGCAGCTGGGAATGGCTAATCAAGATTGTGAAATTTTGCGTGTTCTAGCCCTATTTGATGCAGCAATCGTTGTAAATCTGGCGCAACGGGCAGTGTTGGTGCAGAGAGGTGTCCTGTTGCGTATCATTCAAGCAATTACAATTAATTCGGCTTTCAACATTTTGTTGAGAGCAGCTCTGGTTCGCTGGTTTTTGAAAAATACAAAACTGAGCCCTTACCCTTCGTCTGTGCAATTATCATTTGCTCTCCCAATCATGCTACTTTGAAGTTTGTAAAAAACTCCGATTGTTTTGTAGAAACACTGTTCAATCTGATTTCGCAGAAAAAAAGTTTGAGGACGGAGTTCTGTGTTATCAATTTACAAAGGTATCATGTTAAAAAAAAATATTTTAATTTGTTAGCGGTGTAATCTTTTAGTGTTACAATACTTTAATAAAGGTTTCCTGCAAAGTTAAACATTCAGTTAAATCAAAAGCTTTTTTTCGTACACCTTCGGCGCTCGAGTGTTCTAAAGTAGCATGCGCGATCACGAGGCTTTTTTTTTGTCGCCGACGAACTTCCTTCCGTGTTCGTAATATTACAGTTTCTTTTAATAGCGAGTCATGGTGGGCGGATTTATTAAATAACATCACATATCAAATAGACATTATACTGAATAACAAAATTAATTTAATTAAAAGTATTTTAACCGTTTTACCTCAGAAAAACAATGGACATTCTCATTTCAAAATCCGTCAATCTCCAAGATATAATAGTAACGCAATGGAAGAAAACTAAATTAAAACGAATGTATTAAGATCTCTTTTAGAAAATGAAACAATACGAAATAAGCAAACTTCTCAAAGAATGAACTACCTGCAATTCCAAACACATCTTAGTTTGGAACTCGGTTTATTTTCAAAAAATTTTAAAATTCAGGAATACCATAAATTTATAGTATCAATATAATCTTAACATTCTTCCAATAACATTACACCGTATGTTCTGTATCGTCATGTTCACTGCATAAAATAAGCAAAAAATTTCCCTTTATGAATGATACTTATACGAATAATTCTCTCACACTTATTGAGCTCAATATGCGTATAATTATTATTATACTATTCATATGATCATTAAATATTGTTATTAATTATATTAGAACTACAGACATTTGACGCATAGAACGATGACTAGTGATCGTGGTAACTCATCACGAATTTGGCGCGAATGCAGTTTTGTTTCGAGAAAAAGTTATCACACCCTATGTGTAGAATATCTGGTCTCTCACCATGCGGGGTACAAGCGAATGAACGTTTATGTTTTAAACGCAGCATTTTTATCGCCTACGCGATCACAGGAACTTTAACAAAGATTTAGATAATTTGCACTTGCCTCTAATAACAGTTTCATTACTTGTTAATAACCTTCAGTTCTTTGCTACTATCAATTTAAATTTGTGAGTAAAATGTGTAGCAAATGGTTTACACTGATCGTAACATCTCTGCAACGCTAACAAGGAGATATCCATTTTACAAAATAAGAGTTCATTTCAAATTGTGGTACAATCGAAGAAAAGCGGAATGATATAAAACATGATTTGTGAAATTATCAATACATTAACAACTGGTGAACATATTTAGCGTGAACATCGAGTGCAGTGTGTGAAGTTATTTTTGAGAATGTAGCCTGAACGTCAATACACGTCCCCACAGACTTCAATTGCTTCCGTATAATATCAAAAACAGCGCGCACCAAGTCATAGTATCACTGATTTTACCAGATTTTTATTTCAAATCAATGGTAAGAAGTTCTCTGTAAACGTTAGTAGAATTTTCGCGGGTACGCAACGAATATGGTAGCCGTGCTACAACAGAACACATTTTCTTCTATTAATAATAACGGATATACAATATTATAATATCACATGAACCTGCAAAAGTTTCCAACCATTTCTTTTCTCCGCGTCAAAATTCGAAATCAACTTTCGAGTCAACACGCCAAGCACGTTACCGCTTCACCACAACTCGCATGGCTGTACTCAGCTTTCCTGAGGCTTAAAAAACCATTTCCTGGTATTATTTCTAACATGCAATATCCGAAAATTCGGAGAGATCAAGCCAAATGATATAATCGCAATTTCTTTAAGCACCCTGTCCTACCCGAGATAAAAAAAAGAGAAAAAAAATAAATTGCCACTTTAAGCATTAATTATGCCCAATATACTAGCTTTTTCAAAAACATTGTACACAACTGAATTTAAAGATCCAATTTTACATTCTAGCATTATATTTACGTAATACTCTCGTATTGTAATGCTGCGGGAAATAACGGCCATTCTTCGACAGAAAAAACTCTCACAGCTGGGCCCTCGGAACGAAAAAGCGAATAAATAGTGTTCCCGTTTGTAACAACTTCTTATAAAGTGTGGGCAGTCAGTATCTATGTTTAATGATACCTTCTTATCGAAAAATCTATTTACGGTAAAACGCCTGACAGCCTTTTTGGGTAAACATTACATGATATTTCCCAATCGATCTGAATAATGTCGCGGCCCCTTGAATTTGAAACCGAAATCATTTTGGAGGGATACTTTACATGAAGCCCCTAGAACATACAAAAAAAGCACACAATTTGATTGTTCTCGGATAGCGTAAAGAACGCTTCCTTTAAATTCATGTTGGAGTATTAATTTGGAGAAAATAGGCGGTTTTGGGACTAGCATCCCACAGACGGATGGACGGACGTACAGACAAACGTTTTTTTTGTTAATCGATTTTTCCGATATCAAGGACCCACAAAACATGGAACTCGGGTACAAGACGCTTTAGAGGATTTTTTCAATATTTAGCTACTCGATTTATCCACATTTTCCTTACCAGGGCCCGGCAATATGACTTTCTAGAACAAATTCGTCGCTTTCCATACATAACAATACTTTCTCTTCGTACGAAGTAAAGGCGAGAAGAAAAAAGGAGGCTGCGTATGCGAAAGGCATGCCTCGCCTGTGGGGCGGCTCCGCGCGGGCCGGGCCCGTTCACAGCTGAGCGTGCACGCGGAGCTCGCGTGCCGTGGGGGGAAGAGGGCGCGTGCGCGCGTGGCTGAGCCGTGTCCACGGCCATGCACTTGCGAGCAAGCCGCCCGCCTCGCGCGCTCAAGTCGCCTGATGCCACAGCGGCGTTTCGCTTCCCCTCAGATTCGGGCGACTGACAAGGATGACACGCAACGAAACACAAGGGGGCCACGCTCGCCCTCAAAATTTTCACAATAATGTCGTAGCGTTCGAAAATAAAATATTTTATTTCCGTAAATTGTCCCAACCCCTCATTTTCCCCCTTTTTCTGCTGTTAATTTGAGAAATTGCTACATGACATTCGCAGAATTCGCGTTCCAATCCATTTGATGCGTTAATGGTTTAACATAAAATAAAATGAATTCATTCATTGGATTATTAAAGTGTTCTGATCTTTAACTTGTAACATATGTCATTTGTAAATACAAATTTTAATAAAATAGAGGTGCTACGACAGCACTTCCATTGTGACACTATTGGTTACGTTACTAGAAATAGTTACGTAATATTAAAATAATGCAATTTCTGTCGTACTAGCACCTCACCTATATTGTGTTTTATTTCATTTCTTCACAAAATGTCTATCTTGGCGGCCTTTTCGAAAACCTAGTCTTTGTTTAATCAGTAAGTTGTACCTTATGTAAGTTTAATGTAACATGGCTTAGGTCTTCGTGAAAGTAACTAAGTACCGAATTTTCATGGTTCGAAGTCATAACTAGCGGTGCTACAAGATCATATACTTTCAAGTTCTATTAGAAACAGTTACGTAATAATAAAATACTGCAATTTTTCCCTCATAGAACCTCAGCTGTTGCTTGAAAAAGTCCAATTTAACAAATTCACACGAAGCGCCGCCCGTGCATTTCTGCTTTTATTTGAATTGTCAGGAAGAGAAGTCACTTCTTACTTTTACAAACGACATCACCCAGATCGATTAGGAAATATCAACTTTCGTGAAATCCTGCCAACGGTTTAGCCGCTGGCAATATTCGGAGACCGACAGGGACAGACAGGCGCTTTGCCGTCAATCGATGTATCAATAACCCAGAAAACATGGATTCTGACTACACAACGTGTGCTAGAGGAAGTCATATTCTACATGCAGGGACAAGATTTATCCACTTTCACCGATACCAAGGCTCGGCAATAGCTTTTCTGTTGACATTTCGCTGTTTTTCCCCCACTGCAATACAATATTTTCTCTGCACTGCGTAAACAGTAGCGGGGAAGTAAATGTGGAACCAGAGATGCAGTTGGCACCCAAGTGGTTTTAGGCTCAGCCTGCCTATGGGAAGGGGGCATCTCGAAAAAACTTTTCTTTGAGAATTTGTTTGCTCAAGCACTACTACAAACTCCGATTGATTTAATTAGTTTCCTGGCGCGTTACCTGCTAGGGTTTTTAGCTCCGTAAGTGAAGTGACAGTTTTACCGATGGAGGCGGTGGTGATCTTTTCCCACTGGCTGGCGAATTCCGGTTCCGACATACACGTCGACTTGCGGAGCTTTCTCCAGCCAGGCATTTCTCGCCAGCTGGGCACCGCCTCAGCCAGGACAAGCGTAAGATCCCAACAAGTGTGTTTCTGTAGTACATGTGTTTCTAAGAAAGGGGTGAGGATAGAAAAGGGAAGAGGAAGGAAAAATCGTGAGTGGTTCGTGGCCTGTTTGTTAGAGAACTGCTCCGGCACGCCTGATGTTGATTGGAGAAACCACGGAAAACTATCGATCAGAGAAACCGGCCGTGCAAAGTAATAAGCGACATAAAAACGTACAGAGCTCGGAGGTCCTGCATATGCATGCCAGGATTTATAGACATTTACTACTAACCCTGAGCAACTCCAAACTTCACACATTGCCTCTCTAGCCTTAGAAACTTGTCACCGGCACTGTCCTCCATGTTTATCACAACCGCTATTCCTTGCCACTGTAACGTACATCATTTACTCTCGCGGTAGTACGATGACCAATGCCACTCCCTTCTCACACACACCTCCCGGAGTTCTAGCGGTGCCCTTCAGTATTCTTTTACCAAATGCAGTAACGATGTGTTCTAATTTAGACTGAAATGAAATTGTTCCCGCGTTAATAGTAAAGCTAAAACACGAAAACCACAAAATTCCTTTTTTTAATGTACTTGTTTATTATAAGGTTAATTAGCGGAAGGGTACATTTAACAAACGTACCCCTAATAAAGAAGTATGAACGTTTTTGTTTCAGGAAAATGTTATTGTCGACTGGACTAATTATTTATCTGGCCGAAGTACTTGCTTTTCCATTCAATACACACCTACCTTCTGGAAATGCTAGTTAACCCCAAAATAATAATTATGGTATCTTATCTATTAGCTCGAAATATTTATTACTAATGTCCCAGAGAAGATAACACACTAAATAACAAACTAGAATACCACTTTTGATAATCAATATGAAGAAAATATTAAATTGTAATATGATAATTACTAATACTAAAATTGAATAAAGAGAAGACGGCAGAGCGACTTCTTGGTTTCCATCATCAGTTCGATAGAATTATGACCTGAAAAATATGCCCCGCAATCGATCATAAAGTTCAAAATCCCACAGTTGCAGGTGAAAGTAGCCGGATTTTGCCATCGCTCATCTGATTTCCTCTTGTAACACGCTCTCCTAAACAACATAATTCTTGGGATCCGAGTGAATGAGTGTTTATCACGCCTCTAAAATGCTAAATATAATCTCAAGATGATATTGCTGCACAAAGATTTAATGTAGCTATTACATTCGTCAGTAGGTTTATACAGCCGGGAAGCAAGTATACCTTGGTGAAATTGGTGTTCAGGAATTAGAATTAACAAGGAAGAGGAGCAGAGTTATAGAAAAAAGGGAGCACGGCAAAATGAGGATATGGAGGATCACACGGAATCAGAGAACAAGTTCCTTTGCTCTGCAGATGAAAGAAGATGAAGTTAACTCATGATTAGCTGAAGCCAAGAGAAATATAAAATAGATGCCGTGTACTATTACTGATGTTAGTGTAGCGAAGGAACTACTTGAATAGTACAATAATTGGTCTGCCTGGATTAAGAATGTAACTGACAAAATCACAATTACATCCGTACAGCACATAAAATAAATGTCTGGAGAACAGTAAAATTGTATTAAAGAAAACGTTGTCCAAATGGGTATTGTCAAATAGAGAATGGATTGTATCCCTGCGAGCCACATAGTTTTTCTGATTTAGTAATTTTTAGAATGACCAAAGAAATGTAACATTATATACTTATAATATTAAAATCTAGTAATAATGTAACTAATAGTTTGTTTCACCTTATATCGATTCACTTTCTCATTTTGTTCTTTTATTGTGTTTCTTTCTCTCTTTTTTTACTCAGTTCCTACGTAAAAGCAAATCCATTGCCTCTCAATTATTTTTATTGTTATTTGTTTAACTGTGTAAGAAGGTAATGCTGGATAAATATTTCTTATTAATAATAAAATTATTACTTTCAGGGAAATTATGAAAATAAATCCAAGAGAAGGAGATAAAAGGCCTCGAAAAGAATGTGGAAAAAATTTGATTCTGCAGTTTTTAAATTGGTCAAAAAATGGACAAAATGCAATGAAGCGTACATTGAAATAAGTTGTGAATTTTTTCATTTCAGATCACGTACTGATAGTTTTGTATTTTTGAAGAAAATAAATTTTTGTGTATTAATAAACATAAAATATTTATTTATAATTAAAATATTTATTTCGGAACATGAGGGTGATTCGGACGCGTCAACAAACATCGGCCATCAGTGCCGTAAGTGTAGTGCACGTTTTTGATCGCTGGAGGCGGTCATCTCCCATTGGATGGAAAAATGTTGCGACGATCCGAAAGAAAGTCCGCGCGCGGTCACTGGCCCGTTTGTCAGAGTCAGCCCCTGTCTGGTGTAGATTGGAGAAACCACGGACGACACCGACCCGAGCAACAGACCGCTAGAATGTTCCTCCACAAAGAGGCTGAATTCGATCTAGCTGTGAAATGTCGAATCCTGCCACCGTCGGGTCTCGAAACTTTCGATCTCTCAATCAATAACGCTGCTGACGCAACGAAGATGCCGTTGAGCTATGGTTCT
Organism: Gryllus bimaculatus; assembly: GCA_017312745.1. Taxonomy (NCBI): domain Eukaryota; kingdom Metazoa; phylum Arthropoda; class Insecta; order Orthoptera; family Gryllidae; genus Gryllus; species Gryllus bimaculatus. The sequence goes on along the minus strand of BOPP01000010.1, from coordinate 3,720,711 downwards.
GACTGTGGATAAAATATTAGTCTCCCTTCGAAAATACAAAAATTTGACTGCTCGTAAACACGTTAAGAGGCCACACACTAGAGAACACAAATGCTTCTCGCCACCTCTCGGCACCGATGCCTACTCGAAAAGTTTTGTAAATCGTAAGTTACTTAAACTAATGGTGCTGCAAGAGCATTCACACAACCCCAGGATCTCCCGGTCAGAGGCAAAGCACGACAGCAATCGATGTCCTGAGCCACCTCTCTGGTCACTTCATGGGCGCAGGGGAATTGGGGCTCTTGTTCGCCACTACTTTGCGCGCCATTAACGGGATCCTGTCCCGACAGCCCCCACACGCTGTCGCGAGACACCTTCGCTGTGCCCTTGCTCGACCGTCATAGGAGTCGCGGAGATGTTCGTCACGGCTACACGCGACGTTTCCCCTCCGCACTCCGCGATATCTAGAGCTGCGTCTCGCTCGGCGCTGCCCGGCGGAGACACCTCTCCTGCCTCGGCACGCACACGCACTCCCTCGAAAGTGGCAACTGGCACGACAATTTCGGCGTATAGGAGTACTAAAGAACCGAAAATATATAATACCCGACATTTTATTACCCCAACATGCCCCGACATACTATTAACCCAACACGCTAAGAAAATGAAAGACAAGAAGAAAATCATCAAACAAAATTTCTTGTGCTTTGCAAGTTCAAATTAAAGATTATTTAAAAATATTTTACAGTTGAGTGACTTGTTCATTTTACGGCATACAAATTTCTAACTTAAAAAAAAAGATTTTAATCTACACTTTTTAATGTATACATGAAAAAGAGTAAATTAAAATCATTTGTTTGTGATTTAAGGTCACACCAACATCTATGTCATTAGCGACCACTATTGAGTTTTACGTTACTGTTATTATGAAAAGGACGTGATATGGTACTGATAGGGGGATTAAAATCGTTGTGTATTTTTTTTATTACAATATTTGCTTTAATAATCGTCATTCTGAGAATCAAGACATGTAAATGTCGGAATGAAGTATAATAAAGAGCGTTTTACTAATTTACTCGGAGTTGGGAACGATCAAAACGCGTGTTCTTCCAGAATTCTTGCAGAATAATCTAGAGGGAAGCAGCTAAAAATTGTGCCTTACAAGAGCAATCGAATGAGCTATTAATCACCTGTGGAAACCACAATTCACCTACAACGCAATTGAGTTGCTTAAAAACCGAGACCCTCGTTTCCCAGAAATCTCTCAGAACTTTGTGGATGGACTCCCTAAAATGACGAGTTCCCCAGGAGAGCGAGGCGCGTCACATGACAGCGCGTTCCTCACGATTGATGAACCGGCAGGGGGTCGGAGCGCCGTCGGGGACGGAGGTTAATTTGTTATTAGGCAAGGACGGGGCGGCAGGGAGCAAAAAGGGGATGCTGCGGCGGCGAGTGAATGGAGCGGTCGCGGAGGAGGGAAGGTCTATTGGCGGAGGGAAGGTGGCTGCGCGCGCGGGGTCAAGGCTGTTCGCGCAGCTGCTATCGACCGGAGCGGAGCGGAGCGGAGCGCAGCCCGGCCCAGCCCTGGCCCTCGCCCTCGCCCTGGCCATGAATAAACTGCGTCCGCGAGGCGCATCGACCGGGCCGCGCGCTCCATTCATATCCGCACGCGCACGCACACGCATCGCTCATTAATAAAACTGTCATTGACTCATCACGCCTCCGCCAACCGACACACCAACCACGCGACTGTTTTCCACACGCCCCACCCCCGTGCGTGTACTGCTCACTCACTCGCGCGCTCTCACGTCACTTGCATCACTCGCTCATTAATTCACTAACTCTGCCATGTCAATCAAGAGTCCTTCAAAATCTCTCTCGCTTTTCGAGATCGCCTGTGCAATACTACATATTATTCTAAAATTCCTCGCTTCCTTTTGAGGTTTTAGATTATTGGACACCTGTCTACTACAACACCTGAACGGCTTGCCGTTTCCTATTTTTCTCACCACAACGGTAGCATGTGGTAAATGAAAAAAAGAAGTGTAATATATTGAAAAACACGATACGAAAGATTCCTCAGGGCAACCCGCAGGGGCAGCGTGGCGGGGCACGCTTCGTGGATGGTGCGGTGAGGAGCCTTCGCCTGCTCCCGCGGCGCCGCAAAAGTCTACCGCCAATTGTCAACCCTCTTCCTTGAAAGCGCTTCTTTGCACATCATCACTTTGCCTATCGCTCATTTGCAACTTCAAAAATACTTCCTCCACAAACAGCTATACTTTTTTAATTAATTATTAAATCTCACTTTGAAGTAGAGTATTTTCTACCACGGAGATGTTTGTGGGGAAAAATACTAAACACTATTGTGTTCCCACAGATACATCTTCGTTGAAGAAAATACTCTACATCGACATGTTCGTAGGCTTCCGCGACCGGAGTCGATGCATTCTTGGCTATCCGGGATGAGCCGCGTCTCGGTCAACTGTGCTGACGTTTCGGCCATCTTGCTGTGGCCTTGTGATAGCTCTGAAGAAGGCCACAGCAAGATGGATGAAACGTCAGCACAGTTTACCGAGACGCGGCTCATCCCTGATAGCCAAGAATGCACTCTCCATGGACGCCATACGATGAGAAAGTTTATTATTTATTTGGTTAAACGTCGCTTCTTAAGGTTTTACCAAGAAGATAGCGGGAGTTTCTATTTCTTTTATTCAAGAGCAGCTAATTCCCAGTCGTCAGTCTTCGGCGACTGGCCCTGTGTTCCCGTGGGGCGAGTGGCCACGGGATGGAAGACTCCTCTCCCGCGGATAAATAGAACGAGAGGCGATGGGGCCGCGCCCATCGATCAAGAAGCCATCCATCACGCGGCCCGCCCTCCGCCCGCCTCTCTTGCGCTATCCACGCAGGGGGCGGCCTTGGACGGGGCGAGTTAAGTCGGCTGCAAACACCAACGCGTTTCTGCGCTTTTTTAAATGTAATCACAGAAAAGTAAATCTAATTTAAACGTAAAACGTGTTTGCATTGCAAACTGCACTCAAGATATGTTTAACGTTAGATTCTAAACCTAACTGTTGCCAATAGAAGTATCCCTCTTTTGAGAATTACATTAACATTGAAGTCCACCAATGTGTAGTAATCGAACACCCATCACAGTGATTCCAATTCACAAACCTTGTACATGCATGCCTTTGAGACAAATGAGTACGCGCGCGGAATACAGACCACAATCACTTTAACTATTTAATGCATACCAACTTACCTATGAACAACAATGTCACTGGAAATATTATATTACCTAACCTTACAAAAAATAGAAGATCTAATAAAATTTACTTCGCCAATGTGATCGATATATTTGCAGTTACAAGCTTGACAAGTGCTCCTTTTTAATTATAAAAAACAATTGAAAGGAAGTGTTGAACTCTTGTACTATTTTTTTTTCTTATTTGTCGGGTTTATTTTTCGGGGGGAGCGCCAAAAAGTGGGAAGCCGGTCCTCGCCTGAGCGAACGCCCTAGTGAGGAGGTGGCGCCGTGACCCTCGAGAGCCCACGATGTAGGGGTCGGGGTGACAGGAAACCGTTTCCAGCTAGACCCTCCTGCGACGGTGCAGGAGCACCGGCGCGAATAAAAAATTATCCACGATTGCACGCGCACCAATTGAAGTGGGTCTCCTGCCAGCAATTTACCATACAAGATACCTCTATACGTCCGTAAAAGTTCTTAATGATTGAAAGAGCTAAGTGAAAGAGTCGAAAACATTAGTAATGGTATGTGCATATTCACCTCGGGTTACACGCAAACGCATGCGCAAAACTTTTCAGTCACCGTATTTGACTGAACTTCGTTTATTATTTTTTTTTCCGCTTATCGCAGCACTTTGCATGCGTCGGGAAACTACAATGTGTTGCTCCCACATTTTGGGAGTGCGCTGATGGATATAATGCGGAAATGCCGTTAGAGAAGTGAATGTCTGATCCCATGAAGTAGCGGTGCTTCTTCCTCCGCTGGACGGGGCCGATCAGCGCCGACCTTCTCATTGGCGCGCGGGGGATTCCCCCTCCAGGTATCTTTCACCAGCGAGGCACCGCCCCTGCCGGGACAAGCTCTACTTTCCCGAAATGTGTCCCGGCACATGTGGTAGTGTAGTGCATGTAAGTGTAAGTAAAGGGTGAGGATAGAAGAAGAAGAGGAAGGAAAGATCGCGCGAGGTACGAGTCCCGTTTGTTAGAATACTGCTCCGGCATTTTGATCTGAGAAACCGGGAAAAAACCTCTAGACAGCGGCAGAATACGACTTAACTAGCTAGGTAGCGGCGAAAATCCCCATCATGTCGACTGAATCCATAGGACCTCCCAGAGAGGGCAGGCTAATACTGGCTCTGATGTAATTCAGCCGGTGCACTCGCACGAATTACACAACATTTTTGCAGTTGAGCAACCTCGCGTGATTGGGAGTCGTACGCCAAGTTCGATCAGCAATCGCCGCAGCGCCGACGCAACTCAGATCGCGTTGAAACAGTCGTGCCGGAGGCAAGAATAGACCCGCTACATCGAGTTAATGACCATTTAGTTTTATGGTAGTATTTTCTGCAAAAAGAGAACAAAACGAGTTCGTGGAGTCTCAAGTTTCTAAAACATTGTGGGCATGACATCACGCGCTGACGGACTAGTTTCCTGCTTGTTTCGGTCAACGTGCCAACGTGCGGAGCGCTACATGCGGAGCGCTTTTTTACAAATGGCGAACGCAACGGGATGAACGGGACGCGTGTGGAATCACTGTGATGCGTGTTCGATTAATACACATTGACAGACTTCAATGTAAATGTGATTCTCAAAAGAGAAGCTGTGTTGTAGACGATGATTCAGAAAGTCGTAAACATGAAGTTAGTTGAGTTGTTAGTTGAAAAATTGGCCGATTTCATAAGGCTGACTTGACTAGCTTTGTTTGCGCCTTTCCAAGTCAACGGCGAAACTGCGACCTTACGTCTCTGCGATGAACTTGAAGCACCCTCAAGTGGAGCCAACGCATAATTTTTCTATGCGTTTTAAACAGAAATTCGTCTGGATTCGCTTCCTTGGTGCATAAATAACAATTCTACTTAATATGTGTATTCGACACTTCCATTCAGACATATGCGTTAGCCGTTTGTCAAGAACTCGCAGGCGGGGCAGCGGCGTGGGCGGAGGGTGGGGTCGGGCGTGGGCGTGTGAGTGTGCGTGCGTGTGCGTGTGCACGCGGGGGCCGCGAGGCAGTCGCGCGGGGGCAGAGCGAGTGGCGTCATGGGCGGGCGGTTGGTGCAGGCGCTGGTGCTGGCGTTGACGCTGAGGTTCCAACTACTACAGGTAGAGGCGGACGCTGAGGCGCAGGTAGGCCAACCTCTCCAAGCAGCTAGTACTCCTTTTTCAGAGAGCTAATAGGAACCACGAAAGGTTGTCTTTCCTTCACTATAAGCACTGACGATTCATCATAAGCGCAAAACGCTTTCCATCAGGGCACGACTACAAAGGTGAGAAAATTATTAGATTGGAGAACATATCCACATAAAAAGTACATATTTTGTTAATCCGTTCTTTGTGCGTTTCAATACACATTAATATTGTATTGATTGCACTAAAACAGCACTGTTCTACTAGCTTTGGAAAGTTTAGTATGAAAAATTTACTTTTTATAACATTATTATTATTATTATTATGCCACATTTTATTGAGCTGGTTAACTAGTTGTTCCCAGTTGTAATTTCGAATGACTTCAATATTTGCTTCGCAAATGACTACAAATCCTTTGAGGATTCCTATCCCAACTGTTTTCAGACCAAGGGAATAAATTCACATTATTTTTACACAATAATTTTTGAATTGACGTGGCTTAATGGCATGGTGCCCCATCGTACGTAAAGACAAAACCTGTTAGGAAACCACTACTGTAACCCGAGTAAAATTTGTATTTCTGGAACTTTTTATATTGACGCTGATTCAAGATGTTTCACATAACAATCTGCCAGTAACCTGAACTAATGATACTACACCACACCGGCTTCAAAGTGAACGAAACAAAATATTCAACAGACATCTGCTTCTCGGTCTAATAACTCTGCAACAATGATCAAATACGTTTCAGTAGACATTCTGGACATTACTATATTTATATTTCATATTCTTTATCAGAGAGAAATTCAAAAAGTAAACATTGAGCTTTTTCATAAAATTTCCCATTCAAAAATCATTTCGATAACCCAAATTTGAATAAATATGAAGGGAATATTTGATAATTTTGTAACTTATCTTTAACGTTTCATTTCAAGTTTGTGTGTTTTACTAACTATTTTATTACAAACGCATTTCAAATGCCTTCCTCGTTCTTCGCTTCTTCACACAGAATTTAATACATGCCAATCAACTGAAGAATCAACTTTAAATCCCCACGATTTTAATATAATCCGTCTCTCAAATTTATTATCAATCTTTTATTTTCTGCCAAGGATTAGTGTAATAGCAAATATTTTTTCCTCTCTTTCAGCATTAAGACACTTTTTCGGAAATTGTGAATTCCAAAATCCCAACAATTCCAATATACTAGCTGCCACAAATTGGATTAAGAAAAAAGCGAGTCGTATTACATGTTACGGGACTTTAAACTGGCATGTCAATAATACACAACTTATTACGGTTGAAAAATTATTATACTATAATCTCTTTGAAGTCAGATCAGTAAAACTATTTGGAAAATAACAAAAGTAGTATTATGACTGTCAGTGTTATTATGAATGACGACTGTCATTAATTTATTTAGTTATATCGGTTATGGTTCTATGTTTTCTTAACAGAATAGTTTTGTAAGTGCAAAATAATTAAATATCATTGCATATATTGTTGGGAATTATTACTTATTAAAACAGCCAAAAACATTAGTCAAATTAATGAACATTAAAAGATTAAAAAGGCGACGTTCCGAGGAAGGACATTCCTCTTTTCTTTCATTTCCAATCTTCGAAAAAACAATTAAAACATACGATATGAAATGTTTAATTAAGAGAATGTACGAAATACAAGTGTCGAACACACCTACTAGGGTTTCTACAAGTCTAAACCTCCTCAGACCCCGCGTAGCCTGTAGGATACATAGGTTATCTTTCGTTTATCATTTGTTCCTTACGATGTAACCTGGGTTACAATGAGTCTGAATTTTTGTGGATATTTTTAATAGGCAGATCAGTCATATTTTAGGGATGAATACAAAAGAAATATTAGATCGCATCAATGATGAGTCCTTGCCGACGATAATGATGACAAATCTTTCCTACTCCTTTCATGCCTTTTTCCCGGGGAGGTGAAAAATCGAGAATTGGAAAAATGAAGCTGAAATTGAGTATGATAAGCCTTTGCATTATCAACACATTTGGCAGTCGATACAATTTTTAGTACCTTTTGCCCTGGCGTCAGCTCCAGAAACCGTTCTTCGTACAGAAATGCTACCTTCTTTGTCCAGATTTCTTAAGTATGTGGGAAAAGAAATTGTTGCGTGAAAACCTCGATTCCTTTAATTTTGGAATTGCAGTAGCACACACAATTCTAAATACAGTTCCTGTCAGAAGACGACGATAATGGCAAAAATACACTTGGTAGGCGGTATCCAAGAATAAAAACTATTTCATTTGCCTGACGACAGTCTAGGTAAAAGAAAAGCAGATAATTTTCCCGAAATACCTAACACTATATTGTCTCGTTGCTGTATGACCAAGGCGCACTTGCCTCAAATGTCGCTTCATTTGTTCTTGTAAAGTGTTTCTGTGCCTGAACAAAAATAGATTTTTTTAAAAACTCTTTCATGAAAATAGTTACTCTTGTAATTTGGTTATATGTTTGTATTTTATGAATGTAAGTCTTAGTTAAGTCTTAATTCTTTGTCAGATTTACGATTTTTTAATACGTTTCACTTCACAATGTTTGTTATCGTATCAAAACTTGAGACCCGACGCAACTTATAGGTTACATTGCTGTTTTGAATTAAAAATTATTTTATGCGGAAATGGATTTCATTGCAATATTAGATATGACCTTGCCTCGCGAAAAACATAAAACTCTAATTTAAAATACCAGCCTTTGGGTCCGATTAGGTTAACAGACATCTCATGTAGATAGTTATTGTTAATTCGCAGCTAACCTAAAGATGAGGAGAATAGGAATGTTCCCGAAATGTACATTTTTAATAATTAGAAATTTATTAGTACTACCAATGTTACAGAATTATTTTAATTAATAATTGTTAGAACCAAAATATTCAATGTCGTTTAATTTTGGCGCATTTACAAAACTATTCTGTTAATAAAACATGGAACCGATATAACTGAATGGGGAGGGGGGAGGATACCGAGGTTACGTCACGCCTTTCTTCCCGACACAATAATCCTATCAATGGGTTGCCGTGTGGGAGAAAGGAGCATCTCGCCCTCCGCTGGGCCTCACGTTCCCTAGGGCCCGCTCCGCCGGAATCTCGTTTCAAACGACGCAGCTGCCACCGCCGGCACGAGCCCAAAAGCCATTTCCAGGTGGCGTGCTGGTGATTACCCCCCACCCCATCCCACCCCACCCCCGCACTGTGCAATTTGCAAGTGAGATGGGCACAAGGAGCAAAGCGGAGGAAGCGGAAGTGACGAGGGCGCGCGGGAAGAGCGCCGCTTAACGCGCGCCATTCGATCCCCCCGCCAGGGCCACCGCAACCCGCTCGCAGCACTCACTTGGACGAACTGCTCCGGCGCAGCGACTTTTTTTGTTTCTTCTGCGCAGCACTAGTACGTCACGAACCACGTGATCACAACAAAAACCAGGCCAGACGTCGCTGGCTGCCACGCGGTATGGCTAGTGGTGGTAGAATTCAGCACTTTAAATTTTAAAACATCGCATTATGAAAACAAGGTTATAGCATTTTATAACATTATATAAATTACGATTTAGCATTGTGTAGCATTTATTAAAAGAATTGTTAAGGGAGGACTCTGAAATTTAAAAAAAAATTAACCTTTTTAGATTATCCCAATAAAAAATCAGGAAATCAGGCAAAGTAGTTTAATATTTCTCTATTTGTGAACTTCAACAAACATAAAGGCGTAACAAGTAATGCGAGCGCCATACAGCAGAGGTATCTGAGACGAGCCTGGGTGCTCAGGCTTCGAGGATCGGTTTATTTGATTTTATTATTTTTCCCGCGTTTTCTGTTAAATCTAAATAATGAATAAACATGGCCACTCGCAAAATTAAATGTTCCCAAAAATTTGTGTGTTTTTGTCGATGTCGCATTCCTAGTTACAGAGCGAACACGAAGGGGAAAAAAATGCACTCAGCAATTACATCGCAGATCGACGACCGTTTCGCACTTTGTACGTGATTTCGCATTTTGCGATCGGTTTCGCATTCTACGGCAGTGAAAGTTTCCAGAAATATACTGCATCGACTGTCGAACAAACAGATTAGTAATTTATCCAGCGGTAATTCTTTTTCCATTTGGTACTATTTCACATTTTTTGCAATTGCAAATCCACTATCTCTAGATACGGCGAGCAAGCACTGCCAGGCAGAAACGTTTTGAAAGAGGCATAAAGTGACAGGCAATTTCCAATGATGAGCATTCAAAAAGAATACGATGAATGTGTAGTTTACATAAAAAAGGAATATTAAAAAAACGCTTCATATAAGTGTTTCAATATCTTGTAACAAAGTGATGAGCCATTTTTGAGAAAATTTTGAAAATGTCCGGAGGGATTCATGTACAGTACACCCCTAAAGCTTATGAATGTTTTTCAAAAGGCCAGGCCAAATGAACAGGAGTTTCTTCAATTGGGAAAAAAAATCCTACCCATGGTTTAGGCGCTTGTGTTGTTCACATATACCGGACGGACGGACCTACGGACGGATTGAAAGAAACTACTTTTGCGGTATCAGGGGACTCCAAAACGTGTATTTTCGTTGAAATACCGAAATAGATTTTCCGCACATTACATAACTTTCCCTATACTACGTATATTACTCTATATAAACGTACGTATACTGGAAAGTAAAAATCGATTAACGAAATTGAAGAAGCGCCAAACTTATGTTTAACCTAATACTGTTGCTACCACATGTCACTACCTTATAAGCACAAGCGTTGTGCAAAAACTCCCTTTGAGCTTCACACAAGATTTGACGTTACGTTATTAATAACCGTTAACGTCACCCCTTTAGGTTAAGTGGCAAAGCTTTCTAATGACTGAAGCTGCGCGGCTTCTCGCCCATGTCGATCCATCATGCGACAGCCGCTAACGCAAATTTCGCCGTTGATATTATGTAACGTACACTATATTATACGTATATTCTAATTATAAGTAGCCTTTCGTTTTCCACTAATTGAAACTGTTCAAAAGCTTCTTTATTTTAAATGTGTAAATTCGCATGTTTTCCGCTGAAGCATTCTTTCAACACCAACAGCAAGCTGTCCATGACTTGAAGTCGTGGATAATTCATCTCACATTTTTTTGAGCCTAGAGTAATCCGAGAAAAAAACCCGAACATATCAAGTTTCGTTCACTCAAGTTATCAAAACGAACAACTGTCTTCGAAAAGTAATCGAAGTCGCTCCCGAGCAAACAGTCGGCATGGCATGTCAACCATATTTCGCAATATTTGCACAATTTTTTGTTCTTTTTTCTTTCAGTTTTTGCACAATTCGTTTCTCCGCTTATTTTTTAAAAAGCTTTATTATACGATAGATTTTTCGCGCAAATTCCCATACAGAAACTTCAAGATACCAAGCAAGAAGTATAAGAAGCCAAAACGTTTATACGGGCTACACGTTTTCTGCACGAGTTGCCAGCAATCGTCACCACGGACTCGATCGACACACAAATACTTTTTAAAGTATTAATGAAACACGGAGGGAAAAAAATAGTAAGGCCATCGCTAAAAGCATAATTGTGACTGAGGCGGTTTTAGAGTTTGCGCAGAAAAAACGATCCGAATATAGGCAGTCTTCGCTGCAATAGTGCGATTTATTAATTTCACATTTGCAATCTCACATTCGCCAAAAATTCGAGAACTTAATTCGCCAAGCCAATACCCAAACTCTCACGAATCTAACCTAATCTAACCACAAAATTGAAGAAGATGGTCTAACAGTAGTAACAAACTCGCTAGTGAACAATTTCGCTGCTAGAAGTTCTAGTCAAATTGTAAATTTCTGTATGTCTGTAAACCAAAATGGAATATGCTCAAAGACCACGCTGAAAACGTGCAGTCCGGACTGCACGATTCCTGGGGTCCAATCTGCACGAAAACTGAAGCGTGTGAAAAGGTCTTAACAATACGTGACACTTTCAAGAGGAGCATTTTTTAAAAATTCGTTGCATCTTTTTCGCAACACATCTCCTAGCCCCTCTAGGGCAGTGAGCATATTAATCTCTGGAATATTCCTCTGTTAAGTTTTTGCCTCGTCACGTCGCACTCAATGTCTTTTATCCCATTGAACCGGGCCTGGGCGCCTTTAGTATCTGTGGTTTCCAGACGGTCACCCATCCTGGAATTCGTTGTATCTCGAGTTGCTTAACCTCCGTGACTTCACGGAACGTACTTGTGCCAATCGGCCGACGCCGCCGGCCGCGAATCCATTTTGCTGTACTTTATTGCCTTCGCTCTTGCTGCTGCAGGGCGCGGGCGATGGCGCGGGCGATGACGAGGGCGAGTGCGCGTGGGCGGGGGCGCTGCCGGCCGAGCTGCAGGTGCAGCGCACGCCGCCTCTGCACTTCGCCACCGCCCACTCGCTGCACTTCCCCCCGCAGCTGGCGTGCGGCCGCCGCTGCCACTGCTTCCACGTGCGCTGGATGATACAGGTACCCACTTCCCTTTCACTTGCACAACGCACTCGAAAATGTACCTTTGTCGCGTGTTCGCATGTTTATTCTTGGAGGGCCTGCGCTATTTCCTGCTTAGGGTGAGTGAGGCAGGTTAAACCTTTGTCGGACACGTTTTAGGGATCCTTCAGACCGAAATGAGGAGGAAAGCTTACATTTCAGCGGCCGGAGTCGGTACGAACTACTTGGCTGCCCCTGACGTGCAGCGCCCTAGGAAATTATCTCGAAACGTTTGCAGTTGTGCATAGGATGCAGCATATCCCTGACAGCCAAGTAGTTATGAAAATGAGTCAACAACATTGGCTTTTACCCTACACGGGATTTCCCCCAGAACTGATATTCCCCGATCGAACAGGCCGAACTCCCAATAACTGGGAATAGTAGATCTTTAATTTTTGAGTAATTCATTACTAAAAATGTCTCTAATTTATCTATTTTTTCTTAAAAATTACTCCTAAGTTTTTATTTTCTCCCTCGAATACAGAACAGGTATAAATACGTTAAAAAACGTTTCATTGATACCTTTAAAATTTCATAATTTTCACAATTCCATTTTTTTGCACCATTACTATGCCTTCAATACAAATGCTAGATTTAACCTTTTTAACCCAAATTCAATGCTTCTTTTTAATGTTCCGTTTAATATTGTATCTTTAAATTTTTTATTATTGTCAGAAGGTTTCGTAAAATCTCGAGTCTTGACAATTTCCCCAATAATATATATCAAGATTTTCTTAAAGATGGATCAAAATTTCTTTTTTTTACCCTTTTCGTAACACAGCTCAAAACATTGAATTTGACGACCTATGCATTTTTCATTTTCATTATTTAAAAAAATTGAATATACCTATTTTTTATCAGTGCGCCTAGGAATCTGAACTGTTCAGTGACCATGTGATTATTAGTAAGCGCGCTCAGTGCAGAAAACTACCTTAACGATCTCCCGATCATAGTCTATGGAGAGAGCGGTAATGCTGACTCAGATTCCTCAGTCGGTCATTTTGTTGATTGTTGGAGCTTCAGTGGTGCAACGGTTAGCGTATCGGGCTGTTATATTACGCAAGTATATATATTAGATCGAAGCTGTGGGTTTTCAAGGGCGGGGGGAATCCTTCGTACGCCTTTCTTCCAAAAGGAAGTAAAGCCGGGTGTCCCCCGTTGTAGATTAACAGCATGTATTACATCCTGACGGCGAACAGAAGCCTGTGAAGACCGCAATTCATTGCCCGAGTGCTGAGGGTGCGCTGGTGTTGCAGGAGGGCGAGGGGGCGTGGCGCGCGGCGGACGCGGCGTGGGAGGCGCCGTGGGTGGCGGTGCGCGGCCTCCGCCCCAGCGCGCTCTACCGCGTCGCCGTCTGGCTGCGGCCCAAGGCGCACGCGGGCGCGTCGGCCCAGGACTGGGAGCGCCGCTGGTTCCGCGCGCTGCCCGCGCATCACCGCACCTGCCCCGGTACGTCACCCACACGGCGTTGCTCTGGGCTCCTCATAACAAAACGTTAGGCCTGTCATTTGGAAACGCTATTGTTTGCCTAGATTACTTAGCACGTCCAGAAAATAAGTGTTTCAACGTTGTGTATTAAATGCATTCGCATATTCAATGAATAAAGGAGCAGTTTGGAAACCATGTTTTGGATTGTCGAATTTGTGTTCTTGTATCAGCATAGATTTTCGCGTTTAACGCGCTGCGATTCGTAATGAGTTTTACAACAGATGGCTGAAATGTGTTAAAATGGAGAGAAATTACTGTATTATAATATTACATAACCGTTAGTGAGACACGAAAAAAACTGTTGTAGCAGCTCTAGTTTCTAAAATAAGATTTATCATTTCAACAAAACAATTCTTTCACATGTTGAATTAGAAAAGGGAATGCAAAACACACTCGCGATCTCCGCGAGCCTAAGACTGTTTTATTCCCACTTTTGTTCGATGTGTGTTTCTTCTTGTTTCATCTGCAAGGAACTGCACTGCAAGTGGCGGCGCAGCGGGCGCCGCTGGGGGCCGGCGATCAGCGGAACCGCGTCATGGAGCCTTCCACGTAGCGCATGTTGTGTCGACTGCGGTGGCGCTCGGCTGATTGATGTTCGCGGGCACTACGACCACAGTCTTTAGTCCATTAGCGCAGTTAATATTTTATACCAGCAGGTCGGGTGTTCCTCTTCGCTGACCTACAATTCGTCGTCCGAAGATTTCCTGATTCCAGTGTGTTGTGTCAACGGCGGTGGCGCTCGACTGATGGCGGCGACTGATGTTCGGCACTACGGCCACAGTCATAAGTCCCATTCGCAGTGGCATGTTTTTATACCAGCCGGTCGGGTGTTCCTCTTCGCTGACCTACAATTGCGTCGTCGAAGATTTCCTGATTCAGGTGTGTTTGTCAACGCGGTTGGCGTCGACTGATGTTCGCGGGCACTACGGCACAGTATTAGTCCATTAAGCGAGTTAATGTTTTTACGCCGCAGGTGGGGAAGTTGTTCTTCGCTGAACTCCAATTCGTCGTCGGGGAGGATTTCCTGGATCGCAGGGCCTGCCTTAATCTCCCGCGACGCGTGAGAGAGTGCGCACCGTCTCTTGTTGCAGTACGCAGCACGCGCAGTCGGCGGCTGCGCGTGCGCGCGCTCCGGGAGGCGGAGGCGGACGCGTCGGCGCGGGCGGGGGACGCCCGGGGCGGGCGGGTGGCAGTTGGAGGCGCGCTGGGCGCCCCGCTGCCCGACGTGCCGCCAAGCGCGCGCGTGTGGTGCTGGCGCGTGCCGCCGCCGCGTGGGCGCATGACCGCGGGGGGCGGTGGCCGCCGACGGGAGCCTCTTCGGCGCCACTGCATCGTGGCGCCGATGGGCCCCGGGCCAGCACTGCACTGCGCCTGCCCGCGCCCACACCGGGACCTGTCGTGCAAGGTGACGCAAACAAATAACGTCTGCAAGAGTGGCACACAATGTCGTTGGAAGAATTAATTTGAAAAAAGGAAGGAAAAAAAAGCAAAAGGGGGGGGGGGGGGATTGGATGGTTTTTGTCGTCAATATCACATTACTTAATTCGCCAAATTCAATTCCTCTAACGGCTTTCAATAATCCTTGTTTATTTCAAGGAAAGCGGTTACAAAGTGCTACTAAAACATCTCATAACTGGTCGAAGCATTGGATTATATCGGCAAACGAACACGACATAAATATAGCACAAAGACAAGAGTAATGTATCAACAATTCAAGAGGCAGCAAAAATATTGCAGCGGGAAAGGCGCTCGGATCTCTGGGTTTTTTAGGTAGAAACTTGAGACTCAAACATGTACTACCCTCCAACTCCTACTTCTCTTACACTACAGCAGGAGTTTTCCTAATTTTCTGCATTAATTCTGCATTAACCTTCCTGAAGACTTTCATATTTTTTTTGTATAATTACAGGCATACAAAGAAATAGTAATAGTAATAATAAAATTATCATAGTAATAGTTTAAGTATAAATAGTTAATAGTAATAGTAAAGTTAAATAATAATTAAGCCCTTACATTTTTTGGGTTATAATTAAGCAATAACAAAGTTATTAAAATTAATCAATAACTGCGAACGTAACTGCTTAAATGTATCAGTTAGATAAATAATATGAAGAAGGTTTTAAACGAATCACAAGGTTTAGCTTTTTTGTATCAGTGCTATTATTTTTGAACTTTCTAAAGATCAAAATTATCACGCAAAAGTATCAAATTTTATCACTAGTGTTTTGTAGCTATATAAGACGAAAAAATAAAATCAATATTTTAATTTTTTGTAAAAGCAAGGGATGTTTGATTTTCAACGACAAGTCGTCGGTAACTAACTATTTGCACATCGACCCCTTTTGATCATTATTGATCTTGTTTTAAACGTTATCGGGAGCACGCGGAGTTGGCAATCGCCCCCTGCTCTAAAGCGTGGGCGCGCGGATGTGAAAATTCAGATTTTGGGGCGCCTTTTTCACTAGATTTAAGACTTTTTGCCCTCTGCAACAGCACACGAAGCAGCGCTCAACTCCCCACACACTGAGTCGACAAGCATTCGGCGGCACTACTGCTCGTAGCCACAGGGAAATAATAGGATGTGGAAACACTGCTTTGTTCCGAACCAATTTGAGGGCTAGTTCTCCCTCAGATTTGGGATTTATGACTGCGTGCCCGAATACAATATCGTATTTTCGATTTAAACATTAACACGTTATTTTCTGCAATTATAATATTTATTTGCATACTTTTTAAATACAAAATGCTCTAATATGCGCTATGAACATTCTTATTTTCACATTAATATACATCTTCATATACTCTTAAATGGCATTTTTAACTTTGATAATTTTTTGAGTTTTTAGTTATTAGCATATGAACAACATATGTTGGTTGGATTTCACAAAATAATAATTGCATACGTTTCAAGCAAATATCTACATTATAATTATCTTTCAGTTGAA
Source organism: Gryllus bimaculatus (assembly GCA_017312745.1). Lineage (NCBI taxonomy): Eukaryota > Metazoa > Arthropoda > Insecta > Orthoptera > Gryllidae > Gryllus > Gryllus bimaculatus. The sequence goes on along the minus strand of BOPP01000010.1, from coordinate 3,704,423 downwards.
GGATAATTCTAAGTAGCGTATTCTTTAACACATTTTTCGTAATAATAATTTTGGGAACGCTGAGAGTTTTTATGCGATTGTAAAGTTTTCCTGTGTAATTTCTTTTCTGTGCCAAAAACTTTTCTACATATTATTTTGACTATCTTAAGCTTCGGAAAAGAAACAAAGTTATAATAAGGTTTAAATGAATCGCTACGAACTATCAACATTGAACAAAGCACTTTCAACCCAATTTACTTCGAATTCTTTATTTATTTTTGCTACTAACCGAACTATTAGAAGTACGAGTCATGTCTTAACAACGAAACGACGACAGGAAATCAGTTGGTCAAATTGCCGTCCATCTTTCCCAAGAGAGCCCTAAGTCGTTCACGCGTGTTCAATAACTGTGGCGAAACGCAGCTTCAAAATAGTTGGTAGTTTTTTAGAATGGCAGTTGACACAAACTATTCTTCACACTGTGGTCGAAGCTTTGGCGTTACCCGAGCGCGCCATATAGTCCGCCCATTTGAAGCAGCCATAAGAATAACTCTAAAGGTGGTAGATATTTTTGGGTGAAAGTCTAAATTTTTCTTCAAGTGCACAATAAAATTGAAATTAAAATGTATTTGCAATCGAGTTTAGCGGGCAAGCAAGATTGAAATATTAAATAGGTAAATCGTTGCATTTTTTGGAAGACGCGTGGAGTAACCCCGTTCTCATTTTTGCACTCCTTTCAATTACGAAGAAGAACCCTTGTTCACATTCTATCGAGAGCAGACCTAAGAGAGCTACGAAAGAGACAAATTCTACGAAGGCAACGTAACCGAACTGCAGCGCGGAGTGGGCAGTGAACAGCGCCCGCCGCCCTGTTGCAGGAGCGGACAATTCGCAGCAATTTTGACTGTAGGCAACAGCCATCACCCATATGAATGTAGCTTAGTACATGTAGCGTTCGCCCGACGCCTGTTAACTGTTTTAAAAATTTAGTTACATGGGTTGAAAATGTCTTTCATACTTCTATTTCTTATGCTAGCTTTCTTAAATATGTTCTTTCAGTATCTGGCTTGGACTTACCAACGAATGTAATA
>BOPP01000010.1:3686722-3703328 GCA_017312745.1 Gryllus bimaculatus | reverse complement strand
GCAGCCTCCTCTAATCTCCCTGCGACGCGTGAAGAGTTGCGCACGTCTCTTGTTGCAGGTACGTCAGCACCGCAGTTGCGGCGGCGCGCGTGCGCGCGCTGGGAGCGGAGGCGACGCTACGGCCGGCCGGGCGGACGCCCGGCGGGCGTGGCAGTGGAGCGCGCTGGGCGCCGCCGCTGCCCGACCTGTGCCGCAGCGCGCTGCTGGTGCTGGCGCGGGTGCCGCCCGCCGCGTGGCGCATGGAGGGGGGCGTGGCCGCCGACGGGAGCCTCTTCGGCGCCCTGCACTCGTGCGCCGACTGGCCCGGCCAGCACTGCCTGCGCCTGCCCGCGCCCCACAACCCGGACCTCGTACAGGTGACGAAACAAATAACGTCTGCAAAGTGCTCACAATAGTGGAGGGAAATCATCATGTCTGACGCCTCGTATTTTCAGAAATATCCCAAAAGTATATACTGGTGACTTTCCCAAAAAGCAAAAATCACGTTAAAAAAAATCACGTACGCAACTCGTACGAAGTGTCTTTGGAGCATTCATTTGAGGGAAAAAAAACAAACCCACAAGTCATCTCTTTGTACGTCACCATCACATTAGTATATTCGCCAAATTCACTTTTTCTAATGGTTACGTAAATAATTATTATTTCAGGGAAAGCGTTACAAAATGTTACTAATCATCCTCATAACTGCAATGTCATTGCACTATAATGTTGCCGCGTCAAAATAACCGCACCAGTCAAGAGTAATGTAGTCAACATTACTAGAGCAGCAAAATGATTGAAGGTTGAAGCAGGTGCTCGCTCTGGCTCGTATGTAGCAACTCAATGTAGCAATGTGTTGAGACTCCAACACAAGACACCATTACGTACTGCGCTTCCAACTCATTATTGCCCTAATGCAAAGTTTTAAACTTTTCTGCATTAACCCCATTCTAAAAAACGGTTGTTTCATAGACCCCTTCATTTTTTCTTTAATTAGGGCATACAAAATTATCATAATACAAATAACTGTACATAACAGCTTAATACATCAGTTAAATAATATGAACAAAGTTTCAAAGAACTGACAGGTTTATTTTTTGTATTAGTGCAACTATTTTTGAACTTGCAAAGATAAATTTTTGAAAACTAATAACAGATATTTGCACTAAAAATTTATTTTAAAAATGTGAACGACGTGAAATTCCAAAAAATGATCGTATTTGTAATTTATTACTACGTGTTTTGTACCTATTTAAGAAGAAATAATAATAATAATCATTCTTATTTTTTGTAATCCAAGGGATGTTGATCTTCATTACACCGACAAGTCCTCCGTACTACATATTCGCATATCGACCCCCTTGATCATAATTGACCTTTAAAACGTCATCGAGCCCGGGGAATTGCTACCGACCCCCGCTCTAAAGCGTAGGCCGCGGCTGCAGAAATGCAAGATTTCGGGCGCCCTTTCACTCTATTTCTTAGACATCTTGGCCTCTCCAAAATCAACACGAGCAGCGCCTCAACTCCCCACTCACTGAGTCGACAAGCATTCGGCGGCACCACTTGCTCGCAGCCACGGAGGAAAAGAATGACCGTGGAAATTTCTGCTTTTTCCGAATTAATTTGAGGGTAGTTCCTCCCACAAATTGATTTGGAAATTAATGGCGGCGTCGCCCGCATATAATACTCGTATTACTTTTTAACATCTACCACGTAAATTCTTGAATTAATATATTTATTTGCATACTTTTCAATACAATATGCTCTAATGTACTGTGAACATTCTTATTTAAAATGTATATAATTTTAATATACTCTTTAATACATTTTAACTTTGGTTGTTTTTTCTTTTAGTTATTAGTTGTTATTACATAATGAATACTTCGGTTAGTTGGATTCACAATAATAATTGCATAACATTCTACATATTTCTTACGTTTTAATTACCTCATAATTGAAGTAGAATTATCTAGTAGTTGAATTTTAAGTACGTGTTCTTATCACATTTTTCCTAATCTTTTCAATACTGAAGAATTTTTGGGAATGAAAACTTTTCTATGTAATTTCATTTTCTGTGCCACAACTTGTACCTATTACTTTTGATTATCTTTAAGCTCCGGAACGGAAAACTAGTTACCTAATAAGGCATGCATGAATCGCTACGACTATCACACATTGAAACAAAGCACTTTCAACCCATTTTCTCGAACTTCTTTATTTATTGAATTTGACTGAGGCACAGCCATCACCTCATAAGATCGTACTAGTAACATGTAGCGTCGCCGACGCTGTAAACTGGTTTAAAAATAGTTTCATGAGTTGAAAATTCCTATCATACTTCATTTCTTCCATGGCTAGCTTTCTTTAAATATGGTTAATAAATATGATAAATAATTAAATATATAAATTAAATATATGATATTTTAGTAAATTCTTTCAGTATCTGGCATTGGACTTACCAAGAAATCGTAATAGTTGATAATACTCGCTTTCAAAAGTTCCCAACACCCAATGACCTTGTATGTTACCTCCATACGGGATATGAACTGGTCATATTGCAATTTCAACATTATAATTGCCGTAACAATTGCTTGCAGGTTCTAATGATGCTAATAGTTAAATTTTAGTACAGCTACATTTTTAGTCTTTTTAGCAAATATGCACATAGCATATTTGCATTAGTACAAATGCAAAATGCAGATTCCGAAAAATCTGTCGCAACATCTTTCACAACTATATTTGATTCTTTCCCGGATTTCCTTAACACTTCCATTTTTTCTCCCCAACTTTTTGAATAGATTAAAACTTCACAAACTCTGTCTAATTTGTGTTCACTTCTATTTCTGCGATTGCTCTGTTAATTGTTTTGTATGCCAGCCTAACAGCCTAGCGTTGCATACGAATCTAACATTAAAAGGCGGCTGTTAGGTTTGTTTATGTGAAAAAGGTGTTAAGTTTAGTTAGAATAAGTTGTGGGTGACATTCATTTGAAAATCGATATTTGCAGATTTATGTAAGAACGTAAAAGTGCGAAGTCGAACATAAGAACGTTCATTAATTCTCGAGCATTACTCACAGTTTCGTTTTCTCTGTATCCAGTTGAAATTCTTCAAGTTCAATGAGTTCCGAGGCAATACTATTCGTAGGTTTTCGAGAATTAATTTTTTTAAATACGATAATTCGAATCTAAATTGAAATCAATCTGCAGCGCGATCAACTTGGTAATTCAATTGTTCACTTGAAAATGTCAACATCAGTGTTGCCAACGACGTGAAAAAAAATTATGGCGTACTAAGTGAAAATCCTTTTGGGTAGTTATGTTCAATCAACGACATCTATTGTACATAGATCGATTTAAGAGGTGTGGGTTTAATTCCTGGCATTGTCACTGCGATCGCAGTACCAAAACTCGAAAACATACGTTTGTAAACATTTCTTTAAGTCTTCTAGCCGGATCCAAAAACAAATCATCAGTTCTTCACCAGGAGATAAAGACGCATCGAATGATACCCCACACGTATCGATTGGTACACGGAAAAGTGATCTAGCTGCGAGTGACAGAACCGCAATACACACTCATTCCATTTGAGTATTACTAAAATACTGTATGGTGATTTAGTTACCTTCACATCATAGTGTTAAAGTTCACGTGACACAAACTGTATACACAAAACATGCCAAAACCCCTTTTCATTCCATTATAAGAATTCAACCAATGGCCATAAATGGATGCTGCATTTTAAGCTTGGAGATTCTTTGATTGCATTTTGAGGAGGAGTAAATGTGGCCTGTTGTCGGCAGGTGGCGTTGGTGCGCCGCGGCGACGAGGGCGGCTGGAGCGGCGAGGGGGCGGCGCAGGCGGCGGTGGAGTCCGCCAAGCAGAGAGGCGACGAGAGCACCAGCTGGCCCATTCACCTGCAGCCGCACCCGCACGCCGCCGGTGAGCCTCGCGCACACATTGCGACGTTGCGAGCGCATTGGCGCCGGAATTCTCACTCTCGTGAGCAGGGAGGCAGAGTTCTTGCGGGAAACCTGAGCTCTCACCTGACGCCACAGAGGAGGCTGAGGACACGGACTTCCGCAGTTTTCGACAGGCAGCCTCGCCATTTAAAGTTACATTAACATTTCGTGTAAGAAAGCATACAAGAAAATCCATGAAGCAAGTAAACTGGGGCACACCAAATTTCTGGACGATTACAACCCAAGCTCGCAATGGGCTTAGGAGATATGGACTTACGAGATATTTTGCATGGGCTTACGAGATATTTCTGAACAGCAAATTGCATGCATGGATCGCCCTACTGCGCATGTGCAGTGTATCCCGTCCCGTATGTCTCGCTCGCATCTGCAACGAGTATACAAATAGATCGTGCAGGCTCTATAAATGACAAATTTATTCATAAATAATCATTCTAAAGAAGCCCCAAGTGCTGTGATACATTGTTTTATTAGTAGAGCTAACATCAGACACTTTCTTCAATGAAATCTCTCTCATATCTATGATCCTTCGCGCTTCCGGAGGGAGTCGCCCGCTTGATTTCTCCGTTTGCCAGACATCGCCCCAAGGAAAGGGTAGGGTTTCTCAAAAAGGTTTCTGACAAAAGGGTAGCGTGATAAACGTAAACAACGTTTGAGGACTTCATTCACACGCGCACACATTCTCATCTGCTTCTCGACATGATTTTCATAAATTCTTTATTATTATTATTATTATTATTATTATTATTATTATTATTATTATTATTATTATTATTAGACATGATATTGGAAAATATTAAATCACGCGTGAAAACAATCCCTACCCTCCAACGTCAACACTTGAGAGACCTAAACAGCTGGCTCAGCAGCCCATGTAGTTGGCGGATGAATGCATTCGCAGAGCGACGCGATGCCAATTGCTTTGGAACCTGTCGCATCAATCGGCGCTTTTGGCGCAGGCGCGGGCGCGGGCGACGCGGGCGAGGGGCCCGAGGCGGTTTGGCCGCTGCTGCTCCTGGCGCTGGGGCTGCTCGTGCTGCTGCTGTGCGGAGCGCTGCCCGCCGCCGCCATGGCCTTCCGCAGGTACCCGCTTTCTCAAAGCGACTTCCATCCACACTTTCCACTTCCTCGCTACTGCGTGCGCAATAAAGAGAAAGTTATGTAATGCTACGCGAAAAAACGGCGAATTTTCGGCAGAAAAACTCGTATTACAAGAACCTGGTAGAGAAGACATCGATAAATACAGTTGCTAAATTTAGAAAAAAAAAATCCTCTAACACGTGGAATCGCCAGAATCCAGGTTTTGTGAGTCCTTAATACCGAAAAGTCGAAAGACGGCAAAACTTCTGTCAGTGAACTACGCTAGCGGCTAAACCATTCAGCCAATTTTCTCCCAAATTGAGATTCCCGAATCGATCTGACTCATGATGCGGCCCCTTCAATTTGAAACCAACATTTTAAAAAAAATGTCCCAGGGGCTTCATTCCGTAAAGTACTCCCCGAAATTAAATTCACTAAAAAATGACTCCCTCGTTTTGGACTACATTTTTCGTTAGATAGCGCGAAGGACGTTGAAGATAATGGTACAGGTCCCATGTTCGTTGAAACCTCTGATTTTTCGAAAAATGCAAACGTTTGGTATTTTAGTTCTAGGACGACTCCGAAAAAATTTTGAAGATAGACATTTTTCTTAATGAAATATGTTCCTTAAAGATAGATTTTGAAATAAGGTCATGTACAATTTGTCGAATATTCAAATACTTTTCGCATAAATTTGCGTGAAACGGGCTAGAATGTACATGCTGTTTTAGCACCACTAGTTTGTTTCGTTAAAAATCCCTCTCAACCCACCCCGCCCAGCTGCGCTGCAGTACGTAATATCATCCCACCCGCACCCCCATGCAAAGGGGGGATTTTGGAAAAATCTCTCTGCAATGGTTACATCAGTATGCCTAATGAGCTGGAGATTCGAGACATGGCGGCCACAAAAACCGCCAGGGCATCATTACCATCACCCTCTGCTTTTTGTCAACTAACTCATTTTAATCCTTGTTAAGGAGCGCTAAACAAGTGCTACACATTCACTGCCGCAGAGAAGGGATCCCTCGCGATGTTACGCACAGTTCAGAACCTGGCCGGACTACGTGCCATCCCAATACCAATCGTATTCTAATTAATATATTTACGTCTGCTATCTTGTTTATTTTATTGCAATGTTTTTTTACCTTAATAAAACAGACTCGGTATTTTTAACAATTTATTCCTTTTTTTGTCGTTTCGACCTCATTTGTTTTTGTTTTTTCAAAAATCTATTGTCCAGGTTTGTTGAAACAATTTCATAAACAGCAATTTGATATCTGTTTGTTGATACCATTGACACATTTCTTTTATCAACTAACTGTTCATCTTTGTAATTTAGTTCATCATTCAAGGTTTCTGAAAAATACTTTAGACAGAAAATTAACGGCAAAAAATTAAATCCGATCTGTCCTTTACAGTTCAATATTTAGTTTCAATACAATATTTTCTCTAATATGGTAATCTATCAGGAAATTACACAACATGCTGTTCTACAGGAAAAACTAATTATACTTGTTCAACATCGATGATATTATTATGCCCCTAGTGTTCAGAAGCCATAATGGTTTTCTGGTCAGCCTTTGGCTAGTCTTTTCCTTTCACGCCAACCGTGCTTTTATATTCTATTCCCTCCATGGACTCTTCACAATTTAAAAGGCGTTTAATTAAAAAAAATATGATCCCCCACCGACAACAAGTCTCTTCTTCACAAGGGAAGGAAAACAAATTTTGCAGTGATAGGCCGAATTCTCAAAGTTCGGAGTTTGATCTGCACATAAGCTAATTTTAATTTTGTTGCTACTGAAGACATCACAGATCATCCACTGAAGCTATCGTTTTGAACGAGTTCCTTAACTTCTTTTTAATAGTAGAAAATGGAAGAGCGAGGGAGGGACAACCGGTTGACTGGAAAGCGCCCGCCCTCTAGGCGCTAATGGAGCGCCCCCCCCCTCCCTCTGCCCATTCGCGGTTGAGGCAGCGCCATTAAAAAGGCATCTGTCAGTTGGCTCAGACTGATAACCTCGCCAGCATCTCCGCCGCGCTACGCGACATCGACGGCCATGTTTTTCAAACATTCACGTTTTTATAAAAACATTGAGAAAACATTTGTTTCTCTAAAGCCGTCGATTTATTGAAGCGGATTTTTAAAAATCAATGTTTGTGCCAGATGTTTTTCGTGTCTATATTTTATCTTTGAAAGAATAAATTAGAATTTCTTGACATCTGCAAGTTATTAAACTTTCAGATCCAAGTGACCAAGGGTGAATAAAATACAGCCTTGTAAGTTAGAAGAGTTTTCGTCAATAATGTAATCTTACTTTCGAATTATCCAATAACACAATAAAAGTTTTGTTAATTACTCTGATCATTTTTTAGCTTTTTGGTAGTGAAATGTGAATTGTAAATGAACAGGAACTCCGTAAAATTAATCCTAGCATTAATTTTCTAGCATAATATAGCATTAAAGCAATAATGTTAAATGTTGCTAACCAGTCCACGTTTTGATTTTGACCGAGACGTTCCGTGGACGAAGCCGCGGCGATGGCGCAAGTGAGCTTTGTGTGTGCGCAGGCGGCGGAGGGCGGAGGCTGCGGCGGCGGCGGCGGCGGCAGGGGGAGGCGGAGGCGGAGGCGGAGAGCTCATCTCTGCGTGGACGCAGCGGTGACCCACCCTCTCACTCACCCGCCATCGCCAACAGCTCTTCCACACGCGCTCCTGTACGCTTTAATTTGAACAATAAACACGGTCGGACATTATCAGCATATATTCTATTTCTCTAACATGTTATGTAAACATCCTCTTCCGGATGAACTGCGAGGACTCTCGCATGTAAAACCCTACACTCATCCCTATCCTATTTCTGTTCTCAGAGAGAAAGTTGGTAACGAAACGTATTTATTGGTTAAAAATGTATAAAGGTAACTTCTACTGTACTAAAACAATATCAAATAAAAATAAAAACATTGCAATTGATGTTGAAAAGAAATTTTCACTAAAGATTTATTCAGTATTATCGGGAGATTTCTTGAAACAATTCACAGCACTCCATTAAAATATTTGAAGTAATTATTCAGTATTATTTGACAGTTAGGTTTTTGATTTTCAAGATAGTCACAAAAATATTAAAGAAGCTCATCACCCTTGAGAAAGCTATGTGATTGAATACGCAGACTTGAAAGTTTCACCACATCACTGCTGATAACGAAAATACTGGTACAGGTAAAATACAAACCAAACCTAAAAGACACCTTTTCACTCGTCACTGTTCTCCCACATCCCTCTACAATTAGACACACAGCCCTTTTAGACCTCGATAAAACGTTAAATGCATGTTTTCACTACACGCATCAGAAATAATTTCATCGGTATCTAACAACTATTAATACTGCTTCTACTTGTTGCTGCGAGAACGAATCTCGAATTAATGCAAATAAACTTCGTCATCCTGCGTAAACTACGGTGTACACAGAAAGCGTAAGTAGTATAAGATACAGGAATCTAAGCCTTCTAGGCGTGACATCAATAAGATAGACACCATTACCAAGGGTTGAAATCTAGGTGGTATTGGTAGTGTCGTTAAATAACATACTAGCAAACATTTAATAGAAAGTCCAAAAATGTAGTGTCCTGTAGATTATGAGCTCATTAGATTTATGATATCAAAAACGTCCTGTAGATTATGATTTGAGAAAAGTTTCTTTGAGGCCTTTGGCCTAAAAATGATCGTTTTTAAGGCCTTGGCCTTAGCCTTAGCTTAGGAGTTATTTAGGGAGTATATCTGACCGAGTACATTTGACATGACTATTTAGATAAGTTTTTTAAACAAATCCTTCATATTTTTATAGTCAAAATGCAATTCGTCATGTCTCCGTGAAATTCTCTTTCATAAGAGATCTCATTTGTCAAGATTGGAGAGGCTCTAAAGGTAGGTATACTATTGAACTAATAAAGGAGACGATAGGCAAACAGATGCTAGTAAAGAGCGCACCAGGAATGACTCTCCGCACTGAGCCGAGTCAGGGCCTCGTAATAAAAGTTGCATTTCCGTTGGAGGCAACCAGAGGAACCACTAGGATACAGGTGAAGGGGACAACACTTTCAGCATCTGTACGTTGTCGCGAGTACGCAATTGACACTTCACAAGCTTCAGTTCGTGTACCAACATAATTTCTGTTGCTAATACGCTCACCAGCAAGGTGTCAATGAAGAAAGACCTGACGTGCTATTCTAAATTAACAAATGGCTAGCTGGAAATAAAGTGGTCTCTGGTACGAATGACGTGATTTACAGACCACTTAAGAATTAAGTAACATTAAAATCTGCCAATACTAAAGTGGTACTTTTATTATGCAGCACCTACAATGACAAATGACACACAGACCACTTTAGAATGTATAGATGCTCACATGTTCAGATCAAATTTATCAAAACCTGGATTTTAGCCAAAACATTTCATAAACCACTTCCTGGCCAGTGAAGTGTGAGCTCAAAACACTTCGTAGAGTTGTCAGACAAAAAGGGGCTTGTCACATGTATGAAATATCTCACTAGGTATTCCTTGGCTCTACACGTTCGCCCAGTCTTCGTGCCCTACAAGTTGTAACATTTATGATGTATTGTAGCAGCAGACGGTTTGACGGCGACCGCGTGTGGGCTGTGGGTGGCATTTGGCGCCTAAATGCGGCGGCGACGCCCTTTCGCCTCTCCCCCTCCCGCGCGAACGAAAGGGCGTCGTGCCGCACATCCCCCCCTCCCACTCTCAACTGAAAGGCTGGTGAACTCTGCCCATCATCTCAGCACGAAGAGAATACAGCGCGAATTCGATAAAACTCCACGCCCCTGGAAAATTTGCATAATTTTGGAAAAATTAAAACTTGTGTCTTGTCATTCAGTGCGTTTGCTCTAATCGTTCAAAGCATTTAAAAAACGAATTGTTTTTAGAAACATCTTGTTTTGAAAGTTGCCTACACTTCACCGCGGGAAAATACCTGAAAACTCCTAGTACTTTGGAAAAATTAAAAATACATAAACTTAAAAATAAAAGAACAGATTTCATTAAGAAACTATCTTTAAATTGTACTTAAATTATTAAACTTTCGAAAATTCATAAAATTCAACATTTCAACTGGCATCATTTTTATTTATGTACTTTCCTCTCGGGAGGGGGGAGAGGAAACAATTGGAGCATTATTTGAGAAATTTTAAAAATGTCGTTGGGGCGTCATGTAAAGTATTCGTCAAAAACAAAATATTCGAATTAAAATTAATGGAACAAAGACAACGACCAGATCGATCAGCGAAGAATTATCTTAGTTAAATCCTACCTGCGGTTAACCTATTAATGCTGTTAACAGACGGACGGACACACATCCAGACGGACGGACGGACGGACGGACGGATAGAGCAGCAATAGATAGCTGTTGGGAGGAGGACTGAGTAAAAGCGAAAACCTAGCTGCGAAAGAGGTAAAGAATTAACTAGTACAAGAAAGTCTGTGCCATTATAAAAAGCACCAATAGTTAAATTTGTGGCTCTGTCTTTGTGACGACATTCCTTCCGCCTGCCGGAAAACCACAACGGAAAGATGGAAAACGACTTTCTGAAGAAATGTTAAGTGCATTTGTTTACTTTCCCGTGTACATATGTATATACGTAGTATGGGGAAAGTTATGTCATGCTGCGGAAAATCAATTTCGAGATTTCACGGGAAATACAAGTATTGGGGTATCCTGATACCGAAAAAATGATTTTTTTAATACGTCCGTCCGTTTGGTGTATGTGAACACTAGCGCCTAAACCATGGGTACTATTCCCTAACTGAAGAAACCTCTGACCATTTGGCCTGAGTAGAAGCTCCACGATTTTGAAAAACATACATTCGTTTTTGGAGGTACTTTACATAAAGCCTCTGGGACAATTTCAATTTTTTTCCAAAACGGCTCCAAATGTTTTCTATGAATTTCTTGTAAGAATATAGTAACGTACACTTATAAAGGTGGCATATGTCAATTTTCTGGTTTAATACTAAATTTTCGAAAATTTCAAATTCACATATTTTTCGGGCGTCTTCTCACAACTATAAAATTGAAGATAGAGATTTTTCTTTCAAAAACAATTTGTTCTCCATAGTAATTTTTTTCATTAAGTTCATGTACATTTTTTAAAAATGTATAGTAGTTTCAGCGCAATATTAGGAGCAATATGAACAATTTAAAAAAATACGAAAACAAGACCTTTTTAGTAGGGATAGTGCTAACTGTATTATATAAAACGACAGAGACGCCATATTGCTCTATTCTTCTGTTTTTTTCCAACATTACATAAATGTAATGTTTTTGACTTGTCTCTCTCGTTAATATTTGTATTAGCGGCAATTTGTTCACAATATTGTATAAATGAGTACATGTGCTTTAACTAATGTCCTATCGTTTCTCGAAAACCCAACAGTTTTCTGTCCAAACTAGCTCAAAATTCCGCACTTTCAGAAATGCTCAAACGTCATTTTCTCAAAAACTGCTCTAAATTTTTTCTTCAAACTCTTCGAACGGATAGTGCTAATTGCATTGTTTAATTTGACGTAAAGTTCATTTTGGGATTTTTTTCTTCAAAAATTTCACAAATGTGTTGTTTTTTTTTTGGAAGATTTCTCACGCTGATAATATGCACATTTCCTGCAATTTGTAAACACGATTGTATTTATGATTTTAAGTTTTTCAAACAACGTCAAAAGAAGTTTTTCGAAAACTCAAAAATTTTCTTTCATAAAGAGCTTGGAACTTCGAATTCACCCTTATTAGCCCTTTCAGTCCCACTGTAACCTATATCACTTTTTTGGTCTGTTTACAGCATGAATATATTTTTAACCAATAATCGAGATTTCAATTCCTTTCTGTGAATTATTTGAATTATTTAACAAATAGATCAGGGATATACGTTTGTTCTGTGGATTACTGTAGTCATTTTCGTTTGGGTGTGGGTTCACATGTTCTTCACGACACTACAGGGTCCAATATTTTCTTGAATATTCCAGCGATAGTGAATTTCTGAGAAAAATGTACATTCTGTTTTAAAGAATTGGGTTTGTTTACACTGCAGATTATAACAAAACATGGATTTATGTAAAAACAAAGATATTTGAATGAGAAATGAGTTGTTGTCATATGGCTACTATGAGCACATACAGCATGCATAACCTACAAATGAAGGTTTGATTCATATCTATCGTAATTGCGTTCGGAAGGATATATTAACCTAATTTGAAGCAAAGATTTTTTCCCTATAATAGAAGCATGAGTAAATGTATAAATACAAATTAAATCCAATATCTTGGTATCTTCTTTGATGCAGCAATGAGCAACACATCAGTAATCTGTTTTCCGGTCAAGATGATAAATCTGTTATTAGTAGAAAAATATTGTTGAATTTTGTACAGATGCTGAATGAAAATAATGAAATTCTCTAATGAACAATGACAAACTACATAATCGAAAGATAATACTCATATTTTTTTAAAAAGAAATAAAAGGAAAAGGGCATTATATTTCAGTGCAAAATGAATATAAATAAATTCAAACGTTGAACATTTATTTACACCTATTATCGACCTAACGAAAGAGAACGAAAAAATTCAGAAGTGGTATTATATTTGAAATAAATACATGGTTATAAAGTTTGTTGGTAAAGAAAGCAATGCCTTCCAGGGGCACCGGAAGCAGTTCAAATAACTCTTGTTACTGTAAAAATTAGCAAAATGTAATTGTAAACATTTGCCAGGTGGATTTTCAAAGACTAAATGTTAAAATGTTGTGCGAGGGTATATATTACAATCACGAAGAACTTCTTTTTTGTTTGACTTAACAAAAAAAAAAGCTTCGTTTTACTTAAGGCTAGTTTTACTGTATTTATTTCTTGAAAAATATAATAAATTAAGTTCCCCATGTGCCCACTCCACCCGTATGGCAACATTTCATAAAAAATAAACGTAAGTACGGAAAAAGCTAAAAACTGTTTTTTAAGTATTCCGAAGTTCCCCTTTATCAAATTTTATGTTTTAAATATTTTGTTTCTTCATAATAAATGATTTGGGATTCAAAGGGTTGAGCGCCATTTTTTTATGAACGGCTCCACATTTTTCACAGAAAATTGCCATTTAGAACGAGGTTTTTCTCTTTTTTAATATTCTTAAAATAATATTTCCGTTCTACTATTAGGAAACAGAAAAATTAAGAAAATTTCAAAAAAATGTACTTGCGGCGATAGATTGCGGCACGCAAGAATAGTTAGTCAAGTCAAATAATAGTTGAGTTCGAATAGTTAGCCGAGACCAGAGGAAATAAAAACTAATACGAGAAAGTCTGAGCAATTCTATAGCATACTAGTTTCTAGTGTCCGTCCTTCTAGATTATTCTTAGAAAACTTTGGACTGCTGGTGGAAAACATAAATAATATTTTTAAAACTTGTATAGTCGCAAAAAAAATTGCTCAGCAACCCTGTACCCGGCACTTTGTTAAGCTGAAGGCGAAGAGGACGAGAAGTGTCGAGCGCCCACTGCGAACTCGTTAGCACTCGCAGCTTCACTTCTGAACAGCGGAGATCCTCGCCCTCCGGCGTCATCCGAAGAGCGCAGGCCCGAGCGGCTGGCACGAAGAGAAAGCGAAGCAGCAACTTGCGTTTGTCTTACCCCAGACTGAGGCTTGGCACCGCTCCCACACACTCACCTGCAACACACGAGGCGACATAGAATAGCTCCGTGCACGGCGGACAACGGCGCGCTCAACAAAACATGACAAAGGACAAACACTGCACGTTCTGGGAAAATAGCACCGACGCATTCACAAACTATTAATAGCCATTTACTGTTAACACAAGTGTGTTTTTTTTCTTTTAAAATCGGCACTAGGCGCCTGGTCCGCCGACGGCGGATGTGTTGGATAGACAACACACAATAACATTTTGTTACTTCGCCAGCAGATAGCGGGACGGAGTTCCCACTTTGACCTCACGTTAAACATTGCATGTTTCTGATACGCCACGAATCCCATAAATTCATAGCATTTATTTTCTCCAAGCGTTTGTTGAAAGTCTAATACCAACAGCAGCTCAACAAAAACTGTTTTTCTCGGAGGTTCACCGTCGTTCACACCGGTCACCGTATTCAACGCGATTGATTACTTCCTGTTTTCGGCCAACTGCTAAGGTCATTAGCCCCGTAAGTGTATGGCATGTTTTTCCTCGGGAGGTTGATGTGGTCGTGTCCCGTGGTTGGTGAGACCTGCACGTCGGCTTGCGGGGTTCTTCCCAACTAGGTATCGCCCAATAGGGCGTCACCGCCTCAATCGAGACAAGCTTTAAGCTCCCGACTGCTTGTTCGACAGGTAGGGCAGCATAGGGCATGGAAGTATGTGTAAGTAAAGGATGGGGATACGACTAGGAAGAGGTAGGTCGCGCGCAGTCAATGGCCCGTTTGTTCAGGTACTGCTCCGGCATTCGCCTGATGTTGATCGAAGAAACCGCGTAACTCTACCGAACAGAGATGAAGCCTGGTAGAATTCTCCTCCAGACAGCGAGTGAAATCGGCCTAGCTAAGTAGGTAGCATCTAAAATCCTGTCACGGTCGGGTCTCGATACCCAGAGCCTCCGGTCAGAGGCACGCCAGTGACAATAGCACCTCTGCCTGAGCCGGTCAGAGAGTCGCTGCCTCATTCCTTCCGCACATTACACATATATTCCCATAGTACATCAACAACGGAAAGACGATATCTGATCTTATCATTTTTAATGCTTTAAGCAATGTCGTAGGGTTTTTCTGTGTTGACAGGTCTAATTATATTAATGTGCATTCGTCCTGAGATGCATAGATTATCTTGACTGAAAAGCTGAAATCTCGCATATAATAAAATGTGAAACCATATTCTCAACATATTATATTTTTAAAATACTCTCATGGCCCTGTCATGCCACCGATCAGAGCAGCCTACCGCTAGAATTTTCCTTCAGAGAACTGTCGAATTCGCCCTAGCTATGTAGCTAGAGTGGAAAATCTTGCCACCATCGGAACTCTATGCTTCCCGCTCAGCAGTGCCATTAATTGTTACCCTGAGCCACCTCAGCCGGTATAACCACCGATTATGTTTTAAGGCCGTGCCATCTCCGCGATAACCGTACAGCAAAGTAACACTGCCAATCCAAAAACAGTGAATGTAAGTACTAGTTTGAGTACGAGTGCTGAAAATTATATTGCGGCCATCATAAAACGAAGTTGCTGCCAAAATTTCCTTCCTCCCTCTTCTGCGCTAGCAACGGAATTGGGGGAGGGGGTGCGCGCGGCTAACGGCGACCACTCGCACACGCGCAAGCAATATCGAATAATAATGAATAAAATAATAATAATAATAATAATTAATAATACTTTATTTGGCTACAATTGGTCTGATTGCCAAGTGGGTAGCCAAGAACCCTTCAGTTTTACAATATATGAAACACTTATAATTCCAAAACCAATTTACCAATATTAAAAAACGATTAACAATACATCTCCTTTCGAGCCATACCACTCAATATATAAATATACACAGACCTGTAATACATCTAATGGCACACATATACATACATAACACATTACATACACATATCACAATACACAGATACACAATACACATACACATACACATACCCATACACAGTACCTATACACATACACACATACACATACACATAGCACATACCATACAATAAACGCGACTCCAATATTGAGCAATTGCAGACTTACACGCAATTTGTTTTGTTCCTAGCCTGCACATTTGTTTTTTGCGTGCCTCCGCGTCATCTCGGTGAAAAATAAATCAACAAAATAGATTTTCTTTTTTTTGCAATTATTTCAATGTATTTCAAAAGTAAAGTGAAATTCGACATTGGATGTCGTATTTATAAGTGTATCTGGCAAATGTTGATGCAAAATTTTGTTAAAAAAAATTGGAAGCCTCTTTTCTCTGAGAACAGTTTGATACACGTCCACGAGTATCATTCCCCAGCAAAAAGCTAACAAGTGTGTTCAGAATTCGTCGGGTTTGCGACTCCGGCCAAGATTACTCTATGAAGTATTCGTTTGGGATACAAATCCTACGAATAAGTTTTAGGGCACCGGTGCTGTTGGACTGACAATGGGCAAGACAGACGAGACAAAGGACGGAGAAACAGCAGCGAACTGAGAGAAAAGAAACGGAGAATCGAGATCTCATTATTAGAAGCATAGTGGCACGACTCGTCTGACATGTTTCCATTTATCATCAGAATATACTCGTCGATATGTGAAAGAATATAGGGAATTTTTATGTGTGAGCCGAGATGCGAAAGGTAAGTAAGTGTCGGACGTGTGCTTCAGCATATTTCTTTCCAGAAATGCTGTGGAAAATATCCCCCACAGCTCTTTCATTGTTGTTCATTATCATATTAATGTAAATAGTTACAAATGACATATATCCAATTAATAAGTGTTCTAAATGTATTGGGAAAGCTAGCAATATATTTTTGGCATGCAACAATACTATGGGTAAGCCTTGCTGATAG
>BOPP01000010.1:3668112-3685643 GCA_017312745.1 Gryllus bimaculatus | reverse complement strand
CGTTTTCGGCGGCGAATTGAGCTCGTGAACTTGGTAACAGGCTGTGACACTACAGTTTGCACTAGGAGAACAGATAAGGCAATAGCAGAGATAATATGTTAACACAGAACCACGACGAAGATGGAACGAGCCGCAGAGGAAAACTTGTTTTCGTGGAATTCCCACTATACAGACCGTTCTGACAATCCTTCATCATTAGTTGCGTCCTTACAGATCCAGCGTACCTACGCAATGCTAAGGTAGACACATCGATTTCCAAACATCAAGGTTGTATTAACACCAATGAATCAATCGATTTCACATTATTGTAGTTGAACGGACTGTACACGCTGCAGCAGCTCCATTGCACGCTCCGCGCGTGAGCTCGGAAACAGCGCGTAGGGACTGACAGAGCTGAGTGGGTGCGGAAGTGCTTACGGCTTAAGTTGAACGCGAAGCACGGAATAACAGCAAAAAGAAAAATATTTCACCCGCGTCACAAGACCTCTGGAGCGTTTCTATGAAACTCGTACTTAACGTGAATATTTAAAAAATGTATTTGTATTTATTGATCAGCACTAAGGCTATGCATGTGAATGTTCCACATTGACCAAACACAAATATATACTTATTGGAGAATATTACAATTGCGGTTAACCTAATTGGGGCCGTGCAGAGTTGACGGTTTAAATATGGAACATCATTTGCTGCCTTTGGAGGAGTGGCATTACAGTGGTGAAGAATAACATTGTAGTTTGTTGAGAGTTTAAGAAATGTCTAAGGTGTTACACTATAGATACTGCTTAACGTTTGCGGGAGAGAATACGTCATTTGCTTCGTGGTATTAGTCAACAGTTGCTCTGTGGTGATTTGCAAATGAGATGTAATTCGAATTAAGAGATTGAACGTCAAAGGCCATAGGGCAGTTGATTATTTGGGAGAGAAGATTTTCAGGGGATTTTCTTCTATTTGGAAAGACAAGCTCCGTTTGTATTATTCATATCTGGAGCACGTAGAGGGATGATGGTGGGAGAGTTGGCAGAGTAGGAATGGTATGTGATGCGCTGGAGAATTTGAAGTTTCGAGGCATTTAATGAAGGAGGTCATGGATTATTTCAGGGGCGGTCGGAGGTGGCATATTGCGTGGGGATATTAAAGATCTGTAATTGGACGTCACGCGCGTTTGCTCTATGATTAGAGAAGCAAAATCGTACAAGAATGAGTGGACAGATCCCAGGCGCCTTCTCGCAACGTTTGCCCGCTCATAACCGCCGAGGGTGCAGTGCGACATGTGAGTCCGGGGGCCGCCCCCGCCCCGGGAGGCGGGCACTCCGGCCCGCCCACGACGCCGCGCCGCAGGGTCCTTCCCAAACGCCAACTCATCAGAGCGCACGCGACACCACCCGAAGCACACATTGGCTACGAAGCTATGTCCCATTCTCCCGCCCTCTGTACCTTTCCGTGGTTTCTCCGATCAACATCAGGTGAATGCTGGAGTATCCTAAGGAAGGGGTCACAGACCACGCACGATCTTTCCTTCATCTTTCTTGTCCTATCCTCATCCCCCACATACTTTACACTCACACACGCTACACTACCACACTTTTTAGCAGTCCAGTCGGGAGGTAAGGGCTTGACTCGGATGGGGCGGTGCCCCGGTAACTTGGGAGATACCTAGATGAGGGAAACTCCACTAGCCGCCGTGTAGGCCGACGCCGAATTCCGCCATCCAGCGGGATCACTGCCAACGCTCGCGATAAATCATGTCCTACACTTGTGGGACTAATGACCTTCGCAGTTGGCGCGCCAGGAAACATCAATTAATCCACGTAGCGAAAGGCAACTCTTTAGAGCACGCAAGGCAGCATGAGCAACTTGCGCCCACAGCGAAGGCAAGAAAGAAAAAAAACACTTCTCAACGGGCTCCTCACGGCAGCCTTTTTGTCGTCGACAACTTGGAACCGTTTACTTGAACCGCGCTGGCCTCCAACCATATCAGGCAATCAAACGCTAAGCCACTCTGCGAGATGAGGAGAGGAAGAAATAAGCGGGTCGGAGGTCGCTCGCCCTCCCCTTTAAGCGGGCGGAGCCCCTGGCCGCGCAGGTCGATACGCCCGCCGCCCCTGCACTGATCGCCTAGACGAGGCCCCGCCCGACCGCGCCCCGCCGCCGCCCGACCGTGACGCCGCCCCCGCCGCCATCCGCCGCCGCCCCGTGCCCCGCGCAGCCGCCCGCCCCGCCCGCCCCCCCCGCGGCCAGGCAAGCGTCAGGACGCGGAGCGAGAGAGGACCCGGCGGAGCGCGGAGACGCAAGAGCCATTTTTTGGCCGGGTGCAATTCTGACCTACTACTCCAGACCCCTTTCCTCTAATGACTTGCCGTTACGTTTCCAACGCCAGACACTGTGGGGACCCGTGATATATTGTTGCAGCCATTCCAAAAGAGCACGTGAATGATTGTTTTAATCGAAAATACAGGCAACATCTCACTCACATGAAGTCATTATCTATGTATTTACAAAAATCGTTCTTTACCTTCAACATTTTTAGAGGAGCCCAATAAACAAGAAACAAAACCGGACACACGATAATACGCTTAGTTATCGCTAAATTCAGTTTTCGATTATTAGTTGGTGAATGTGGCTGTCCTCTCCAGTAGTTATGTGCGTCCAGGTCAGTAGCCTTCATTTATTTCTACTCCGAAAATTTCTTTCACAAATTTCTTTCACTCATATGCGCATAAATTTATTAGGCATTATTAATCGATGATCTTTCACAAACTCCTCCAGTGCCCCAGTGTTGAAACGATTGAGAAGGAACAATTGATAGATTTTAGAGTGCTGCTGAAGGGAGTTTTTTTTTCGTGAGTCGCGACTGAGATTCCCGAAGAGCTGTCATACGAGTCTTTTTCCTTCTCGGATGAAACGCTGCAGATGGATATTGTTTCAGCAAAGAGACTGTCATGACGCAGAGTTTCATCCGTCGCTCGCAATATGGCTGCTCTACGGAAACGTGAGCAAACTCAAAATGTCTGACGTATGAAAGGATGACACGAGCAGGAATCCATCATCAACTCCATGAGTTTCCAATGCCTTGTGGATTTAGTGCACTGCCTTCGATATCGGCACGAAAGGTGATCAGGAAGAGCGTCTCACCGACCAAGACATTCACCAACTGGCAACGCGAACCTAATTCATGGGTGATTCAGGATGTCAACCACTGCTAAGCGAGACCATATGTCGGTACGCTGTGTGATCATGAGTTTCATGAATGATGTGTTCACGTTTCATGCCAAAGCCGCTAAGGCCGCGAAGCCACTAGAATGTCATTGATTCTAGTGCACGACTATACAGACGATACAGTGACAATAGAAAGGCACGCATCGAAAATCAACGCGCACCAGGGCCATAATACTTTCTCTGACAACGAAATAGGTGTCTCTGATAACGACATAGGTGTCCCGACATGTCTCACCTTTGAAAGGTCACAGTTCCGCTCAATGTAAGCAAAATAGTTTATGGAGACATGCATCCCCTTTTCCGTAAAGCTTCCGAGATGAGACATACTTTACACTATACTATTTTGAATTTGGCGCAGTAGTGCCCTTATTTTCAGACTAACTGCTTCAGTTTCTGAAGCATTTTATTCTGTCAAACATCATTTGGTCAAATGTCTTTATAATCGTTATAAATTATAAATTCCGTGAAATGACAATTTTATTTTTGACGAACGACTGGCCATGGCTCTGTGATCAACGCTAATGCCTAATCCATTCAGATTATTTTCTCCTAAATTAATATTCACCTATCGATCTGGCCGAAATCGAGGCTCTGCAACTTTGAATGAGAAATTATGATTTTCCGGGTTACTTTGCACGAAGTCTTAAACATTGCCAAAATATTGTCAAAAATGTCTTCCCATTTTTACCTTAATATTTGTCTGGGATACAGTAAACTACGCTTAAGTATGTCTCATTTTCGTTAAACTCTAAATTTTCAAAGATTCTAAAACTTTGTTGAATTGAAAATATGTTTTCGGCGTCTTCCTGCAATTACTCTACTGAAAGTAAAATATTGCCTAAATGAAATCTTTTTCTCAACATCAGATCATTAAAGAGTAGTAACTAATCAAAACTCATCATGTCCACTAGTCGAAAAAATTTAGATATGTAATTGGGTTCTGCATGTTCTGCAAGCAATAACGCGTACAACATATTCCTATACGATTTCATATCTAACTCAATTTTTCCTAACAATAGACAATATGAATTTTGATTAGTTCCTTCTCAAATACGGTCACGTAAGTTTGGGAAATGTGAGTAATATTCAAGTAATTTTGTGTTAAATATCGGAATTTTTTAATCAATTATATTTTCTCAACAAGGCTCCAATTTTTTTTTTAATATAAAAATGGCGTACCGCCCATTTTCTGGAAATGGGCATGTATACATCGAACACCTGTGCGTATGAGGTTCAGAGAAAAATATACGAAATTTCCCACTACATGGTTATGAGTAAAAAGCGATCGGTTTTGACCCCTCTACATTCCCTAGAATAGTGTAACATTTATTCTGGGAGAACTGTTAAGTCGCGTAAAGGTGACCTCGGGGCTCAGAGGCTATCCTCCCAAAGCGCTTCTGTGATTTCAGTGGAAGAAAACTACCATGCGTCTTGCGCTTACTCGAGAATGCGCCAAGAATCGATTGTCCGTTCACTTTGGAAGTGGGCCGTAGTTCCTCGTTGGTTCGGGAGACGTGGGGTGCATCCCATACGTAGAGCAGGTGCTCGCGAGACGTGCCATTTTCACCACGCCGGGCTTGCGCCAATAGGGAAGTTTTAATCATAGATTGAAATAAAACGATGTTTTGCGAACATCAATACTTTTTGCTCTTGTCTCTACGTTTTCGATGGAGTTTTTCTTTGGGGAGGTGAACGTAAAATTCCCGAAATCAAAATTTTTGTAAACGTTAAATTACAAAATAAGTGGTTAGTTCAGGAGTTCGAATTAAATGAACTTCCTTTGTTCTACCATCATCGAGCACGGTGTCTCTCTCCAGAGAGATGCCCAGTTATTACCTACGCCTCTATTTCGTACACAGGGAGTCGGTGAATGCGGGCATTGGGAGATGTTTCTGAGCCCTCAGGCTATGACCGTCAATTTTCTTCATTTTTATTAGTTTTAGTTTGTCGGTTAAATGGTACTTATACATTAATAAACATAAAAACAAATTAATTTCTCACTTATTTTTAGAAATTATAAATCCATTTTTAAAACGATGGTTTTTGCAATGTATTCATGACATTTTGCTGGTCATGTTGAAGTTCCCAGTCAGCTGACCGCCGCCTTCGGTCACGGAGCGACTTCCACCTTCAATTAATCAATGTTTCCTTATTTTAACGTGGCGAAGCCATCAGGCCCGCTCTTCCGTCAGACCATACAATTTTCGGTACGCTCCTTTGGCCATCTAGCGGAGAAAGACGGTATCGCGATCTGAATTCAGCTCGCAGGCTTCTTTTAGGCTCAAGGATATTTTACATTCAGTGAATCTACAACATGGGACAACATGCTTTACCCCCCACCCATAAGGAAGGCGTATGAAGGATATTTCGCCCTTAAAAATTCGATCGGGTTTGAACCAGAGACTATAAGTTTACGTTTATCATTTATCGTAATCTAGATGTAGTCTACAATACTCATTTTACATGAAGACTACGCAGACAACGTAATCTGTGTTCACTATTTATTTTTACACATCAAATAACTGTACAAAAATATAATAAGTAGTAATAGAAGTATCTTCAAGTGTAAAAATTATATTAAAAAATGTATTTTCGATTCCATAAGTCAAACAAAATATACCACTCCTGACGAAGTAATGACAACCTCCGTAATCATCCTAAGAAACCAGCAGGAACTTGCTTCAACTCAACTCTGCATCCGACTCTTTCCTTCCAAGTGCAGTGTCACCAACTCGCTGCACAGAAATACTGTGCAGATCCCTGATAATAACGGCAATCTCTCCCCGCCCCCTGCAAGAGAAACGGACCCGCTAAGTATTTCACAGGGGAGGAAGGCAATTCCAGTCATGACTGTCATCCGCCCCGTAAATATTTTTGAAGCGAAACAACGTTAAGTTGAAATTTTTAAAAAAAGTGTATTCATAATGATAGAACGGCTTTGAAACTGATGCAATCAATATACAGTATTTCCTTCGATAAATTGAGTATAAAAGTTATAACCAATTTATTTTTATTTAATTATTGTAAAGAAATGTTGGCTTTGGGGCGGAACATGGCCCTTATAGATTCGCCCCTGCCCCCAAAGAAAGATTATTACGGCCCATTCACAATGCAAACATAAACATAAGCAAAGCGTTAACATAAAAGTTAGGACAACGTCCATAAGCGGACTCATTCACAATTCGCTCGCATAAGCATTACACGTAAGACGTTAATTTAAAAGCTTGCAAGCTTCAAATTTCTGTGCTTATGCTTAAGTAAGAAATAAGAAATGACCCAATCACAGAACGTTAACTCAAAATCGAGAATTGAAATCGGAGCGACGTCGAGAGAAGAACTAACGCCATACGGGCCATGGACACAGTCGATACCTTGAAATCGATTCTCACATTCAACCAATAGTAAACCAGAATGTCTCACAGCCAATAGAAACTCTTATTTTGCTTACGTTTATGTTAGCCATTGTGAATACTTCCGTCTATCTCTTATGTTAATGTTGATGTCAATGCGCTATTTACGTGTAGCATAGACTTAATGTTCTTTACGCGTAGACGCACAGCACTGGTTTCAACCCGCGAACTTGGGTATAACACTCGAACCCCAGGAACTGCCAGGCTGAGGCACTGGCGATGCTAATTCTGAGCTAATGCGACCGGTGTGCTTCGTTGAGAGAAGAGGAGAGGACGCTCGCAAATGACAGCCGCGGCGCCGCCTACAAGCGCCCAGCGCCAGCCTCGCTCTCGCCCAGGGCATTTGACGCACGCCGTATTTTTGGTTTCACAACCAACTCAACTTCCAGCTATTTATACGCTACCGGCAGCTACCCTTCGGAATGGTCATCGCACCGACTTTCAAACTTTGAATAACGGCCTACCATTGATCATGCAAATTACTCTTGACATTAGACCGAAAATATGGATTTAAATGAAGGAAATGAGTCAGCTTTCTAATACATACTTAAAGCAATAAGACTAGTCCCTGACCGAATTTTTGAAAGGTCTCCCGTTTTTTCTGCAACATTTTCTTTCTATAGTCTAAAATTTAAAAAAAAAGACTTTTTTCGCGATTTTACATTCGCACTAGAAAGTGGTTTACACAAAATTTCGAAGAAACTCTTCTAAATGAAAAAAAACAAAAACAAATACTTATCTTTTATCTCAGAGACACACGAAAATAATCAACAAACCAGTATTGTCAATAATTTATATTGTTAGGGTTACAATGTCACATTAGGACTGAAGAAGGAGTACGGCAAATTTGGACGGATAAAAGCATTATTTTATTTCGCTTAATTAAATTTTGATCACGAATACTTTTTCATGGACACTTTTCCGTCGAAGTAATTTGCGTGTATTAAATATCTTTTTAAGGATTCTCATAATTGGCACCACGAGAGGCCCTGATAGATCCTTTAGATACATACAGGAATAGTGTGCTGGGAATAACATGTGGCAAAGCTAGACCCATCTTAAGAGAATAGGGAAGTAAATTATAGGAGTCTGCGCAATTCTGAAGCACCACTAGTTTCTCTATTTCTTCGTCTATACGTATTGATCAAGAATTTTCGCTTGTAACGGCGTTTCTTTTTGAGAAGAGTTGAGTCGACGATAAAAAAAACAAGATGGTGGCATCCTTTAGTGAGCCGGAGCAGCCGCTTCGAGAGACGCTTCGCAGTCTCCACAGCCCCAATGTGGTGCCGATGCCGTGGCACTGCAGGTGATGCCCCCGCCCCTCGGCCACCGATTCCCTTCCGAGCCGAACATATTGGAAACGCGAGACGAAGAGGCGAAGGCGGCGGCGCCTACCCTCATCTTCACATACTTCGTGCCTGCACTAGGCGGCAAAATCAATATCAAAACTAGTGGTGCAATAATAACGGGTACTTTCGCACTTAATAACGGCTATTTAGTTGTTTTTATTAACATATATTTATTAATGAACGAGTATACAAAGTTCAGTATTATCTATACGACATTTATATTTCTTCGACTATTATATTATTTTCTGACCTAATATTTATCTTAAATGCTTATCTTACAATTATAACTAACTTGACATGCATAGAAAACACACACAGCACCTAAGGCATTAATTCAGTACTGAAAATATAGTGAGGAATGAAACTAAATGTGTATATTTTTATTTTAATTGGGTGCTGGTAGGTGGTGGCTAGGTCGTAATGGGTGGCTTGAGTTATTGTGTTTATTTTGAAAAAGAAATTGTTAGGTACGAGTGCGATATGGTGAGCTACGGTAAATTCAATTCTTTGTGCATTTGAATGAGATGAATCAGGGTGCATGAACGGCAAGTCTGAGGAAATTATTTCGGATGATCTATAATTTATTTATGTTAGCTTTAGAAGCATTGATTCAGATAGGACATGCATAAAGCATTAGAAGTCTAGTAATTGATTTATAAATGGTGATGGCGTTGTTTAATGAGAGCTTACTATTGCGATTTAAAAGTGGCTTCAGCTGACTTAAGTTTTATTTTGGCGTGCTGTGCTTTTACTGTTATGTAATTTTTTTTCAATTTAATCTGGTATCTAGATTCAGCCCTTGGTATTTGACAGATTGATTGTGAGAGGTCCACGGAATTGGATGATTGCTAATTTGGAGTGGGGTTGGGGTTGAAAATGTTTTTAATGAAAATGTCCTTGAGGTAATCCAGCTGTAATTCTATGGGAATTGGGCGTGTTTTTTAACTGTGACTGTAAATGTTATATCTTGGAGAAAGCTATTAATGGTATTAATTAGATAATTCGGAGTACCTATTTCTTTAAGTTTGAATGTTAAGCCATGATGCCACACTTTGTCAAGTGCTTTCGACAGTCTAAAAAGATGTATCTAGGTTGGGTTTTTTTTAATGCAGTGTGTATGTGCTCCGCGATTCTTAATAATTGATGAGAAGTTGAAACTTTATTAGTGAAGCCAAACTGGTGCATTGGGCTTGATTGAGTTTTGTTTAGTGGGAATTTAGTTTTTTAAGAATTAATTCTTCTATGATTTTTGAGTACGATAGAGTGCGAAGAAGGCTTATGGGTCTGTAGTTGACACTGCTGGTGGGTTACGTAGAATTAAAATACCACAATCTCTATCCATATTAACACATATCAGTCATCACTTGTATATTCGTAGATGCAAAAACTAGTTCTTTTAAAGTCATACATCAACACAAATTATGCAATGAAAACTGCAGCAACAAATACCTCCTAACAACTACAAGGAATTCTAAGAATTTCAAACTGCGCAGCGTGCCATTGTCGCATTCTAATCTGATACCTCCTAAACACGTGGGAAATACGAATCGAGCGTGGGAAATACGAATTTGCAAATTTGCTACGCTAAACAAGTAATATTTTTTTCGAACATGAACATGAACATGACCTTTTTTAAAAATTGATTTTTTAGAATAAAAAAACACTATCAATATTGTACTTCTGAACTGTTAATTTTTTGTTGGAAATTTCTGAAAACACACAAGCAAAAATGGCCACTTTCTTAGCTACATATGATGAACAACTTTATTGGAAAAAATTGCAAAACATTGCAGAAAGAAAAACATTGCAGTCGCTTTAAGAAAATAATTGTTTAAAGTTGTTAAAACAATTGTCAAAGTTTCACTCAAAACAACCCTTTTTCGAAAAATTGAACATTACCACATTTCAAGATCTTTTTTTGAACAACGGATTTTATTAAGAAAAAAATGTCTCTTAAATATTACAGCTGTAGGAAGACGCCGAAAAAATGTTTACCTTTAACTTTAGCAATTTTCAAAATTCAGGTAGTGAGACGAAAACGCAACCTGCGCCATATCTTTATGAGATTTTTGTTCAAACAAAGGGAGGGAATTGTAGCCATTTTTTTTAGAAAATTCTGAAAATGTTAACGCTTTATGTAAAGTACCCCCGAAATATCAAAAATGTCAAATTTTCGGAAACTCAAACCATCAGTTTCCAATTCAAGGGACCACGACATCAGATCATTTTCCGTGAAAATCTTGCTTACGATTGCATCAGTCGGAGAATATCAATTGTGATGAAAATTGAGCTTACGGTTAGGCTGCTAGCGTTATTCACGGACGGACGAACGGACACTTGTCAATCGTTTTTTCGGTATCAAGGACCCTCCAAACAAAAATTCTGACTACAGAACGTGTTAGAGTAATTTACCACAGGTAAGGGCTACTACAGGAAATTTTGGTCACTTAATTTAAAATCAGATGCCAGAAATTATAATTTTATACTCAACTACAATCAAAATATTAATTATCTCATGATTCCGCATTGTTGAGTGTAAACTGCATTTAAATATCGTAAACCGTTGAGAGTTTATGTGGGTGGCTCATAATTGGTTGAACACCCGGGATATTATGTTTCTCTTGATATATATAATAAATATATTAATAAGCATAACCACTTGAGTGTGTATGCATATAGAAGTGAATTTTACAATACTTATAGTTAAAATGTAATATATGCAGTATATTTATTTATTTTTAAGTTTACATATACATATATATATATATATATATATATATATATATATATACAATATATACTATTAAATAAATGCTTATATATTAATAAATAAATAGTATACCCTATCAGATTAACGAAATTATTGGTGCAAGAGATGGTTGAAACAGGAAACTAAATGGCTTTAAATAGAATTGTGTGTATACAACGTTAAAGAAACAATCAATTAAGGTCTTACGGTTTTCGTGAGAATACTTCCTCCTCCCTCTGGCACTACAATTTAGTATATTGATCTATTTATGATGAGCTGGCATTTGTAAAAGAGCAGAAATAAAGAGCGCAATCTTCACAAAATAATCAATAACGTAATGAACTGAGTGGCCCAATACCAAAATTCACTGGTGCAATATCAAAACCCTCCAAAAACACGGGAAAAACCGAACATTGTTCAATATTTACAAAAGAAATCAATATATTTTTTCAGAAAGAAAAATTAACCCAGAAATAAATTTAAAAAAGCAGTCAAATTGTGTAAATTGGATACTTTTTTTTAAATTTCTAGGTATTTCCTTCTTTCTGAACAAATATATTCACTTTTGTTAATAATTAACAATTTAGATGTTTATGGAAAGCTTCTGCAATGCAGTTTTTTGCCTAGAAAGAATTTTTCCAAACTAACTTGCGTACTTATTGCGGTTTTTCGTTTCAACGTCTCCCCCCCCCCCCCCGGGCAATTGTATAAAGGGACATGAGTCTGACACCTGTTAACAACACTAATATGCCATGAGACGAGTCCTGCTTAGGCATGGTCGTATTTGTGATTGTCCCTTCAACCTTCATTATCATCCTATCCCCTAATTATTCATAACTCAAGGTAACAACCTTGTCTTATCAAGAGATACAGCCGTAAAACGCAGAGCCTCATATACACTTGGATAACTACTTACACACTTTCGTCTCTTTGGGGCGTCAGAAAATAACGTGAAGAATGCACATAAATAATAATAATAATAATAATAATAATAATAATAATAATAATAATAATAATAATGTCGGCCCAGTGGCTAGTAATGGCGCCCAGTGGCGGTACCCTTCACCCCTCATCATACTATTCATCTCTTAATTCACAAGGCGTGACAATCTTATCGTACTGATGATTACAGCTGAAAAAGGGCATCCTGAAAAAATTACGGACCGTATAATCGTGTAAGCGTGCGTCACTAATTGGCATTGATAGATAATAATAATAATAATAATAATAATAAAATAATAATAATAATAATAATAATAATAATGGGAGGAGGAGGAGGACGGGACGTACATCAAATATTCTCTTTAGTAGTTTTAATAACCTGAAATAAAGTCCACAAAACGTTTTCTGAAAACTTTCCTGCAGGAATTACAATACTTTCTTCAAAAGTTGCAGATGAGACTATACTAGTGGTATTAGGAAAACGCCTCATAACGTTCTCGATCGTGTAATTCCCTTTTCATTTGCAGTCGACCTTTACCTTCCCTATCGTATTTGTTCGAAAGTATTTTGTCCACTTCCCAGAGCCTTTCCCCATCGACTTTCACGTTTCCGGACCCACGTCAAGTATTTATGTCGTTATGTCCCGTATTCGTAGGTTGAATGTTTTATCCCAGGAGCGGCAAGTGAGTCTCCCCAACGCATGATGTCGTGAAAATCCGGCGCCACCTTACACTCGACGTGGGATAGTTTGCCGTTCACAATACGAGTACACGCCGGCGGAATTCTGGCCCTCTTCCCGGACAGGTTACGATGCTGTTCGGATTGGGTCTCCACGCCGTATGTAAGGGTATGTGTGTGTAATAATAGAAAGGGGAAGATGATGAAAGATCGCGCGGTCCATTGGTCTGTTTGTCAGGGTTACTGCTCCGGCATTCACTGGCGTTGATCGGAGAAAACACGGGAAACTGGCGGCAGAGCAGGCGGATTCTTAGAATTCTTCTTGCAAATAGCTGATGGGGACTGTGCAAGCGTGTGCCTTTCTTTGAAATCGGCATGCCGCCGTGTGTGCGCGCGTGGGTCCGAGGAGGGAGCGGGGGCGCTGCACTAGAATAGCGCCGCGGCTAAGAATACAGATGCGAGAGCAGCGGGCGGGTCGAGGGGCACCCAACCACGCGCACGCCCCCCACTTAGGGGCTGCGACATCGGCGTCGGTGCTGTTAATCATCGATGGCTTTACATCGATTACTACAAATCACTACGATGTTTTTACGTACAACGTGTGCCGAATATGTTACGGAGGTGATATTTTTAATAAAAAAAATCACCAATCATCGTGACAAAAATTCTAGAATAATTTTTAGACCCTTCCCCAGATTAATATTCTTTAGACGAAAGTGACCAAGAGTGAAAAGTAATAAAACCTACTTTTTTGTCATAAATAACCAATATTTTGAAGATTATCTAAGCAAGATAAATGTTTGTCCAATCCTCCCTCATTTTTCTTTAAATTTTGTTTTTAGCAGATCTAAAATCTCATTTAAAAAACTAATTCAACTTGCCCACTTGTTCAATTAAATCCCCTCCGCCCAACGTGAATTCAAATGACTACTTTATATAAGCTATTAAATGCCATCTGTATTTGACGAACATCGATGGTTTAGTATCGATGTTGTAAATGTTGAACTATAAACGTTTTTAGAAACACGGATTGTCGGCAAGTGGCAACCCTGGCCCCGGGACCCGGGCATTGCTCGCTATCCAAACTCAAACCTAGCGGGAAGATAGGTCACATCCTCGTGAAACCTTCAATAGAAATGCTATCGCCCGACGACGATATGACACTGCGGGCCTTGAGGAGGGCTCGTCGTTTTCGCCGGCCAGGGAGCCGAGGCGAGGCTGCAGTCGCTGAGGCGCAAGAGGAAATCCCCGATCACCCAACCAGCTGCCCACTTTAGGACGACAACGACTTCACTTGATTCTTGTTTCTGGGCGAGGGCAACTGCTACGTGTTGTTAGTCTCGTAAGTTCATACACGATTGTGGTAGCCAATGCACTGTGTTGATCAAGAGTCGTTCACGCGCGCTGGCGATCCGGAATTCACGAATCCACTCGCGCGCCGGCAGAGTGCGCGCCCGAGCGATCTCCAAGAAAGTAAGCTCTTCTGCGCAAGCATAACGTTTGGGGATGCAGGCTTCCTGCCTTTCGGCACTCGCCGTTAGGCATAAAAAAAAATCCTCGAGTCTGTCAAACGCACAATTCCCATCTCATTTTTATGGGAATTACCCTTAAAAACGATTTGCGTGTATATTTTCTCGAGGTTTTCGCAGAAAAGTCTCCCGTTTTCTTGCCTCCTGTTGGCTCCACAGCTTTTCTACTCCATGGAATTCAACCATTAACCGCATCTAACCAATATTTTTAATGACGAAATTCAATTTTTAAATTGTGTAATTAGTATTCTCTTCAACGAGCGTAGAATAGAATAGCCAATTGTATGTGAGAAGAGACTATACTTTCTCTTTGTACTTTGAAATTCATGTGTGTTAAAATACTAAATGAAAACATTTTGAAAAGTTTTAATTTGTTGAAAAAATAAATAGTACTCATCTACTTTTTACTTCTTAATTATATATTTTATTACATAACTACAAACAAGTACACAAAACAAGCATACAAACATAAAAACGTAGATTTTACTTGAGTATAAATTAATAATGAAATTGGAGCAATTAGTAAGTTATGCGATCGGAAGAGAGTTGTCCTCTTGATTTAAGTCGATTTACTAAATAGAATTACCTAGTAGAACACACCGTTTCTAGTACTCAGATTTTGAAAGAGAATAGGTATACTTCTACTATTGAGTATAATGTTTTGCTGGTAGACATTTTGATTAAACATAAGAAGTCATCATCCACATAACCGTTCTCGGAACAATCACCACACTCGCATCCTGCTTCGTGCGTTCACCTTCGTATGACAGTTGCGACCTTGCCGCGGCCAGAGCTGTAGCTTGTACGACGAGAAAACCCTCGCCATGTGTAATGAACCAAGCAAACGTGAATTAGTCGAGAATTATATTCTCGCACGCTTGTGGAATCGCATCATCATTGTATCCGATAACGTGCAGAAATGCATAAATTCTGGAGTAGGCGTAGAGAAATAAATTTCTCTAAGAGTTTTTATTTATTTAAGATCAAAACGGCTTTAAACGTGGATGAATACAGCATGTCACATACTTTCTTGCATTATTGGCAAGCAGCTCTGAAATGAAATATTACATTTTCGCGCTCTAACACCTCGCATATTCTTTACAAAACGTGCAATGTTCAACCAAGAAGCTAGTAAACGCTCGGTTGTAAGTGCAGTGAAGTCAAAAGAGCGTAATTAGAAATAAGCATTGACCTAAAAATTAAGTACGAAAATCTAGCCGCTCACTCTGAGTACTTTCGTCGAAGAGTAAAACAGTTTCGATGAGGTTTCATTCGTTTTTTTTTTTAGCAGTAAATTTTTTAGGAGATTCAATGCATATAAATATATACAACGATACCTCACTGGCAGTTGAGAGGAATTTGTAAAAAAAAAAACTGTTCTGTGAAATTCATAAGCCGAACGGAAGTTCTGGATCTTGGACTAAGTGTTACAACAACCTACAGTTGAAACTTAATTAAACAGCCAGTATCTTATCACCGGCCAACAACTCCACGTTCAACAAAACAATTCCCCTCTTAAATAAATCGCTCGGCCCCATTGTTGTATATTTTTATTTAAAGCTTCGCAGCATTGCTTACAAATTAAATCATTCTGAATACATAAGAATACAAATCGAGTAAAAAGTAACGAGTAAAAAAAAGAATATAATAATTGGCCTATCCGATAGTAAATTATAATAAATGAATTAATTATTTTTCAAATCAACATTCAATTTTCCTCGAAACCGCTAGTTGATTGAAACTGCTACATAATAAAATTGGAGCCGCTTTCTGAGAAAAAAAAAGATTGGTTCTATTTCAACCGCACAAAAGAAATCTATTTCTTTTTTTCAAAAGAAATACTATGATCTTCGTTGAACAGTCTAGTTTTGTAGAACAAACTTTCATATTGGAAGCACAATGATCTCTTATATTCAATGTTGTACTTTATAGTTTTTAAGTTTTAGAAACCGAACGATATGGCAAATGACTAGCCAACAACATTTTTTAGTCGGTCTCTCATCACATAAGTTGAAGCAAAAATTTAAAGAAAAAATTCGGTGAGAGGTTTTGAGAAAAAAATTGCTAACATTTTCAATCCCAAAATAATGCCAAAAACTATAATTTCAATAAAACGTGATTTACTAATCACTTTTTAAGGGCTAATTTTGTACAACAGACTTATCTGAGAAAAAGAATATTTATACCCCAATTTTGAACGTTTTTTTCTCTCTTACAATTTCTAAACTGGGAATTAACGAAAATCGACCTGCACCATGATCTCAAATTAGACGAATATCATTTTCGCACTAGAACAAAAATTGAATCAAAAAATAAGGAGCCAAGTTTTTAAAAAATTTTGAAGAATGTCCCAGGGCTTTAGAAAAAGTACCTCCCAAAATTCAAGAATATGATGTAGCGATATCAGCCTAGAACGATTGGAGGAATATCATATTGGGGAAAATCAGCATGAGCGGTCACATTGCCTGGTGGTGTGAAGCAGACGAACACGTTTCCTGTTCAACCCCGATATTTCCTGTATCACGAATCCAGAAAATCATGCGATTTCTGCTACAAAACGTGTTAGAGGAATTTTTTCTATATTAGGCAACGGATTTATCCACCTTTCATTACCAGTTCGAAAAATTCGGCAAAAAAACTTACGTATTACCACTAAAAACTTCGTTTTTCGGCGCCACGATTGCAATTTCACTTGTAATCGTGTTAAAGCGTGCGAGACAATTAAGAATGTGTGACGATTACTATCGCAGTGAGCAAGTGAGAATGCGCACGTGTATCTATATTACAAACAATCTAAAAGTTACCTAGTGTGAGGGGATTGTGTTGTGGGTTTCTGTAACTATTCTCATTGATGATTCACTTAATATAACGTTATATTCCAAGCATTCGCACGGACTTATTATTACCAACACGATCTTTGAAATTTTCAAGTAAAAATAAATTGGACTTAGCCAATTAACTAACAAGACGGCTTGGTTTTCAAGGCTAATACAACCACTCCCATATGCGTAGGTCTCCTAGTTTGCTGCGAAAATAAAGCGTGTTGTAATATTCTTTGAATTAAAGCCTTTAACCGTTCAAAATTTGTATGGCTAAAAGACATTAAACGGTTTCTCCAGTTTTAAAAAAATTGAACGGAATTCTTCCTGTTCTGTTTTAAATATCGTGCTAGCCGCGCTTGGCTTCTTCAGTTGATATACAAATATGCCCCAGTCGTCTGGTGAAAATGGGTCGTCCACGCCTGATGACCTTGAACAGCCCCCGCTCTTCGCCGCGCCTCGCGCTAGCGGCCTTCCTCTCCTGTACTGATGGAAGCAGCATGTCGCTCCAGATCCGCCACTCCGATGACCCTTGCTCGGAACACTAGTAGCGAATGCACGGCATGGGAAATGTTTCCTCCCTTCGGGGGTCACCACTAGTTATTACCTCACACGGTTAATGTTTCAAAAGTGCTGAACATCATTTAGAAACGTAAAAATTCTATGAGAAAGAATTACATGCAGGTGGGATTTCTTATTAAAAATTCTAATAGGCCCTTAATGAAATCCAAATTATACCATTTTTACTTTCCGTCCATATACGTTACGTATATAACGGAATAATATACGTAGTATACGGAATGTTATGCTAATCTGCGGAAAATCGATTTCGAGATTTC
>BOPP01000010.1:3609021-3668087 GCA_017312745.1 Gryllus bimaculatus | reverse complement strand
GGCATGGTCGTATTTGTGATTGTCCCTTCAACCTTCATTATCATCCTATCCCCTAATTATTCATAACTGAAGGTAACAACCTTGTTTTATCAAGAGATACAGCCGTAAAAAGCAGAACCTCATGCACACTTGGATAACTACTTACACACTTTCGTCTCTTTGGGGCCTCCGAAAATAACGTGAAGAATGAACATAAATGGCCTAATAATAATAATAATGATAATAATAATAATAATAATAATAATAATAATAATAATAATAATAATAATAATGTCGGCCCAGTGGCGTAGCTGTCTTTTGCGCCGAGGAGGCTGTAGGTTCGAGTCCTGCGTAGACGTGGTCGTATTTGCGATTGTCCCTTCACCCCTCATCATACTATCATCTCTTAATTCACAAGGCGTGACAATCTTATCGTACTGAGTGATACAGCTGAAAAGCGGATCCTGGAAAAATTACACTCGTTAATCGTGTAGCGTGGTCACTAATGGCATGTAGGTCAATAATAATAATAATAATAATAATAATAATAATAATAATAATAATAATAATAATAATGAGGAGGAGGACGACGTACATCAAAATAGTTCTCTTTAGAGTTTTAATATACCTGAAAATAAAGTCCACAAAACGTTTTCTGAAAACTTTTCCTGCAGGAATACAATACTTTCTTCAAAAGTTGCAGATGAGACTATCTAGTGGTATTAGAAAACGGCTCATACTTCCTCGTAAACGTTAGTTCCCTTTTCATTTGAGTCGACCTTTACCTTTCCTACTCGTATTTTGTCGAAAGTATTTTTGTCCACTTCCCCGGAGCCTCTCCCCATCGACTGATTCACGTTTCCGGACACGTCAAGTATTATGATCGTTATTCCCGTTATCGTAGTGAATGTTTTATCCCAGGAGGCGGCAGTGATCTTCCAACGCATGATGGTGAAATCCGGCGCCAA
Organism: Gryllus bimaculatus; assembly: GCA_017312745.1. Classification (NCBI taxonomy): domain Eukaryota; kingdom Metazoa; phylum Arthropoda; class Insecta; order Orthoptera; family Gryllidae; genus Gryllus; species Gryllus bimaculatus. Next base: position 3,667,140 of record BOPP01000010.1, on the reverse strand, counting down.
CCTACACTTCGACGTGGGATAGTTTGCCTGTTCACAATACGAGTACACTGCCGGCGGAATTCTGGCCCTTCCCGGACATGGTTTACGAGCTTCCGATTGGTCTCCCATGCATGTAAGGGTATGTGGGTGTAAATAATAAAGGAAGATGATGGAAAGATGGCGCGGTCCATGGTCCGTTTGTCAGGGTACTGCTCCGGCATTCACCTGGCGTTGATCGGAGAAACCACGGGAAACTGGCGGCAGAGCAGCCGATTGCTAGAATTCTTCTGCAAATAGCTGATGGACTGTGCAGCGAGTGCCTTTCTTTGAAATCGCATTGCCGCTGTGTGTGCCGCGCGTGGGGCCGAGGGAGGGAGCGGGGGCTGCACTAGAATAGCGCGCGGCTAAGAATACAGATGCAGAGAGCAGCGGGCGGTCGAGGGGCACCGCACCACGCGCACTGCCCCCCACTAGGGCTGCGACATCGGCGTCGGTGCTGTCAATCATCGCTGGCTTTAACATCGATACTACAAAGCACTACTATGTTTTTAACGTACAACGTGTGTCCGATATTGTTACGAGGTTGATATTTTTTTAAATAAAAAAACACCAATCATCGTGACAAAATTCTAGAATACTTTTTAGACCTTCCCAGATTAAATATTCTTTAGACGAAAGTGACCAAGAGTGATAAGTAAATAAAACCTACTTTTTGTCAATAAATAACCCAATATTTTGAATGATCTAAGCAAGATAAATGTTTTGTCAATCCTCCTCATTTTTCTTTAAATTTTGTTTTAGCAGATAAATCTCATTTAAAAACTAATCAACTTGCCCACTGTCAAATTAAATCCCCCTCCCCCAACGTGAATTTCAATGACTACATATATAGCTTTAAATGCATCTGTATTTGACAACATCGATGGTTTAGTATCGATGTTGTAAATGTGACCTAAACGTTTAGAAACACGGATGTCGCAGTGGCAACCCTGGCCCGGGACGCGGGCATTGCTCGCTATCAAACTCAAAAGCAACGTCACATCCTCGTGAAAACTTCCAATAGAAATGCTATCGCCGACGACGGATATGACACTGCGGCTTGAGAGGGCTCGTCGTTTTCGCCGCCAGGAGCCGAGGCGAGCTGCAGTCGCTTAGGCGCAAGAGGAAATCCCCGATCACTCCACCAGCTGCCCACTTTAGACGACACGACTCACTGATTCTTGTTTCTGGGCGAGGCAACTGCTACGGTTGTTAGTCTCGTAAGTTCATGACACGATTTGGTAGCAATGCACTTTGTGATAAGAGTCGTTCACGCGCGCTGTCGATTCCCGGAATTCAACGTCACTCGCGGCGCGGGCAGAGTGCGCGCCCGACGCATCTTCCAAAGAAAGTGAAGCTCTTCTGCGCAAGCATAAGTTGGGGATGAGGCTCCTGCCTTCGGCACTCGCGTTAGCATAAAAAAATTGTCGAGTCTGTCAAACGCACCATTTCCCATCTCATTTTATGGGAATACCTTAAAACGATTTGGCGTGTATATTTTCTCGAGGTTTTCCAGTAAAGTCTCCGTTTTCTTGCCTCCTGTTGGCACCACAAGCTTTTCTACTCCATGGAATTTCTACCATTAACCGCATCTACAATATTTTAATGACGAAATTCAATTATTTTAAATTGTGTAATAGTATTCTCTCAACGAGCGTAGAATAATAGCAATGTATGTGAGAAGACTATACTTTCTCTTTGACTTTGAAATTCATGTTTTAAAAATACTAAATGAAAACATTTGAAAAGTTTTAATTTTTTGAAAAAAATGATAGACTCATCCTACTTTTTACTTCATTAATTATATATTTTATACCATTAACTACAAACAAGTACACAAAACAAGCATTACAAACATAAATAACGTAGATTTACTTTTGAGATAAATTAATAATGAAATTGGAGCAAATAGTAAGATATGCGATCGAGAGAGTTGCCTCTTGATTTGATCTAAAATAGAATTACTAGTAGAACAACACGTTTCTAGTATACGAGTATTTTGAAAGAGAGATGTATTACGTTCTACTGATTGTAGTAGAATGTTTGCGGTAGACATTTTGATTAACATAGAATCATCATCCACATAACCTTCCTAACAATCACCCACTCGCATACTGCTTCGTTCAACTGTCGTATGACAGTGGCGAACTGCCGCGGCAGAGCTGTTGCCCTCTGTACGTGACCGAGAGAACCCTCTGCCATGTGTAATGAACCAAGCCAAACGTGATTAGTCGAGAATTATATTCTCGCACCGCTTGTGGAATCGCCATCATTATTGTATCCGATAACGTGCAGAAATGCATAAATTCTGGAGAAGGCGTAGAGAAATAAATTTCTCTAAGAGTTTTGTATTTATTTAAGATCCAAAACTGTTAAACTAGTGATGATACAACATCACATACTTTCTTGCATTATTGGAAGCAGCTCTGTAACATTGAAATATTACATTTTCTGCGCTACTAACACCTCGGCTAGTATTAGAAAACGTGCAATTCAACCAAGAAGCTAGTAACGCTCGGTTGTAAGTGCAGTGAAGTCAAAATTGAGCGTAATTAGAATATAAGCAATTGACCTAAAAATAATTACGAAAATTCTAGCCGCTCACTCCTGAGTTACTTTTCGTCGCAAGGTAACAGTTCCGATAGCTTTTCATCGTTTTGTATTCAATAAGCAGTAATTTGTTTAGGGATCAGATGACATTAAATGATATATAACATACCTCACCGGGCATTCTGAGGAGGAATTTATAAAATAAACTGTTGTGAAATTCATAGCGAACGGAAGTTCTGGATCTTGGACTAAGTGTTACACAACCTACAGTTGAACTTAATTAAACAGCAGTATCTTATCACCGGCAACAACTCCACGTTCAACAAAACAATTCCCCTCTTAAATATCGCTGCCCCATTGTTGTTATATTTTTATTAAGCTTCGCAGATTGCTTCAAATTAAATCCATCAATACATAGAGAATACAAATCGAGTAAAAAGTAAAAAAAGCGCGAGAGAAAAAATATAAGTAATATTGGCATGTTCGATAGTAAATTATAATTAAAACTGAATTAACTATTTTTCAAATCAATCATTCAATTTTCCTCGAAACCTGTAGTTGATGTGAAACCTGTACATATAAAATTGGAGCCGTTTCTGAGAAAAAAAAATTGGTTCATTTCAATCGCACAAAAAGAAAATCTATTTTCATTTTTTTCAAATAAAAAGTACATGATCTTTCTTGAAGATCTAGTTTTGTAGAACAAACTTTGTATGAAGCAAATTCTTAATCTTCAATGTTGTACTTTTAATTTGTTTAAGTTCTAGAAAACCGAACGATACCTGCAATGACTAGCAACAAATTTTTTGTCGTCTCTCATTACATAAGTGAAGAAAAATTAAAGAAAAAATTCGGTGAGGGTTTTGAGAAAAAAATTGTACATTTCAATCCCAAATAATGCAAAAACTACTAATTTTTCAAAACGTTGTACTAATCCTTTTTAGAGGGCTAATTTTGTACAACAGACTGTCTGAGAAAAAAATATTTATCACCAATTTTGACGTTTTTTTTCTCAATTTTCGAAAACGAAAATCCGACCTGCACCATTCTCTTAAACGTTATTTTCACTAAACAACAAAATTTAATCAAAAAACTGGAGCCAAGTTTTTAAAAATTTTGAAAATGTCCCAGGGGCTTAAAGAAAAGTACTCCCCAAAATTCAAAATATGTGTAGCGAGATCAGCTAGAAGGATTGGAGAATATCAATATTGGGGAAAATCAGATGAGCTGTCCATGCGCTGGTGGTGTGAACAGACGAACACGTTTTCCTGTCAACCGATATTTCTGTATCACGAATCCAGAAATCATGGATTCTCGCTACACAACGTGTTAGAGGAATTTTTTCTATATTTAGCAACGGATTTATCCACCTTTTCATTACCAGTTCAAAAATTCGCATAAAAACTCGTATTACCACTAAACTTCGTTTTCTGGCGCACGATTGCAATTTCTCTTGTAACGTTAGAAGGTGCGAGAAATTAAGAATGTGTGACATACTATGGGGAGAAGTGAGTATGAGCACGTGTATTATATTACAAACAATCTAAAAGTACCTAGTTGTGAGGGGATTTGTTGTGGGTTTCTGTAACTATTCTCATTGATGATTCACTTGAATATAACGTGTAGTATTCAAGCATTGCACGACTTATTTATTACAACACGAATCTTTGAAATTTCAAGTAAAAATAAAATTGACTTAGCAATAACTAACAAGACGGCTTGTTTTCAAGCTAATACAACCACTTCCTCATATGCGTAGGTCTCCTAGTTTGCTGCGAAATTAAGCGTGTAATATCTCTTTGAATTAAGCTTTAACCGTTCAAAAGTTGTATGGCTAAAAGACATTAAACGGTTTCTCCAGTTTTAAAAAATTGAACGGAATTCTTCCTGTTCTGTTTTAAATATCGTGCTAGCCGCGCTTGCTTCTTCAGTGATATACAAATTGTGCCCAGTCTCTGGTGAAATTGGGTCGTCCGACCCCTGATGACCTTGAACAGCCCCCGCTCTCGCCGCGCCTCGCGCTAGCGCCTTCCTCTCCTGACTGATGGAGCAGCTGTTCGCTCCAGATCCACAACTCCGAATACCCTGCTCGGAACACTAGTGGGAATGCACGGCATGAGAAATGTTTCCTCCCCTTGGGGTCACTAGTTATTACTCAACTATTATTGTTTCAAAAGTGCTGAACATCATTTAGAAACGTAAAAATGATATGAGAAAGAATAAATCAGTGGACTTCTTATTAAAATTTAATAGGCTTTAATGAAATTCAAATTATACCATTTTTTACTTGCCCCATATACGCACGGAATAATATACGTAGTATAGGGAAAGTTACGTAAACTGCGGAAAATCGATTTCGAGATTTCAACGCAAGTACACGTTCTGGAGTCACCAGGTACCGGAAAAGTGTTGTTTTTTTCCTCAAAACGTCCATCTGGTGTCTGTGAACACTACTACCGCCCAAGTCATGCATAGGATTTTTCCAAATTGAAGAAACTCTTGTCCATCTGGCTCGAGTCGAAACTTAGAGATTTTGAAAAACATTCAAAATCGTTGGTACTAACCGCTGATGTTTTCAAAAATATGCTCAAAATCATTTTTTTCTTGTAAGAATAGAGTAGCATACACTCATAAAAGTGTCATAGGTCCGATTTTCACGACGTGTTAACACGCTCAAGAGACCTGTGATAGTTGTACTATACGCGCATGGTTTCTTGGTATTCCACAGTGAGGGGATGCGAAGAGAGGTAACGTCACGGCTTAAAAGGGCGTACCAACTGAGCGTATTAACTTAACTCACCAAAAAGTGCCACGCGGAATGCTACGATTGTTTCCAAAGTGCGAGGTGGTTGTTGCCAGCATTGTAAATTGGTACGTGCCGTTGCGAGTCGAGCCTAAGTATCTCACCGTGCCATGCTATTCAGCGCTGGATGAGAATTAGGGAACTCTTGTATCAAGAAAACTTGCGCGAGTAATAGGTGGCACGTCCCTCCATTCATCCGCCACCAATCTTTATCTCCTGGCCTCCTGCATCAGTCTTAACCATTACAGTAATAATCCAACGGTAATAGACCTTAACGCTGACTTGTGCTGAGTCACAGCTCAAAAGAACCTTAAACAGGGATATTACGACCGAAAAATTTAGGACGTAATTTAGAGTGACTGATTGGTGATTTCGGGCGCGTCAACTACTAAGGTCCTTAGTCCCATACGCGCTGTGCCTGTTTTACCCCGGGAGGTGGCAATGATCTTTCCCCACTGGATGGCGAGATCCGGCGCCAAACTACCCGTCGCCTTGCGTGGCTTTCCCCAACCACTTTTCCCCACGAGCGGGGCGCCGCCTCAGCCGAGACAACCTAAACTCCCAAATGGTATCCCGACAGGCATGATAGTGAATGTCAGTGCGTGTGTAAGAGGTGAGGATATGGCAAGGAAGAACGGGGAAAGAAAGATCGCGAACGGCCCAATAGCTGTTTGTTAGGGTACTGCTTCGGCATTCGTTTAGTGTAGGTCAAAGAAACCACAGGAAACTACCGATCAGAGCAGCCGGCCGCTAGAATTCTCCTCCAGACAACGACTGACTTCGACCTAGTTATGTAGCTTGTGTTGAAAATCCTGCTACCGTTGTGGCTCGAAACTAGGACCGCCGGGTGAGAGAAACTGCAGTGACATCAACTGATGTTGAGCCATCTAAGCAGGTTATTCGTGACTTGAATTGTAATAGAATTGTGTACTATTACAATAGGACCAACTTAATAATGTAAGCGTTCTTGCCCTGTGCAATAAGTCCTTGTCCTAATAGGGAATAAACGGGCTAATAAACAACAACAACAACAACAATAATAATAATAATAATAATAATAATAATAAGTGCATTTCCATGTACATAAGTATCGACTATAATGTCTATACCATTACAGCAGAGTTAACGTTATAAAATTAAAAAGGTTCGCTTCGAAAGTCGCCAAAAACGTAAACGTCTAGTTCACACTGCGGGACAAATCAAATTATATGCTGTCAGAAAAATTTTCCTGAGTAAAATCTGTGGCCAAAAAAACACAAATAAATGGTGCAAATGCCACGTTGTCTCGTTTCTGGACACTTGGGAGCACTTATTTTGCATTCGTATGGAACGTAATGAAATACGACCTTCAATAAGATATTCGTTATTTTGAGAAATCACCTATTACTTAAAGAGTTCCCTTTTACTGAAGTGACGTATATGAATTCGTCCCTAAAACGTTGCGAAGCCCGATGACAAACTAGCCCTAGCACGCAACGGGAAATCTTATTGAGGCGCCATTTCGGGAGCGATTTGCACAGCGAGCACGGAACGCACCTCCCGAAGCAGCCGTTGCAGTGGCGCCCCGCCGGCGCTCTCCCGAATTAGAATCTTGTGGGCAGCCCACAACCATCGTCTGTTTGCTGCTGACAGCCTGCCAGACTTTAAATTTGAGAATATTAAATAAAGAGGCTCAAGTTATTAAAGGATTTGTTTAAAATTGATCTGCGCGTAAAACGGGAGCCATCCATTGTTCTCATTTTGTGAGAAAGTCCACATTTTCAACCTGATTGCCAATGAGATTCAACACGCCTTGTCATTCACGAGCGTAGGAACTGGGGGAGCAGAAGGGGGGGGCAGTTAAGTTATCCCCTGCACATTTAATGTGTGGGGGCGATACAGGGTTTTGATTATACTTCGGAAATTTAATAGAATTTCGTACCTATATACTCGTTTATTATGTTATGAACGACTCGTTTCCGTCGCGCCACTAAGACGTTTTTGATGGAGCAGCTAAGATGTCTAGGTGCAAAAAGGGAGTAAAAATATTGTTGATAGACGAACAACCAAAACCATTATTTGTAGACTTGATTATTCTTCCACCTGTCAGTGATAAATCTTGATCAGGACCTCCTGGACAACTACGTCCCACAAGATGGTGTTAGAATAGTCGCTCATACGATATCAGCAGGAGAACTGAGTACGTAAAGCCCTTCTAGAGTTAGTTGGTGATAAGACCGACATTTGAAACGAAAGACGAACTGCTATTCGATGGTCAGAAAAATCGATGTCTGAAACAGCTATTACTGAATTGTATTGAAGTGTCCAGTCCAAGAGTTGGCTCGTATTTTACTGAAGCCAGGTCTAACAGCTTCTGGAGCTAAACAAGCGGCGGAGTTGGTAATCCAACAGCTGGAAAGTACGAGTACACGAACTGGAGAACTTAATTCACAATAGTGTACAACACGCAGCGACTGATTTAGACCTGAAACAACCATTACAACCCATGCCCAGGTAGATAGCTCAACGTTCAGAGGAAACGAACGCTCCTTCGAATGCTGAGTACCCTCAGTCCAGAACCCGCAAGAAAAATTGAGATTTTAGAAACCTGGCTTTCAACTTTAAACATCGGTTTAAGCCACAGGGTCTTCACAAGCGTTCAATATTAGAACACATCATTCCTCATGCGCTCTAAGGACATTTACCGGTAATGTGATTTTCAAAGAAATATTACGAGTTTTTTCTCGAGTCTTTGAAGTTAGTGAACTCCATACTCAACTTCGGTTAAAGAATGTACCAGGAGAAGTTCCGACTTCCTGTGCTGCTTTTGCCGAGGAGTTCAGTAAGGAATCTGCGACAATGAAAGCAAGTAGTATTGTTGGATCTCGTCATAAATGTTCCTGCATCTGCCGCATCATCGGAACATACCTTAGCGCACTTCGTCGTCTTATTGTCCGAACAATATTTCTATTTGACAGCTAGGGGTGCGGTAGAGATAGTGCCACAGTCGGGCGGCAGACCCGTGGTCACTCTGGCATGAGATCACAACAGCAGCAGTAGCAAGAAACAAATCGCAATGAGAACACAGCAGTAGACGACACAGAGATGCACACGAAACGCATAACCAAAGAAATGATGGCGTCAAAAGGCACTCTTCAATTTTTAGATACTTCGCGCTGAAAGATTTTCCTCTTACTAAGCATCGGCAACTCTGCAGTGACATAATGAGAATTTGAAGCCTCTGATTGGATAATAGAAGACTTTCTCCTTTGTCTGCCGCTAGCGGTCAAGTAGGCCATTATTCTGACAATAAAACTTATTCGGACAATAAAACTTAACTAAGATCCATCATGACCCGAATGCGTTTAAATCATATTTAGATTCTTCACATCCACCAAAGGCACATAACTTCTAAATCTGCGGGATGTGTTACTACTGTAACCAGAAACGAAAAAAATTACGTTGTGTCTTTGCTACTTACGTCGTTAGGCGAGAAAATACAAATCAGTTTTTTAATAGGAGGCACAAAGCAAAAATCTGCTACATTGATTTTTTTCTTGGATCTTAACATTTTCTAAATATTTAGAAGGTTTTGAATAAAAATAATTGTATATAATATATTGTTCAAGAATTTTTTTAAAAATTTTCTCTTCATCTCTGCGAATTTCAAAATAGCAATAATTTTGGTTACTCGTCGCTAATTGAGGTTCCTTATTTTGAATGATTGCGTCAAGAAGATTGGAGTTTTGACTCAATGATAAAGGAATGTCCACTTTGTAATGTAAGCGCATCAAAGCTTATCTCCTGTGACATACTCGGCAAACTTGTTTTATTTACTCGTTACCGAGACACGTTTTCCTTAAAGGTTTAACTTCACTGCCGACTTCTGAAAAATTATTTTATAATACATTTGCCCCAATAACTGTAAAATGTCTCAAGAAATAATTTTTCATTTTATAGGATGTACATATATAAATAATCTGCATAAATGTATACAAAAAAGTGTAAACATTTTGACTTTTACTTTAAATTTTCTGAAAATTGAAAAAACTATCCAAAAGATGTAAAATAATTTTAGCAAACTTTTCTTGAAAATATCACTGGGTAATTAATAGTATGGTAAAGTAAAGAACAGAAAGAAATGTGTCTTATACAAAACGAACCTGAAAAACGTATATTCTCAAAAATGGAAAACGGAAAAATTTGAACCAAAATGCCACATCACTGGGCAGCTTGTGAATCATAAATAGTTGCCTTGTAATTTGCGTACAATTTCATTCTTTCATTACAATGTTTGGATATTTTGTAACGTTATTCATATACGTATTTATATGTGGATAAAACCTATAATATTGGAATGTTATCGACATTGTGTTTTGTTATTTTAAATATATTTCACGTCACAACGACGAAAACTCCGTGACTTTCGAAATTTAGACGCACTACAATTAGTACTACGAAGCAACGTAAAGGTCAATCTGAGCAATTCCTCAATGGATCAAGGGAAACTAAATGAAAAATCCGATAAAAATGGAGATCATCAACTGTCATTAAAGAAGTTAAATTTGCTCCTAGCATTTTTTTCTCGAAAATGAAGTATGTGTAAGAAAGTTGGATAAAATTGAGATTTAAAGTCTCCTCACAAACATCTCGTAAACACAAAAAGTCTAAAATTGCGTCTAAAATTTGGAACCAACTGTGAAGCTCACGGAGGTGGTTGAAGGCTTGAAAGCTTGGGGAGTAGACCTCTCTAAAAACATTACTCAGTTTGTTTCAGTTTTAAGACATACACACTTGTTAAGTAAACTTCCTTTTCTCACTAAAAGGTTGCGTAAAAAATAATTTTGTAATTGTTAAACATTATGTTTTATTTCATTTCTTCACAAATAGTCTACTTTGGTGGCCGTTTTTTAAACCTAGTATTGCATAATCGGTAAATTGTACTATCTATGTTTAATATAATGTAATTTAACTTGCATTAAACTTAAATAAGGTTACATGTTTAATGTCTAAACGCTTCGTTATAAGTACCTTTCAATCTAAATACAGAGTTTCTAAGGTTCGAAGTCGTAACTAGCGGGGCTTCAACAGCACATACTTTCTCGCGCAATAGGAAATAGTTACGTAATAATGATATATTGCAATTTCTGTCCAGCTACCACCTCAGCTATTACTTGAAGTCCAATTCAACAAATTGAAACGAAACGCCTCTAGTGCTTATATATGCCATTATTTCCATAGTCAGGAACAGTCATTTCTTACTTTTCCAAATGAAACACACATGAGTAAATTTAATTGTTACGGCATTTGCAGTACTTTAAGCCCGAAAAATAAGAATAATTTCACACAACTCTGCCTTGATTACATTGAAGGTGATATTTCAAATTTTGATTACCACAATCAGTAATCAAAACTTTTAAAAGTAAAGAATTGCTTTTTTTAGTTCGAAGTTAAATTTATTACCTTCCTTCTATGTATTTACTTTCATAAGAATATTATCTACATCATAAAATCATTACGACCGTCATCAACGGGATGAATTCAAAACATATTGAAAGCCTTGTGTTGCCCGTTTGCAAACTGGGAACGTTCAAACGAAGCGCACCAAATTTGTGTACCATTTCGAATTTTTTTCCAACTTCTTTCCATCAATCTCAAAAAGTGAGCTTGACTTTATTTGAAGATCTGTTTTTGATGAACACATTTCATTACGAAAAAAATATATTAACTGTAAAGTTCTTATTCAAGAAAAAAACAACAAAAAATTGAATTTCTGAAATTTTCAAAAAAGTCAGGGTTTTTAACTCAGATAAGACAAGTACCATTCTCTTAAGCTCTCTTTACGATATCATAGGTCAAAATTGAATCAAAAAATTCAATGATTGTCTTTTAAAAATTTTGAAATCTTGTTCCAGGGGTTCAGGTAAAGTACCCCCCCCCCCAAATTAAAATATCTGTTTCAAATTCAAGGGGCTCCCTGAAGACCGACAACAGCGAGATCGATTAGAATCGGAGAATATCAATTTCGGTGAAATTCCTCCTTAGCAGTCGACTTTTCAGCGTCAAGGGCCCACAAAACATCGATTCTGAAACGTTTTGGAGGAAGTACTTTACTATATATAGCAACAAGACGTATCCACTTTTTCGTTCCCAGTCCCCGGCAATAAGAGTTTTTCGGTCGAAAATTCACTGTTTTTTTCCAGCAGCATTATAATTTCTCTACACTGCGGAACCAGTAGCACGATAGTAAAAAATTTAAACATCAAAGCAAATGCATGGAACAGTTTTTATAGTGAAACTTCTAATGGTGCGTTAATGACAGACGAAGGAAAATACGATTCGTCACAACGACCGTCATAATTTGTAGTGTTGTTATATTGATTAGCTATTTGTATGTTTCTTACGAATCTCTGAAACGAGCGGTTTCTGTGGCGACGGAATGGAAAGGTATTCCTAAATCCACTGTAGAAATGCGAAGAGAAAGGGAGAAAAGTAAACAAATGAATGGCACAGACTTTCTCCTACTAGTTAGCTTCATTTTTCTTGTCTGAGCTTCGTTTTCGGTTTTGCCGCACCCTGTTTCTGGCTGTCATCTATCGGCTAATAAGGGACCTACGATAGCTCTACCCGATAACTACATTTACCCTAGATACAATACCTAGTGAAAAATTCCTCGTGCTCCCCGAACATCTCGTCCATGTGACCTTTAGGTCCATCTCACACCTAGGGGACTTCATCAGTGTATCTAAGTGCTTCTACAATGGTTCTGAATGTAAGGAGCCAATTCAATGCCGAAAACAGACAGCACACACATCTTTTACACAATTTCCTGTCAGGCCCTGATTATGGAAAGATGAGGGTAAAGATGTAATACATGGTAGACTCAAAATGTTTCACACGCCACGAACACTAAAAGATGCATTGCACGGATTCGAACTCACAACCTTAGTGTGTCAAACCTGCGTTCACCAGCCGCAAGCCCCTGTCCACGAGGTCGGCTCACTTGCCCATATTATTTGTAAACGTGTTACAATATGATGTAACATATATAACAATTTGATGTAAATAGTAATAAATCTAAAACTGTTGTTTTTAAACTTCATTGGCCCATTATAGCTTTGCAACGCGGAATATAGGTCTCTCAATGACTTTGACGCTCCGCATGGACCATTCTATTATATTTGGGCGACTTAATATAGATCTAGGATCTTCAGCAACTCTCTCTTCCTCACTTGGGATGATCAATGACGAACGAGAGTTTGTTTTCATATATATAAAATATTTTAGGGGTTAAATAAACCACACGAATTGTTTGTGGATATTCGTTTCAGATACAATTTACCGACAATTCGTTAAATTCTGGAAAATATTTTAAATTAGTTACATTACATATATTTTTTTTACTAAAATCAATAAACATCAAAACCATAAACAGGTGTAAAATTCTCACCATACAAATTCTTACTAACCCTAACCCTTATGTCAAATTAAAAACAATGAAACGAGTAACTCGCAAAACACTTAGCAAGTAACACTTATTTGGGGTCATCCTCCCGATGTCAATAAATCGTCCACTTATAACTCAGAAGTGTGAAATAAGTTAGTGCAATGAGGTTACTACAGTCATGGAAAGGAAAAGGAACAATTAAGGCAAGGGGTTTACAAGGATCTACCAACCGTGGAGAATGACACAGGATATAGAACAAATGGACCAAGTGTGTAAAAGAGTTATGTGAAAAACGTTCGAAACAATGTGATGCATTCCACAAAACGTCGGTCTTGAAGTATAATATTTCATCCGAGCGCGGAGGCCACCTCCAGTGCATTTTCGTTGGCTTTGTTACTCCATTTCGTTGGCTCCATTAAGCCGTTGGGCTCGATGTCGCTCACTTTTTCGGGAAAAAGCGTACTCTTCAAATTAATAATTTAACGAAATCGACCATTCTGATACTATGTACCCTGAATACAGAAATTGCTGCGTATACGGAAACCCCAAAGAGGATGGGTTAACCTGTGCCTATGATCTGTTCGAATCCAAAGGCACGTTCACGCGAAGGGAAAATTCGGCACTGCTGCTTTCTATGTTTTCATCTGTTATCTTTTCACGGGGAGATTAGTACGGAAAAACTTAGACGAGTTGCTGGAGGACGGTATCTTCCTTATATTATGTTCACATACCCTCGCGTAAACGTGGTTACACGAGGCTCAAACTTCTCTTCATTAAAGTAATGACATTAACAATTACGAATAATTATAGGTATTCGCTGGTAGTTTAAATTCACGTAAAGTGCACGGGAGGTTTCGACAAGATCGCCTCAAGTGAAAAGGTTTAGGTAGTTTATGTGCAAAGACTTATCCTAACATCCCCAAAAAGAGAGCAAACTATGGCTCTACTAGAGCCTATATAGATTTTTTTTAATTTCAAAAGAGGGTTGTAGACAATTGAGCATTGAGCAGCATTGAAGTGCTTTGAATAGCACTGCGGTGCATTGAAAAAAATCAGAATAGAAATAATATGCGAGAAGTGAACATTCTGAAGAATACACGTAGTTTACGTTTTTGTGACTAGTTTACGGGCACGTCAACAGCTTTGGTCATTAGGGCCGTTAGAGCAGTGGATGTTGGCTCCTAGGCGCTGGTGATTCTTTTCCCACTAGATGGTCAGATCTCGCGCCTAATTGCTCGTCGACGTGCGACAGTTTTCCCAATCCTTGTCTCCTCTAGAGGGAACCGCTGCAGCCGGGACAAGCTCTAAGCTCCCCCACTGATCTCTCGACAAAGGTGGTAATGTAGTACGTGTAAGTATAGGTGAGTAAGTAAGGGATGAGGATACGACACGAAAGAGGAAAGAAAGGTCGATTCCGGTCCATAGCCTGTTTGTTTGAGAACGGTCCTGCATTCGCCTGATATTAATCGAAAAACGAAATACGGAAAACTACCTATCATAAGAACCGGGCGCTAGAACTCTCATCTAGACGACTGATTTGAACCTAGGTGTGTAGCTAGTGTGTCAAATCCGCCCCAGTCGATCTCCTGGCCAGAATCGCTGCAGACACAGCGGCAATGCTGGCTGCGAACTACCTCAGCTGGTGTGCGTAGTCGGCTAGAGAAGGCGGTGAGCGGAGCGAGGTGGGGCGGGGCGGGGCGGGGTTTGAGATGAGGCCTTCGTTAGGCGTATTGATCTGCGGGCGGGCGCTTTCGCCTGTTAGGCGCCCTGGCATTGCGGGCGCGGCCACGGAACTGGGCCAGCCCGCCGCCGCGCCCGCGCCGCCGCCGCGCCCCGCCGCCCGCCCCACCCCCAACCCCGCGCTGCGGCACGCACTTGCTGAGGCGCGCGTGCCAGCGCCTGCACCGCCACCGCCACCGCCCACGCCCCCTTGGCACCGCCCGCTCCCTCGCCAGTTCGCTGTCAGCGCTAAAGATACGTTTACAGCCATTCGCTGCGCCTCATCTAAAACACGATGAAATGAGACTGCGGACGTGTTCTTCTCGCAGGCAACTACGACAGCGTACATCCACGGTCCACTACCGCTCTTCACTACAGTCGCAATCGTAGGGTATTATTTCCGGCGCCGTTTCCTCTACGAAACAGCGAAGACTCGCGGAACAGCGCAAGGCGGTGCAACCTCTCGCCGTCCATTCGTTTGGGAGCTTTTTACTGTCTCGCTTACTGTAAACACAGTATTAATAAATAATATCTTAATAATTCTTATTGTAATGCTGTAGAAAGAAGCGAATTTTCGAAAGAAAAAAGCTCGTATTGCCGGCCCCTGGTACCGAAAAAGTGGAAACATCTTGATCTCACATGTAGTAAATTGCTTCATCTACCGCGTTGTCTAGCTGCAATCCATATTTGATGGGTCCTTCATTCCGGAAAATCGATTTACGGCAAAACACCCGACCTTCTGACCTCACCTGAACAACGCTACCGGTTAAACCGGAAGCAGAATTATACCAACATTGATATTCCAAGAAAGATCTGACTGATGTCGCGGCCCGATCAATTCTATACGGATATTTTGATTACGAGGGAGGAATATACAAATACGTTTTAAAAATTTTCTCAAATATGGCTCCATTTTTTCTCACATAGAGTAAAGGACGCATACGAAAATAACAGCCCTCATTGTCACCACGCAGCTCAAAATTTCAAAAATTCCAAAAGTTCCAAATCGTGTCCGTTTCTTCCTACATCACATAAAAATATAATGCAGCCACCTAATAATGAACACATTTTTTCCTTAATGAAATCTGTTAAACAAAAATGTATCTCCAATAAGGGCATATTTAATTTTTCGATCGATTGGTTGGTTGTTAGTGACTCCGGGCGCCTCATCTACTGAGGTTATTAGTCCCGTACGTGTAGTGCACGTTTTTCATCGAGAAGCGATTGTGATCTTTCCCCGCTAGATGGCGAGATCCGGCGCCGACCTACCGTCGGCTATCGGGCTTTCTTCCAACCAAGTACCTCCCACCAGCGCAGCAGCGCCCCAGCCGGGACGAGCTCTAAGCTCCGGCCTCCCTGCACGTGTTAGAATAGAGCATGTTAGTGTAAGGATGTGTAGAACAAGGAATAGGAAGGAAATATCTCGCGTGGTCCGTGGCCCATTTGTTAGGGTAATGCTCCGGCATTCGCGTGGTATGATCGGCTAAATCACGGATAACTACCGATCAGAGCAGTCGCCCTCTAGAATTCTCTTTCAATAGACTGAATTCAACCCACCCGACAAGCTAATCGAAACTATTTCCACTGTCGGGACGCGAACCTAGGAGAACCCGGTCAGAAAAACTACAGTTACATCAGTTGATGCACTGCGCCACCTCCCTCGGTTTAATTTTCGAAAATAATAGTACAAGTTTTCGCGTGAAACATACACAATTAAAAAAAAAAGATTTTCTCATATACTGCTCTATTTTCTACTTCATTATTTGTTTTCTGTATGTAGCAATGAACGATGACGAAAATGGTGCTAGTCCCATTTGTGGGGAATTACGATTTGTTTTTCGAAAATTGCAAAAACTTAATTCTCCTTACAAAAGTACAATATCTATGGAGATTTTTTGAAAGATGAAACGTTATTTACAAATAGTTTTTTTTTTTTTTTTGATAGGCTTCTAAAATTTCTTAAAAATAAGTAGTTTAGCGTAATTTTTCTGAATCTTCCAAATTTGCAAATTCCCCGCTTTATTTGCGATTCGCCGCGCTTTATTTGTTAGTCTTTCATGATATATCACATTTCATTATGGCATCACACCGCGACTCATCAGTTTGGAATTCAGACAATTTCTTCTCATTGTTGGCAGATGGTATACCTGTATGAAATACATTTTTCGTTAGAAGAAAAAGTTTTGATCGGACATCGGAGAAAACCGATAGAAACGGTCAAAACTTTGTGCCGGATCCTGTTAACGAAGTGAATAATTTACTATATTTGAGAACAAGATTTATCTACATTTTCGTTACTAGGGCCCGTCAATAAGAGTTTTTCTGTCGAAAATACGCCGTTGTTTCGCAGCATTACAATACATTCTCTATACACGTAGTAAACAATAGCAAGAAAGTGCAAATCTTTTGTCGGCAAATCATCTGCCTGGCCGTCCGTGGGACAACACGCCAGCGACAAAACCGTTCGGCGAATTTTCTCCAAAGTAGCGTAAATTACGCTTAAAATAATAGCGCAAGTCTTCAATTTGAGTTAAAATCGCCCAATTATCAACAATTGGATTAGTGTTAAAAAAATGTCGACGTCTACCTACAGCTATAATATTAAAGATTTTTTTTCCTGAATGAAATCTCAATGTTTAATAAATAAATATAAGTACTTTTCGCATAACTTTGTGTGAAATTCTGACCATTTCTAAACATATTTTCCGAAAAAGGCTTTAATTTGTTCTTTAAATTTGCTCCTCGAATGCATCAAAGGATGGTAGAAAACGTAATGCCTAGTCTCATTTTTCGTGAACTATTTTCCAAAATTGAAGAACTTTATAATTGCCAAAATACAATATTTAAGATACAAATATCTTAAATGAAATGTGTTCTAAAAAGTCAGAAACTTAAAGAAGAAAATGTACAATTGTTTTAAAAAAAGAACTGGTAATTGCGTAATTTTTGCTAGAAGGAAAGGCAAATATTAAAAACATCTCTTCAAAACCGTTTTAAATGTTCCACAAATCGAACAAGGAATGCTTAAAAGAATGACACAGGTCTCATTTTCGCTTATGACAATGAAGTTTTGAAAACAAATTTAGAAACATTGCGAGAAAGTATGCGACGTTATAGTTACGAGCTGATTATTGAGTTCCAGTTGATAAATTAGCCTTCAAATAATTAATTGTTGCACGCAATATTCTCCGATTTGAAGAGAGTTTTGCAAGCATGACTCAAAAGTTTAATATCGACAAGCATTGCAGTTTTCTAATAGTATTACGTAACCGTTAGAGAGAGAAAGTCGGTGCTGTTCTTGCTTCACCAGTTTTTTTTAAGAACTCGTTGAACATTCATTATAAATTCACAACTGATCTCTACATCGAAAATTACTAAAATAAGATTGCAATATGTTTATTGGCTGTAAGAGCACGCTGACATTTCCACGAAGAGATTACGCATTGCGATGACTACGAATTTGTAAACATCTGATAAGCGTTGAAAGAGGAAAAACGAAGGTTTAGAATATGAATGGTTATAATGCATGACGTGCTACACGTTGAAACAGTAACTGCCTATCTAAACAAAGGAAAAAACTACGTGCAACTGCACAGTCGCACCAATCCGCCGACCGGACTACCAGATCAACGGCGGGCCGTTGCCATAATTGGAAGAAAAACCTTTGCGTAGTTAAGAACAAAACATTTAGCTACAAATTATAATTACTTTCTCTATGTTCCTGTTTAAACGTGATGTTTTGAGGTAAGCAAGGGCATATATATTTTCTGTTCTTGCGTTCTTTTTCAAAGGGACACACGACCAATTTTTCTTCGAGCAAACAAATTCAACATTCACAATTTCACAATGTTACTGGTTCTTCAACTGCACAACTGTTCCTTGCATGGATGTACATTAAAATAAGAGTTCAGCGTGATTATGGGTAAGCCCGGATGTAAGAGAACGCAGGACTATCCACGGAACTATTGCGCATCGCCTCAGTTTCGAATCCCTTTGTAAACATCCGATAAGGTTGCAAGCGAAACCATCACTAAGGGTTCAGAAAGCTTCTGAACCCATAGATAAATTTAATAAAAGACCTAAATGATGGAAGTACTTACCTAAACAACCCACTAGAGCTAAAACATCACGTACTTTTTCGCCCGCATTTTCACGCAAAAAGTACTCAAATTTTGTGCATGATCCTACTCCAAAATCTATCTTTAACTAACAGTTTTTACCAAGGGAAAAATTTTATCTTTAATATTTTGGTTGCAATTTTTTTTAATGAACATGAAACCTGAAGCAATATTTCAATATCCTTCACACTTCACATCACTTCACACCAAACTATTGGTGCTACAGAATGGCACAGACTTTCCCGAATTAGTTTTCTATTTTCTTTGGTCTCGGCGAGCTACTCGAACTTACCACATACTCTTGCCAGCTGCTAATAACCGCCGCCCAAAGTACATATGTTTACATTTTTTAATTTCTAAATCGTGAAATAATAGTAGGTTAAACTCCAAGGCTTCGGACCCCCAATTTTTGGAAGGAAGACGGCGGGACGCCCGCGCAAGAAAATAAAATAGCTAAAATAAACGTCGGATAGATTAGAATGTACTCGACTTCTGACGGCAGGTTTTTCCCCCTTCAGGGTTTTTTTCCTGAGTCGTACCTTATGGTCTCTTTTCCGCGGCTTTGATGCGATGGAGAGACCATTTGGGGTGAATACCATAATTCAAAAGATTAGAACGCGAAAGGATGTAGGTATTGTAATGGCTTACAGGCCTTCGGCCTAGCCACATAGGATCAAGTAAGCTAATTTGTCTGTAATAATTACCTATTAAATAAAATAAAATTTTTTTTTTTTAATTTTTCGGTTCCCTAATTGTACAGACGAAAATATTATGTAAAGATTATTAAAGAACAGTAAAACCTCGTCCTAAATGCAATTTTCATTGAAAAATTTGGAACCGTTTTTAAAAAATTGCGTTTAAGCGCTATTGTAAATTCGAAATTTGAAACACTTTTTCACAGAAAATTTTTGAGTTTCAGAAAGACAATTCAGATACATTAACTAAGAAATACAACAGTGTTTACAAATTGTTAAAAATGTTCAAATTTATGAAATGAGAGATGTTTAAAAATGTTACATTTGTCTAATTTTTGAATAAACATAAAATACACCGAAATTAACTTTCCGTCATATTAAAGAAAGCAATTATCTTTATCAGTTCCAAATGTTTGAAGAAAAAATTTGGAGCCTTTTTGGGAACATTTTGTTTTTGTTTTAAGTATAATAAAAATGCACGCAATATGGGGCGAACAGTACTAATATTTTTCAGAAAATGTTCATGACCTTAATAACAGAACTCACTATGGTGAACAAATTTTATTTGAGGGAAAAATCTCTAACTTTAATTTTGTAGTTGTAGGAACACGACTTATACTTTTAAAATTTTCGAAAATTCAGTGTTAACCGTGAAAATTGAACCTCTGCCACGTTTATGAATGTGAGTTACTCTATTCTTACAAGAAATTCAAAGACAAATTTGGAGCCGTTTTCGAGAAAATTTGAAAACGTCCGGAGGGCTTCATGTACGAGTAATGTACCTCCAAATTTTGAAGTTTTTTCAAAATTTCGAAGTTTCAACAAGAGCCAGATGGAGAAGGATTTCTTCAATTTGGAAAATATTCTACGCTTGGTTTTGGAGCTAGTAGTGTTCACAGACACCAGACTGACGCACGGACCGGAGGACGGACCGGACGGACGTTTTGAGAAAAAGAGAGAGAGGAAAAAAAACATTTTCGGTATCAGGGAACCCCAAAAGTTGTATTTCCGTTGAAATCTCGAAATCGAATTTCCGCCGAATTACATAACTTTCCCTATACCCCGTATAGTTCGTATATGGGAAAATAAAACTAAAAAACAAAAAAAATTAAATTAACTACAGGTGCTGTCAAAACACACTTTCTCGCAATCTTTACAAACGCTCCGCAACATAACCAGCAAAAGTACTGTAAGCAGCTAATTATTTTACCGAGTTTGGAACGCAGATCCTCAGAGTTAACGTGCTGGCATTTATACCACTACGCCACGGAGGCGCCGCATGGTTCGAACTCTGTCAAATGTACAAAAAGGTAAATGCTCGATTCATGTAAAAATGAACTTCAACGATCAATATAACCATTAGAAACTCCCAAAGTCTCGAATCCGTAAAGATCAATCAGGGAATATCAATTTTGGAGAAAATCAGTTTAAAGGTTTAGGCGCTAGCATTAACCACAGATGGACAAACGACAGACAGACATTTTGCCGTCAATCGTTTTTTCGTTACGAAGAACCAACAAAACGAATTCTGGCTACACCACGAGTTAGAGAATTTTTTTCTTAATTTAGCAACAGGATTTATCCATTTTGTCATCACCAGAACACGGCAATACGGTTTATTCTGACGAAATTTCGGCGTTTTTGGCGCACGATTACCTAACTTTCTCTTCTAACGAAGAATTCGTAAGGCGAGAAAGGAATAATAATTTCTGAACCCTTAGAGATATCTAAGTTAGTCACATGGCTTCTGATCATAAAGACAAGGGAGTTAAAAGATGTAAATTCGCAAAATCACATGCACACTTATAATTTATTTATCTTAATTGATTTCTTTATTCGTAGAAATGCTTCAAATGATTTTCAATTAACTTTCTGCAATTTTCAATGGTTTTGTTCGCCAACACAGAATTGTGACAAATAATTATCCCTGAGCGAGGCTCGAACAAACCGACCGTGCCTCCGCAGCACTGGGACAATACACTTCATTTACCCAACCTCGGACACTGGGGTCGCACTCCTATAATAGTTATAAGAGTCTCGTGTTTCAGTTGCAGTATTAGACAGCGGAAAAATTAACAAAATTAAAAATAAATGACCTTTGGGCAGAAAAAGACTGCAGCTCGGCAGGCATAACTCGACGCGGTAAATAATTTGTGCTGGTTAAAAGCAACAGGGAATTGTAACGAATATTTATCCCTGAGCCAGCCTCGAAGCAGCGGCCCTTCTCCACGAAACGCTGAGACCAAACTCAACATTTAACCACTTCGGCCACCCGGATTAAACAGAATTGGCTCTTGTGTAACAGCCATAAGCGCCGAAAGACAATTGATTTGATGGTTCTTACATTTTACAAATCCAATAATGAGGGGATTTTAAGGTCGTGTCTTCAAAATGGCGGATCGACACATTTAAAAACAAAAATGCATAAAAAATATTCATTTACAGGGTTCTCAAAATAAATATTTTGAATAACATAATGAAATTTCAAATTTCAAAATGGCAAACTAACTTTTTAAAAAATTGAACGAATATTCGTAGAAACATGGCAAAACTGCCAAGTATTTTCCAGGTTGCTGAATACAAATATTGTAATGAAATTAAAAACTGGTATTTTAAAAAGGATAATCGGTTTTAAGGAAAAATAATTTTATTAGAGAGAAATGTCATTTAAGAGGGGTTCTGAGTTCGATTCATTTCTTTCACGTATAAAAATTATTCGATCGAATTGATAGGAAAGTAGAATCTACGCTCGTTTTCTTGAGCTCCAGAATCTCTACTCTCTTCCTTCTCCTATATTAATTTTTAAATTTAATTATGAACGGTAGCAACGAGATTTGTGGTAACATTTGACAACAAGAAATATTACCTCGCGAGTAATCTATATTTCTAATTTCCAATGCGCGCAGAAATTGAAAGAAAACTAAGCACCCTACGGCCATGTGAGAAGTTTGGGGGTTTTGTAGGAAACTAGGGAAAAATACAGAAACAATGAAACTGTTTCTATGTTACCTGAAAAATTTAAATATTCGATTCTGTTAGTCTGCTTATTCTCATACTGTGCTTACCGAACGAATTCTCATTCGCAGTTTTTCACTATGAAACAGCATATGTCATACGTCTGCAAGACCGCCCACCATTATTTATTATATGCATTGAAATTAATTCCTCGTGGCCCCAAAGTCACCTCCGATATCTTGGTATGCAGCATTGCAGGAAAGAGGATACAAAACAAAACAGGTGCAGATACGTGCAGCTAATGCTTTCATGTTTGTTATTCTGGCCCATTAGTACCCGAATTATTTTTTTTTCTAATTTTTTATATTTTTATAGTTTTTGGCCTCTTGTGTCCCATAATGTTCGATGGGATTTATGACAGGCGATCGGAGTGGACAAATAAAATAGCTCGAATTGTTCAGAATGTTCTCCAAACAACTGTGGACAGGTGAACTGTGACAGATGACAGAGGCACTAGAGTTGGTCTTTAGCTCCCACAGACCATATTTCGCTGCACGGTCCCAATGGATACGTTCGTCGTAAGTTCCACGTTGATTTCTCCTGTGTTGCTTGTCTGAGAGCATTGACAACACCACGAAAACGCCGCTGCTCTGTCATTAAGCTAAGGCTATTGGCCACTGTGTTGCCCGTGTGAGAGATTGTGCCTGAAATTAGGAATTTTCGGCACACTCTGGACACTGTGGACCTGGAAATATTAAATGCCCTAACGATTTTCGAAATGGAAAGTACCATGCGTCTAGCTGGAACTACCATTCCGAGTTCAGAGTCTGTCAATGCTATTCCATGACTTTTGTCACCTCAGTGTAATAAAACTAAATTTGACACTTCACGCAAACGAAGAGAGCATACTCCCTCGATGGATGCATTAACCCTCGATGGCTTTTAAGGAGAGGATTTTTATGCCTTAAAAAAACTTGAAATATGCTTTTAAAAAATATGTATAATATGTATATGTAAAAAATATATACTTTTGTGCAAACATAACTTAACCTAACCCACTTCGCGGGAGAACTAATTGAAGTAAATATGCAGCTTAGTGAAGTACATTGTATGAGTACGTCTTGTTTCATTTTTCCTGTCTGGTTTAAAAATATGATTCAAGAAATATCCTACATTTGCACAAGTATTTTATCGTCTTTAGAAAAGAAAAAAAACTCAATCTGTGGCACGCTCTTTCTAATCAATGTACCCTCACAAATAAATAAATTCTATGAAAACATGAAACGTTTTAGAGATAAGTCCATTTTAACTAGATATGCGAAATATGCTGCTATAATTACACGAATATTCACCAACAGAAAAAGTCGGCCAAATATGCACTAACACATTAATTTACAAATCATCTAATTGTAACCAAACGTTCAGATATTTCATTTACCTATCCCTGACGCAACGGACAAAAATATACGAAATCATAGCAATTCGCTCCCTAATTATTAACATCAATGTCTTAAGTTCGACATCATTTTTTGTTATCGGTGCCGCATTACTAGAAGTAAGGTCTAGGCAATCCTACACCAACCAACCCTTTACGCGTTTACCTCTATAGCAGTTCACTCCTTGTGGGTTTTAGTGTCGATGGATTATCGCAAATGGTGCAAATATTTACTTAACATGTAAATAGAAGAAATAATAATACCAATAACAATCTAGCTAAAATTAATATACAAACCTTAATAGTCTTTGCGATCAAGGTCATGAACTACCAGAAAATCGCGGGTTGTGCTACCTCTTAACGAATATAAACGGGACACCACGTCGGAGGTAGACTCATTTTCGTTGATCTCGTTAGGAAATATGGCCCTTCACAAAATCGTAATATCTTTTACTACATCATTCTTCCCGTGTCGTAACGTTCTTTACTGCATGCCTCACGATCCACGAGAGCACCGCTTGAAAACCGTATTGGCGGAATATTATTACACAACAGACTCTGGAACATGTGCATCAACAAGTCTCGTTTATATAATTTGAAGACGGTGCAATCAATTTTACCACGATACCTAACGTTTAATACGTCAATAAAATTAATGTGGAGTAGAGACATAACCAAGAAAATATGACAGTAACTGGCAGGAGTCTTACTGAAATCAGTTTAATTGGGCCTCAAAAATAAATGTATTCATTTCAACGCATAGTAATAAACAGTTAGCATTCTCATAACCTAAAATTTCTTTGAAAAGTACCTAAAAATAAAATAAGAGGAAAATTACTTATAAAATGTCCTGAGAATTAGGAGAAAATGACATAATTTAAATACTCAAAAATTTGTAGGAAAATTTTCTTTAATCAATACATTTTACAAATTTGAATAAAATATATTTAATATAAAGTTTATTTAATATATAATGTATTTTAGAAGGAAATGTAATCCTTACCTCCGATTTTCCAACCATCCTTTGAAAGGTCGCGAAAGTTACCGCATTAATGAATTGCATAATAAACTGATAAAATAAAAACTTTGTTTTAGTCTGACATTGTAAATTCATGAAACGTTAATTTAATAACAAAAAACACGAAAAGGAAACAAAATGAGTAAAAATGACGCAAAGGGTAAAAAAAGATATAAAAGTTTTAAAAAGGCAAAATAAGCCCAATAACTATACATTTCTTTCACCTAAATGTCGTGATAAACCTTGATTTACAAGTTAGCTGAGTTTAGAATGCACCAATGAAAAGATGACCTGTCATCAGAATCAGAGCCCTGGTAATAAACAACGCCACCCTGATCAGCACTTGGAAGTTCTCCCACCAGTTCTTGGAAGGAAAGTTCAAAAATTAAAAACGTATGTGAAAAATACGTTTTTTAACTTTCCTTTTTCCATTGATGCAACGTTTCTTTTTATTTTATGTATTCCCATACTGCACAACAACAACAACAACAACAACAACAATAATAATAATAATAGTCGCTCCCCTGACGCAGACATTTGCGGCAGCCGACGTTTGCGCCGAGGAGGTGGCAGGTTCGAGTTCTGCATAGACAATGTTATGATTGTCCCTTCACCCCTCAACATCCTATAATCGCATAATTCACACTTCAAGGCGTAACAACCTTGTCGTAATGAGGGCTTCAGCTGAAAAGCTGATCCTGGAAAAATTACACACGTTAATCGTGCAGCGTGGTCAGTAATGGCCAATACGCCAATAATAATAATAATAATAATAATAATAATAATAATAATAATAATTCAAATACTTATTCCTATAATATTCGAAAAAATTACCGAATTTTGTGTGAGTAATACTATACTCGTAGTTTGCTATTTCTTTTGTGGTTTTCTTGTTTTTTGTTCTTCAGTCAGATGCCTGGCCAAAACACTAAAACTTCACAATATTTATATTTAGAAGTACAGGCCAAATTTAATTGTCAAGTCCGAAAGTGTTTAATGACGTAATCACGTACGTATACATACTTTTGAACAGATTTCGGTCAGATTTTTCTTCGAAGTCAGCTCTCTACAGATATTTAGCAGTTAAGGTTAATGCTTTTTTTTTACATGCGTAATCACATTAATTTGAAAGGCGCTATGATAAAATAATTTCACTTATTAATTGGCCTTTTCAAAATTTATACCTTCTCTTCCATATATATATATTTCTTTTTTTCTTTCTTTGTTATTTAAAGTCGCATCAACTACTAGGGCATTAGCGATCACTATTGCTTGTAACGGTATGATAACTATGAGGATGACACGATATGATTATGATAGGGGTGTGAAAGGACAAACACAATACAACCTGAGGCGGGACTCGAACCCGCGATCCTTCGGTCCGAGATCGCTACGGCACTACAGCCTTAGCGATCTCGGCCATCCGGACCGCCTTCTGTATATTTGTTTCCTGTTTGTTCAGATTAACGAATTCTTCATGGGGCGATTGATGAATGATGTAGCTAAAGTACCTTTCGACGCAAATAAAAGCATTTCGCACACAAAAACACAAATTCTCGACCTCCTTGGGCATCAAAAAGAGGCAACTAATCACTTCAAGGAAATATTAGACTACCCAATACTACAAATATTATTGCATGTAGTTAAAATTGAAATTTGGCGAAATTCTAAGGAAATTTTCCTTTGAAAAGCTCAATATTTGACGGAGGGAGGTAGTACGCTCATAGGTTCATTGAAGAGAGACCATCTACAAGGCGTGTCCCTCGTACGTCTAAATGCGTTCAGTGACTGAACCGAAAGCATGACTTGGCGCGGACCTGGAAGCGGTTACTATATCACGTGTTTTATCTAAATCCGAAGGAAATGAGGCGCACTAAGCAATTTGGTGGAAGCAATTTCCTCACACAGCCATACACTGGCCCCGCCTTCCAACGACCGGCTTAAGTGGCTCAGGACATCAGTTGATTCCATTGCAATGACTCCCCTTTAGGGGTCCACTTCAGACGGTAGCCGGATTTTCGACAATAGTTACACAACTATGTCGAAAACAGCCACTATCTGGAGGAGAATTCTAGCGGCCGGCTGCTCTGATCGGAAGTTCTCCTTATTGCTCCAACCATTTCCCTTTGCCAGAGGAAATCTAAACCGGGCCTTTGACTTAATACCTTTGGGGGCTCTTGAGCCTACGTTTATTTGGGAGTCCCCGATCCTCAATTCACCGCTCTACCAGTAACCGAGTGCCAGCAGCGCGGCAAAAGCGGCCCGAAATGACAGCGCTTATTCGTTCTCCCGCCGCGGTCGAGGTTCGGTCCGTGATAAAGATCTTTAATGCACAACACATCGCGCCGATGGAAATTCATCGTCAGCTCTTACTGGCATGCTTACTGTGTCGGCATGATCTTACTGGCATGCTTAATGTGCTGCTCCGTGACAACGCTCGTCCACATACGGCGCGGCAAACAGAAACCGTTCTGCAGTAGTTCGGCTGGAAGCTGTTTGATCCACTCCCATTCAGTTCTGATCTCGCACACAGCGATTTTCATCTTCCCCTGCACCTGAAGACATTCTTGTCTCCCCGTCAGAGTTTTCGCAACGACGAAGAGCTGCCTTTCACGCTGGGTCCCGTCATGGGCGAAAGACTTCTACGAGTCACGTATACAAAAGTTAATACGACTTGACACGTGTCGCAATTCGTGTGGTGACTATGTCGAAAAATATCTCAAACATTGCTGTACCTGTTGCCAATGAAATTTTGAAGTTCTGCGGCAATAGTTGAGGTTTGGCAAAATACTCTTATTATTGTTACCGTTTTATAATTTATAGCAATAAAAAAATCACGTAATAGTACTTCTGGAGTTGTTTTAGTAGATTTTCATTTTTGCTTTTCTTACCCATATTATTTCAGCATATTTTTGCCTTTTCATCATTTTTTTGTTTTTGATTTTGTTTTTCTTTCTTGTCACAGATATCGAACGAACCGTAATCATATCTGCAAGCCTGAACAACGTAAAAGCACGGTCGTGTGTTTCGTCTTCTGTGGAAGCGGAGGCTCTAGGTACCAGGAGGGCCAGGTGGCGTTCAAAATCTAAATTAACTAGGTGCTAAAACAGCATATACTTTCTCACATTACTGTTAATGGTTATGTAATATTACAATGAGACTTTCTGTTTAAACTTCAGCTACCATTTCAAAAATTCTTAAGCAAACGAAAAATTCCCTTTTTTAATTCAAACGTTTAAACGAAAAAAGCTTCCTGCCAGTGAATTCACGTTCTACATACATGTCCCAACGATGGCCGATGAGTATTTTACCTGTAAATAAAATTATAATTTTATAATAACGAGACCCAGCGCCGGACATCAGTACCTGCCTTCCCTTGGAAGTGCGGCGTTGACAATGCAACAATGGCTGCTGGCTTCGTATGGCACACACATTTTTCTAATCAGCATTCTTGCTACCGCTAGCACCAAATGAAAATGGATTCAAAAATAGATTATATTCATCAAACTTACTCGTTTTTACACGAATTACTCGTCATTCTCGCACATTAGAATGCAAGCACCACAGGATCCATTCGTTTTCACATTTAACTCAATTAAATGCCGCAATTTAAAATAGGCAATGTTTAAATAACGCTAAACATATTTCTTTTCGCGTCGATTCAGCAACGATTGTGAATTGAACCGCGAGCTTTAGATGGTGTGAAAAGTACAATTTAGTTATAAAAGTGATGTAGGTAAGTTTGGTCTCCCTTGATTTATATAGTTATGCAGAATAATGTCACCTTTCTTATTAATGATAGGCAGACAGCAACTATTAAGTTAATATAAAAAACCCATTGATATTTCTTGAACATTTTTTTTTATTCATGAAGAACATACATTAAGTGACATTTTGAGAGTTTGCTTTTTACTCCCATTACCAGGCTGTAACATTAATAAACAGAACAATATAATTACAAAGTTTGTAAGTTCTACGACGCTTAAATAAAAAAAACGGACATTTGAATGGAAATCCTATCTCCACCCACATCTTGGAACATTAGGTACAAAAAATAATTCTTTTAAAGCACATAACACAAATTCGACAATTAAAACAGCGTTTCATATAGCTATACCATGTCCCGACAATGCGAAGGGATTCTTGGCATATCGAACTGCCTCCAAGCACATCCCAAATTACATTCACCGAGCGACACCGCCTCAAACGAACCAATTTTTCCAATTTTCGAAAATACAGATGGTGAACCGGGACCAACACCACTTTCTTTACCGATGTTTGCTACATACCTGAAAAAAATTTGAAGCCGTTTCTGAGAAAATAATTGTATAAAATGTAAAAATGTGCCTATGTTTAATGCCAATTACGCAAAAAATACTTACTTTCGAAAAATTGAATGTGATCTCATTTGAATAATTTTTGCTATTTTCCAAAAATCAGGGTTTTTAACGAAAATTAGATCTGGCCCAATTCAAGCGTCCTTTACGCTATCCAAAGTCAAAAATTTACTTTAAAAAATGTTGAGCCGTTTCTGGGGATTTTTTTAATTTAACTAGTTGTCATTCAAATAAAATTTGTTGAAAACTCAATCATTTTTTGTGAAAAAAGTGCTTCAAATTTCGAATTTACTGTAGCGTTTAAGCGTCATCTTAAAAACCGTTCCAAATGTTTCAAAGAAAATTGCCATTAAGGACGAAGTTTTACTGTTCTTTAATCTTCAAATAATATTTCATTTCTGCAATTAGGAAACCGAAAAATAAGGAAAATGTTAAAAAAATGTTCTTTGGGTGGCGATAGATGGTAGCGGACAAGAATACGTGACAAGGTCGAATAGCTAACCGAGACCAAAGAAAATAGAAAACCTACTGGAATGTCTGTGCCATTCTGTAGCACCACTAGGTGAGTGTAGCTTGCGATCATTTGAGGACAGGATATGCCCTTCTCAGTGCTGGCGATTTCACAAGTGAGAAGAACGAAAAATATAATTCTGTTTTCACTGATGCCAATACAAAATTTATAATCCACAATACCATTACTAAGAGACAGCATCTCCAGTAAACAAATTCGTAGTTATTATGCCGGGTGGTCAGATGGAATCCACATTACAAAGAAATATAATTAGAGACACGTTAAGTGCTAATGCAAATTTTAGAGTGAAAAAAATGGTGATTCAATGTATATTTTTGTCATGTGAATTTCATTGGAAAACTTTTCATGAATTTTCGCACCTATTTAGCGGAATAGAATGCGTTTTTCACGCCATTTACAAAAATAAATGGGCATTTGAGCTGAAAGAATTCAAACTTCCGGGCTCTCTACGAGCCACTCTGGGGTGGGGTAATTCTCGTGTTGTGCGGCGACGAATGTCCTCTGTGGGAATGTCACAACAAACCATCCATGATCAAAATTAAAACATGCTAATAATAAATCACCCCCAAAACATCGATGTTATTGAGAGTTTTAATTCCCTCTAACATTAACATTCGTGTGGGGGAGAATTTAATTTGATGGCCGTCGTGTGTATTAATTTATAAGAATGTTTTAAATTATAAAACGAACACTAAAATAATAAGAACAATTTATAAAAACTGAGCGCTCATGGGATTCTCAAATGGTCGAAAGAATGCGGAAGACCCGATGCCTACCGCGCGTGCGTCGACCGCCCTCCGCGAGCCAAATACGAGCCAAGGCGCAAGAAATACCTACGCATCAGAATCACCTCTCGGGCGAGAAAGCAATACAAACAGCGTTCGTTTGGCACGAACACTTCAACTGACAGTGGTAAAAAATTATTTCATATTTTAACTTTTACTAAATGGTGATCACGGAACTTCTTCATTCACAAACTAAACATGTTAAACACTAAACGATGTTAAACATTGGCTTTAATCATAAATAAAAAACTGCTCTGGATTACGAATGCGACATCGCCTAAACATCGATGAAAAATATTAAAGTATTGATGTTAATTAATTATAGACCTAAACCGTCGATGTTATTAAACACCGATGATTTTAAAACTGAATTTGTAACCACTGACGTTTACGCGGGGGATATATTTACTTCCAAAGTATTATCGTTTATTAATTTTTAATTGAGTTTTAACAAAACAAAAATCATTAACACAATTAACGAATTGTGGATTACTCAAAAGCAATATAGGCTTCTCTAGTGGCGAAAACTCGATATTTTTTTCCACCTTCAGTTTGGCCTGAATATCCAATTTCTGGATTTCTAAAAATTATTATAGGAGTTTGTTATGATGGTCTTTTTTTTCATTTAAAAAATGAACCGTAACCGCTACCACGTAAAAGCGATCGATGTTAAAAGCACACTTGCTTAAAAAATCTAAGTCAAATGCAAATTTTATGAAATCATCGATGTTTCAAAAACATCGACGTCGCATCCCTAGTTCCGCCCGGAGGCACCGCCAGCGCTGAAGTGGCCGCACCACTCGCTCTCTGAGGAAGCAAAGCGGCCCAGGCCCGATTCCGGTGCCGCAGTCGCGCCTCTGCAGTGCCCTCGCCTCCCCCCCCTCCTCGCTCCACGCACGCATGCACGCACTCCACAACTCTCGCTTTCCGCGTCAAGCGCGCACTCGGGAGAATCACCACCGCGGCTATTGCGGTGCGCACGACACGCTAATTCAGTCGTGTCATATTTAACGCACTGGTGACAAAGGGATAAGAAAACAAAACAATTCTTGCGATGCTTTGATTAAAAATCAATCCGCCCTCTCTTGAAAACAGCTTTAAGAATTCAAATTAAGACAATTTTCAAATTCAGAGTTGCTGTTTATTCTGCTTGAGAAGCCACGGACGGTGCAAGATATCCGCAAATGTCATAAAATATTTTCCACAATACAGGTATTGAAAGAATGCACACTTTTGATAACTTTCGTTTTACTTTTATTATTACTTGCATCGTACAACTTATTTCAATGGCACTCTTACAATTTTATTCACACACCTTCATTTGTTGGTACTTCCTCTTATCGCAAAAATTAGGGCATAGCAAGTAATGTCTGCATTGCACGTGCAACATGCACAGACAGGCTGCTTTCGTCGTGGCGCGTCATTCGCGAGAGGTGACAAGTCGAGGGCCACGCGGGCGCGGGGTCTGGGTCGGGGTCGGATCGGGTTAGGGCCCGCCCCGCCCGCCCGCCCGTGCGACCGGCGATGCGGCACGCCCGGGACGAGCGTCCAGACACCGGCGCGCCCCTCGCCTCGCGACTGGCGGCGCTACAGCTGGCCCTGCCACTCGGCCCTGTCGCCACACAACACGGCCACTGTCTCGCCACCTCCCTCTACCCGCCCATCGGGACCAGTTCGGACCAAAGTGAATCTTCACTTTATGGACAACAATACCTTGAAAGTGGGATGATCACTGTTCAGTTTGCCATTCATAAATTGATAAAATAATGCATATAAGAGAGGGCGCAGAAATATTCATGTTCCCTTCAAAACAAAAAAAAGTAATAAAAAATGCTGAAACAAAAATTACACCATGCCAAAAATTTAAAACCCTAAACAATCGTGACGGTGTACATTACTAGAGTCGTTATTCATAACCTGTCAAATTCACAGCAATTCTAACAGGAACTACTATAGTTCATTTCATGCGCTTAATAACAAGTATAATAATACGGTACATTGTTCAATAATGGCATGAACTGTGGAAAACATATCATAAAAGCAGGTAACTAATTGCCATCACAAAACGCATAAACCACAACACCTAGGATTGGGCCCTCATTAATGAATTATTTTTTTGTGAAAACAGAACTTGATTTTTCGAAAGAACGTACGAGCAATAAGACCATGCTTACCTTATTGCACGGTCCTGCACCGACATAGCATGGCAAATTGAAAAACCGGTTAAAATCAATCACAAAGAGCACTTTCGACCGACACACCACACCACTTGCCGCCATGTTCCCATACTACACTGCGACAGCAGCGAACGCTCTTTAACTTCGCCTGGTGGAGGTCAAAGAGTGGAGCGCCAAGATATCTCACTCAACTCAATAATGACACTTACGACGGTATCAAGCATTAGTCTTCATGGAACACGATTGGCAACGTGGTACTAGGTTTAAAATGCTATTTTCATAATTCTAAAGTATTTAAGTGATTGATATAGTTTGAAATTTATTTCCGTCATTGTAACAGAAGCATTTCATCTCAAGAGTAATAAATAAGAGTCATAATGTGAGTAACATGCCAAAAAAATACTTCTGTCATTTGATGCCTGACATAATAAAGGACAAAATTCCGATTGTTTCTCTCATAACCAAAGAAATATTAAAAATAATCATGCGAAACTCCGTGTCTAAGCGGATACTCTTTTGTTAGATAACCGCGAAGTTCAAAATATGCATCAAGAAACCGGCCTTTACGACGTAAAGTTTACGGTACTTTGTGGAAATGACATTTAACAATAGCTCTTTAAACCTCAGTCGTGACTATATTAATGGATCGTACTTTGTAGACAGTAATGACTCTACATTAATACACGACTATGGTTCGAGCACAATTTTTCTTCGTGGCACTGGAAGCCTTATGTTAAGAGCTGGTTTAATACTGATACAATTTGGATGTGTGCCTTCAACTAATGCCAATTGCTTAATTCTTCAAAACACTCTTGATATCTGTTGTGCAACGATTGCGTACGGATTGCTTGGATACGTGCTTGCTTTCGGACAAGACGTAGGTGGTGTGGTAGGGCGGGGAGATTGGATTCTCGCCACAGATACACACATAGAAAATGCGGTTGTGGGATGGTCTAGCATAATTGCAGTTACGGGAATATACACCACCATGTTTGCTGGTCGAATACACTACGTGGGATGCATTTTTATGACAACTCTTCTAGCTTCCGTAATTATACCAGTCATAATGCATTGGATGTGGACTTCTACAGGATGGTTGAACAAGGCCACGTTTATTCAAAATTACGTATCCTACAAGGATCATGGAGGTGGCATGTTAATTCATGTGTGTGGAGGAATTGTAGCATTCATTGGCAGCTTGTTTCTTGGTCGGCGACTTTTTAGATTGGAAGATATTGACGGAGGGTTTCTAACTCCAGAATCTCCGGCTAGTGCGACTGTGGGATACATACTTGTAATATATGGTCTAATGGCAGTATGTCTTCCAACTCCTGTTTATGAAGTAACTCATGAGCCAATGAATTACATTGGTTTGATCTTTATCAACAATATACTTGCAGCTGCAGGAGGTATCATCACAGTTGTGGTACTTCAGTTCTTTTTTTCTGGAAATTTATTATTACAATATTGGACCATGCTGAGATACATGCAAGGAGCAGTTGCTGGAATTGTGACAATTGCACCAGGAGTAGATGTTTATACTCCATATGTAGCATTAGGATTAGGTATTTCTGGAGGAATTTTGTTTTATGTTATAGCCTATTTCATGTTCTATTCTGCATTAGAAGACTATGCAAATATAATTGCAGCACATTTATCATGTGGATTTCTTGGTTCATTATTACCCCCTCTATGTGGAAGCCGGGAGGGATTTGGTGTACCTCATAAAATAATAATTCACTTTGGTTGGCAAGTAATTGGAGGCTTGGTAATTTCAGTCACAATGATAGTACTGACTGTGTTAATATTTTTCTTAATGAAAATACTGCATTTTTTACGAACTGAAGAAGATGACATATGTCATCAACGGGCAATGGCTACTCTTTCTAGAGGTCCAGGAAGAAAGTGTTTCGAGAGATTGTGGGATTTAAAACCTGAGTCTTTTTTTATGCAGCCAGGATGTAAAGCACATAAAAATATTAACAAGAAAGGTATTGATGCTTCAGAAAACAAAGCATAACTCAAGAAGTATCCTCTATCACACATTCAGCCTTAGAAACTCAGGCAAAAACATTGGAACGCAATACAGGCAAGATATATGCCTTCCACAGAGAGGGCCGATATGTGATTAATGCATAATATGTAACTACTTTCAGGTAAAGGAGAATCTTCTTCGCAGAAATATCCAGATTTCATCAAGAAATTAGAAATAATTGCCTGATAATTCTGTAACATAACAAACTGCTCTAATATGTTTGCAGTGTGCATCTAATGTAGAGAAAATTTTTTAATGTGAACAGAACCATTACGAATACGATTCCTCATAGCACATATGAAGTGCAGAAGTAGCTGCAAACGTGAATATCAACGAATTAATACTTCTACTATTTCACCTTCAAAAGTCCTGACGTTAGCAATGTAATAAGCTAATCTTATAGCTTAGTGCATACATTTACAATACGCCTATCATTTTTTTTACATGCAAACTGAAGTTTTCTTCTCTTAGGGCATAAGTGTTCAATATTGGGTAGGCTGATTGCTTATATACATATATTATATAGACTTTTTAATGTTAAAAATAACATATACAATATGCATAAGTAAAGGAAATAAATTTTTCGTAACAAATTGCATTGAATTATTTATTGTCATCTTCATTTTATTTCTGTTTTTGTCTTCTCTTTTGCAGTATCTGAATGAAACATTTTCATTGTATTTCGTACTTAATTATTTCTATACTTACAGTCATAATAAAATGGCACCACATTATGTTGTTGACCATGATAGGTGGCTTGTTACCTTCTTATTAAATAAGGATAGTATTTTTACTTGATGGAACAAGCTCCTATCAATGTCTTGGCTTCACATAAACAATTGTACTGATACCTAACACTGGATATGGACATAGTAATTTATCACAATTATACATCATAATGAACAAAACCAAACAAACAAAAACCAAATAGAAATACTCTTTCTCTCTCTCTCATACTTCAGCATTAAAATGCACTACAATGCAATATTTGTCCACTACTTTTCATTCACTGTTATTAATTACATGTCCCGTTGAACATGAGCAGATCTGGCACAAATATTTTCACTCTTTACTCGCAGTGATTATTCTTCTAATGTTCACATTTACTTTCTCTTCTTTCCCCACAGTCAATGTCATTCTTTCCAGTCCATTTAATAATTCAGCACAGATAATTAAATCAAGAAAATTACACATTCATCAACCTCTCCCCCAAATTAAGAGTATTCCATTTAATGTTTTGTTCTGAAGGAGAGAACTTGAGAAATATCTGAACACTCAACAAAGATCTGACATGAAATTCAGCACATCCGTATATCTTTCATTTTTATTCATTGTTATAAAATTAAAATAATTCTATCACAAGTTTTTTTATTTACAAGAAGTATATAGAAACAATACTCCATCTATAGCATTAATTGAAAACTTAAATGAAATATAAAATGGGATTACCCATTAATGCATTAGGAAGGGACAAGCCTTGTCTGTACATGAAATAAATACTATAAAATTGCCAATACCCTCAGAAATTTGAGTCAATTAAGAAAAATATAAGTGAAAATTACATAAAAATTTCATAAACTATATGGAATAAGGTGATTTAAAACATTTAATTCCAGCTAAATGCTTCATAAATAATGTTAAATACAATGTTGAGACTAGTGATAAGAAATAAACCTTTTTCAGAGAGTATTGTCAATAGTTTAATTATGGCCAACAAACACTTTACACTTTTAAGTTTCTCATAAATAACATCACAAATATACGTAATATTAAGTGTCTCGTTCATAAGTAGAGTCTTAAGAGCAAGGATGACTCTACCAATGGGAATTTTTCTTTTAATACATATTTGTCAATATTTTTGGACACAAGACGTACACAGACTGTGATATCAAGAGAAAATGAAACATGTGAAATATATACACTTATCAAAAACTAACATATTTGACAACATATGTACAGATTGAGTATTCACAGATATGTCTCATTTCCTAAATCTATAATATCAGCAATTGCTTTAACTTCATGTATACCACAGTCTACTGACAAGTTCCTCAAAAGAACTTGAATTATCATGAAATTATATTACATATAAAATATGGAAAGAATGATGATCTGCAATCTACACAGCATACTGTTTGTACAGTTATTAAATGATAATTTAGCTGCAGTCACAAGTGACTTTACTCATGTAATACCTGTATGTCATCACCACTGGTCTTTACTTCAATTTGTTAACAAATAAGCAGGGTCAGTAGATAATATTGATAATGGAGATTACAATGTGTAATCAAATAAATTTTTAACTTCAACCACAAATTTACTCAGCAATCTTCTATGTTTCATACATTGATTTTAATACTTTGGTGATTAAAATGCAGCCCTATTAATTGAATAATCCTGATGAGAAACACAAATGTTGAAACAAAATTTACGAGCCAAACAATAGTTGTATTAAAATAAATAATTAATTAAAATTGTAGTATTACAATAATTAACTAATTAAAATAATGGATGTTTTTGCTTTATAATGTTTTCTAACCTGAAAAGGATATGTTGCATACTTTTGTTTTCTCACAAATTTAAACAATATTGTGAACATGAATGTGGTAAGTCCTTGTCTGCAAATGGTGGCCTTCTCTGAGGTCTGTACATTAGGCCCCATTTCTGAACTTTGAGTCTTAACAAAGTAATTGAATTATAACTAACATTAACATTATGAGTGACTGATCTTTGCTAATTGACTTATTGTTTCAATACTATTATAATTAAATGAAAAGAAATTATATATGATTGAAAATCACTTTGGTTGTAATAAACTTGAATCAACTATAATTTGTTTCCCATTTATAATTTCAAATTAGGTAAAAATATTGCTCTTCATCAGTGGAAGACAAATATCAACAAATCAAAGGAAACATATAATTTTGTTGGAAGTGAGATTTTGAATTTCAAATCATTCCAAATTATTTTACCTTCGATCATGATTTGATACACAAAACTAGTTTTCTTTCATTTTTAAGAAACTGTGAAAGTACATTAATATACTGTAGATACATTTACAATCATTGATTTTCATAAAAAATTATACTTGAAGTTCACGACATATACATTGTTGATATTCAGTTCAAAATATGTAGCAAATACATTTACCCATACATGCTCTAAATACACACAAGTCCAATATAAAAACGGTAGTATTCACTAGTTAGTCACTTGAACATCATGAATAATTTTAACCAAACGTTTTACTAATGATGTGTTAAACAAAATTCAATTTTCCTTTTCAGTAATTTTCTTTAAATTTGTGCATCAAATTAGTATTTTCAATTTGAACTGATTTGTTTCAATGTAATGTTTTATTTCAGGAGTCCAAAGAATTAGACAAACTGAACTGTGTACTATAAACTTCCAATGTCAGTACTTTTATCTTGCAATAAACAAAGGGCCTCATTTAGAGTGCCAAAACTTAATTAATACAGAAATTGAAGTAATACGTAACACTGCTTTCAATTAGCACTAACAAAGAATCTGCTTTCCTAGGAACATTAAATATAAACGAAGAAAGATGATGTACTGCTGTTTCTCTTAATTTATAAATTACTGCACCCTTCCATGCCTGATGACTAAACAATCAACGGTTCCTTAAAACACTTTCACCATGTAACACACTTGTTTATTAAGATATTAGGCTGTAACAGTATCACTCAGATCATCTTTAAGCCACTGTGGTACAGTTCTTGTTCCAAGTCTCTTCAGTAGTTTCACTAATGCTGTGTTATGAGACAGGTAGTAACGCTGCAAAAGACAAAATCACTTCATTAACTAATCATCAAATAACAAAATTATTTTGTTTACAGATGACAAAACAATCATCCAAGCAAAGGAAGCAAGAATTTGTGAGAGTGTGTGTGTGTATGTTTTCATCATTGTTGTAGGGGGAAAACAACAACAACAACAACAAAACTCACAAGAACTTGCTTGTGATACTAAAATTGTTTCAAGATTACTTATAATAAAAAATCTGCAAGACGGCATATCCAGTGTCAAATTGCAGTAGGACTGACATAGGAGCGGAATGCCTGACCAAAATTTTATTTCCTTCCCTTTCCCCAGATGCATTAGGCATTGTGCACCTCTTTAGTGGGCTACCTCTATCTGAGACCCCAATTGGTTCCTACTTCCAGATTAATTTTGGAAATCTGTTGTTGTCAGTGGCGTAACGACAATGGATGCGAGTGATGCGTTGCATTCTTTCGTTATTTGGTTGGTTTTATGATTTCTAATCTTTACAGTATACTTTTATCATTTTCTCTGTAAGAAATTTATATTGTCCTGAAGTTGGGTGCTTCTGACCACTGTCGGTTACAGTTCCTGGTTTTGTAACACTCTGGTTTCACATAAGAATGTCACATCCCTTCCCTATGTTCTATTCTGCTGCAAGGCCAATGACCTTCGAGAAGGTTGCTTATTATGGATATAGGCTTACAAATCACGCAACTGATGCGATTCCTTAAACACATGAGGTATACAAGCTTAACTCCAATAATTTGATTGATTGTCCTTCAGGCACAGTAGTATATGGACTTCATGGAAGCAGTGCAAATTTTCTTCACCATGAGGAGTTGCTTATATAGCAGTTAAACTTCTTAACCCTTAACTACAGGCATGAAGCATGGAGGAATATATGATATACAATTCTATATTCCTCCATGCATGAAGTTCGGGAACGCCAAGATCATACAATTCAAAATTTTATTTGTAATTTCGTAATATTGATTATTTGGATTCATCTTCTAACAGCATTTCATAAAAGAATGATTGAAATTATCCAGGGATTTATTGAAAATTGAAACATAAATTCAACACATTTTTTTTCTCATCACTCCCTATTTATATTTAATAAAATAATATAATGTATTAACACAATGTATTTATATTAAACAAATAACAGAAGA
The DNA here is from genome assembly GCA_017312745.1 of Gryllus bimaculatus. Classification (NCBI taxonomy): domain Eukaryota; kingdom Metazoa; phylum Arthropoda; class Insecta; order Orthoptera; family Gryllidae; genus Gryllus; species Gryllus bimaculatus. The sequence goes on along the minus strand of BOPP01000010.1, from coordinate 3,627,582 downwards.
GCACTTAGAACACTGTTTTTTTTAACAACCTGATCGCAGTATGTAGTGAAGGAAATCAGTGTTTTATTGACAAATTATTTGCTATTGTTATTGCATCCCTTACCCGATCTTTCAGAAGATGTCACTGGTTGATGTTCATTCTCTGTAAATGATATTTTCATCTCCTTTGAGACTGTTCTACATCTTCAACTAAACATTTGGTTTTCAATTTCTTTTGTACGTCTTTATTTAATGTCTAATGTCTTCTAATAATAATAATAATAATAATAATAATAATAATAATAATAATAATAATAATAACAATAATAATAACAATAATAATAACAACAACAATAATAACAATAATAATAATAACAATAACAATAATAATAATAAAATTAGATCCCAATTTTTAAAACAGTTATAATTTCTTTAAATTAAAAAATATGAAAACAGTGAAAACACAAAAACACTATATAACATCATTTCATTATAGTTAAATACACTTTTTCATTTAGTATTCACAGCAAATAACAACATTGACTAATTTTTCCGCCATCTTAAGGTGCAATCTTATTGTTTTTTATTGTTACATTATATTATGTTAATCACTGAAAGTCAATAACATTCTAAAACTAAAAGAGATTTTAAATCCTTTAGTATATTCATTATTCTTATCTATACAATTATTATTATTATTCTAATTCATGACTAAAGATGTTGTGAGTCGGTTGAATATAAAATCTACTCTGGATTGCAACCAGCTCCCTACGGAGCAGATCTAAGGAACTGTTGGTACTTCTACAATACATTGCGCAAAATGTGCGCTGTTCCCAATTAAGCAATGTCTTGTACTTCCCAGCCTTTTGCATGATATTTGAATATGCCTTTTGAATGAAGTATAGCCATTTTCGTTCACAAATTCCAGATCTCCAATGACTATCGGAATGACCTGTGCTTTTCTGCCCCACATTCGGACAATCTCTATTTCCCAACACTTCAACTATTTAAGATGTTTCTCTGCCTCCTCAGTTATGATGTTTTGTTCGCATGGCACTGCAACGTGTACAAGAAGACCCTCTTCTTCTGATTTCTCCAATTCAGGGACTCACTTTGAATTTGTAGGTCATACAATAAGCTATATTCTGTATGTCTTGCAGTGTCTTCTTTGTAATGCTTCTTGCTATATTCACAATGCCTCTGATTCCCATTCTTTGGCCAGATGTAATGACAAGTCTCATTTGTGGGTCACCTTGACGTCTGACTACATACTTTTTCCATCCCGATTATTGCTCTGTGCGAGAGGCTTGGATGGGATTTGCTTATTATTTTTACAATTCTTTTTTGTAATCTAAACGTCTGGGAACTATAAGATGTATTTCCCCAGAATATTGTGCCATATCTCAGGCAGGGGTGGTCATTCGCGAAATGTATACAACAAGCAGTGTGGAGGCTGACTTAATTTGAAAGAATCCTGCAAGCGTAGCATAAAGAACCTAATTTAGTGTTCAATTCATTTAAATGGACGTTCCATTTAAGGTTTGACTAAATTAAAAGACCTAAAAATTTAGTTACCTTAACATCAGTCAATGACACACTGTTCATTTCCAATGGAGTACAGAGCTGTTTATTCAAAATGGATAACTGCATTGAGACCATTTTCTTTTCATTTACTAATAATTTGTTATAACGGAACCAATTTGATATATATATGATATTGTACTACTTATGGTTTCTTTATTGCAAAGAATATTCGTATCATCCGCAAAGAGAACTGTTCTTCCGTTTCTAATCTAAGTAGTTTTGTTCAGTCCATTAGTCCGAAACTGTACTTGGCCACAGGCACTGCCAAACTCTACCTATTGCTGATAATTTATTCCTGGAGTTCAGAGAGGGCAGTAGGACAAGCCTCACACTTCTGTAAAACTCGCTGCAAATTCTCTCTTTCATTGTCTCGTTCGAGATGTTCTCACATTTTTCAATGCCCAAATATTTGCAAATTTTACCTCTATCAAGATCTTGAATCACAATGTGCACTATCACTTGCTCTCTGACGTCACTCTGCTGTCACTCTGCCTCTCTTTAAATTAACACTTGTTTTTGTTGTTTTATTTAAGGTCGCATCAACTTTGGGTCATTAGCGACCACTATTGCATGTAACGTATGGTAACTGTGAAGATAACACGATATGATGATAGGGAGGGGAAAGGACGTCCACAATACAACCATGCCCCAGGCGGGACTAGAAGCCGCGATCCTTCGGTCCGGCAAATTGGCTCTTGTAGATTTGTCACTACCAAATTTCATGCAGATATCCTTACTAAAATCACTATCGGCAGACATTATTTAGGAAAGAATTGCTACATTATTAACACTTTAAGATCATCGCATACAACTGCGATACTGGTCTTTCATCACCGTGGACCTTACAACCACAGTCAGTGTACAACTGTCTAGATAGTGGAATCAAACTAATGCAAAACAGCAAAGATAATAGCGAATCTCCTTGAAAGATTCTCCTCGTAATCCGAATAATTCTTGATACTACTACTTCCTTTCCGCTGTGTATTAGAATAGCTCACTAGTATGCCTAACGCATACTAGCAGGTTACGGTACTCCACGACTTCATACTAGTCTTGCAAAACTTAGAGAGAAACTTACAAGTCTAGGAAGAAATCAACAGATCTCCAGGGTATTCAAAATCCGATCATGTGGAACACTGTGAAAGCCTTTCCGGCAGTCAATTCAAGTCATGCTTAAATTACGTTTTCGTTTCCTTACATCAATCAAGATGCCTTTATTTAGTAGTAAGATTTCCTTTCAACTGTGGGACACTTTACGACATACTTTCTGGTCAACTACCAACAAATGGTTCTTCTATAGGTGTCTGTGCATTTTGTTAACTATGGCTGGAGTTGTAACTTTATACATTTTTGGCAAACAAGTGATTGGTGTTTAGTTCTCCATCAAAACACTGTCTCTTGTTTTGGGTAGCAGATAATGTGATGCCACTTGTGAGGCATTCCAGGAGTATCTTTGGATTTCCTAAAATTTTATTAACAGCCTTTGCTAGATTCTGTACAAGGAAATCTAATTCGTTGAACCCATGCTGGATCTTTCTCTTTTAGCTTCTCAGCTACCATTAGTCTTGTGTTGTTTTGAATTTGGGGTTTTTGTTCAACATGAATTTATCGTTTAACTTTAGAGGTGAGCATTGGTTAAAAGTGATATGTCTCGGCTAAAAGTGATATTTCATACCGAGTGTCAGCTATCAGTTTGATAATTCTTTTCGTCAATAGAGGGTGCTGATGTGTTTACTGTTTGGCTGTGGGCCGTCAATGTTTTTGACTGACCCCAAAATTATCTGGGCTACCAGAGATCCAGTTGCATACACGATGCGGTTGATTTCAATAATATCTAGATCTCTACCTGGGGTCTGTACCACCTCATTTAAGACAAATATGGTGTCTTAAAACATTTAAGACATACAATGTATGTGCATTGCCAGATGACATTAAACGATTAAATTCAATAAACAAGTAAGTGTCAAGTAAAATCTTTTCTGCTGCTGTTTCTATACAATTAGTGACTACACTGAGCATCAAAAAGGAAAGTAATGTTAATTTTAACAATGATTTTGAATGTGACTATTTGTGCTGTATAATTTTAATTGTGTCAGAAATATTTATGGTTTACAAAATTCAGAAATTTATCAATACAGATGTTCTGAAACTTTTATAAACAGATACTTCTTGAACCAAAAGTGCTCTTTGAAGCCACTCACTGTTACAAAATCATTCCCTATCATCAATTCATCATCAAAAACTATATTTTCTGTAAATTATCTAACTATTAATTTGTTGACTGAAATTTAAACTCTTCAGATTATTTGAGGCAAAATCAAATAACATCATAGATTTCAATGTCCTCAAGAAGTCATGTATTGATCAATGTGAGTAATAAGAGACATTTATTTCACAAAAACCATGTTATAAAATAGATCCATAAACAGATTGCTTACCTGAAGCAACTTGTATGATTTTTCTTCCATTGGTGGATATTGACGCCCTTTGCTTCGACCTAAGCATTTAGTATGGTCCCCATTAATAACTTGGCAGAAAAACCCTTTCTTTGGATCATACCTAAAAAGAAAATTAACATTGAGCAATATTATACTAAAAGGTAACATTGTAACAATATTACAGGATCCTACTGTCATGTAAAAAAATAACATTGTAATTTTAGGTTACAAAATCAAAACATTCAAGAACCACGAGATAATAGAGAAAATACAAAGGTGTAGCTAAATGTCTGGTCTCTGAAAAGAAGAGACTCACCGCCAAACGTTTGTGAGTTCGCCTTGAGTTCGTTCATATCAATTGGGGAATATTAATTTTGTAGAAAATCGTCTGAACGGTTTAGGAGGCAGTATTGATCACAGACGTTTTGCCGTCAAGCGATTTTTAGGAACCAAGGGTTCATAAAACATAGATTTTGGCTACACAACTTGTTACAGGAAGTAGTGTATTGAAACAAGATTTCCCCCCTTTTTTCGTTACTAGGTCCCGACAATAAGACCTCAACAAAAAATCGCCAATTTACGCCGGAAGATGATAATTTACCACGTACGTAAGACGAAAAAATAAAAGAGTCCTGTATTTCTACAGGAATTTTCACGGGCGAGTGGACAGTTAAACAGCGCGTGCGAGGTGATGAGGCGCTGGCGGTGGAGCAGACGGCGAGCGATAATCAAGCAAAGCTTTTTAAAGCTAGCGGCTAATTTTAGACTAATTAAGTGCTTTACTGACGAATATTAGGATCTTGTAGTTTTCCAAAAATTATGGGCGCTTGCAACTTTGGTCAAAAACAAAGGTTTCTGGTGTAAACAAAAAACAATTTACCCCCATTGCAAGACAAAAATGCATCCAAAATTAAAAGCACAAGGGGAGAGAATGGTTTCAGTCCGTATTTTACAAAAATCAGGGCTGTACAAGACACGTTCTTATGATTTTCTATATACACAAAACCCAAAAACCTCAGCAAAAATATGAAACCCTCCGCAACATTAAATGCTACTTTTAGGCTCCATGAAAAAATCGTTTCAGAAAATGTTTTCCAAAAACCAGGGCTGTACAAAGAAAAACAAATAACAATGGTTTTACGGGTTTATGGGCCTATACCCGAAAACTCAAAAACATCAGAAAAAATAATACCTTGCCAAAAATAAAATTCTAATTACAGGCTCTCCAAACAAAGTTCTCCATATTTTCCGAAAATCAGAGGTGGACTAAGAAAAACAGATAAAGTGCGTTCTTTGTCTATTTTTACTTTCTCGCTGCCGCATACCTACCCGGTATAGAGAACGTATTGCAATGCTGCGGAAAAAACGGCGAATTTTCGACACATTTTTGTATAACCCATTTACTGTAATTACCTCGCATTACGCCCTGAGGAAGGTCGCATAATGGCGTCCGAAACGTCGGCACCTTCGCCTTGGACGTGGCGAATACCTAGATTACCTGTTTTCTATGTGCAGCCCTGATTTTTCGAAAATAATGACTGGATTGTTTCTCAATAGCCTAAAATTAGCCTTTCATTTTGGGAAGGACTTGAAAAAATATTTTAAAAAAAATAGTTTTCGTGATTAGCCTATAAGAACGTAAGCTCTTTTTTTTTCTTTGTACAGCCCTGATTTATGGAAACTATGGGCTGGGACAATTTTTTTGCTAGAGGCTAAGTATAGCCTTTATTTTGGATGCGTTTTTGTTGTATTGCAATGATGGAACTTTCTTATACGCTAATATTCGCGAAAACTATTTTAATTTTTTTTTAAATTCTGTATTGTTGTACTTTGTAGGAGGGCGCAGCTAGCTTCAGACCAGGGATTCCCAACCATTTCCTTTCATGGACCGCTCTTAAGAGAAATGTTTGCTTCACCGACTCCTTTACGTTTTCTATATAATACACAGCATGAATAATCATGACACAAAGAATTGCACGTAAAGGCCTTAAAGATAACAATTTCGTACACCAATATCGTAAATATCCTCATTTTCAACAATCGAACACGACCGCCGATCCCCGGGGGGTCGTTGGGAACCCCTGCAGCTAACAGCGCCCACTATTTTGTGAAATCCACTGTTTGAGCCTACAATTCGAGAACAGAGTACTACCGGCCTAGAGTACTAGAGTACAACCAGCCTCTCCTTTTGGGCATGGTTTTGCTGAGTTTGGCTTCCGGGCGCTGCTGGCTGGCGGTGACTCAGAAGGCGGCCGAGTCCATCGCCTGCCGGCGATCCGCCTGCAACGGGAGCGAGTCTCCGCCGGAGGGTTCGAGGGTCAGGGATGCGACGCGACAGATAAGATAGTAATTGAGTTGAGAAAAACCAGTGTCGTGATCACTGTTTACTGCCGAAGTTGGACTGACCGCGGACTGGTGAATGGTGATTCTGTCGAAGTGTTTGTGAACTGCTGTGCCGTGCTTGAGGGGACATGATCAGGTTTCTACGACTGTGTTTCGGACTTTGAATTTTTGTGTTTTTCTTCTCCGAGTATAGTTAATTGACTGGTGTTTGGTACGATTTGGGTTTTAGAAACACATAAAGTAAACACTTGTTATTTGTTATTCCTTATTTCTGAAAATAACCCCAATATTGTATCTTCCTGCTAAATATCAAAATAAAAGACAAAAATCTTCCAAACTAGGGGTGTTACAGCAATTCTTTCTCGAATCAGTAATGGTTACATGGAATTATCATGTTCCAATTCCTGTCCACATTAACACATCTCGGCCAGCACTTGTATAACTCACTACTAGTGAATGGGATTTAATGCAATAAAAAAGCAAAATATGTTCTTATTTATTGCAAGCTATAATATTGACTTATACTATTAACTTAAACTATATGTCTATATTATTAGCAAAATATGTACTTATTTTTCCAAAATATGTAAGAAACAGAAAATATGTTAAATAAAAATTCACTATATTATTTAAAATTGCTATACACAACCATTTTACGTGTACGGAATGTTATCGATCTGCTCTTAACAAGAATTCGCAGCAGCGGAAAGATAGTTCTACCTTTACAAAAGTTTTGTACCTAGTTTAAGACATACATAAGAGCTTTGTTCGAAATATAAAATACCATCGTTGTACATACACGATGTTGTTTACGAGAAGCCGGTGGTTAAGTAAATAATAGCTCCGAGTAGCCAATGGTGGATCCAGAAAACGGAGTAAAAGCCTCCCCTCCCCACTCTCTCTCTCTCTCTTTCTCTCTCTCTCACACACACACAAACCCAACAATGCGATAACAATGATTGAAAAATATTTGTTAGATTTCGTTCGAGCTACACATGTGCTCTATTACTATATACTCTCTGTTATATAAAACAAACGCATTAAAAATGTAGTTTTAACTCAATCGCTATGTCTTTCCCTCCCTTGTCTCTTGATCATTGAATGCGAATGGCTGCCCGTCTGAAATTTGATTCTGTGACAGTACGTTTCTAGAACCCACGAATTCCACGATTTTCTTTATATATTTAATGACAAGTATTAGTTAAAAACTGTCTGTGACGTACTATGGGGAAAAGTGCAACTGTGCACGGTTTCTTGAGCTCTGATCTCTGCCTTAACTCAACACATACTCGTATTCAGTACCATTAATATGGGAAGCAACGAGCAGCTTTTGGCAAGAATCAGTAGAACAGTTGTGTAACGTTCGGGACCGCAAGGCCTGCAACGCGCGCGCGCCCGGGTAAAAGAGGGCCTGTTCTTGTTATTTGAGGTTCTAACACTACCTGTGTTTGCAATGCACTTTTTAAAGAAAAACCGTATACGTGTTTTGCGGGCGGGCACGCACTCATTGCGTTACGCTACTAGGTACGAAAACTATTCTCTCTCGGCTGAAAAAAAAACTATTTGTAAAGGAAAATCGTCAACGTTTACGGTTAAGGGTAATTTATCCTTAAGGCCCATTCACAATACAAACGTGAACATAAGTAGTTTTCTCGCATTAGGTATGAAAATTTGGGCCAGTTTACTCTTGCTGTTACAATCGTTTTTGATTTTATTTCTTCAATTGGTTTGAAAAAAGTTATTAGTACTGGGTTGTGATCTGATTGAAGGTCGTGTAATACGCTTTGGAATATAGATATATGATTTTGGTTAATAGTATATATTAAATATCTTTAACTATATTTGAATTGTATGGGAAATGACTCGCAGCTATGGGAGCTAATATTATTATTTTGGGCCAAATTAAAAAGGTTTTTGATCCTGGGCTGTAGTGATTCGGCACCCCCAAACCGAAATCCCGAACCGACTCCCATCAATATTAGTCGGGGATAGCTGTTAAAATTGTCCGTTTTATTTGGTAGTTTGTATGTAGCTATTAATACTATTTCACTATTATTAACAAATATTTTTATTCCGACTGTATCTAAGTTTGACGAGAATGTTGCAGGAACCTGCCCATACTTAATAGTATTCGATTTCAAAATTGCTACACCACCTGACGCAGTTTGTGATATCCTGATGTTTCTATGTTTTTTCGCCAGGAATATTGAATCTTTCTCTCTGCGAAAGGTGGGTTTTCGTGATAGTTGCTATTTTAATTTAATTACTCTTTATGAAGTATATGAATTCATTTTCCTGACGCTGAAGATGAGGGTCACGGACCCAGAAACTGAAGTACAATACTTGTTCATTTGCACAGTTGCACCTACTCCCCCACATAATAGATATTTTTTAAAGATTTTTTTTAATGATAGGAACAATAGCCAGCAGGCGCAGCAGCAGGCCTTACTTTAGTGACGGCAGGCAGTCATCAACTTCTGTTACTATCCGCATCTCAATGCTATTTTTTCCCTCCCAAATCAAATTAGAGGTGCTTTAAAAGAGGCAAATGGTCTCGTATCCCCTGTAATAGTAATTTAAAATATGTTTTTATCACATAAATATTTCCGTATGCCATCGAATACCTACATAAAATTGCTTGAGGTATCACTGAAAATATAGACTCCGATTTGGAACTGATTAAAAAAAAATTACCTGTGTAACTATCAATAGTATTCCATCTTATTTTAGAATCAATAATTCGTTTAACATTTACAAGTGACTGGGTCTTCTTCAGTAGATAAAATAATCGCTTGAGAGAAAAGGTGAGTGTAGGTCAGCAAGGAAATTTTCTTTGAAAAACTATCTTCATGATCACTTTCCAACCTTTTGAAGAAACCTTTCATTTTACCTTTTCAGAAACTGCAAGCTAAAAACTTATAGAAGAGAGCAATGGCTAACTAGCCCTTCTGCGCCCCGGTTCCGAAACTTGATTGCCCCCCCCACCCACCCTCCGCAAAAAAATTCTCAAGCAAAAAAGGGTGCTGAAAACTAATTGAAAGAAGCTTTATTAATCATATATCACAAAATTCAGAATCGAGCCCTGCAGACTTTTGCTTTGACGAACTTATCAATAACGTCGCCAAGGTTCGCTTTCAACGAGTTCGTCACTGTATTCTCCACGAGCAAAATGCTACGGTCCTTCAGTCCTTTCTTATGGGATTTCAGATAACCTTTCATGATTTTCAATTTTGAAAATGATCGCTCTGCAGTCGCAATTGTCACTGGAATCGTTAGAAACAACAAGATTACTGAGTACACGTGTGGAAAGCTAACTGAAAGAGTGGAATACTCAGGACAAAGTTAGCCAGCATATTTGAATGAAAGCTCGAAATTGATTTCCCGGACAGGGACCGAAGGAAAACTTTAAAAAAAGTGTTGAACTTTTGCAATTTTCGAAAAATCAGGGTTTTTAACGTACATAAGACCAACACCGTTCTTTTAAACGTCCTTCACACTATCAAACAACAAAATTTAATCAAAAATGATGAATCTTTTTTTTTTTTTGTTGTTGCAAAAATTGAAAAATATCCCACGGGCTTTATGTGACCCCCCCCCCCCCGAATTAAAATTTCGGTTTCAAATTCAAGGACCCGCGACATCAGATAGATTGATTGAGGAATATCAATTTTGGAGAAAATTGGCTGAATGGTTTATACGCTATAGCGTTGTTCACAGACGGACAAACAGACGTTTCGCCGTCATTCGATTTTTCGGTATCAAGGACCCACAAAACATTGATTCTGACTACACTAAGTGTTAGAGGGTTTTTCTTCTTCTAAATTGAGCAATGGATAAATCCACATTTTCCTTACCAGGGCCCTGTCTGTAAGCGAAGAAAACCTTCACTTTCAATCGTTTTTCGCCATCAGATAAAAGTTGATATTCGCATAGTTAATCGAATTGACATTTGTTTTTTGTTTTTAAACGTTTATCGCAAAACTCGACATTTACTCCCCCAAGATGTAGACACCTCTATTGCACAGGATTTTTTTTGACGAAAATTGCACAGGATTTAGATCCAGATTTTTAGATCCTAGCGAGCTGCTTCCCTCATATCCCGTGCATGGCAAATATCAAAATTAGATACTATCAAATTTTAAGACATCATTAGTTGTATTGCATTAAAAAATTTTGATCGCAACTTGGAATACAAACTCGAACTTCTCCATTTTTACTTTCTCGATACCGCTAACGCATTAAAGAGAAAGTTATGTAATGTTGCGATGGAAAATTTTTCGGCACAAAACTCATATGGTCCAGGCTCTGGTATCGACAAAGTGGATAAATTCACTTGCTAAATTTATTGGGAAAAAAGTCTAACACGTGGCGAAGCCAGAATCCAAGTTTTGTGGGTCCTTGATACCGAAAAATCGATTGACGGCAAAATGTGTATCCGTCTGTAAACAACGCTAGACACTAAACCGTTCAGACGATTTTTCGAAAATTGATATTCCCCCCTCTATCTGGCTGTCACGGCCTTTTGAATTTGAAACCTATATTTTAATTTTGGGGAGTACATACGTGAAGCCATTGAACATTTTTTAAAATTTCAAAATATGGTTCCAATTTCTTTGATTAAATTTTTTTGTTGGTTCTCGTGAAGGGCGTTTAACAGAATGCTATAGGCCTCATTGTTATTACAAACCTTAATTTTTCAAAAATGAAAAAAATCACTCTACAATTAAAATATTGAAGATTTGAGTATTTTTGTGTGAAATACAGGCAATTTTTATTTTTGTTTAAACAATTTTCTTCTCTAAAACTGCACCAATTTTCTTTATTACTTTTGGATCTTAGTGTAAAGAACGCTTCAGAGAACGGTGCAGGTCTTATGTTTGTTAAAAATTCTGAATTTTTGAAAATTGTTAAAATTCACACTTTTTTCGGCGTCTTCCTACAACACTTATTGTGAAGATATTTTTTTCATGTTAAAGTGTGTCCATTAAATACAGATCTTCAAATAATGTTATGTTCAATTTTTTGAAAATATTAGAATTTTTGCGTAATTTTGTGTCAAACATAGGCGATTTTTATTTTCATTAAAACATTTTTTCTTAAAAACGGCATAAGAGTTTTTTTATTAAATTTGGATCTTATGTAGCAAAAAGAACATTTAAGAGCATGGTGCAGGTCTCATGTTCGTTAAAATCCGTGAATTATCTGAAAAAAAAACAAAAAAAAAAAATTTATCGGTCTTCCTATAACTACAATTTGTTCCTTTATGAAATGTATTCCTTAAAAAAACAGATCTTCGAATAAAGTTAAAACCACTAGTTCCTCTAGTTGTACACATTTGCTCACTCAAATACACTTTTGCTTATTAAAATTATTTTTGATAAACCTTTGAAAAACATCAGTATATCTGATTTGAATTGTCAAAAGGGAGTTACTTCTGCTAGGCCACCAAGTAGGGCATAGTCACTTCAGTTGTAGGTTTGCCCAGCTTTAAATTAAGCAATAATAAGGGTCCTGGGATGTCAAATTACAAATTTGGAAAACATCTTCGCGTCCTCAAAATAAAATAAGTAATAGAAACTTTACATGAGTCGATTTGCGACATGTTTTGACAATTAATGACAAATTTAAAAAAATCGCTTCCAGAAGGGGTTTTTGAAGAACATTCAGTTAAACAAAAAAATTGCTTTTGGGGACTCCTTCTGACCGGGGGCCCCAGGTAATTGCACCTACCAGGCTGGAGGTAGCCACAAAACGACTATATGTAGTCTACTACTGGTACGTTTTGTAGCTTCCATACAGCAGAAAACTGATGATGATGGCTAAGCCATCGAAAGCTGCTATTGTAATAAACAATATTGTTGGCAATGACATTGCATTTAATTATTTCATTTTATGGATCACTAGTTTACTATTGTGTGTTAACTGTGGACCTGAGATGAACATTATTGTATACTTTATACCCTTTCAGGTCTTTTGATTTCTAAATGCCAACAACACTACTTTTTTAATAGCAATGTTTATTAAATGTCAAAAATACGAAAAGCCATTTGTGTACATGGCTCAAGGTTTAATTTTTTTTAATAACTTGAAAACTCATAAAAATCTGATCTGCTTGTTTACAAAAAGTATATTCTGCCATGACTGAACATACAGTTAACTCGCTAGATATTCTGGATTGAAAAGTTGAAATAAGTCTAATGACAAATGTAAACAAATCTCCATGACAACACATTGTCATCTACATAGAATACAACGAGTCAAGGCCTTCTATGAATGAGTGCATAGATGGATGAAGTTGTGGGATTGGATCTGAAAGAGTGCTGAGCGTAAATATTCGTTAATAATTAATAATGAGAAAACAAGGGATTGTGGGACACATCAGAACTTTTTATCTTCTTTTTGTGTCAGGACCTGTTTTATCTGATGTCATACTGACAACCAAATATAACAATGTGACTCTGTACTTTTGATGATTTGATTTTGATTTTTTTAAGAATTTGTTTTATTCAGCAACAAATACTGAATCATAAAAGTTTTGTATTACCTCAGCACATTTTCTTGAGCCCTGGAATACCTACACTCACTCTTTTACTAACATTAGTTGAATTACGAAAAAGTCATTCCAACACACATTGTTAAAAAATCTGATGAGCAAAAATGTTTCATCTCATGTAATAGAAACTTCTTTGTATTGGAAAACGAGTTGCAGATTTAATATTAGAGTCTTGTCGCCAAAACAACTATCCCCCTGCTCCTTTCACATCTAGGAAAATGAGGGCTCAAGAAAATGTGCGCAGGCAATATGCACCACACTATTACTAGCTTTTGCCCCTTGCACCAAAGGTCCTTGCTCAGGATGCTGGGTCAAAAGATACTCTTGGGTCAAAAACATCGACTTGATGCGCCAGATACATCAAGACATTAGCAGTAATATTCTAAGAGAATAACAAGCTTTTTTGAAGAATTATTGATGTAATGTTTTAAGAAAGCAAGTGAATACCTGAGATGCTGAGAATAGTCAAACGGTGGCTGAATTTTCAAAAACCTCTGGAGTTCATTCATAACTTCTACAGGATTTGATCTGAGTTGATCACCATCAATAATGTGTAGTTGCTGTGGGGCATAATATGTCAGCCATCTTTCTAAGTGCTGAGCATATTTCCCAGGGTTGAGACATCTAAATAAGAAAGGAAAATAACAAGGTTCATGAAAACTGTAAAAATAGTAATTACTGTTAATAGTAATTACAGATTTAAAATATTATCATAACTTATACATTTTAATGCCTTTTATAAATGAATAAAATTTTAAATTTAAATGAATCTTCATTAGAATATGTGATTACTGCAATACCTATTTCGCAGCTCTCTGAGAGATTTGGGGGCAGTATCACTAGCAGTTATCACTTGATGAAAAGAGTAGTTTAATGCTACTTGATCACCATGGGCTCTGGTGTGCTGATACCAACTGTATGCTCTCTTGGCTGGAGATATCAAAATAGTAACCTAAAAGCACGAAAGAAGTAGGTCAAAAAAAATGTACATTTCTTCAGTGCCATCCTATTTAAATGCAACTTACCAGTTTGGCATGAGGTAAAAGTGCGTGTGCTCTCCTAGGAACAAGATCCCCATCAAAGTATGTTGCACTCTTCTCAAACAAATAACGAGCGGTTGAATTTTTTGGAATTGGAAAATAATTCATGTACCTAACAAAAAATATTTTAGAATCAATACAAAAGGTTAGCAATGAGAAAACTTAATAATTTTGTTTGCTGTCTTGCTTCAATATTATCATAATAAATAATAACTTTCAAATTATGATCTAATTTTTTTTAAGTTATACATATTCCAAATAAAATTCCAATACACTACAGTTCTAATTATATTAGACTTTTGTAGCTTAGAGACTACATAAAATTATGATGAATAAAAGCTTCTATGCACAGTTGTTGTTTCTTTCAACTTTTTAAAATTTTGTATTACTTCTTGTATTTAATAACAGTTAACTCAATGTTCTTTTTCTAAAAAGTTGTTTATATGCACGTAAATTCAGGCTACAGGCACAAATATAAGATATAATATTAGACTGATCAAAAGATAATTAAGCTACTTAAAGAAATTTCACTTTCCTGTTGATAAATTCCTTTAAAGAACATTGGTTTCTCACTTTGGTTTGATTTCATAAACTCGATTCCAAACTTATTCATTGTGTGTATGACTAGTAAAGTTATAAATAAATGCAACTCATTTATTTTTAAGTCATAATTAAGTCATAAGAACAAACACACAATTAATAAAGGTGATTGAAATACTCACCAGTCAAGACCTCTGTAATAGTTTTTGCCATTAAAAAACTGAATTTCTTCAAAAGTATCTGGACTGGGGAAATTACTACTAATATCTGGATGCATTGAAAGGAATGTGTAGAGGGCAGTAGTGCCAGTTTTCTGTGGACCAATTACCAAAAACCTAGGTAATTGCTCACATGTTTTATTTCGAGACCAAATTCTCTGGTGTCTCAAATCATCACATGGGTTCTGAAACAGATATTTAGTATTTTTATTTTATTTATTATAAATGTAGAGAATAAAGTTGATACTGCAAGATTTCCTAAACACAGAATTTAATTAAACTTCCAAATTAAAGTATGTACTTAAATATTAAATTATGCAAACACATCTGCACAAACTCTAGCTTCCTCGCAAATCAAGAAGAGATGCTGTTCTCTTCATCCATGATGAAGAAGGAGGAAGAGAAAGAGAATGAGGGCGGGGGGGGGGAGGTAAAAGACCTCGGATAAGAAGAATGAAAAAGAGAAGGAGAATGAGGAGAAGAAAAAGTGAAGATGGAGAGGAAGAGAAGGACGAAGAAGAAAAGATAAAATAGGCAAATGGAGGTAAGGTTAAGATTGTGAGAGAGAGGGGGGAGGGGAGGAAAGAACTAGAAGCAGAAGAGAAAAACAGGAGAGAAGAATGAAAGCAGAGGTGAAGAGTAGAAAAGTAGAAGAGTCAAAGAAGGGAATGAAAGGAGAGACAAAGAGAGGAGAAAGATGAAGTGGAGGAAAAGAAGGGAATGGGAAGAAAGTAGGATTAAGGGGGAAAGATTTTTTTGGTGGGATTTGTTTATAATAATCCACAAAAATCTCAATCACTAACACCACTAGCATTAATAGTGAAATCAGAAATAATTTAATGTTAAGTTACACTGGGCAACAAATTTTCACTTTTTTCTTTACAGAAAGGATTTCCTGACATATAGTGCATTTTATGGGGCAGTACTCGAAAATTATCACAAAACTATCAGATATGATTTGCTTGTCTTGTTATTTTGTCATTAAAAATATTCTAAATTCTCCTTTTTTTTCTATTTGCATACTGAAATTCACTTACCCCCCATACAGGATCACCTTCTTCAGGATACAACTGAAAGTAACGTTCACCAAGTTGCAAAGGAGGAGCAGTACTAAGATGTAGGTTGGTCCAGCACTGCAGAAACTTAATTACAGACTCAAAAGTGTATAATGCCAGGCGATCATTGCCATAATTTGACATATGTGTCATAAAAATATTAATCTGAAAGAAAAAAATCAATATGGTAAATTTTCTTTACCTTTAAACAAAAAAATACAATAAAAAATGCCAGATTTTTCCATGCTTATTTGGGCAGCACATAATATACATACATGTCACCACATTGTACATACTAACACAACACAAGCAAATGTGCATAACACAAAAAACAAATATTGTCTTCAACTCACATCCTTTATAATAAACAAAAAGTATATTTTTTAAATCACATTTAAACCCACTACACCCATGCTTATGTTGCATTTCTTTAACCTAGCTTATTAGAAAATGTATTATAATTATTTCAAAGAACAAAAAATATATTTACAAACAAAATTCAAGTACTTTTCAAGTATTCTAGTAATTTTTGTATATTTCTTGTGCATTCTCTCTTAGTTCATGAATGTTCATGTTCTTGAATGTTCAAAGCCCTCCTGACAATTACAAGCTTAGAACTGTGACACTGCATTTCCTCACTCTGTTTAAAATAATTCAATAAGATGATGTGCAAAAGAAATTTGGAACTCACAAACAGAGAAGCCTCACAATGTTTCATTTTCAGAACACATAATATTTTGACATATCCAAAGACATGTTCAACAAAAATCCTAGCAAATAATTTCTGGGAACCTGTGTATTAACAAATACAAATCACTACCTCAAGAAAGAATCTATTGGTGGTGCATCCTGAGATTGAAAAATTTCTCTGGCACCTAATATAGACCTTTTTTTGTATTTGAACACTCTTTAAATAAATTTGCCTTTTCGTCATTATCAATTAAAATCTAGGAACTACCACAGCACATACGTTTTCGCATTATTTGTGACTTTTGCAATTTTCGTATATTTAGAGAACTCGCGAAAATGAGACTCGCGCTATTTTTTAAGCATCTTTAGCTCTTTCCGGGAAAAATAAATAAATAAATAAGGGGGTTTATTTGAAGTTTTCCCCCTTCATTTTGACATCTTACTTACATAGAATAAAGAAAGTATTGTAATACAGCAGCAAGAAACGGCGATTTGTCATCACAAATATTTGTACTGTATTTATTTATTTTTCATTTTTTCTATTTATTTTTTATATTTATTTCTATACATTATTTATTTATTTATTTATTTATTTATTTATTTATTTATTTATTTATTTATCATGTTCTAATTATTTATTTACTTAGTATCTATTTTTATTTATCTATTTATTTATTGACATCAGTGTGTCTAAAGCAATGTAGTACGTGTATTGTATGTGACTTTTTGAAGTGAACTGTTGATGCTGACACCTGATGAATATGATTGTACGTCGAGTACTGTCTATATATCAATACATGAAGAGAAAACTTAGTACCCCATTTTAAGCATATTACGCGCGAGGAGTGTGAGATTTGGAGAGAGCGTAGGCTTCCGCGGCCGGAGTCAGTGTTTACTACGCTGTCCGGGTGACGCCGCGACCATGGCAAAGGCGCCGACGTATGCCTGCATTACGCCCTGAGGAAGGTCGCAGAATGGTGACCGAAACGTCGGCATCTGGTCGGCACCTTCGCCATGGACGCGGCATCACCCGGACAGCCTAGTAAATAGTGAGATTTGGGGTAGTTAACGTTTATATGGAGAAAGGGAGCAAAAAGCTAAACTTTGTATATAATTGTGTTACATTATTAAATAAAATATATGGCGTTCAGGTGCAATCCGCAACACACAGCAAACTGCAGCACACTACTGACATGTTTAACTCTGTACTTCGGTTTTTATTCTTGGGGCGTGAGGGTCTGTTTCCCGATGGAATATCTCATGTTATTTCGCATCTTTCTTTGACGTGCCGCTAGATATCGCATGTTCGACAGCATTGCTCGATACGATCGCAATTATTAGATCGCGCGTTGGATGTCGCATGATGTCGCACTGCTCGATACGGTGGCGATCATGCGACATGTAGCGACACACGAGAAAGACGCGAAATGCCGTGAGATAATAATTTGGTGATATAATAATTTTAATGAAATATTTTTTATTTCTTTTCACTTTAGGACAATATCGTTTAGTATAGAAATTAATTTTATGTTATGACAAAAGAAAATGAACCATTTTTATAGATTTTTAAAAAAATTTTCTTCGATTTCGAGTAATGAATCTTTTTTTTTTAATTTTTTTTTACCCTTTTACATCGTTTTTAATACATTTTCCGCCGATTTCATCGACTTTCATATCATTTCAATGATACTTGTTCAAACAATATTTACAAGGTCCAAAAACTATTCAAACAGAACTTCAGAGTAGCCTATTCGATTTCTTCGCTCATACATTGTAACGTCAGCCGTTGTGAGTACTGTGTAATCCAAGGTTCCTGTGACTCCTATCAGTGACATTGTCAGTTCGTCTGATTCGCAATAAATAAATGCAGAGATTTTCTTTTAAAGAACAGTCCAAACCAAAACTTTGCGAGCTGAGTTCACTTGAAAAAAAGGCAGAAGCCTTGATTACATCAGTATCATATCCAACAGCTTGAGTTGTTCAACTGAAACCATTTTGATCAATTTTGCACATTTTTCTTTGTTTTTAGGTAATTTTAAAACATTTTGAGAGCACTTATTGATTATTTTGGCAATGTTTTAGGTCATCAAAACCTTCGAAAGCAAATATAATAATAATAAT
>BOPP01000010.1:3585411-3608469 GCA_017312745.1 Gryllus bimaculatus | reverse complement strand
TATTGATTTGAAAATTATATTGAACAAGAGAGCTGTCAACTTGTTTAAAATTTCAAAATACGAAAATGACATACAGACACTTCCAGTTTACTTAGAATCTTAATAGAATGTACATGTGAGTAGAATTGCTTCAAATAACCTTCAATATAGTGTCTCAAATTCTCAATAGTTTCCTGCAGCAACACAGAGCTGTAACAAACAATTACTCCCGAGGCAGGCTCAAACCAGTGACCCTTCCCTCCGAATCGCTGAGTCGGAACCCGACATTTTAACCACCTACCACCCGGGTTATACAGAGAATTGGCACTTCTATAAAACCCATAAGCGCCGAAAGACAACAATTGATTTGACGAGACATACGTTTTACAAATCCCTTTAGAAATATGAAAAATTGTTTAAAACTTGAAAATTCGAAAATCACATACAGACACTTCCAGTTTATTTATCTTGATTATTAATATTTGCGATTAGAATTGCTTCCAATGATTTTCAATGATTTTTCTGGAGTTATCAATTATTTCTGCGGCAACACAGAATTGTCACAAATAATAATCACCTGCGATGTCTCGATCCAGACAACCTTACCTCTGAAGAGTTGGGCTGTACCCACCAATTTAGCCACCTCGGCCATCCCCTTAGGTCATGAGATGAATTCTTCTATAATAGTAATGGTGGTTTGTGTTCTAGCATTACGGAGCCCAGTAATTAAGAAAATGTGAAAAGTGTTTGTTTTTCGGGCGACGAAAGAAAACAGACGAGAAGAATGACACCTAACGGAAAAGCTGATCAAGAGAAGAAAAATTGAAAACTAACCAGGGCGAGAAAGTCTGTGCCATTCTGTAGTATCACTAACTAATTTTTGTACATTTTGTCTGATACAAAAATATCTCTAAATTTGTAGTTTTGAAATGTTTTTGCAATTTTCACAAAAATAAGCAATACTCTAAAATGGGCACTATCTGTCTATTTACCGTCCTTTATTACACAAGTGGAGAAAATTTAAAGAAAAAATTAGAAGTGGTTTCTCAGCCTTCTTGTTGCAAATCCCCCACATTATGCCATGTCAAGCCCACATTACGCAAAAACTACTCGTTTCTTCTTCTTTGGCACTATTGGACAACAAAATGTGATAAGAAAATTGAGTTTTTTTAACGACCGAGGGGCTTTATCTAAAGTACACCCAAAAATTAAAATATCGGTTTCAAATTTCAGGGGCCGCGACATCAGCGAGATCGATAGGGAAATGTCAATTTTGGAGAAAATCGGCTGAACGGCAACCCGCTAGAGTTGGCCACAGATGGACAAGCAGACGTTTTGGCATCAATCGATTTTTCCGTATCAAGAACCAACAAAACTAATTCTGGCTACACATCGGTTACTGTGTTCACGTTGATCATACTCACAATTCACTTAAATTTTAAATTATCATTTAAGAATTGAATATAAGCTTAAAAATTATTGTATTTCAGAATCCTTTTCGCGCACAAATATGCGAAATTTTCGGACAGGTTCAGCTACTAGTTATAGATATCTTTATTGGCTGAAAATACGTTCCCGCCCTTGAGTAAATAATATTGTACAAAAGCTACTGGTTCGTAACATCAAAGCGGCTCGGGAATAAATGGTAGCTTAATAAGAGAAGTCTCACAAGGATCACATGGGTGAGATTTCCTTATTATTCGTACAATTCCAATTTTCTTTCAACAATTTGGAGCCGTTTTTATGAAAACGGCGTTTGTGCTCCTACTGTAAATTCGAAATTTGAAGTTCGTTTTCACAGAAAATTCTTAAGTTTTCGAAAAACTTTATTAGTTGTCACTTAATGCACATTAACTCACAAATACAATAGCGTTTAGAAATTGGTGGAAAGGTGAATAATAACAGCGTGAGAGATCTTTCAAAATATACATTTGTATAATTTTAGAAAATAAAATACCCCAAAATGAAATTTAAGTCATATTAAACAGTGCAACTAGGACTACTTGGTACTACTTGGACAAAATTTGCAGCAGTTTTTTAGAAAATAGTGTTTGAGAGTTTCTGAAAATGCAGAATTTTGAGCTAGTTTTCACAAAAAATGGTTGAGTTTTCGAGAAACTTTATATGACATTATTTAAAACAAATGTATTGATAAATATAATAATGTGAACAAATCTCGGCAAATATAAATATTAACGACGTAAGACAAAAGTCAAAAATTAATTTTTAGTCTTTTTTGAAAAAACAAAAGAATAGACCAATATGGAGTTTATGTCATGTCATAGCGTACATTTAGCACACTCCTTACCAAAGGTTTAAAGAAAAAAACTGCAGCTGTTTTTGAGAAAAGGCTTTTAAAAAATTTTGAAATTGCACATTCTGCACGCACTATTGCGCGAAAACTACTAAAAGTTTCAAAAAAATGTATAAGACTTTAATGACAGCACTCACTATGGATAACAAATTTTATTTGAAGGAAAAATCTCAATCATCAATTTTGAAGTTGTAGAAAAACACCAGAAAAAAAATCATGCTTTTGAAATTTTCGAAAATTAAAAAGTTAGCCGTGAAAATCGGACCTATGCCACTTTTTATAAGTGTGTTACTCTATTCTTACACGAAATTTAAAGCAAAAAATTAAAGCTGTTTTTTGAGAAAATTTTGAAAATGTCCGGAAGGCTTCATGTAAAGTGCCCCCGAATTTTAAAGAATGTTTTTCAAAATCTCAAAGCTTAAACTCGAGCGAAATGGACAGGGGTTTCTTCATTTTGGAATAGATCGTACGTATGGTTTAGGCACTGGTACTTTTCGAAAATGGACAGCCACAGGTTTGGCCGTCAATTGATTTTTCGATATCTACAAGGACTTGCAAAACAGGGATTCTGGCTACACTACGTGTGTGAGGTTTTTTTTTCTTAATTTAGCAACTGGATTTATTCACATTTCATTATGGGCCCGGCAATGATTTTTTTCTGCCGAAAATCCGCCGGTGGTTTCGCGCAGCATTACATAACTTTTCCTATACTACGTATATTACTCCATATATACGTTTGTATACGGGAAAGTAAAAAAATACTTATTTTTGTTCGTACCCCGTTCCTACTTAAAACATTCCTTGTATAAATTTCCATTTTAGTGTTTTGGTTGAGCAAATAATGATCCCTTGTGGAGCCCCTGGTACCGCTCCAGGGAACCCTAGGGTGCCGCGCATCCCAGGTTGAAGATCCCTAGTCTAGACCAACGTGTTTTTTGTTTGTTTTAGGAGGAGGACGAGAGGAATGACGTCAGACCAGCCTCTTCGTCCGTCTGAAGGTGCTCAGAGAAGCTGTGTGAGCAAAGGGGAGGGAGGGCGAAAACCGTAGCAGTGGGCTTCAAACCAGCTTCATTGCCAGTGCTTCAAACAATGCGAGTGGGAGACCATCTACGCACATTATAGACGAATCAAATTAGACAAATCGAGTGAAAAAAATCCCGGAGTTTTGAAACTTGACATGACTACTGGTACATACCGCACATTATACTAAAAATTTCGAAGTGTGTGGGGTGAGCTCAGGATAGGGGGCCGATTAATGGTGTTTTTTTGTTGTTGGTTTTTTTGTTGTAAATATCTTCATAACTATAAATTCTGTCGAAAATTATGCTTTTTGTAAAATTAAAGTAGACCAAAAATACTACAAAAAAGTTCCATGCAAGATTTTATTGTAAAATATCCCTTTTAAAGCTATAGGTTTAAAAAGTTCTTATTTACGACAAGGCCATTCCTTAAATGCATCCCTTACAAAAATGATGTTATATATTGCATGCACGGAAGTGCTAGTAACACAAAGAAATTGCTTCAAGAGGTAATATGACAGACACATCGGAGACATTGTACTGTGAGTGAGAGTGAATAGAAGACTTGATTGGGACTAAGTGAGAGAGAATAAGGAAATTGCCCAAAATGGAAGGGGACTTTTTCTATTGTCCTATCTGTTAAAAGAGAATTGATGCGGCTGGGGTTCAGACATAAAATGCTAATGTACACGCTCCTAGCTTGCAGTGAGGGTACAAAAATGACAGTCAATATCTTTGGCTTTTACAAATTTGAAGATGCTTGAATCACAATGTTATGGTGTCCTCGGGCAGAACTGTCAGTCAGGATTTAGACTGCTTCGTAATTTGGAAGAACTGATGTTCATAGTGGAAAGTGAATTTTATTAGTGAACATAGTGAAGTTCATTACTATGGAATTTATTATGCATGTTACTTACTGGATTGTAAACTATTGTCTGAAAAAGTTCTCCTCCTTGTATAGCTTCATCTAGTTTCTCACGACCTCCTGGGTAGCGCTCTATCATTATTGTATGAGTGAACAATCCACAAGTCTGTCGTGGCAATACCTGAAACAGAAAATAGCATAATACAACATACAATATTTAGGCCCTGTAACTGACAGCATAAATCTAAAATGCCAATGCTCAAACACACACACACACACACACACGCGCGCGCGCGCGCGCACGCGCACGCGCACGCGCGCGCACGCGCACGCGCACGCGCACGCGCACACTAAAACTAGAGGTACTGAAACAGCTCATAACTTCTCGCATTATTTTTAACTGTTTGGCTATATTATACTACTACGAGTGTTTTCAACCAGGATCAATTTTTTTCGCGCCGAGGCTTAAACGCCGGTCGTTTGAGTTTACTCACCGTCAGTCTTAATCTACGCTACTTCAACGCAGTGAGTTTCAAACTCCGACATGTAACTTTCACATGTTAACCTTTTGAAATTTTCCAAAATACGGAGAGTTTGCGGAAAATGACACTGTAGCACAATATATTGTACTGCCCTTGTTACATCTCAAGAAACAAATTAATGAAAAAAATTGGAGCGATATAGATATTGTTTAGAAAATGAATAATTTTCGTTGATTTCGAAATGATTTCTTTCACTCTATCCGAGAAAAAGTTTTAATCAAACACATTGAAGCCATTTTTCTGAAACTTTTGAAAATGTTAAAGTTTTATGTAAAATACTCCTCCTCCAAAATAAAAATATCCACATTTAAAGGGTCTCGAGTTTCGCGAGAGCGAAACGGGTACATGTGAGGTACCGTCAAAAATTAAAATATCAATGTCAGATTCACGGGTCCTAAAATGTATTGAGATCGATAAGATCTCAATTTTGGAGAAGATCGTCTGAAGAGTTTAGGTGCTAGCGTTCATCTCAGTCGGACAAACACGTTTTGGTGTAACCGATTTTTCGGTATCAAGGACTAATAAAATGTGCATTCTAATTTCATCACTTTCCCTTTACCACGTAAATACGTAGTGTGGCGTGAAAGTAAGAATGCTTAGGAAAGGAATATTATGAAGTTGCTAGTGGGTGGATGTAAGTATCCGTGCAAGCACTACTGCTCTAAATGCTCGACCGGCATCGGCCTTGTGGCTACTGTTCCTTTCTAAGCTATTTAGCTAAAGAGGATAAATAGCTCCGTTTTATTATTGAATTAAGATCAACCCATCAAAGATGACGGGACGGCACTAAAATCTCTCATTGATAATGAATAAAAAGTACATTTCGTAAATACAACATGTAAAGCTAATTGTTTTCCTTTCATTTTAGAATGTTTTTTGTTTTCTACGTAGAATTGTTCCCAGAAACATTCTCGTTGACACTTTTTTAGGGCTGTGCGAAGTTGACTGTGTACAATGGAGTATTCCTCTAAAAAAAAAACATCCAGATGTCGACAGATTGGCCAGCGCCCACGAGATCAAGAGAGCTGTCGATCGAAATCAATTTAGAGAACCCCTTCTGGTCTCATGTATTCTACAAATTTCCCAAATCCCTAATTCGCTCCAACCACCGGTCTTCCAACATCAACAATCACTTAAAATCGCGTACGGCGCCGACTTCCAGCACAAACGTGCACGAGCGTTTCCCCTCCCTTTCAACCCTCTCACTAAACTGCGAAACCGAAATGCGCACCGTAACAACTACCGAATTGCACAGCCAGATGTTCTACAAGCAACAAATAAAGATGTGATTTCATAGCCATCCGGTAGGTTTTTAACTTTTTATTGCTATTGGGAACATCATATGCGAAAAATATTTTTTGGCAGCATATCCTCAAACCATAAGTAATAAGGGAAGAAGGGAAAAAAATCCAGGTTCTCAAGCTTAACATTGCAATCGCAAGGCAGTCAGAAATTATATATAAAAAGCCACGATATAACTTGACATTTTTTAAATTGAACCGCGTGCATCTTGGGTCACTAAATTTATTAAAATGGCCACCGCTAAACAGAAATTACAGGGAGGTACACCCATAGAGTAGAGATATCTCTCCTCTATGCGTACACCCTTATCTTGATAACCTTTCAAAGCGGTCACATGTAAGAGCGCCAAACGTTCGTTATTGATTGCAGAGCAACACTATGATAATTGGAATTGGTTTAAGAGAGGTTTTAGATTTTAGTATGAATTCGAAACACCTTCGTCCAGTTTCTCTTGATTTATTGAACAAATGCTGAGATGGTCTATTGTTTTGCGCCACGATAGTTAATGAAGTTTTTTTCCCCAATGTCACGTTTAGTTTTAACAGCTTTTTGTTGTTGTTGTTGTTGTTGTTGTTTTCATTATAGAAGAGATAACTTAGGATTAATTCTCAGCCCGATCGAATGTTACGAGGTTATGCTTGATTATTTTACTACCACAGATTCAACATACGCTAAAAACGAGATTGCAAGGAAAATAGGAACAATCAAGGATTATTAACGGAAGTTTTTAATTTCGTTAAGATCAATAAAAATGCAATATGAATTCTTAAATAAAATGTGTTTGCTATCGTCATAGTTTTCAAATGTTCATTCAATTTTTGTAGGTTTTGAAGCTCATTTTCGTCCAGATGACATTCAACGAGCTCTTGAGTGGTATGACGAGAATGGAAAAAAACTCCAAATCTTTACTAGGAAGAACGAAATTTAAAGAGGATGCAGTGTCATCAATATTACCGAATTGTCCTAAATATTCATCATCAGTAGTAATGAAAGAGAGGAGAGAGAGAGAGAAAGCAGAAGAAAAATGAGAAAGAAATGACAATCAAAATTTGCACCATACAATTAATGAGACTCTTCCACTAAAAGTAAATGGAGTTGTCTTGAGAATTTCCAGCAATTTTTGTGAGTCAAAACTGTGAGGGCAAATGAAAAATAATTCTCGAAGACTACAAAAAAAGAAAAAAAATATGTAATTATTATTGATTGGTATTTGATTCTTTAAAAAATATATTACAAAAAGATTAAACTACATTTGGTATCCATAAGTTTGCGTTTCATTTTTTTCTTAATGTTTCCTTCTCTCTTCATTTCATACATTTGTATAATTACTTCACGCAATTAGAAAAAAGAGCTAATTTGAACTTTGGTAATGCTAAGGTAACCCGTTAATACAAGTTGAAAAAACTATAGTTTTAAGTGTGTTTACTTGTGAGGTTGAAACAAATCGTGCATTGGCTATTATTAAACAGAACGCGCATTATGGTCCACGGGTACCTTTTAGTGAAAAGAATGTTTACAGAAAACTTGTCACACAAAGGAAAGTAACGATTTGAGTGTTGAACCGCTCTCAGAAGAGTAGGAGTGACTATCGTGAAACGGGATGCGCGTGTTATTGCTGGTGTGACGTCGTCGGGGTGCGAGTGAAACACAGACACGGAGTTGCTATGTTTCTATACAATAATTACACTCCTGAGGAACTAGCGCTGCTCTCCCAGCACTGCACATCCTTGAGGCATACCCGCCTCAGCCTGACGCAGTCCCCAGCGGCTAACCTTAGCGCCTCTCCTGGCCTCTTGACCTGTGGCGAAAAGCCACACTTCGCAGCCGAAGCTAGCGATACCCCTGGCGACTGAAAAGTGCCTTCTGCGCTGCGATTCCGTTCAACCTCGAATGCCTCCGGCTGTTTTCTCTCCAGCCTCCACGCGAAGGATCACGGAACAGACCTCCCACGCCGACACGGTCATCTCATTACCAAACCCTGGACGTGGTTGCAATTTGGCGCCCAGCTGCCCACAGGTCCCCTTCACCCTTCATCTCCCTCTGCGCCAGTTGACACCCGCGTTCCGAGACACGCCCGCCCCGACCCCTCGGAGGCTTTGGAGCTTCGTGGCCATCCGCCTGCCGCCATGGACTGCCCCCGCCGCCTCGCCAGCTTTCCGACGTGCTGTGCAGCAGCACATTGACACGATGTTACACGAGAGCTTTATTCTTATCACAGGCGGGACTGCTGGTGCCGCGTACGCTTTTGACAGTTCATGCGCAAGTGGAACATTAAGGAGGAACCTGGAGCAATCAGCCAATGAGGTTAGTAGTCGCGGATGAATAGGGGAAGCGGGGGCAATGGAGGTCACGGAGTAATAAGAGTCAGCGGCAAATTATCGATAAATCTTGTAAACAAACCATATTAAAAGGCAGAAACATATGCTCCAACCTACCATTTTTCATGATCACTACGAGCTCACTCACTCGTAGAGCCAGTTTATCACCACAAACATAGAAAGCTTACATCCATGAACGCGATGTTCATACCAAAAAAGTGAGTGGTTGGTAATAGAAAGGACTTTTGGAAAATAAGATCTTACACACGTGAACTTTGAGATTTCTGCCAGAATTCAAATTTGTTGACAGGGAAGATCATCAGAAAATTGTTTTGCAGCAATTGAGAGAAATTTTAAAACAGTCTATGATTTTGTAGGAGCTCCTACTTGGATTTGCCATATTCTATTGCCAGCTGCCATCTATCGCCGCTCAAAGTACATTTTAAAAAAATGCTCTTAATTTTTCGTTTTCTTAGTAATAGAATCGACTTATTACTTTAAGAATAATAAAGAAGAGCAAAACCTCGTCCTCTGTGAACCTTCCCACTGAAAAATTTAGAATCGTTTTCAAGAAACTGGCATTTAAGGGTTTCTTTTAATGCGAAATTTGAAGCTCTTTTCACAGAAAACAGACGGACCGACAGGCGGACGCAATTTTTATAAATTTAGCAACTGGATTTATTCACTTTTTCGTTATTAGTGTCCGGCAAGATTTTTCCCTGCGAAAATTCGAAATTTTTGGCGCAGCATAATTTTTACTCTACTGCGTATGCGGTAGCGAAAAAGTGATCATTATTGATCTGAATGAGTTTCCTTGTTGGCAAATGCCCAGAAATTGCAAACGAACTACTAATGAAAGGGAGTGATCATCAGCACCAATGGCTACAGCAATTAAAAGCAATCATTGAAGGTGCATGGTCCGCAGAGCTGCCCATGTCCATGGTATCCCATTTAGTATGGTACAGAATAGGTGCAAAATAGTGTTCATAAATTACCAATATGTTCATTTTGCTTCATATTTCTTTAGTGACTCACATTACCTACATCATGACTCCCATTATCGGCATGTGGGAGTAATGGAGGTCACATGCAAGTTTTTGGAAATTCGATATTTGAGATATTTTTCTTAATTTTTGTTATGAAAATACAAGCTTAATAACTAGGGAGCAGATTTCTATGATGTTGCATATTTCTGCCTGTTGCTTCAGGGTATAGCTAAGTGATATTTCTTGACATCTGGTTAGAATTGGATGCTATGTAGATTAATATGATTGTGCATATTTGGCCGATTTTCCTGTTGGTGCATATTAGTGTAATTATAGGTGCATATTTTACATATTTCTTAAAAGTATTATGTATACAAGATTTCAACTCTTCATACGATCTATTTATTTGTGAGCGATCGTCAATTAGAAAGAGCTTGTCACAGCATTTTTTTTCTTATTTGTAGGTGATAAAATACTTGTGCAAATTTAGGAAATTTCTTGATATAATTTTTTTTTTAACCGAAAACCAGGCAACAAGACATACAATATTTGAATATTTTACTAAGGTGAATATTTACTTTAATTATTTCTCCTGCAAAGTAAGGTAAATTATATGTTTGCAAAAAAATATATATTTTCACTACAAACACGCATCTCCTGAACTTTATCAAGAAAGATTTATGCAGGGAATGAAATATTTTTAATTTTAATTGCATATAAAAATTCATATTTTAGAATTTTAGGTCACACATATTTTTGAAAAGCATACTTCTAGATTTTCTAGGGCATAAAAATCTTCTCCCTATTAATAACTAATGTAAGATATAACTGCAGTTATAACATGTTCACAGGAGTAATTAGTACTGATTTATATTGAAAAAACAAAGAGACCCTCATTACCGTACTATGCTTCTTTGTTTTCATCTGAATAATTCTAAGGTTGAACAAAGATTAGAGCTTGCGAACTCTGGCGATTTCGACAGAAAGTTTCTGAGAAGGTTGACAGGGGATGAAAAGAGTGAAGACTGTCTCAGTCATCAAATTCAAATCAAATAGTGGCAAACCTGGAAGTAATTTAAACTTTTACGGATTGGGCCATAATTACCTCTATTAAGAGAAATGAAAAAATAAAAATTAAAAATTCGTTACTTCCAACAAGATTCTCTGATTTTTCCCTGACTTTTCTTGATGAATAAAATTCCCTGGCTTTTCCCAGTTTTTCAGAAAGTAGCCACCCTGTTTAAATATGAGTAAACACTGAGCAGTAACACTAGAAGAGGAAAAGTATCGGCAGGCCATGTATTCCCACTGGTTTAATTTTTTAATCTCTCGCTTTTTACATTTACTGTAAGACTGTAAGAGTTCACTAATAAATTCTATATTTCTTCTGTTTCTATGTAGTAAGATGTAAAGATGCAATAGAAGTCATCACAGATATTAGGATTGCTCCTAATAATTAGGCAAGTTGAATTATTTTAGTTCTCTGCAAGTTATTAAGTAAATATGGGGAATAACTACTGGGGTTTCTATGTCTATGAATTATTACTAATTGATTTTTTCTTTTGTTTCTTTCTGTTTTGCAAGTGTTTTTTTGTAATTAAAAAATTTAATTTTTATACCAATAAGCATATACATTGCATAAAAAGATTATTTGTGATGACACAAGGAATGGAGGAATACATATATATGAATTTATTTGCATTACCATGCACATAATGGCCTTACCATAATATTTCGGTGAATGAAACCTCTCCGCAACCTTGCAGGTCGCAAATGAGGATATTCTTCAGTAGCAGTCACTCTAATATTCCAAACCCTTTTCCAGGCTTCATACAATAACTCATGCACAGGATACACTCCAGAATGATGTGGTGCAATGGAATAACCAGAATCAATGGGTATACCATGTTCCTGAAAAGAGAAAAAGCTTTTAAAAGGCAAAAATCAGCAGAGCTATAGTGGTGGGCGAGTGGGTAGCTTCCTAGCCTCTGAACCCCCAGGGTGAATGCTTGACCCGGAGGGGCATGTGGACCTTCGAAGGTCCACAACTGTGGACACAACAAATCCAACACTTGTGGCATGTGAAAGAACTCACAGGGGCTCGGAACATAAAATCCCCCTCAATTTCCTCACTCTAATGGGATTGCGTGCTCTGTGAAATGTTCTGATATAGTTAAATGAGACCAACTTTTGGAGAAGAAAAAGAGAGTCACACTCGAGCCCATTATGTTGTCTGTGATATGATCGATTTGTCCATCCATTTGTTGGCCTGTCTGTCCGTCTTTCTGTTGGGTGGTCAGTCAATCTGTATTTCTGTTGGTGGGTTATTCCATATGTCCGTCCATCTGTACTTTTGGCCGATATTCCGACAATCAATTTTTTGTTTTTTTAAGGCATCAATGATGCATTTGATATGTAATTGATAGATAATTTTTTTCCCTTAAGGCTTTTATGAACAGCTGATTACCCCATTCAACCATGCCCTTCAACTGAATCCTGACACCCGTGTTGTCACGATCATGTACCATTGCGACTTGAACCAAGAGCCAAGATCACAGGCACTGCTCTGAAATCAACTGACGCCCTGAGCCACCTCTTCCAATCTTTCAATTGACTTTTCAGTATTTAAGAATCATAAAACATGGATTGTAAATACACAGCATGGTAGAGACAGTAATTTACTACATGTAGAAAAATGATTTATCCTCTTTTTCATTTCCAGGACCTAGCAATAAGAGTTTTTCTGTTGAAATATTGATATTTCTTCCCACAGCATTGCAATATTTTCTTCATACTATGTTTGTATCTACAGAGCTATTGTTTTTATAACAAAGACAATTTTTATATAAAATAATCCAAGTTTTAAATTTTTTATTGAATCTTTATTATTACCCTGAAACTCAAGCTATGTCACAATTTGTTTTATTACACTTCATTGTATCACCTTTCACTATTTATTGATTTTTGAAAAGCCTCCAATTAGGGTTGAAAAGTTTAAGGTCATTGTTATTTAAAAAATGTATTAAAACTTGAAAAAGTTGTTATTATTTGACCTTATTGGAAAAAGAATATTTAAGTGTGTTTTTCAAAAAAGAGTGTGAATACTTTTTCAATAAATGTACAATGAAAAGTTCGAAAGTAGTTTCACATTATTAACAAGGGTAACAGAAAGGGAAATGGAAAGGGATGTCATCAAGTTAAAGCAGAAGGTAAGTACGGAGAACACATGGAATAAAGCAGCCTGGATTGTAATGAGAGTACAAAGTGTATTATATCAGTATGTATCCACTATAACAAAGAGTTGGGAGTAAAGCTCTATGCACGTCTCTGAAAAACCAATTACAGAGGTGGTCAAATTATTATAGTACATATTTTTTTCTTTACTTAACAGATTGCAATGTGATCCGGGAAGAACCTGAAAAAGGTAATAGTTTGAAGTGTAATGCCTGTTAATGTTACTGGAAATGTATACACCAGTTAATGATGTGAGATCAACACCTACAGATCGTATAGAACTAATGATCCACTCAACAAATAAGTGATTCATATTCATGGATGATTGCACTTCATGCAACAATAGGAAAGAAAATTGCAAAATATAAGACATTGATCAGTCTGTGCTTTAATGGGTTTAATAGCCCTAACATGAATCCCATGGAAAATATTCAATCTATAGTTAAAAATACAGGAGAGAAGAAGGCTTTACAATTTAGCCTGTAAAACAACTTGTTTGCGTTTTGTAAAAATAATATGAAATTGAAAGAATAGATTAAAATTTTATTTTCAACACAACTCAACAAACATGTTAATTATGAATAAGATTGTGTTTTTTAAAACATTCAATACCTGTACACACAGTTTGTTGTCAAGATCTATGGTTACAAATACAATTTTGTCTTATCCAATAACTACATCTAATAATTTGGACACCTTTGTAAAGTTAAATTTTGAAAAAAATCAGATAAAATTTATATTAGAATGAGAGCAAGTGAAATACACAAAGCAATATTAGATCAAATCCAGAAAGCAATTCAAAATTTTATTATTTCCCAAACTATGCTGACACAAAGATGCATAAGGACTATATGAAGGTTACATTTAACAATAATGCATGTCTACAATTGATTGAGTTGAAAGGAGCGAATAGAACTTCAAATGTCAGCTATGCAGGCAGTCCAGATATTGGTGACACAAGGGAATGTCACTGGAGGTAACAACATGCTTATTACTTGGAATATACCTTGGCCATAGCCAGTGGATGTTGAAACAGTTGACATATACGAAAACTTTCAAGTTAAAAAAAAATTGGTCCACTTATTGTAGTGCTTCAGGTGACCAGACGACATGTGGTCAGATGATCCATAAGCCAGGAAAATTAATGTTTTACAGTGAGAGGAGCTAAAAAAAACTCAAATTTTCACTTGAAAGTTGAAGAAAAAAACACTACTGAGAATGTTCTGAAATTAATTAAAGAATATTTGATATCTGAAAGGAACCTTTCATATTTCATTATTGTAACCAACTAGAGGGCGAATCATTTAAGTCTGATTTTCTTAGAGTAAAAAAATCCCACAACATTTGTAGATATAAGGGGAATGTCACTCATGAAAATATGTTGAGAGATTGATTGGCTTCCAGCTTTAGATATACCAGTTTAAAGAAAAATTCATTCACGAAAATCCTGATACATTAAGTGTTCAAAAATTGGTTTAGATTCGAAAGCCAATGAACTTTTAGAACTTTCATCCAGCAAGAAGAGTGCCCATTAGTCTCAGGAATGATTGGAAGGAAGAGCTTGACAGACTTGAAAAGCAATGAATTGCGACTCAGGAACACAATATGGATTGGGTGAGCAATATTTAACTTGTCAAGAAAAAGAACAACTTCCTGAGACTTTGTAAAGATTCAATACCTTTGAACAAAGCAATAAAGCACCCTTTCTTTCAGTTTACAAGTCTTGATGAAATTCTACCTGAAATTGGAAAGGTTAAAATGTTTTCAACCCTAGATACAATAAAGGGATTTGGGTGGATAAAACTTCTGGAGGACAGCAGCAAGCTCACAACTTTTTGGATCCCCTTTGGGAGATACAGATGGCTGAGGTTCCCTTTTGGAATATCTTTGGCATCAGAGATATTTGCACAGAAACTACTACAAATCTCTCAGGGTCTGAAAGGCATTGAAATAATGATTGATGACATTCTAGATTAAGGATGTGATGAATCTTTGGATGAGGCATGAGGCAATGTCCATGAAATTTTTTAGGCACATTTTGAGAAGTAAGGGTTTATATCCTGACCTATATAAAATTATTTTAATTATAAAAATGCCTTCCCCAAAGAATAAGACAGAGCTCCTTCATGCACTGAAGGCAGTGTATTGAGAATCTGCCCAAGAAAACAAGTATCTTGAGAAGACTTGCAAGGGAAGATATAGATTGGACTTGGATGAGTGAGGAAGAACAGGCCTTTGAGGAGATGATGAATCTGGTAGTAAATATAGTCTCAGCAATATTTTGATGATAACCAACCAGTGACTTTAGAATGTGATGCCAGTTCTACAGGTTTGGAGGTAACCATCTATCAGAAGGATAAAGTGATTGGATTTGCTCCTATGACCCACAAAAATAGAAAACAATTACACTCAGATTGAGAAAGAGGTTTTGGCTATAGTTTTTGGATACACAAGATTTAATCAACTACTAGCTGATCAATTTATAATAACAACAGATCACAAGTCATTGACAATTGTAAAGAAACCCTTATTGATAGCTCCTAAAAGGTTACAGCTAATGTTGATGACATTACCAAGATACCCCCTGGAAGTACAATGTAGGAAAGGAAAAGAGAATGTGGTGGCCAATGCTTCATCAAGAGCATTGGTTGGAAATGATTACATAATAAAAAAAGCTGAAACATAAAAATATTTTTGATCTAAAATAGGATTCACCAATCTTTCAAACATTATAGAAGATAAGGAGGAATTGAGGAAATTACATCATGTCTGAAAAATGATTTAACACTGCAGAAATTAGTAGATTATATCCAAAATGGTTGGTCAAGATATTATTGAGAAGTAGAAGAAGATTCATGTAAACTGTATTATAAGTACCAGGATGAACAGATGACACAAAAGGATTGACAGGATATTATTACAGGATATTATTACAGGATATTATTCGGGAAATTACTTATCGTTCAGTCTGAAATAGTAGCAACTTATAAAATGGCAAGGGATACCATTTTTTGGCCAGAAATATCTACTCGGTTCATACAAGGTAGTAAGGTTTGTAAAAAGTTTATGCAGTTCAAACAACATGTTTGGTTGCAATCCCATAAGGTCTCAGAAGATCTGTCTATTGATAGATGATTTCTTTGCTGAACAAAAGTGTTGGAAAAGAAGATTTTTGGTTTCTGTGGATTACTATTCAGATTTTTTTGAGCTTAATGAGCTGCAGGATCTATCCACAGATGCATTAATTAAGCTCCATATCACCAGAAAGGAATGGTAAAGCAGAAGCGACAGTTAAGATTAAAAAAGCTGAGGGAGAGGAGAAGACCTTGGTACATTTTGCATACATTGGAGAAATATGCCAAATAAAATAGGATCTAGCCCTGTGCAGAGTCTTTTGTGAGAATAACCAGAACATGTTTACCCATAACTAAAACAACTCAAACCTGAGGTGGTGGAAGATGTGCAGATGAAAATTTAATTGGCCAAGAAGAATAGCATGTGTTATTAAGTCAATAAAATAAAAAAAATCACCTGAGTTGGAAATTGGTCACACTAACAGTACAAGTGCACTCCCATAAAGACTTCATATGAACACGTAGGGTAATTCAGGATAGACTTAAACATAGAGATTACATTGTGGAAGTGAAGTGAAGAAATACAGAAGCGACCCCATAAACGTGAAGGCAGCTCCACACATACAGCATTTGGCAAATCTTGAGCAACCGCTTGCCGAATTCCAAGTAGTGTGTGGACAGGTTGCTTGCGATCATTCGATATTCACCCTACTCTCTGTGAGTCGGTCTTTAGAACACATCAAAAGGAGCCAACATTCACCGAACACATCAGCTGTTTAGGATTCAGTGAGCAATAGCTCACTGCTCAGTAAATGCTGAATGTGTTGAGCTGCCTTGAAACTATTCCCAGGGCAAACAAAGCAAACTCAAGTGAAAGATGTCACCTCCAAAGATACTTCACCACCATCAAATATGATAGTATTTGTGAAAAACACTGACAATGGCAAAATTTTAAAGCAACATTGCAAACACCATACTAATTAATTCGATTCATCAATCAACACTGGATGCAAGACCTAGAAGAAATGTGAAGATGCCTTCAAGATTTGATGGTTTTGTTATTTACAAATAGTATTTTTTTTTTTCTCTGCTAATTTGATCATGAGATTGTATTCATTTTTTCGTTTTAATAGTATACATGAATTTATAATGTTATCAGTATGATTATTAATTTTATTTTGTAAAAAGAAAAAAGAGAAGTTGTTATGTC
The DNA here is from genome assembly GCA_017312745.1 of Gryllus bimaculatus. NCBI lineage: Eukaryota > Metazoa > Arthropoda > Insecta > Orthoptera > Gryllidae > Gryllus > Gryllus bimaculatus. The sequence goes on along the minus strand of BOPP01000010.1, from coordinate 3,591,626 downwards.
AGTACACACTGTAGAGTAGAGGGACTTGTGAGTAGGCTGGAGGCAATGGAGTGATTGTAAGGAGAACATATGGAATAAAGCACACTGGATTGTGATAACGATGAGTGTACAAAGTGTATATTTCAGAATCCACTATAACAGTACCATGGAAATTGCCATCACGACAGGACTCACAATTCCTATTTTGTAAAACATCCACAGATTTTTGAGGTGGTGTTCAATTCATTAGGTAATTCACAAGTCAGTAGGTACTGCTCACTCTTTTCTGATGCATCACATATTCATGTCACCATCATCTGGCTCTCCTATCCATTCTGTGACATCAGTAAAATGAAGGTCACTAACTTTTATATTTAGCTTTTTGTTAATTCTGCCTGTTAATATTCTAAACAACTTTGCTTCTTCATAGAAATTACAAAATTATGAAGTGAATCTTGAGTTAACAGCATGAGTTGATACATAGAACATTGATACATGACAGCATAGAAATTTCGATTCTCCACCTACACATAAAACCATAGTTGAACTATTTCTAACTAAGAAATGAGTCAGCAGTCATTGATAGCAACAACTAGGAGAGAATATCCTGTGACCATATTGGTACGCAGAAGAAACAATCCGCAAGTGTTGTTGATGTAGCAGAAAATAAGTTGGGCTCACAATACAATTGCATGCACATATTAATGTTAAGAATTCAGTTTGTATAATATTTAACACTCTTACCATAGAGATATGATATATACCTCCTAATTTCTCCTTAGTCAATGCTCTTACTACTGTAATATGTCAACTGATGTGGAGGAAGAAGAAAAGTAAAAAATAAACACCACTCCACTCTCAACATGATAGGTTTTAAGAAATAAAATGAAAATGTCTGTGGGCCTTGGAGAGACATGTTTTGCAACAGAGGATTAACCAATTCTAAGGTTAGAGCTTGACCGTTGGAAGTGCACTGACGTAAATTGAGTATCCTGATTTTCACTGCCAAGAAACATTAATGTCTGTCTCTCAGATAAAAATATTTTGTTATGATATCTACAGATATGTTGCATCTCAGAGATTTGAGAAGAAATAAAATATGTTTAAAAATCAATTGATACTCTACTGTGTACACATGGTGCAAGTGAAAGCACACCAATGAGACAAAGCACACCCACATACAACAAAAGACCATCATTTCAATTAATTAAGAAATGTAGAGCATACATTATAGAATACTTAAAAGAAGAGTTCTTTACCTTGGCAAACTCTTTGTTTAGAGCCATATCCTGCTCAAGTTGGGTCAAATTATCATACAAATGAGGTTGCAGATGATTCCACATATGACTGAACCACATAAAACTACTTGCATGCTCTGAAAGTATTAAAATGGGTTTAAATCAGAATCATTATACTATTTTATTCATTACAAATAAAATTATTATTTAGACTAAATAGAGTAACATTTAAATCTTATTAATTTAATATTTTCACTGTAAACCCTAGATGATAATATAATTATTTTGAATATTAATGTCTATGGAAGTAGATGCTAATATTCCCTGATATACAAAAGAACTTCATAACTCATTACATTATAAGCTTGAATTACTAAGACTTCATTGATTGAATTACAGCTAAGTTTCTTTTTGCACTGCTTTCTGAACAATATAATCCAACAATGAAGTAAGAATCAGTTAATAAATTCTATGAAGTATTTCACAATAAAAATAAAAGGTAAGTTAACTATAAGACAAGGTCAGTTAAAAAAAGAACATAATCTTGAATCTTGCTTACCTAGGAGCATATCGTCACCCTGATTTTCTTCAGAAGTGCCATGATGAAAGTACTTTCCAGAGAACCCCAAATTAAATTTAAATCCTGGCACCATTTGTTGAATTCTCTTTTGTGTAGCCAGAAGAGCCTGATGAAAAATACTTTATTTAAACAACTGTAAAAATTTACTCAATTAAAATTAGAAAATCAATTATAACTAAGCCTGCTTTAAATGGACCATGAAGAAAGAGAAAGTCAACAAACTGAAAATTAATTTCACCACCATCTGATTTTCTGTATTAACTAATATCGAAAAATGGAAAAGCTGCCCAATAATGAAAATGTATAAATTTAAAAACAGTATATTTTAACTTGGTACCCAGACTGAAACAGTATATTTTACTTTGGCTTTACATTTGAAGTTTATAGAAGAAAATTTCTTTTTTTCCTTTTATACAAGGCATTATTTGGAGAGAATATATTTAATACATAATTGACTTACAACATTCATAAATGCACACTAGTTTTAATACCTTCCATTATGGACATTTTCTCTTCTATACACATGCTTTGTTTTATTTTATTTTAACATCGGCTACACTATTACATACACTTTGGAATAAAATTGTTCAGTTAATGTATTCATTTCTATAATCTGTTTCAAATTTTGGAAATACCAGGTCCAGTCTTACAATAAAAAAATTGAAGTACTTCATTGATAAACATATACTTTCATTGTTGCGTTTTTTACTCAACATGATGTGAAAATAGAAACCTCTGAAAATTGTTTCATGTTTTTGTTGAAAATCTTCTGGTTCTTGAAGTTTCATTTCAGACAGGTTTCCCTGTTTATTTTCCATTCTTTTAAGCAATCAAAATTAATATGATGAACAAAGAAATCCATTATTACTCACTACTACATCATCCTTTCTCAGTCGTGTGCCCCGCTCTCCAACAAAGATGTCGTCCACATCCACAAGCAAATAACGCTGCAGGCTTACACTTAGCTGTCCATGGCTCAGATAGGACAATGAATCAAGGAACAACAACTTATGCAACCAGAAACGTAATCCACTGCCAAACAACACTCTCTGAATTCCATCAAACATTCCGTGGTCCTGCAAAAGAAAACGAATTTCAGTTAAGTGTAGACACGTTCACAGATTCTTTAGACAATATCTTCACTTCATAAAAGAAATTTAAAAAATCATATCGGAGTTGATAAAAAGGTTCTATGATCAGTACTCTCAGCTTTCTCACACCACTTTATTTTATTTTGGTCATTCACCACTAGTGTGAGTGTAAAAAATATTGTCAAAACTACATTTCACTACTTTGATGATGGCAATTATATTATTATGTTAATTGAGCAAATTTCTATTTTTTTTCTCCATTGAAACTCTTTATGAAACTTTCAGCAAAATTCTTTGTTAATAAGCTAAAATCATAAGCAATGTGAAGCACTAAGAGACAGGGCTAAGAGAGTTCTGAACTTCAGGATTCCTACTTCATCAGTTTACAATCAAAGGAACAAAACTTGCTCAATACATTCATGATACACAGGATTCTATATTCATCTCAGTGATGTTGGTAAAATTGACTTCAGGGTTGGATTTTCCAAAACACAAATAAAATAGAAGATTTGAAATCGTGAATTTAATAAATTGTTACTACCATTAAACTAGCTATTTCCAAAGGAATCAGTGTCAACAATCTGGGACAGATTGAAATTGTCTTACAGGTCAATGATTGGTCAATAAAAAATTAGGAATCATGAACATCTAACCTGTCTCACAGCTAATTAAATTATTATCATCATTTGTATTTAGTTCAAAATATCTATGATTCCAAGAGATAACTCACTTTTCAATAAGATGAAAATGTTTCATCTTGTGTACATCACAAAAAGATGCATGTGCAAATAATCAATTTTTGCACGTGGCATCAATTTCAGGCCTTCGCATCATTTCATTGGAAATACAATGTGTGCAACTTTATTTGTTTAAGAAAATAAAGTTAATTACCATGAAGGGTCAACAGGTTAATTATTTTTACAGGAGGGTTTTTTGTATCAAAAAAGTTTGAGAAAATCTGTTTTATACTGATGTCAAACACGTTTTGACATTCTCAATTTAACTGCTGTATATAACTGCTTTAACAAAGATAAAATGTACTCTACGGTGTGTGTTTTTTACATTTCAAGCAAGTTGGCAAAGAACATCAATACTTATTCCATAAATATTATAATTGTTAAAAAATACATTGTTGGAAGTAAAATTAAAACAAATTTGTATTGGAGAAGCACTTTTTTCTAACTAATCATATTTAAGCACATACTATTATTTATGATTCCTTTTTCCATACATTATTCTCAATGAAATATTGTATTATTTTTAAAATTAAAAACTCGTAACTAAAAAATCTATTTTATGATAAAAAACAAGCCCATCAATCCTATTACAAAATACAATATTTTTGAGAAAATTGAATTACATAGACCTGTACAAATTTATTTAATTTGTTGCATCTACATAAATGGAACACATAGCTAGCTCTTCAAAGAGGGTTGAGTGCACCGTGGGTGGAGTAATCCAAGGTTACTAATCACCCAGCACCCTCTAGGGGCCACTGGGTAGTCAAGTCACATTAGTTGCAAGTTGCAGTCAAGTCACGGATTCGCCGATAGGTAGAGTCTTTGCACTCATCTCACATGCGCTCTGCATCATCTACCTGTCGGCCTGAATTGGGAAGGAATAAGGATAGGGGTAAGGTTTAGGACGCTTCACAGGGACTGGACCCTGTGACGCAGACAAACATGTTTTGTTGTAACAAATTTTACATGTGGTTCCACGGCAATCGAACTTAGACCTGTGGTGAAAGGCAAGCGACCGATCCACGAGAGAACTACGATTTTAGTACACCATGTATGGTTAAGAGATGTGTAATAGGTCCCAAATTTTGAGATTGACCATGTCTGGATTAATGCTTAGTTTACTCCATGAAAAATTAGTTCAGAACTCATGTTATTGATACTTGTATAAAGCAAAGTGATTTCCTGTGTGAATGCTTGCTCGTAATTGACTTTCTTAGAGTAAGATATCAAAATAATCAATAGGGTCTGATAACCTGATCCTCCATAATAGAGCACTAATTGGAAACTACATGTTACATCAATTCACATTCTGTTGCCTTACCTGTATTACAGTTGAAAGAGGTGATTTAGCAGCTTCCTCACTACCAGGGAAATCTTCAGGGTTGCGTGTGGCCCATGCTAATGGCTCATATGTGGAATGATTTGGACTGAAAATCGTCCAGTCCTCCCCTGGGAGAGGTCCCCATGCAGTTTCACCCGCACGTGTTAATCGTAATATAGGGGAAGCAGCATTGAGAGCAGCATCCTAGGAAAAAATGACAATTTATAGCAGCTTAGAGCGATATATATATTGATATACACAAGAGAGGCCAAGAAATTTTCAACCTGAAATTCACTGACATGTCCTTGTTTATGAGCCCTAGTTCGTGAATTATGCATCTGATTTGGCATCAAAGTTATCATGCTAGGTCCAAGTCAATATTGTTACTTTTCAGAAGTGTGGTCGAACGCATCAAATTTGATTGCAGAGCTTGGGTTTTCTTAAATGTAGTTGGGTTCAAACCATGGTGCCAAATTAAAATTCTCCCTAACTATTGTTTATGGAAAAACAGATTTTCAATGTACTTTGAAGATAATCAAACAATAACTGGCATTTTTTAGTACTTTAATTGTGAAATTAGCAAACTCACTGTCGTTTCATACATCCGCGCTCTTATCCTTCAGGATAGACTACAATATATTTCAATAATAAACATTTAAATTAAAGACATTCTACATGAAGTTGATTAAAACCAAGTTATTAAATGACTTAAGATTATTAAAAATAATAATAATTTCATAAAATATGTGATTAAAGTTTCGTACACGATACAAGAAAGAATAGCGCTTACCTTCTCTTATTATAATTGATACATAAAACTGAAAATAAAATGAACCTTTATTTCCCATTTATACAAAATTTACCAATTAAATGACTATAATCTTTATGTAGGATGCCTTTAATTTGAATATTTATTTTAAAAGGATTTTTAGATGCACCTATCTACAAAACACTATACTAATATTATAATAAATGAAGCTTTCATTAACATAAGTAATTGTTTAATTGTTGTGAAAATACACCGAAAAACTGATTTAGCCACATGCAAAATATTTTAATTAAACTGTTAGACTAAAATACAGCAGTTTAGCGTTTTCAATTTTTACACTGATTTCTTCTTTAGGTATATTATAATATATATAGTATAATACTATATATATATATATATATATATATATATATATATATATATATATATATATATATAGTATTTCCCTGCTAAGTGGAGTCACATTATATATATTCTAAGTGGGATTTGACTTAGAG
>BOPP01000010.1:3567202-3585295 GCA_017312745.1 Gryllus bimaculatus | reverse complement strand
GACATTAGAGAGCAGGTTGCACGGGATTTTGCCTGAGGGTGGCAGAGACCTTGAGACGCAGGTTGGTGTGGATGAAGAGCGGGAAGCCGCGCAGCTGCGCGCCCACCAGCGTCTCCTCAGAGGGCGGGTGGAAGCCCACGACGCCGACGCTGTACTCGCGGCAGTACTTGTCCAGCAGCTCGCGATTCCATTTGTCCATCTGCAGGTATTTGTTCAGGTTCTCGAACACGATCACGCCGTACTTGCCCTTGTCCAGGTTGGTCAGCACTGGCAACGACTTGCCTGCCACTTCCACTTTGTATCTGAAGCAGAGGGGGAAAATATTTTTTAAAGTAGGAAACTTTTAGATTACGTCGCATAGAGTTTCTTTCTTGCTCATCTTCCGTAAGCAAATATACCTCAAAACACCTTTAATTTCCTACTCTCGTTTGGGGATAATAAAAAAATATACCTGACTAACGATTTTCCACGACTTTCAATTTCTGAACCTTCTAGATGTAATTTTACATTGACTCTGTTGAAATAGTTTATAGAGGTAAAAACCATTCTGTATATCTATGGACCGCATTGTGACGTAATTTCACTGTGCCTAATAAGTGTTACCACTTCCGAGGCCGGCCAGGCCAAAGTTATACTCGTGTCATTTCCCTAACGTGCAGGCAACCCGTAAAACACTACAGTAGGACACGTTATCGGCCAATCAGGGGCATACAACACGTGTAACTTTATTGTTTGAGATTTCCCACGTTCACTGCCAAAACGTGTACATCTTTGAGCTCTCTACTACTCCCTTGAGCCCTAGAAGTTTGTCTCATATGTTCTGAGACATTCTGAATTGAGTAGCCCGCCCCTGTGGCCCGGACCTAGGAGCTTAGTGCTGCGTACAATTGCTGCACAAGGGAGTTTACCCTTTTCGCCATTTACCTATACCATTTACCTCTCGAGAACCCCCATACAACACACACAGTTTTTATTGGTTTTTGACTAAATAAATAAAAACCTTAAATTTCCCCCTAGCGAAACACAAAAATGACAATAAAATACGAATTCATTAGCAAGTAATGACAACTTCGATTTGATCCAATTCACAACAAATAAAAACACAAACAAATGCAAAGAAAACAAAAGTTCGACATAATCTTACAGTAAAATGCAAACGTGTTTGGCAATGTGTTACGTGTTAACCATTTCTTACTTCAAAACCCACTCAATAATACTAACGAAAATTTATGCCCCCAGAAATAATTGTACGTGTTTGAAATCTTAAAACGGGGGGGGGGGGACAGTCGTTGGACGCACCACGCGGCAACACTCAATGAACTATGGATTAACTAGTTGAATGTCGAACTAAGTAATTTTTTAGTAACTATACTACAATTATTTCCCAATAAAATCAGAACGTACACATTGCGTGGGTTTTTTAAAAGTCCCTTGTTTTTAACCCTTGGAAAAGGCGAAAGGGCCCGCACTCATTTCGTGCGGTTGTAATTGAGCTGCTTGACCCGAGGGAATTGCGTGAAATTTAATAGAACCAATTCGTGTTTACCCCTGATTATTACGCAGGGGCGCTCGGCAGGAAAACGAAATCGCATTGGCTCTGTCCGAACGTCAAGAGCCGCACGTCGGCCAGCGAGAGCGGGGAAAGAGCGAGTAAAGGGAGGTAGACAGGCCGCGTAGCGGGGAGGAGATTCACCACTGAATGATTGAATATTGCAGCAAGCCTCTTACTTAATCTCAAAAAAAATTGTCAACAAGTAAAGAGTCACTATTTTTCGTTGGATTATTTTTTTTAGGAATAATATCTAGTTGTATAACCATCCTAAAATTTTCTCCGACTATTAATGATTCTTCTACAAAATCTCTACATTTACCCTGAGTTGTTTAAAGCACGGACATTTCTTGATTTTCGCTGGTTTGCCATGTTTTCCGTAAATTGGCCACTCTGCAATGTCTTAGAAGTGTGTGAAGAGAAATTAGACTAAGAAGGGACCAGTCTGAGAGGTCGGAATTCATAAGAAAGTCATGTTGGACGATGGCATTGCAAGAAAGCCATTGTCGACAGCATTTACAAGGGAGCAAACTGCAAACGAACGCATTAACTAATTTAGCACATGGCCGTAGCCAGCATTTATTCTCCCAGCAGTAGCCAAGCAGTAGCTGTCAAAGCGGTCCCTTCTTATAATGAAATCTCCATAACAGAGATCACCAAACCGTTGATCGCGAGCACCTAGTAGCTCGCGGCCAGTCTCAAGGTTGGTTACAGGGCTACAAACAGATGACTTATTTTTCTTGTACACAGTTTTAATAAAATTTGCTTCATACTTAATAGAAATGAATGTTTATAGACACACAAATGTTAAGATTTGAAGAAAAAAATGTTTCTTGGTAGGATTGAAACGGTTCGCTTGATAGTTTCGCCCGGTCGGCCACCCGCGACCACCCCCGTGTAGCACTCACTTGATGCGGTTGTAGACGAGCAGCTCGGCGATCTCGCGTCCGAGGCGCGAGTAGGTGGTCTCGACGAAGACGAGCACCTTGGGGTCGATGCGCAGGCGCGCGGGCGAGCGGTGGTCGGGCGCGCGCGGCGGCGGGCGCGCGCCGCCGCCCAGCACCGCGCAGCGGATGGCCGGCTCGGGCCGCGCGTCGCGCATGCGCATGACAGGCTGAGCGGCGACGCGGCCAGGTAGTGCGTGGTGAGCAGGATGGAGAGGAAGCCCGAAGCGATGAAAGGAAGTAGGTGAGGCGCTTCAGGGCGAAGGGCTTGCAGGCAGAGGCGGCGGCGCGCGGCGGCGGGCAGGGCCGCCTCGGGCCCAAGCAGCGCGCCCGTCGAAGACGCCACGCTGCGTTGCGCTCCAGCGGCATGGCGGGGCGGGGCAGGGGCGGGGCGGGGCCGCTCCGCTCTATCTGTCGATCTTCCGGTCACGCCGCCATTTACTGTGCTTCCACGGCTGCTGCGGGGCCATGGCGCGCGGGGGGCGGCGGCGTCGGGCGGGCGGCGGCGCGGCGGCGGCGGCACCGGGGGCGTGGCTAGCGGGCTGGCAGCTGGAGGACGCACTCCCGACGCCGCTGCACGGCATCACGGCCCCTCGCGCCCTGCAACGACACACACCCGTCACACTCCGAGTCAAGGCTACGCAGAAGAAATGATTGGAAAGAAAGAAGTGATTTCTACAATTAGAGACTGTACTGACCATCAAAAAGAAAAGTAATATTCGGTTTAACAATGATATCTATTGTATTAGTTGCCATTTGGACTGTATAATTCTAAACCACATGAAACAAGAATTGGACCTCAGCTGATGGGTCAATGACCCCCATCTCGATCAGGTTTTTGTCCAATTTCCCTGATCCTTTGAGCAAATGCTCACATGACCCCTTGTTTTGCTTCCGACGTTAATGTAACTTCTCTATATGTGAACATTTTCTTAAGCTCAGTCGGGAATGTACATATTAGAATAATGGTTTTCAATTTTATCATGGCAGTTGATTTCGTCACTACATCACTAGAGCTAATAGTAGATATCTAATAGCTTATTTTCTTTTGTAAATAATCTCTATTACACAACAAATATGTTCATATCAATTCTTGACAAGAACGCTCGTCGCTACATGAATTCATAATTCATCTTACTATAAGAGTTAGAACTCATATTCCAGAGCTCACCAAACCCTGCATACATATCACTTCTCCCCATAGTACGTCACACAGTTTTTAACTGTTTTTGACATTAGATAAATAAATAAACAAGATCAAATTACACTTTTACTGCAGATGGAATTCTAATCTCTGTTTATCAATTTTGGATCTACAAATCTGAATTATAAGAGCGTAGGCTTCTACCGCCGGAGTCAGTATTTATTTGGCTGTCCGGGAGGCGCTGCGTCCATGGCGAAGGGGCCGACGCATCACGCCCTGAGGAAGGTCGCAGAATGGCGACCGAAACGTCGGCACCTTCGCCATGGACGCGGCGTCACCCGGACAGCCAAATAAATACTAAATCTGAATTACGTTCACAATAATCCTGGAAGAAATGTCCCGAATATTCTCTAGCTTTAAAAGCAAACCTACCCTCCCTTAAATAAATTATTCTCAACAATTGTTTTTAATTGTGCAGCCTCAATATTTTCATAGAATAACAATGAAGATCAACACAATGTTGTATACTACACTGCGTACGTTTTATGTATACAGGCACTATATCGAAATTAGTGTTACAAACTCTTACGGCATGTAGAGACGTCGAAACTGATAACGTTTCGACAAAGAACATGTTGATATAACGGAGTTATAATCAGATACAACGGAGTTATATTCAGTTATACATGGCAAATTTGTGCCCGATTGTCGGGCAACCCTACATGCACAGATGTTCGGTAGGTTCATCAAATGTACTTGGCTGCTTCTGAACGTCATCAGCCAATATGTGCTTAAGGTGTGCCTAACAATCACAGAAAATGTCACATGTGTAACTTGCATGAAGCTTCCCACTACAATTGAAACGTTCTTTGAGCCATCTGTGAGCCTTCTTATCTCTGTTCCTTAGTTTCCAGAAGGAATGATCGACTAGGGCCGACATGCCCTGCAAGCTCGGCCACCGTGGTATATACCACGTCTTCCCGTACCTTCGCTTGATGTGGCCAGTTACTCAGCGTGTTCTTGGTGAACCTTACAAGCGTGATCCGCGGGACCATATCTACTTGGATAGGCTAGTGGAATGGCCGCCCCTATGCAGCGCCCACTGACGCCCGGAGGCCAACAAGCAGTCCGTAAAGAACACAATCCAGGGGTAACATGTAAAAAAATATTGATTATAAGTGCCTGTGTTATGGTCTTCCCTACCAGAAAAAAACAGGAATGATGGGTTGGGTTAGAGAGATGAGTGGAAACCATGTCACAACAGAGTGACCACGCATTTCCTGGATCACATATACCACACTTTCCCTGGTTTCCCAGTTTATTTTTCATGTTCTTCCTTACAATATTTGTAATTTCACGCTACTTCAAGAAAATATTAAAGCTGCCGACACTAATTGATCAACTCTGATTTTACTATCTCGATGTACAAATTAAAAATATTCTCATGAAATAAAATGTAAGCAAAAAATAACAATGTACTAATGTATTCAAGAAATAACATCTTACCTTATAACCCTCCTGAAATTTTCCCTGATTTCTAGCAAATATTTTATAAATTTCATGAATTTTCCAGGGCAATGAAATTTCATTTTTCCCGGTGTTTCATCTTTTCCAGAAAGTGATCATCCCGCAACAAACAAAAAAGTTTATTTCGGGTTCATTATACAAAATTTTATCATACATAACAAACTGGAAACAATTTTTTTAGTCAATGACATCAACAATCACACAAATTATCCAAACCATTCTTGAGTTGCGTTCAGAGGGAGGAGGGGAGCAACCCGACGTAGGATGGAGAACGAGGCGGGTGCTGCTCGGAGGCACACACAAAACACTCGTTTCTCCGGACGGTGTCGTCCCGAAACGGAAAGCGTGAGGCAAGAAACTGTAACTAATGGACTATTTTAATATTAGCCAAGCATATACAACTGGTGGTGATAAAACAGCACCTACTTTCTCACCCATACTTTCACGCCAAATTACCCGAAAAATACTCAAATTTTCGAAAAATTGTACCTGACCTGTCATAATCTATTTTTAAGGAATAGACCTCATTGAGGGAAAATGTCTTTTTCCATAATTGTAGTTGTAGAAAAACGCTAAAAAATTAGAGTTTTTGCAATTTTCGAAAAATTACCATTCTTTTTAACATCCTTCAAACTATCCAACATCAAAATTTATTCAAAAACGAATAGGTCTTTTTTTTTCTTGAAAATTTTGGAAATGTCCCATGGGCTTCATGTAAAGTACTCTCGAAAATTAAAATATCGGTTTCAAATTCAAGAGGCCACGACATCAACCAGATCAATTGGGCTATATCAATAGCGGGGAATATCAATAACGGAGAAAATAGGCTAATTGGTTTAGCCGATAGCGTTGTTCACGTACAGACAGACGTTTTGCCGTCATTCTATATTTCTCTATTAAGAACCAACTAAACATTGATTCGGGCTACACCACGTGTTAGAGGATTGTTTTCCTTCTAATTTTCGCAACTAGATTTATTCACTTTTTCGTCACCAGGACCCTGTAATAAGAGTTTTTTCTGCCGAAAACTCGCCGTTTTTTCGCGCAGCATTACATCTTAACTACATAAGCGGTAGCGAGAAAGTAAAAAGTGAGCACTAACATTGGCCACAGCAAACATCTTCGAAACGGCTTGAGATATCGGGATGCGGTTTACGTCAGTAGTAGTGGATGATGGGAGAATTTACACATTTTGATTTCCAATTAGTAAGTCAAAATTAAAAAATAAGTCACAGATATAACTTTTTTTTTAACGGAAGAATATCTTTTTTCCATCCCCATTCTACAGTACTCGAAGAGACAAATGCAATGATATCATTGTTAATATTCGGAAAGAAACTGTAGTAAATTGCTTTCCCAGAAGCGTCTTTCCGCAAAGGTTGCATCGAAGGTAAAAGGAGTCAGTGCTTCCGCTGGCGCTTCGCTCTCTAGATAGAAATCGAAATTGAAACTTACGGTTTCAATGCAGGTAAATATCCTTATTTGTATTGCTTTCTTGCATTGGTCAACTACATACGTTCATTTGTTTCTGTATAGGATTGTCGCAAAACAAACTAATTCTTCGGGTACAAGAAAATAATGATAGGAATAAAGAGGATAATAATGATCGTATCAATAATGGAATGTATTAATTGATCTGTCAATTAAGATAATAAAAACAGCGAATAAAGTCACTCTTTACTTGCACTCAATGGTGTGTGTTAGAATGTAATTTTGGTCTGTGATGAATTAAATTACTACCTGCAGCGTTGCTAGTTCCCTAGAGCTTTGCGTCTTTAGTGGAAAGTGCGTGTGGCCTTGTCTGCGCTCAGTCATCTTCCTATTCCGTGTGTGACCTCGCTCTCGTAGGCCAATTAGGCTCTCGTAGGCGCGGCTAAGTGATCCTGAAATGCGGCCTACCGAAACCGTGCAAGAATCACATTTATTTAACAACCTAAAATTAATCTAATATGCTTTTTAATTGTATCAAAATAATTATATCTACAAAGTAGACAAAGTAATAATTGAATGATCTACAGACAAAATTTTGTTTATAATATTTTAGTAATTCTAAGTAAATCGTGAATTTGTTCGAATTCTGAAGATTTTCGTTTATTGATCAATAAAAGCTTATCATTGTGGAATATGGACACAAATTTTATTATCTTCCAGAATTAGTCACAAAGAATGAGTTATGCTTGTAGCCATACAGAAACAAGTTAACATCTAAATACAATACCAGTGTAAGAAAGCAATACAGATAAGTATAGTTACATTGAAAACACGATCTTACAACTCGATTTCTATCTAGAGAGCGGAGCGCCAGCGAAGGACAGGCGCTTTTCGCCTCCCGGACAACCGTTGCGAAAACGCATGGAAAGTCAGTTTGTCAGATAGATATACGAAGACCGAGAATTAAAGAGCGGCGGGAGATAAAGGGTGCGGTAGAAAAGCTGACTATTGACTAATTGTGATCGTTTCACATTAGTCAGGAACATTACGCAACTCTGTAGAAATGTTCGCATTGTCAAAGGCGATGCGTCTGCTGGACAAAATCCTCAGCCTCGGCACTACAAAACTGAGGCTGGCGCTAGGAAGAGGGAATTCAGGGGACCAACTATATTTTCGTAAAACGTCTCCTACAAAACTTGCGGTAGCAATAACATTGTGGAAAGTCTCTTATAATGAGACCGTTTCAAAACCGACAGGATGCTTCCGAAATGCCCATTCCCTCCACCTCATTTAGTTTCGCAACACAATTTTGAAGCGAGGGAGCGCCGCTGTGTTCTTTTGAGCGAGAGAGCGCCACCGGAGCAACACGCAAAGCACATGCACGTGGCGCGCAGCAGGCCAGCACCCAACAACACGTGGCCTTTATTTATACAGCACGAAGCAGGGCCACGTGCCCTCCCTTTCCCTCCCCCTGCGCGGGGCCACACGCGCGCCGACTGCTCCCTGCGACCGCACGGCAGGGGTTAACAGACTTAGAACGCGGGATGATGGCTGAAGCTAGACGCAAGGAACATTCCATTTCGGAGAGCGTTAGGGAATTCTATACTCCGGGATCCACTGTGTCAAGAACGCGCCGAGAATATCTAATTTCTGGCATAACCTCACACACGGACAACGCAGTGACCGACGGCCTTCACTTAATGACCGAGAGCAGCGTCGTTTGCGAAGAGTTAAGTGCAAACACACAAACAAGACTCCGTGAAATGACCGCAGAAATCAAAGTGGAACTTATGATGAGCGTATCATTTAGGGCGTTGCGAGAAATTTAGCTTTAATATACTCTAATGGCAACAGAAGATTGACTGCAGTGCCTTTGCTGACACCTGCAGCGACATCGCCAGCAGCGTCTCTCCTGGGCTCGTGGCTACACCGATTGGACCCTACTCGACTGGAAAACAGTGGTTAAGTCTGATGAGTTCCCATTTCAGTTGGTAAGAGCTGATGGTGGGATAGGAGTTAGGCGCAGATCCCACGAAGCCATGGACTCAAGTTGTTAACAAGGCACTACGGAAGCTAGTGGAGGCTCCATGATGGTGTGGGCTGTTTTTACAGGGAATGCACTCGGTCCTCTGGTCCAACTGAATCGACAATTGACTGCAAATGCTTATGTTCAGCTATTTAGAGACCATTTGCAGCCATTCGTGGACTCCATGTTTCTAAACAACGATAGAACGTTTATGGCTGACAATGCGCCATGACACTGGACCACATTTGTTCACGATTGGTTTCAAGAACATTCTGGACAATTTGAACGAATAATTTGGCCACCCAGATCACCCGACATCAATCTCATCGAACATTTATGGGACATAATCAAGAGGTCAGGTCGTGCACAAAATCCTGCACCGGCAAGTTTCACAATTATGGACGGCTACAGAGGCACCGTGGCTCAATATTGCAGCAGAGGACATCTAATAACTTGAGTCTATACCACGTCGAGTTGCTGCACTTCGTCGGGCAAAAGGTGCTACCATAAAATATTAGGATTTCTTGACTTTTGTCATCTCAGTATATAGGTAAATTTGAGGCAATAACTGCCAACTGACGTGTGTAAAAGACTGTCTTCAGCCGGGTATTCAGTCGCTCCCGTGCAATTTGTACAAATCTTCCTTTAGAAAGTCGCGGCAATAGCTCTGGATGCAGGGTTCGCGAACTCCAGTAAGCTAGTTACCTTGCCCGCGACCTTGGCATGCCAGTTGTAAGATGTAAAGGGACTTACTGCACTGTGAACGTATAACGACGGTAATTGTATAATGGTGATTGGCGGTAACGGTCTAACAGGCTCTGCATCAGAACAGCAAGTAGATATTTCTATTGAATTTCATTTCTCAGAATCGTCTCTCTTCTAAATTTAACAAACTTAGGTAACACATTTTAGAGAACACAGTTTTTTTCTTTGAATGTTTAGATTGTCGGATTGAGGAAGAAATTTGAAAAATAAAAATAAAACAAATAATGAATTCAATAGTCTCATCAAATAAAAGAGCATCTTCTGTACTTTTATTTCGCAGAATATTACATTTTCGTCACCATTACAATACAAGTTACCAACTTCAGCGATGGGAGATTTTTGTTTTTTGGAAAATTTCAAGAATTAATTTCGTCTCAAAAAAATCTTTTGAAAAAAAGAGAAAACGTGTTTTAGTCTACAATTTTCATAGAAAAAATTTTCAACATCTATACTCTTCGAGTTCGAAAACCCGGGCAATCACACATTTTTAACTTATCGCGATGTGCCGTGAAGCGACTGAGAAGAGCGACCGGTTGAACTGCGCCTCTTGATGCTGTTAGCCTTGCGACCGGTTGAACTGCACCTCTTGCAGCTGTTAGCCTTGCGACCGGTTGAACTGCGCCTCTTGCAGCCCGTATTCCCCGTTAGGGCGACTGGCGGATGCAGGCGACTCGACAATTTCTTTGACCGTTGATTTGATTGATTGAGAAGCAACCCTACTACGCCCAAGGCAATTTGGCCCGTAAGTGCATGTTTTTTTTATTGCCGAGGTCGCGGTGATCTTCCACCCGTTGGAAGGCGCGATCCGGCGCCAACCTACGCGTCGGCTCGCGGGGGTTTCCCCAAACAGGCATCTCTCACCAGCGGAGCAGCCCCAGCATGGACAAGCTCTAAGCTCCTGACTGGTATCCCGTCATGTGTGGTAGTGCAGTGAATGTATGTTTGTAAGTACAGGGCGAGGATAGAACAAGGACTACGAAAGAAAGATCGCCATATGTTAGGGTACTGCCCCGCCTTTCGTCCAGTGTTGAACTGAGGAACCACCGAAAAGTGAGAGAACCATGAGAGCAGCCGGCCGCTAGAATTCCCCTCCAGACAGTAGCTGAACCCAACCTAGCTGTGTAGGTAGTGTCGAAAATCCTGACACCTTCCGAACCTGAATTGAATCGAATTGATGCCTTAATTTACGAGGCGAGACCCAGGTCATGAGGCCTGTTCTTCCGTCTGACCACGCAAATTTCGTTACGCTCCTTTCACCAACTAGCAGAGAAAGGAGGTATTTCTTGGGCGAGAAACAGGCGATTTGAATTTAGCTCAGAGACGTAATTTAGGCGTGAGGATCTTTTACATGCAAGTAAATCTACTAACATGGGACGGCCGGCTTTACCTCCCCTCCGAAGGAAGGCGTACGAAGGATTTTTCGCCCTTAAAAATCCACGGCTTCGATCGGGTTTGAACTTGGGTATAACAGTTCGGTACGCTAACCGTTACACCATCACCACGCGCAAACGTGAACCCTAGGACCACCCGGTCGTAGGCCCTGCAGTGCCATAAATGACGTTCCAATTATTGGAGCCCTGTGCCTCCTAAACCTCTACGATTTGTAGTGAAGTAGCTGCCGGTAGAGTACGAGTACTTGTGCGACTGCTTGACTTCTATGTGTCCACCTTTTGTAGCTTCGTCCAAGTATTGAATCTGAACAAGTAGTGCTAGACCACCACACTATTTTCATATTAATTGTAATATAAGTGAATTCACAAAAGCGTTTATAATCCGATAAATATTTCTTCATACTGGGATTCGTATCCAGGCACACACTACGTTCCGGGAACGATGGATTATCAACCAACTATAACGGCTAGTTGATTGTGAACAATGCTTTCCAAGCATCAAAACGAACATTACATTTTTGTAATAATCGAAATTTTAGAGGTTTCATTGAAAATCGGATCCTCACCAGACTTACAAGTGAATATTCGTGCAAAACATTTTGAGCCATTTCTGAGAAAATATTGTAGAGGTTTCATGTAAAGTACCACCAAAAATTAAAATATTAGTCGATAATTAATTCGAGGAGACTACACATCTAAGAGATTATTGAAAAACTTCAAATTTGGATGATCATTTTGTGTATTTTTCAGGCACTTCTGTCGTTCACGCTGAAACGGAAGCAAGAACGGACAAAGAGACTCCCGGGAATAACATTTTTGATATGAGGGACCCACAAACCATGAATTCTTATTAGACTACGTATTCGAGAAAGTAATTTATTACTTACAGGAGCCTGAAAATACTTTTTTTATGTTTTCAGGGACTCACACGACATGTTTCTCTAAAGAAAAACTTGTACTTGCAGCATTACATAACTTTCTATGAAGTAGATATGTAACTTTTTTCATCTATTC
Organism: Gryllus bimaculatus; assembly: GCA_017312745.1. NCBI lineage: Eukaryota > Metazoa > Arthropoda > Insecta > Orthoptera > Gryllidae > Gryllus > Gryllus bimaculatus. The sequence goes on along the minus strand of BOPP01000010.1, from coordinate 3,573,504 downwards.
ATAAACCCGTTCTCGCAAATAATTTCCATTGTCTTCAATTTTCGTCTCATTCGTTCACCACTTTCATTGTAAACGTTCAGTAAAGTCTATTAATTGCGGAATTGTCAAAAGATTCACTTACCTTCAATGCAGAGCTCTCCAAGTGGTCAAAACACAAGGCAGCATCAAGCGAGTGTCACAGCCATCTGAAACAAAGGAATACGTGGAATATGTAAAAAAACACAGAGATTTTCGTGCACCTTTTAAACAAACGCACAATTACAACGAACAAAAATGAAAAAAAAGAAGCAACGAGAACAGTTGAGGTCCTTCAGATCGGAAGCCAAACAAGTGGAATGTGAACAAGAAATCTCTCGATACGTCCCGCAGTGTACAGATAAGAACGCACTTCACTTCGTCCACCTCCGGGAACCAGGCTCCCTGTGCTTTGCACTTCACATCATAATTTACCAATATTGCCCTTGGCCATATATCTCTTTCTTACACTGGGAACCGTGCATTTTCAAAAGCGGTGTCGGGTGACGAACCTGCGCTATCGCTTCTGGCGGTCTACTCGCAATGAAGCCTTACCATAAATCCTTATAAAATAACCGGCGTCCGTCACCCACGGTTACATCCCATGCGCTTCACCAATCGAAACATGATGTGTCATTCAGGGCATATTGGTTTCCTGATGGGGAACTCATAATTTTTTACGGATCCATCCAGAAAATTCAAAGACGTTTTTCTAAAAAAGATTGTTTATTTTGTTGTTTTTAAGCAATTAAAATGCGTAGTGCGAGACTAATAGCACCTACCGGGGTAATCATCAGCCCATTATATTCCTTACGGCTAGACAAATGGATTGGCACATTTCTTAGCAGACTCCTCTTTGGATATTCTATAAAATGTCTCAAAAAGGCGTCTCCTTCAGGGTTCCGTTGCATCTACAATAATACTGATGAAACGCTGTGAATTACTCTCCTCTTTCCGGTACTTGCATCAACCGTTACCACCTGATTTATTCCATTGACTTAATTTAACCTACTTTCCTAAAGAAACAACAATTTAAACTCGTATTCTACATTCAAAGACAAAGTTGATTCAAAACATTTTGAACTATTTTTTTAGAATATTTAGGAAACGTAGAGACGTCATGTAAAATACCGCCGAAAATAACGCCAAACATTCGTGTCAGGCACGTAGTCCTTCCGTTCCGTGCATTGAGAACGATCAGGAGACCAATTTTGGAGAAAATAGGCTGAACGTTTTGGCCGCTAGCGTTCACCATAGACACACAGATGGAGAGGCGTTTTGGTGTTTTTGTGGTGTTTTCTTGTAGTTTTACGATGGCTCCTCATATCTCCATCACATCTGAATGTCATCCCATCCGCAATCGATTCACTCCCCCAGAACGACCTTCGCCACATCCATCGAATGAGGATTTCAACCCGCTCTGACCGGTAGTTTTTCCGTGCTGCTTTACCTGGTACTTTTTCTGGGTTTCTCTGATCGGGACGTTTTCTGGGTTTCTCTGATCGGGACGTTTTCTGGGTTGCTCTGATCGGGACGTTTTCAGCGATGCTTTGATCGGTACTTTTTCCATGCTGTCCTGATCGGTACCTTTCCGCGCTGCTCTGATCGGTTCGTTTCCGCGCTGATCTGATTGTTTATTTCCCGCGCTGCTCTGATCGGTTCGGTTCCGCGCTGCTCTGATCGGTTCGGTTCCGCGCTGCGCTGATCGGTTCGGTTCCGCGCTGCGCTGATCGGTTCGGTTCCGCGCTGCTCTGATCGGTTCGGTTCCGCGCAGCTCAGATCGGTTCTTTTCTTGTTCTGCCTTTTGAGTTAGGTAATTTTCCGCGATTCCCGATTCAATGAGTCGGGAGCGGGGCGACGGCAAGGCGGGGTCGGGGCCGGGGTCTCCGGAGCAGTCTTTCTTGTCAGCGCGGCTTCGCCGGCGCCTAGGCCGGGTCCGCCGTTAGCGCTTGTGGGCAGGAGGGCGTGGGAGGGAGGGGAGGGTGGGGCGGTGAGGCGTTGCGTGATGGTTCGTATGCGCGCCGCGCGGCCGCTGCTCCCTCGCCCACCTCCCCCCCCCGCCCATTACGCGCCAGGCATTTGCGACGGCTTCCGACCCACACCGCGCGCAACCACTGGCGCACCCACAGGGATCCATGCCCCCCCCCAAAAAAAAAGGCCGTAAGAGTAGTGTCCACTTTCCTTTATTTGGCAAATTGATTTAAATATTTCATTTACGTTCCAATTTATCAATTTATTTAAACAAATAATATTGTATAGAATCATATCTACAGTACATAAATAATATACAATATAATAACAAATATGTTTATGTAAAAATCTACGACGACCCCCTGCAAAATGACTGAATATATCCCGCACGCCCATCACTCTTTTGGGCGACTTGAGGCCAATTCATGCAGAGCACTTAATAATAATACTAATACTACTACTAATAATAATATATAATAATAATAATAATAATAATAATAATAATAATAAAGCTGCTACAGCAGCTCGTATTTTCTCGCATCATTTCAAAATTTGCAATTTTCTGAAATTCAGTGTTCAACAAAAAAACATTCGCGCCATTCTTTTAAGCGTCTCTTTTTCTATCCGCATAAAAAAGTTATGGACAAAATTGCAGCGGTTTTTGAGATTTTGTTTAGAAATTGCATAAATTTCAATTACAAGACAATTACGAGAAAACTAGTCGTTTCTTCCAAACATTGTACATGATCTTCAAAGAGCTGATTTTTTTCAATATACTTCGTCTGTGGCAAAGTGGCCTGCTGCTCTGATCGGTAGTTTCCCGTAGTTTCTCCGATGAACACCAGGCGAATCCCAGAGCAGTACACTAACATATAAAATGGTCCCCCCCGATCTTTCCTTCCCCTTCCTTGTCCTATCTTCACCCGTAACTTACCCTCCCACACACACACTTATATGCACTACATTATCGCACGTGTCGGGAGGTCGGTCGGGAGCTTAGAGCTTGTCCCAGCTGACGCGGTGAGAAGTACCTGGTTGGGGAAACCCCGTTAGCTGACGGACAGGTCGGCACCGGATCTCAACATCCAGCGAAGGAAGATCACCGCCACCTCCCGACGGAAAAATCTGCATTACACTTACGGGACTAATGACCGCCCTAATTAGTTTACGCGCCCGGAATCACTCATCAAACAATCGTGAGCCACCCGCCCGCTCTGCTTCTTGAAACCAGTTGCAAAACCGCACACCTGTCGGCGAAAACGCAGGGCAAGTGCATGCATTTGAGCGCGGTACTGCAAGCCTCGCGCGGGAGACCGGACAAGCTCCACGCCCCGTCTCAGATTTCGGCCAGAAACTGCCCGCACTCTTCAGACCCCTCCCCCCATTTACCTTCTCCCCCCATATTACCACTCCCACCGTGAGCGCCTCGCCGTCGCCATACCTCAGCAGCGTGGGAAGATCGGTTTGGGAACTCTCCGTGACTCGAGCTCTTATCAGGAATATTCTTTACCTTTCCCAAAATTATCGTTGAGACGTCAACTGCCTGACGCCTTGAGCTTCATCCTCATTTTATTCGGAATCGACCGTGTGCCCCGAGCTTGCGTTCGACATTTCCGTAGTGCCATGACGCGAGTCTACAATCGCTCAGCAGCGGTGTCAACATCATCAGTTAATTACCGCTACACGCTTCCCGTCAAAGTTAACGGCATCATTCTGCGCTCAAAACGACATTTGGAGGGCCTGGAAAGAACCAAGGCGCCCTGTCCCTTATCTTCGGCACCTAAAGAAATGACGTCTAGTAGAAATGAAGTCTAGTCTTCAAATTCACTCCAGCTATTCTGCTATTCAATATTACTGCGTCTACCAGGAGTGTACTCTATGCTTTTTGGAGTACGCCTGATTCTTAACTCCCTCCGTGTAGTAAACAGAGGTGTTTTTGAATTTCATTTTGAAGAATGTGGTGATCAGAGTGTGTAATTGCTTCTGCACCATGCCTTGAGTCCAGCAGGTCTCATAAAACAGGCGCGAGAAATCGTTCATAGTTTATGATTATTTTAGCCTAAAAACATGTTTAAAATAAAGTGCCAGAGTTACAGGGGCCACAGATGACAAGTGAAGAGACTGGTTTAATTTTCTCAGTAAAAACATTCCTGAAAGGGCACTATTTTCAGTTAAAGGCGTTCTTGCATTTTTCACTCCAACAAGAAGGAAATTAGAAGAACTATTGTAGTAGATACTTTCATTGACTGAGCAATTGGATTAAATATTCACTTTTGAACTATAAAACTTCGAAGAAATTAATGCAAAACATAAGAGTATGGATAAGAAAATAAGAATCTTTATATCATTCTAAAGCTCCTCTGCGAAAGACGGAGGATAGTGATGATGAGTGACGGGGACTCCACTCCATCCACCAACCACCAAGTTCGTTGGACCGTGACGGGCTGCAAACTCCTCCTTGCTCGAAGTGGGGGATCACGCGCAAAGAATTTCTCGCATCGGAAAACAGATATCTAACTTGTACCCCCCAAACTATAGGCGGCGATGTCGGGGCCGTAGTCTGTATTTGCGCCGTTCGCTCCGTACTAAGCAAACATTCTAAACTGTGGGTGACGAGCACTTGTTACGTGCTCCATGTTTAAAAAGGTCGAGGAAGAAATGACCTTCGCTCTACGCGTTTGCTAGAGTGGCCTCATCCATGTGCAGCAGCTGCTGCTGCTTCTGCTGAGATGATGAACACGGCGTGTATAATAATGAACGTGATATCAAACGTATTAGCACATAAGCGTTGTTTAATTTGATAAAATTACCTCTTTTCTGAATTTGTGGTGCCGCTGCCGTCCAATGTGTTCGTGTGTGAGAGTTTGCTATTGTCTATTACCTCATTCAACTTTTTTTCATAAGCCTCCTAGTTAGGCAATTTTTAAATTATGCAACCGATACTGGCATTACTACGAGACAACTATTTTTGTCTCTCCGTAAGGACAACAAAAAATCATAATTTCTTCGTCCCAAACAAAGAATCTCGGATCAGATTCCTTAATGCTTTAGTTTCACAATATTCTCCACCAAAAGACAATGAAGAGCTAGTGCTTGAGCGGGGTATGCAGTTACATTCCCTGCTGTCGAAAAAGATTTTTGGAAATGTCTGACTGACCCCAGCTCTGTATCTAGCCAAATGCCTTCCTTTGCGCCGCATACCAATGCAGTGTCCCTGTGCCACTGCCCTTGCAGTTAAATCCGCGCAAGAGCAGGCGCGAACGCACGAGCAGCGATCGCCAGGCCACGCCCCCTCGCTCCTCCACTCGCGTCCCTCCTCTCCTCGACTTTTTGCTGCGCCTTGACCCTCCTCTCAGCCTCTTTCTCCACCACCTCCTCCTCCTCGGTACTGGCCGGGGTGGCTCAGGGTGTCAACTTATGTCACTGCAGTGCCTCTGACCGGGAAGTCCTACGTTCGAATCCCGACGGTGGGACGATTTACATTAGCTATATAGCTATAGGTCGAGTTTAGTCACTGTAGGGAGGAGAATTCTAGCGGCCAGCTGTTCTGATCGGTAGTTTCCCGTGGTTTCTTTGCTCAACACCAGGCGAATGTCAGGGCAGTAATTTAATAAACTAGCCGTAGGCAGCGCGCGATCTTTCTCTCCTCTTCCCTCTCCTCTCCTCACTTCTTACTTACACACACTTTTACATGCACTACAGAACCACATTTGGAACTGGTTGGTGGAAGGTACCTAGTAGAGGAAAACCCGCGAATTGAAGTGTAGGTGGGCGCAAAATCTCGCCATCTAGCTGGGGAAACTCCCAAGGAAACATGCACTGAACTTACGGGACTAATGACCTTAGCCGTTGGTGCGCCTGGAAGCCCTAAACAATAAATCAAAAAACGCGTTATGTTAATCTAATCGGAGGTCTCGCAGATGAACTGCCTGCCTCGTGCTTCGCGAGGCGCGCGCTGCGCTCACAACCACCTGCGGAGAATTCAGGCGGCTGGAGGCAACGGTTCGCTTGCAATGAGTTTTTGACGCTCAGCTCGACATGTTGTGAGTTCATGTGGTGGAGGTATCAAAATAAATAATGAGCGCACACACACAGAACCTTTTCTTTAAGTTCATCGGTCATAATTTGTGAACAAGGCGCAATCACTGCCAACTATTTTCTGAGCAACACTTTGACGCTTGTCGCACGATAAAAAGACAAATGCCTTACTTCAATGATGCCATATAGTGCAAAGCCGTTTTGCAGACCACCAGATCTGATGTAGCGCGGGGGGCAAACGATTTCAAGCGAGTAACGGGGCCATGCGAGACTTATCC
>BOPP01000010.1:3503122-3566363 GCA_017312745.1 Gryllus bimaculatus | reverse complement strand
TTTTTTTTGTTTGAGCCATACAAGAAAAGTAAACAACCTTCCAGATTCACTGTATTAGGGGCGGGAATTCGGGGGAAGTAGGTGAAGTGGCACCTGAACAATTATTTATTTAAGAACGTCCTACGTTCTATAACTACGTGGGTGTTAACTAAATTTTATAAATAAAAAATTGAATATATTTATGTATTAAAGAAATAAAATTACATATATGTGTGTATATATATGTAGCATAGTAAGTATGTATGCATATATGCATGTATCAGTTCAAGCAAGTTTGTTTGTATAAGAGCCACTTGGTTCTAAAATCATTACTAATATTAGTGGTTGGATTTGTATATGTCTGCAGGTAGCTCTTATATTTTATCTTTTAGTAATGTATTTGTGTTTTTGTGTTTATTTTAATTGTTTTTTGTAATGTAAATTAGTGAACGTATGGTTTCAATCTGGCAGTCAATTGCAGAGGCCAAATATTATTATTATTATTATTATTAGTATTATCATCATCATTATTATTATATTATTATTAACAACAACAACAACAATAATAATAATAATAATAATAATAATAATAATATTTGATTTCATGATTCGAGATTCAAGAATCTTCTGTACTATCAATACAGAAATAAACAAGCCCTACCTGATAGGGCCAAAGGCAAATTAGCTTTGCCAAACGTAATGTATCCAAACAGGCACTGATCAACAATTACAGTCCCTTGGCAAAGAAAATAAAACAACACCCCATTCTTTTTTGGACGATTTTTTAGCAATATATTTTGAGTCGCTTACAATACTGAGTAAGGTCAGACAGTTCAAATGTGAAACTTGGCTCGTGAGTGTTGAAGGGGGAAGCAGCTGAAGGAAGCGTGGGCGCAGAGCGGTGGCAGTGCGTGCACCCGCAGTTAGAGCAACGGCCCCCGGTTCCGTTTCATTTTATCACTCCTTTCGCCCGTTGTTTTTTAATGAGCTGGGAACGTTTCCTAACTCCATTCACCCGACATTCAATTGACGTACTATTTCGTTGTCAAAACGCGAGCATTTGCTCGCGTTTTAGTCTCTGCGTAGATATCTGGGAGTCCGCAAGAGAAATGATTGATTGCTGTTTCCAGGCGTGTCAACGGCCAAGGTTTTTACTCCCGAAAGAGTAGTGCATGTTTTTATTGCGAGAGGTGGCGGTGATCTTCCGCCGATGGATGACGAGCTCTGGCGCCAACCTAAACGTTGGCTAGCGGGGTTTTCCCCGACAAGGAATATCCTACCATCAGCCGGGACAGGTTCTAAGATTGCGGAGTGGGGATTGGGTAAGGTAGAGGAAGGATCGCGCGCAGTCCGTGACCCGGTTATTAGAGTACTGCTCCGGCATTCACATGGTGTTGACCGAAGAAACCTCTTGAAACTACCGATTATAGTAGTCGGCCGCTAGAACTCTTCTCTAGCTGAAGTCGACCAACGTATCCACCAACTTACATAGCCAACTTACGTAGCCCACCCTTGGAAAGTTGGGCATTTGCCTGCCCGGTATAGACGCGCAGTTTTCCTCAGCGTGCAGGAACTTGCAGGTTCATAATGGTCAAGACCGTAGGTGGTGAATCACTGTTGCTCATTTAGCGTTACACGTGTAGAAACTTTGTGCTGCGTAAATAATAATAATAATAATAATAATAATAATAATACAGATGAGGTGATAGGATGATGTTGAGAGGTGATCGTGACCTCTTTGAACCAACCCAGCATTTGACTTCTGTCGGAGTGAAACCAGGATGGATCGAACCCGGACCTCCCAACAGCGAAGTCAGCTCGCTACGCTCGTTACCAAACTATAGCAAGACCTTTCACCGCCGGGAGTGGAACCTAGGACCTCCCGGTCAGAGGCACCGCAGTGACATCACTTGACGCCCTGAGCCACCTCCACCGGTTGCGCAAGTGGCGGCTGGACGTCGCGGCGGTGCGACTGCTGAGCGCGCTCGCCAGCAGACCGCTTCTAATCCGACCCTTCCGGCGCCGCCTCCCGCCCTTCAACACCCGGCGAGAACTGCGCGCTTGAGGTTCGCACAGCCCGCTCAAACACGCAAACAGAGCAGGAACAACAATGACAGAAAGTGAAGATCGAGCTGTATTCATCAACGGCCCACGAGCAGGTATTCCCTTTTTTTTTTTTTTTTTTATTTTTTATTTTTTTATTTTTAAGGTCGCATCAACTACTAGCTCATTAGCGACCACTATTGCTTGTAACGGTATGGTAACTGTAGGTATGACACGATATGATGATAGGGGGTGAAAGGGCGAACACTATACAACCATGCCCGGTGCGGGACCCGAACCCGCGATCCTTCGGTCCGAGATTGCACTACTGCCTTAGCGATCTCGGCCATCCGAACCGGCAGGCGTTCCCTTAGTTACGTTATTTGTTCCAATCAATTCCGCACAACCAATAAGGGATTGTCCATAAATTGTGTAACGCTGAAGAGGGGGGAGGAGGTTTGAAGCTGCGTTACGCTGCCTTACGTAGGAGTAGTGGGGTCAGGGTTTAATGTTACGTAATGCTGATATTTCTTTTTAAATTATTTGAAATAATTTATTTTATTCATTCTCGTACTAAAACATTACCATATTAACAAATTAAATCAAACATGTAATAAAGTAAAGAAGTTCAAATTGTTACAAGGAATGAAAATATTTGTCAATATTGAATCTATTAGATTACGCAGAAAATGATTCAAGTGATATGCATTATTTTCTAGAATCCAATTAATTTGGCGAAGTGGAGTCGGAGCCTATGCGCTATCCAAGACGGCGTGTGCACAGCCTTTTAGAAACATTCTCGCCTACGCATCCTTTCTTTCAAAAATTGTCGCCGATCTTATCGTTATGTGAGTCCGCACCACCAACTAATTCTCACGTTAATTATCATAAATTTTCTTATTTAACACAAGTACAGTTAACGTAATTGGTTTCTGCTTTATAATTGATTTTTACTTATTGTAATGAGGGGGAAGTCTTGTCGCAATCGTTACGTAATTATTAGAGGGGGGTCAAGTGCGCGTTACAGGGGGGACAGAGGGTATTAAAAATACTACGAATTTGCGTTACGTAATTTATGGACGGCCTCTAACGTTCCAGTATTTTTTCGCACAAATAACAACAAACCAAACAAAACATCACATGAATTAAATATACTAAACAAAAAAATCACAACTGTCGACAGGGATCAACGTGATGGCCGTTGAAGAAAAACCGAGACTGCTAATGTCCACGCGTGAGTTGTGTTGTTCACTAGAAGCAAAACACTTCTCCATTAACTAAATCGAGCATCCCGCTGTTTTGTTATAGAGCACCCAGGTAGTATAGAACGAAACCCACATCGTTATTTTCAAAAGAAAACCCCAGTTTTCCTCAAGTTATCGCTTGTTCTGAGATTCAACCGCACTCTTTAACTACTTTATTTCTGAAAATCAACTACAAGGAAAATTCTTCAAGGATCTATGTTCAACAAGTCCTTTACAATACTGTTTTTTAATATGCAGCGATCGCAGTCTAGGTGTTGCGAGCAAAGCATTCCTCGTCGCCCTTATGCTTCAGAGGTTTCGCCGGTCAATTTCCGGCGACGACGGGAGTACCTAAGAAACGGACTAAGGCCGGGCGCGATGTTTCCTTCCTCATCTGCGCCCTCTTCGCATCTCATACGAACTACATTACCTCCCCCCATCGTCACGGCTGCGGCTGGGCTCCGTCTGGGGGAAAACCTGCAAGCGGACGGAAGGAAAAATCTCGGAAGCCAACGTGTAGGTGGGCGCCGGAAAGGGTGAGGTGGCTCAGGGCGACAACTGATGTCACTGCAGTGCCTCCGACCAAGAGGTCCTAGGTTCCAGCTAGGTCGCATTCAGACGCTGCCTGGAGGAGAATTCTAGCGGCCGCAGCTTTGATCGGTAGTTTTCCGTGCTTTCTCCTATCAATGCCAGGGGAATGCTGGATCAGTACCCAAACAAATGGGCCACGGACCGCGCGATCTCTCCTTTGCCTTCCTTGACCTACCCTACCCCCTTACTTACACTCTTACACAAGCACTGCCCTACCACACGTAGCGGAGGACCGGTCGGGAGATCTAGTTCTGGCAGGGGCGGTGCCCCGCTGGTGGGAGATTCCTGGTTGGGGAAATCTCGGCTAACCGACTGATAGGTCGGCGTCGGATCTCACCACCCAGCGGGGGAAGATCACCACCACCTCTCGAGGGAAAAAATCGCACTACACTTACCATACTAATGGCCTTAGCCGTTGACGCACCCGAAATCATTAATCATCAGCGAATCAACAGTCGGCGGCGGACCTTATGTTCCGGTGTAGGAGGAAAGCAGCCCCACCGGATTTATAGCTTGCATTGCATTTATTAGGCTCCTCAGTTAGCGCACGGACAGCGTACTAGCTTTCGGAGAGGCTGTCGCTGGTTCGATTCCCGGCCGGGACGTAGTAGCTCTGGACCCTGCAGCTCTCTAGTACAAATCGTCTCGACGTGTAGAGCAATGTGGCGAAAGAAAGCTCATGAAGGCCAGTTACGATGGGAGTTCGTTATGCTCGCCAGGTGTCTCCCTTACCCCCGGCGAGGACAATAAATAAAACCAAGGCGCAGGTCTGGGAACATAGTGGAAATGGCAAAACACGGAATAATCTGACCGTAAAATGTCAAACACTTCATTTATGGAGTACTGGGCAAAATAGTCGAGGCGCCCGGAAACACGAAATGCTGTCTGATTGGCGGTTGAAGACACATGCACCCCTTCCCCAACTTGGCTCCCGGCGACGCCCCTCCCACTGAGGGAGTTTTCCGATGACCGCGCCTCAACCGCCTACTTCAAGCAGACAGGAAGCACATCCAAATGGCAGCGGTGTTTCTGCGATTTTTACCTCCCCTTGCTTGACTATTAAATCGCTTGCCAAAAATGTTCAACTTTAGTATGCGTCGTAATTTTAAAAAACATGTTTCATGCAGTTTTGAAACCACAGTGTGCGAATTCTCTCTCTCCCCCATCACACAAAAAAATTGTTGATAAATTCGCAAGAACTCGCGTTCAGGCAGATAAAGGAATAAACGTTTGGAAAAGATGTGTACGGTTGAGTTTTACGCATTGAAGGGAACTGGGAATCAATAAACCCCTTCCAAAACAAAAATTAAAACTGCTGATGTGCATAGTCGTCGCATACTTTATATTTGCGTTCTAAAAATGGCGGTAATAATGGATGTTTCCACATTTCATTGAGATGATAAGTGTTTTAATATGGTGATAATTTTTTTAAACATTTTGGAAATATTATACAAAGAGGTCTACGTCAGTTGTGATTTTTCGTCTTTTATCAAATCTGCACTCACCGCCCCTTCCCCTTCATCACGAAAAGGGTAGTGGGTGCAGCTGTGCGTAATTTGTCGTAGAAAGGTTTCGTAGAAAAACACTTTCTTATCACAAGCCTTCGCAACATATTTCCCTGAAAAGTTAGAGAATGATATATTGCAATAAATATTTTTCTTTGTAAGTGGTTCACAAGAAGTAAAAAAGGGCTATCCATATCTCTAATATTCATTAACTAACTTACGAATCCCGGCATTAATCGGCCATTCATCTACTATTAGAGTACACGGCGTTGTCCGACATTTGCGTACAGATGTTTGACAGCAATACCAATAAAATAAAATAAAAAATTAACAGAAGTTTGTAAAGAAATAGTTCATATTAGGCACAGGAATGTAACATAAATCACTCATCATCGGTAACATTTGCAATAAAATTTAAAGTAACATTCATCAATTCTTCTATTAAACGTTTCTCTTCAACTAATTATCTCAAGACAACGTTCCCTCTTCTACATATATATTTGTTTCACATTTTCATTTTAATAATGATCCAGGTACTCACCATTCCATTCACTGATAATTTTTAAAATAATTTGTTTAATTTTTGTAATATAAGAAAATAAATTTTTTGATAACATTTTGTATTTTAACTACTTTATTTTCGATTCTTAGTCTCCTAAACATATTCGTGCCAAATATTAGAGCAATCAGGCATGCTAATTTTCTGTGTCACAGGACTTCACTTTTATATAATAGATTATATAATTCATTACTAATTATTCCGTACTCCAATTTCATTAAAAATTGTTTATTGTGAAGCCAGTAGAAAGTTCAACACTTTCTCGGCGTCTTCGTACAACTATAAAACTAATGATAGAGCTATTTTTCTTAATAGACTCTGTTCTCGAAAAACAGATCTTGGAATGAAGTCGGGTACGATTTGGGGGAAATATGAGTAGTTTTGCATAATAACGCGTGTAATATGCGTGACGCATGTTAGGCAAGTTTTAAACAAAGATACAGATTTTTGTCTTACACAAAATCTGACCTAAAAATTAGATCTTTAATAAAGGTTATGTACATTTTTTTGGGGAAAGAAATGGTAGTTTTCGCGGAATTTTGGTTTGATTTTAATGAAAATTTTAAAAAACAAAAACAAAAAAACATGATCTCCAAAACAGCACCAAATATTTTCTTGATTTTCCCCCCACAGATAGAACAAAGGAACGCTTAAAAGTATGGAGCAGATCACATATTTCATTAAACTCTGAATTTTCGAAAATTGTAAAAGTTAGAAATAATGCCAGAACGTGTGCTGTGGTGACACAACTAGTTTTGGTGTGTAATTGCCATAGTGAGCCATCGCCTGCATTAGCTTTTAGTCCTGACATTGGCACTTAAACTTCGGATGCGACATGGCATAAGTTATCCAGCGTTTGATGCAGAGGATGGAACGAACCGAATGGCCCTCGGAAGAAATCAGCAGCCACTCGCCCTCGCAACGCCCTGGAGGCGACTGGGCGAAGCTCACGACTTTTCCCCACCTGTCAAACATTCGTCACGTGCTGTTCTCGACGAATCGGACTTCCGAACTGACGTCACGCCGCTCGCGCTACCGTGAGCCACAGCGGCGGCGCTTCTCAGGAATCGATAGGCGCCCAGCTGGCGCCCGCCCCCGCCACGCCACGCACGCCCTGCCCTGCCCTGCCCTGTCCCGGCTGCCAGGAGCCAAGGTGCGTCGCGCGCCTTGGAACGAGCGGGGCCACGACTCCTTCTAGTGCTACTGGTAACGATTACGTCATATTAATGTATTGTCATATCAACGTCAAAATTTGGAGTGTCCTTGCATTATTCTGTATTGTAGTATATTTAGAATATTGTTTAAATATCGATACAGGTGTACCATGCCAATGGACAAGAGTCCACTTGGAAGCAATAAAATTATTACTATTGTGCTTATTGTTATTATTATTGTTATTATTATTATTATTATTATTATTATTATTATTATTATTATTATTATTAAAATACAGAGACTATTAACAGCAAGTTACACTACTATGATTATGGTCAGAGTACTTTAAAATTTGTTTTAACTAACCTCAAATCTATAATTGGACAAAAGCATTGACAATATACCAAGTTTTCGAATCTTCAAACACATTTTCTGATAAAAGTATTAGTAACATTTTGTCATAATTGAACCAAACTCCTTCAACGTCACGTGCACACTATCAGTGGTGAGATAAAGTGACAAGTTTGGAAAGGACTTACGGTGGCCAAGTACCTCCAATCTCCCCTGCACTAGCCTAATCAATTAATTAGATTCTGTGTTATAAATTACGTTACATCTAGATGTGACGTCTGTCGAGAATTAAACACGTTTCATATGGTAGGCAGTTTGTGCACGCCGTAGCGTCAGCACGATCGATCTTCTGCGCATGCGCAGATGCAGTAAAGTGATGCGAAATTCGAACTGCGCATGCGCAGAAGATCGATAGTGCTGTAACGTTCGAGGTGGCACCAACTCCCCAATGAGAGTTAGCATACCAAAAGGCATGTATTTTTCACGACCAGGCGGTCTATAAAATACTTAGGCGTCGACTGTAGTCAACTGCTCAACAATCCGTAACTTACGAGTGGAAGTCGTGGCTTTGAATGTGGGCGCCAGTTCGCATCGCTTAATGCAGACGTCAGCGAGCGCCGATTTGTCTGGCGCCGCGTCGGACGCACGCGCCGAGTGAAGCCACGAGCAGGGCCGTGACCCGAGATCTCAAGGCGCTCTGGAGATAATCGCAGGCGCTGAATGGCCATCGCGCGACGCTTCTCATTGGCCCTCGGATAGCGTCGGCCCCGAGAGCCGACTCGGCTCCCGGTCCAGCAGCTGCGCGAGTGCACTGCGCCCGGCGGGAGAACGCCACTTCCCGTGTGCTTCCGCGTTCACTCCACACCACTCAAGAACACGTATTGCGAACGAATAACAGGTGGAATGTTTACACAATTAATTAATAAGCTAATCCTTTAACATGTTTGAATACATTCTCCACTTGACGTACAATCACACAGAACGCTCTGTGAAGTCATGGAAATTAAACAACGCGACACACTACGGATTCATGGACGGGAGACAGTTTGAGAACAGGCGCAGATCCTTGCACAAAGTGATAAAAGGCTGATTTACCGCGATGTTTACGAGACAATTGGCATAGCTTAACGGAGGATTTCTCCGTATATTACGCTCGAAAAGATTAAGAGACTTGTTGCGAAAAAGACATTTTTATTGCACTAAACAAGTTTACCGCGTGCACTTCGTCTATCTACTAAGCTGACGTCACGATTCAGTGTCCAGGACAGTAATTCTAGTCAGACACGCTCGACAACCAACTGATGCAATGAACAAATGACGCCATGATACGTTTTCACGCCTGATTATTAAAATTTAGTGTCTATACTATACAATCGGTTAATACGAGCAAACGACACCACATTTAAACCCCACTACCTTTCATTTTCAGTAAAAATCACGAAATTTATTTCTAAATCCTTAATGTGTTAAATATATAGATTGAGGCACGATTGGCGTGGTTAGATTTTCTACTCTCCTGTATACACACGTACATACAGAGTACAACATACGTAGTATGGGGAAAGTGATGTAATGCCTGCGCAAAACAACGGCGCATATTCTGCAGAAAAAAATTCATTGCCGGGCCCTCATAATGTAAAAGTAGATAAAACCAGTTGCTAAATTAAGGAAAATCTCTTCTCACACGTGAGATAACCAAAATCTCTGTTTTGTGAGTTCTTGATATCGAAATATAAATAGGCGGCAAAACGTCCCTCTGTGAACACTATTAGCGTCAAACCATGCATACGAGTTTTTCCAAATTGAAGAAATCCCTGTCCACCTGGCTCGAATCGAAGCTTTGAGATTCTGAAAAACATTCTTTAAAATTTGGGGGTACTTTACTTGAAGCCCTCCAGATATTTTCAAAATTTTATAAAAAAGGCCCCAATATTTTTCTTGAAATTTCTTGTAAGAATAGAGTAATAAAACTTAATTGGCAAGGTCCAATTTTCTCCGTTAACTTTAAATTTTCGAAAATTTCAAAAGCAGGATTCTTTTCGGCGTTCTTACAACTACATAATTGTAGATAAAGGTTTTTTTGTTTAAATTAAATTTGTAAAATTTGTAAAAAAAATTTCGTAATATAAAAAAATACAAAACAAGACATTCTCAAACACGGCACCAAATATGTTCTTTAAACATTTGGTTGCGAGAATGGTAAATGAACTCTAAGAGATAGCATAAACGCCATATTGTTATATTCTTTTGTTTTTTCAAAAATCACGAAAATATATTTTTTACGTGTCTCTCAGGTAGTTAACATTTACATAACCGGCGATTTGTTCACAATATCATATTTATGAGTACATGTACTTTAAATAATGTCACATAAATTTTCTCGAAAGCTCAACCATTTTCTGTGAAAACTAGCTTCAAGTTTCGAATATTTAGAACGCCATTTCCCAAAAAGAACTCCAAATTTTCTCTTCAAACTTTTCGAAGGGATAGTGCTAAGTGCACTGTTTAACATGACGTAATGTTCATTTTGGAATATTTTTTGTTTTTGTTTTTTCTAAAATTATACAAATGTAATTTTTTTTTAAGATTCCTCACGCTGTTAATATGCACGTTTCCACCAACTGGTAAACACTATTGTATTTGTTAGTTAATGTGCGTTAAAAATATTCAAATAAAGTTTTTCGAAAACTCAAAAACAAAATTCGGTGAAAAAGAGCTTCAGATTTCGGTTATACAGAAGCGCTTCAACGCCATTTTCATAAAAATTGCTCGAAATGTTTCAAAGAAAATAGCCATCTAGGACGCGGTTTTATTGTTCTTTACGATAATCAAAATAATATTTTCATTCCACTATTAACAAACAGAAAAGTTGAGAAATGTTTAAAAAATTTACTTTGGGCGTCGATAGATGGTAGCTGGCAAGAATATGTTGCAAGTTCGTATACCTTGCAGAGGCAAAAAAAAACTAATAAGAGAAAGTGTCTGCCATTTGTAGCACCATTAGATCCTAAATGTGGTCCTGCTTTTCCGAAAAACACCAACAAACTGCGAACAAAGTTTCACTAAAATGACAAAATGACTCTCATTGAAGTAATTTTATCCGGAGTTTGCTATATCCGAATGTTAAATAAGCGTGTCTAAAAATAACCTTTCATTTTTCACTAGATTCTGGGCAATTTCATTTAACATAAAGTAGCTTCTAGTAACTAGAAGAATAGGGCTAATTTACGGTACTTTTCTAATACACCTGTATTGTTGAGAAATTATTGCAAGCGGGTGAAACATTGTTTTGAAATAATTTTACCTATATTCGAATCTTGAAGTTCGATTAACTTAACCCATTAACGCTCAGCGTCCTCATTTGAAGACGCACATTTCTGGTCAACTCAAATTGGCATCTTTTGCAATACTTGGTTAATTTTATTTCTTCACTAGATTTTGACATTTTCAACGAAACATATAAGCAAGATATTTTTTCATTCCTGTTTGCCAGATGTCGATTTAGCCGTGGCCGTTTAGGCTTTTCCTGGGTTATTCAAATGCGATGCAGATGGAAACTTTTTGATATTATAAATTGTATTATAATTTCAACAAAATGTAGAAGTAATAAATAAACTGAAAATTATTTTTTCTGACATAGACGCTATTTTGAAAAGTTCTTTATTACATAAATTACAGTCATCATAATAAATTTACGAAAAGGAAATTAACATCATTAATAAATATGAATTTTGTATTTTTTAATATTAAAGGCAATACGTCAGACGTGTAATGTGTTTTTAGTGTTTTTATTTTCTTTTTCGTTTCTTCAGGTCTTTCCAATATATACCGTGAGCAATGCGTCAAAACTTTAAAAAAACTTGTTTCATTTTCTTGGTACCGCAACTCCGCAACGCAAGACAGCCTTGCAGATTCGTGCGTCATCTAAAGCTTATGCAGATTATCTAACTTGAAGAAATGTCATGTTTACAGATGGACGAACGACAAAACCATTTGAAGAAAATAAGACTTTTCCGATAATAACGACCCCCAAAACATGAAATTTTACTAATATAAGGACATTACAGGGATTCAAAACTTACTCAAAGTTTATACTAGGAATGCCATAAAGTACGTTTTTTGGTATTAGAAGAAGAAAAAAAGGATCAGTTCAGCGCAAACAGCGGCGGCGAGAGGTGGTGACCGCAGCGCCACCTTGTTAGTTCAGTCGGCGTCAAGCTGAAAACTCAGTGAGCTGCGAGTGCTCGTGAAGTGACTACAGTGTTTTCGAAATCAGTTTAACCAATAGTGAATATAGATAAAAGTGATTTATCGTGCTCTGACCTTGGACAGAGCATCAAAGAAGCGATGCAGGCCGTGAACAACACTACTCCTGACGCCATGCATAATTCACTGGTGTACCAACAACAACGCATCATAGATCAGCAACATCAGCAAATACAGGCGCAGCAGCAACATCAGCAAATACAGGCGCAGCAGCATCATCAACTTCAGGAACAGCACAACTGCTACAATTGCAACAGCAACTACAGTACAGTACCTTCAAAAGCAATTACAAAACGCCAAAGCTCTAGTTGCCGCCATTACAACACAGTACACCCTCGCCAACAGAACAATGTGGGCCTAAAAGACAAAAACCAGATTATGTTTCACGTTATGCTATCCCTACGGTAAACAGCTTCGAAACATTACACAACGAAATAGAAGAAGACGAACATATCAGTTCCGCGGAAACAGTGATTTTCCTCCTATAGTCATACACAAAGCGGAAAATTTTCAATTATTAATAAAAAGACTTTAAAAGTGTAGTTTTTAAGAAGATTTCACAACAAAAATAGAAGCAGATAAAAAGAAAGTTAAACTTAATTCAATAGACGATTTCAGAGACCTTCGTAAATTTTGCAATGAACGCAGCATATAAAATCCCACGTTTTGTGAACCAAGCATAAAAACATTTTCAATTGCAATTAAAGATATTCACACATATTCTATATTGAAACAGAAATCTTCCAAGAACTAGTGAAAAAGAATCGGCAATCAAAGTAAGTCGCCTTCACGGAAAAGACAGAAAACCATTAACAACCTGTGCTGTAGATTTAGGGGACAAAAACAAGGGAAGGAGCATTCTAGCCTTACATAGATTTTTATATAGTGTTATTAAGGTGTTTCCTAGATTCAACAAAAAATTACCCATTCAATGTAAAAACTGTCAAAGATTTGATCACACTCAAGCTAACTGTGGGCGCCCTCCAAGATGCGTTTGGTGTTTAGATACCACCGCTATTCAAAATGAACGGAACCTATAACGGAAACAACTCGGAAATGCGTGAACTGTAAAAAAGATCACATGGTAAATTGGAAAGGTTGTGAAGTTTATTAGAAACGGCTAAAAAATCAAGCAGAGCGGCATAACCAAAGACAGCAGACATTTAATGCTAGAGAATTTCATGAGATAAGAAACTTTGACAGAAAACAAGTCCCTCAAAATCATCTACAACAGACAAACCCAACCCAACGTCCTCCCAGTAATCCCTGGTTTTCAAATTCTCAAAACTTCATTTCCAAGTTAACCCGCAAATGAACTCCATACCCCTCCACACCAAGGGCAGTTAATAACTACAATCACTAACAAAGTAATAAACGCACTCAGACCACAAATTCAAATATTAATCAGTCCTCGATATTGGACATAAATAAAAATCCAGAAACAAACATTCTCAACTGGAACGCGAACGGAATAAAAATGCAAGAAAATCAATTACGATGCTTTATAACAGGACACAACATAAAAATAGCCTGTATTTCAGAAACTCACCTGCTACTACAAATCAGGTTTTCAATACCAGGCTTTAATATCTATCGCAACGACTATCTCTCAGCGACGACAGCAGGTGTAGCCATACTAGTGCATAAAGATTTAAACGTACGTTAATTAACAGTCCTACGAGCAACAACCTAGAAACTATAACAATAAACACCAAGATAAATAACAAAGATATAACCATAATAGCGACGTATAAACCTCCTAATAAATTATTCCCTAGAAAAATACAGACTGAAATTTTTGGAAACAACAATAACATCGTGTTAAAAAGGTGACCTTAAGATTAAAGACAGCCCCTCAAGGGATACATTTACTAAATCTAGCTACCACCCTCAATTTATGTATTCTGGCCCTAATAGAACCCATTCATTACTCTTACAATAATATAATTCCAGACATATTGGATATCCTCATCACAAAAAATATTGATTTCCCGAAATATCAAAACATAATTTCTGATCTCGACTCTGATCACAACTCAATAATCATATCACTTCATCCTCTGTGTATATCATCTTTTTGTAAACAACAAAAAGTAAAATTAACTGGTTTACATTCAGGGAAAATTTAAAAAGGAACTCCAAACAGCCGCACAACATTCATGACTTACACAATGCAAATGACTTAGATAATGAAGTAAAACGATTAGTCAGCAACACAAGGATCCCTCACAAATTCTACCACACATATGAAAAGAACAAACCCAATAAATAAGCAACTAATTCCAATAAAAATCAAACCTAATTAAAAGGAAACACCATTTAAGACGACATTGGCAAATGACACGACGACCAGACTTAAAAAGAAAACAAACTAGACCAACATAAACATGCAAAGCTTCCAGACTTTTCTAAAAGAAATTCACCATCATCTAGGCATACGTGATCTATCACGCAGAGAAAAAAAGACAAAACAAGAATTTGCACAAATTAAAGTAGGTTCAGGTATGGCAAATTCCGATTTTCATAGAACGTCTCTTATAGCTGACTACCTTGAAAGTCGTTCGACCCAAATCCAGTTGAGAACGATCACTTTAATAAAAAAATATAGGAATTCAATCAGAAACCACTGTGACGTAGTGAAATGAGAAATAAATTCAAATAACAAAATAAAAATAGTATATTGAAAAAGTAGACTAGTTACAATAAATTGCTAAATTTAAACACTCCGGCAACCTTTTCCTTCCTGTACCCTGCTTTACCGCAGAAAAATAAAAGCCACGCGTGATGCGAGCTGTCGGACTTCCGTCCCGTGACAATTACCGTCACATGGCCTGACGCCAAAATTTAAACCGGTCGTGGCGACCGTGTGCCTACAGCACGCGAGATCGTCTGGCCCTTACTCTCTGGACATCTCGCCCACACTCCTACACTCCTTGTACTTACACGTACAACGCTCTCCGATGTAAACTGAATGAGAACGCGAGCGCAGATGGCGCCGCGTTAAATAGTTGAGGGCTACACCCCCCACCACTGTTCCCTAAATAGGCTCGCTTGCTGGCGGCATTGATGGTATTGATGATTCTGGGCGCGTGAACTGCTAAGGTCATTAGTCTCTGAAGTAGAGTGTATGTTTTATCGCAGGCGATGGTGGTGGTCTTTCCCCGCCGGATGGCGGAATCCGACAACGACTTACACCTCGGCAAGCGGGGTTTTCCCCAGTCAGGTATCTCCCACTAGCGCAGCACCGTCCCAGCCAGGACAAGCTCTACGTTCCCGACTGGTCTCCCAACATGTATGGTAGTGTAGTACATGTCAGCCTAAGAATGTATGTACGTAAGGGGAGAGGATAGGACAAGGAAGAGGAAGGAAAGATATCACGCGGTCAGAGGTTCGTTCGTTAGAACACTTCAGGCATTCGCCAGGAAACCATGGAAATCTACTGACCAGAGCAGCCGTCGCTCGAATTCTACTCCAGACAGCGGGCGAATTCGACCTAGCTATCTCGATAGCGTCGAAAATCCTGCCACCACATCTAGAACCTCCCCGAGTAAGAAGCTCTACAGTGACACCCAGTATTGCCCTGAGCAACCTAAGCCAATGGAAGCCTCTAGAGGCTACAAGTGGCAACCAGCGCTGACAGACAGCCACGTCATGCTGCGGCAGCGGCATCTGATAATTGCTTTCAAAAAGTTCAAATTTTCGTACGTTTTTTTATTACATACAGACGATAACAAACGTGTCTTTTTTACATTCGTTTCCTAATCTACGGGTACACATTCGATTCGTGGGCGCATTTGGAGGGGGGGGGTTCTTGAGAGCAAGAACCTTTACTTGCGCGCTCCCTCCGACACACGACGGCCATTCGCACCTGCGCGACGCACGGCCACAAAGGAGAATTCGAATAGCGCTCAAACCGGATGGTGGCTCAGGGCATCAATTGATGTCACCACAGAGACTCTGACCGGGAGGTCCTAAGGTTCCACTCCCCACGGTGGCAGGATTTTCCACATTAGCTTGTTAGCTAGGTCGAGTTCAGTGTCTGTGTGGAGGAGAATTCTAGCGGCTGGCTGCTCTAAGTGGTAGTTTTCCGTTGTGACTCCGATCAACACCGGACGAATTCCGGAGCAGTACCTTCACAAACGATCTTTGCTTCCTCTCCAAATGACCTACCCTCGCCCCTCACATGCACCATACTCCCACACACGCAGGGAGTCCAGCCGGGAGAGCTTGTCCTGGCTGGGGCGGTGACCCGTTGATGGCAGATACCTTTCGGGGAAAACCTCGCAAGACGATGGGCTGCAATATATTAACACTATAACTGACAAAAACTTACTAAAAATGCTTTTTACGCAACATTTTGTTCATAAAATTAGAAATACAATTCTTGAAAGAAACCTCAGAGCTTATAATTTTCACTGAACATCATTCTTATATAATTGAGCTTGTCTTGCACCATAGTAGCTCCACACGTGTTTTCAATTCTTTTGAGTTTACTAAATAAAGGACACACTTATGTGCGTTTAATTTTAAAATGCTTGTACTTCAATAAGCCAAAAGTTAGATATATGAAAAGATACCATTTGAGTCAACTGCTGTGACTGATTTTGGCATGATGGATTTTGTGATCCACTCGACCTGTTCAAACCGAAATAGATGAGAATGAATATGACGGTCTCAGAATAAATCTGTTTTCAACTCCAATAGTGTGTTTATCAAATTTATTTATGTACTGTAATTATAAATGTGTATATATTCATATTTTTTTAGAAAATTTGCAATTTTGTTTAATAACTGTTCAGGGTTATTGGGCTCCGAGGCCCCAAGCTGTAGCTTATTTAGCTTAATTCTAAATCACCCACTGCCTCTATGGTAAAAATTTGGGTTTATGCCACAAAATTCTTAAAACACCGCTGCAAGAAATAAATACCGTCAAAATGTAGTATGCCTATTGTCAATCAATATGACAGTCTAAAAACTTGATGAAAATATTGCCATGGCATTACGTTCGGAAACGGGTATTTTCCCATTGACTGGAGCAGAATCGGATTTATACTAAATTAGGGCCTTCATGAACAGACAGGTAAAATGCATTCAAAAAATCTCATATATGCGAAAAATATTCCAATTTTGATTATTTTGGTTTTGAAAAAAACGTTAATATTGAAAGTTAATATAAAACATTTCTTCTTAAGAATGGAAATGAATAACCCAAAACAATATTTCGCACTGGCGGTAAAGCCGTAAGGAAGGCCAAAGCTTGCGAGCCGGATTAATTGAGATGCTTTGGTCCACAAATCATCGCAGCCCGGTCGCAGTGCTCTCGTCAAAAGGCTTCACTTTCTGAGGACAATGTCATCTCCAAATATTCTCACCTCCTTGCCTGTGCATTGCCACTGACTTGCGCTATTTCACGTTTACTCCGAGGTTAAAGTAAGGACCGACTGGGCACAGCGGTTGCCATAGTAACTGCGCCGCCCAGCTTACGCAACGCTTCCGGTACCCCACCCACGTTTATTAATTAAGAATTTTGCCATCTCCTCGCATACTCCAGAAGTAAAACTTACTCAGTGTTTATTAGTACGGCGGTAATAATGTAGAACAGTTATACAGCAGACAAGACTGGGACGTGGCGGAGGCTGAGGGAGGAGACCCCACGCCCCCTCCCGTCTTCGGGCGCCGGATGTGCAGGAATGCGGCGGCTGCATCCGCATTAAAAATAAATCGCGGCCCCAAAATGGTGGCGTCGCGCGTCGCGCGAGGGGCCGTCTTCCCGCCAGGCGCCCCCCCCCCCCGCTCGGCCCCCTCGGCGGCGCCGTCGCGCGCAACGTAAACCTAAACAAACAGTTCATTAACGAAAGCAACATAACACACCTCTACATAATGCAGTAATGCAGCGCGCTTTTACAGATTGACGAAAACTATAGATTCGGAACATCCCAATTCTGCCTGAAGATCAGAATAGTGAATTGAATTGAATTAATGCCTTATTTTACCTGCGTGGAGAGACTCGGGCCATCAGGCCCGCTCTTCCGACTGACCACGCAAATTTCGTTGCGCGCCTTTCGCCTACTAGCAGAGAAAGGAGGTATTTCTTGGGCGACGAACAGGCGATTTGAATTTAGCTCAGAGTGGTCATTTAGGCTTGAGGATCTCTTACATGCTAGTAAATCTATTAACATGCGACAGCCGGCTTTACTTCCCCTCCAAAGGAATGCGTACGAAGGATTTTTTCGCTCTTAAAAATCCACGGCGTCGATCGAGTTTGAACCCGTCAACTTGGGTATAACAGTCCGATACGCTAACCCCAGTGGTCACAAAGCTAGTGAATATTCTGTACTTTTCTTCCTGACGCGTGTCAGGAGCAGTATGCTGCCCGACACTTCCAGTCAGGATTTCACAAAATTAGTTGCGTCCCAGCCAGCAAGAGGATCAAGTCAAGGGAGATAGTCCCAGTCAGAAATGTGTTATTTAGAGCTACAAATAAGCTTAATCATCCATTCAACATGTGTCAGTTTTCCAGTGAGTCACTCAATTCCTTAAAATGTTTTAACAGTTCTGATTAGAATATCTACGATTTAAAAAAATGTAACTGTCGTTTTTAAACAAATTTCAAACAACATTTAAAATTTAAAAATAAATTTATTTCCAATAATATTTTAATTTTACCTGTATTTATTGCAATCTGATTGAACGAAAGTATTGCAATTCCCTTGCAAAGTGCGCTCTTCGTCTCTTGCAACTGAAGCGGCGTGGTACGGAAGGCCAGTGAGACTCGACAGCCACAAAACCTCCCACCTCTTCCTCTGTTTGAAAGTAGGAGCCTAAACATGAACGAATCCACATTCGTAGTTTCAACACCAGGAACCGTAAATCATTCTTTGAATAAATAATTGTTATTTATGCACCAAGGGCGTTATAAGGGTTCTAATGATCGAGCGGCAACAAGAAGCCAGAGGGCTTTTTGTCGCCCGAGAACCAGTTAACGCCCGTGGTACTACATACTGTAACGTATTAGCCAGCGTGCCTCATGGCATCTATTTGGGGACGCTTGGTTGCGGATTAGTCTCGCACACGGAAGTAGGTTTTTCCGTAAAGGAAGAACGCGGAGACGGAGACACAAGGCTTTGGGTGTCTTCCGGTTATAGAAGCTTTTCACTGTTATAACAAGCGAGGGGTGGCGTGACGTAGGAGGTCACGTGGGCCTCGCCTATATAACTGAGTGTACAGAGCCAGTAGGTAGGTTCTGGAGACGGTGGGAGAACCTCGTGCGTGTGCACAAAACTTGGCGCAAGACGGTGCATATGCGAGCCAGGCTCGCGAGGCTGAGTCATTAGTTGACGAAGCCTGCGGACTTTAGTCCTTGGTGACTGCGGTCACGGGGGAGCGATGCTGTGTGCGTGCCTCCGAGGTAGAGAGGGTTGAGTGCCACGATTCACGCCGATTCTCATCGGATAAGATCGCTCCTGCGATCGAGGCAAACCAGCCGTTGGTGCGCCAGAACGGACTTTGTGTCCCAGCGTGACATCCGGTCACGGAAGCTAGGCTTTGTGCGCGCTTCAAAGTAGGAGTGGCGAATGCACAATCAAAACATCTTCAATCGGGTTTTGGATCGCTCCCGATCAGGGGATAGTAGGTCTATCAGAGCTAGGTTTAAGTAGATTATTATGTATATATTGTTTTGTTTTCTGTTAATAAATATATTGTTATACGAAAGCTCTGTGTCTGTGGTCGCTGTAAGTATCCATGACGTCACAATACCTGATTTTATTTTTTACCTAATAATATTGATTCGAATTTTCTTATTTACTGATTAACTACATGTTCACTTGACTGTTTGTCTTTTCATGTTTGCCTCCATAAGAAAGCATGAAGGATCATTCAATTGTTTTTATATTTCTCTCATAACAACGATACTCTCAATCCACGTAAGCTATGCAGTGTATATCGATGTCCGTATCGAAGACAATAGTAAGCAGTAAGGTATCAGTAAAAAATAAATATGAATGTTTGTCAAAAAGATTTTCAGGCTTCTAGTCGCGACCTGAGGAAACACTCCACTCCAAGTTCCAAACTCTTGTCTAGGACTCAGACTTTTAGATACTAAAAAATTGGCAAATATTTATTTGTGTTTATATGTTCTTAAAACATGTAAAAACACATGTTACAACAAAGAAAATATTTATATATTACTCTCACGAAAACCAGTAACCAAGATCCAGAGAAACCTCGAAGTAAAACGTGACCTCATCCTCTTCATATTTTGTCCGTGCAATCTGAGGATGATGGGATCAGCTAGTGTTTAGGTGTGCTATCGTTCGAAGTGCCGTTGCCTGAAACGACAGTATGTTAGAAATGGCCTTCAGACGCTTTGGCTGGTCGTGAACTACACTCACTCGACTCAATCGGGGAAGTCCCACGTAACACGTGTGGCCAATCACAGGCACGTCTTTCACCATATGTGGAAAAATTCTAAATGATTAAACTTCAAAATACTCAAATTAGTCGTTTATTCACGTTTATTCATAAAATTTAGTGAAACGTGTAATAATATTTGTTTCGACAAAAAAAGTTTAATGTGACTTAAAATATTTACTTTGAATTGATAGACTAAGCAATTTAGTACATGGAAACAGAGGGGCACAACTTTAATTTCCACTGAACTTTCAGCATTCAAGATTAAGTGGGAAAATATGTATTTACTTAGAAGTCTCCAGCTCTCTCCCCTAACCCCTCTCCCCAGCGACTGCGCTCTATTTTCCTCCGAAGTAGGGATGCGCCATCGATGTCAATGTTTGCAAACATGGATGTTTTTATAAAATCATCGATGTACTTAACATCGATCTTCTGAAGTCTTATGTTTTTTAACAACTGCAATGTTATGTGCTCGATGTTTTGTGGCGAAACATCTCCATAATCCACATTTTGTTAAAGTTAAGATGTGAAATGATAACGGATGGTACCACCATGATAACAACGGATGGTTTTGTTCGATGTTTGATGGTTCGATATTTTAAAGAAAAAACGTCCGTCGTAACATCCAAGTGATTTTCGCCACATCAGATGGTGATTTTCTTTGACCTTGTCACTGAGAAAAGAAGAAATGTCAGGGGCATCAGCAAAGGGCAAAGGCGAATCTGCAAACAAGAGCGTTGCAAAGGGAAGAGACTCCCTGACTTCTGATCGCCTTCGGGTTCTGACCACAGAAATTCACAAGATCTGCAAATTTGTTGCACTTGTTCTGAGGCAGCATATAAATAGAATTGAGCAACAAAATGTAACAAACGCTTATTATTTAAACCTATTAATGAATATTCAGATATAACAAAAGGGAAGAATATAATTATCGCACTGCAGGACACGATACAGACGTTGCTTATGCATTCACGTGCACACGCCTGCCAACGCCTTCAACAGCTTCCTCTTCAGAAAGTGTGCGGGGACAGACTTCGCATTATTAATTATTGTAGAATTGCAAATTGCTTCCAGAGTTGGAGGTGGGAGAGCGGACATGTCACTCAGAAACAGCAAGACGGAACAATTCAAAATGCCATCCTCTGCCTTCTGACTCACGCACGTTTCACATATCAGAAATTGAGCACCGGGGTATGAGACGCGCCCGTTTTATAAAGACATGATTTGGAAGAAATAATAAATCCAGCGCCTCCTACGCTGGCAAGTACGATATTACTCGCGCAACTTTTCTTGAACGATGACCTTGATCCCCCTCCTTTTTGCAATAAACAGTTGAAGGCAAAAGCTCGCAGCAGGCACTGTTGACAACCTTCAAAGCATTAAAACTTCGTTGGCGCGAAACAGAAGCTAGTCAAAGCCAGTTGCTTTCATAGTGCAGAAGCCCTGTTCAGATTTATTGTCAATATCGAAAGAAATGGCTGAGTCAGGTCCAGGTCCTTCAAGGGAGTCACCTAAAACTCCCGAAAAATTTAAGCACAAGATGCAGTTTTGACTTTCACTTCACAGTCGTTGGCATTACTTAAAATACTCTAGTGGCCGACTTTGTAACTAATACCCCCACTCCACCCGAAATCGTCAATCCATCGTTCAAGAAAAGTTGCCCGAGTAATACTACATGCACGATGTTCAACGTTTTTCATAGTCGCCATTTCGCGTCGGGCAGTCGGGAGACGCAGGCGACGAAAGCCGCCACAGCCTACCAGAACACAGGCACGGCCCTCTTGAGGCGACTTCAATGGCGAGAGTCTGCTCGCCCAGATCTAAAGCCGGCTCCACACATTCGGCGTTTGCCTGAGAGCGAGCGACTGCTCGCCCACATTTTAAGGAGGCTCCACACATTCGACATTCGCCTAATAGCCAGCGACTGCTCGCCCACATTTAAAGGCGGCTCTACACTATCGGCATTCGCCTAGCAGTGAGCGACTGCTCGTCCAACCCTAAAGGCGGCTCCATACACTCGGCATTCGCCTAACAGTGAGCGACCGCTCGCCCAGTCCTCAATGCCGCTCCACATATTCGACATTCGCCTGACAGCGTGTGACTGTTCGCCCAATCCCGAGCAGCTCTTGAGCTCGGTGAATTCGGTGATTCGAATGAGACCGACGCGCGGTGGGTAGCGCGAGCAACGAATGTTATTCGCTCGGCCAACGACATGTAACGCAACCACACTGCTCGGGATTCGGAGAGCGATCACTCGCTATTCGCCGAATACCGAGTATGTGGAACTGCCTTCACCAGACCACGTTCCAACCTCACGGTGCAAGGATTCACGAATTCAGTTTTAAAGAGGTTGCCTGGTGGATCAAATGGATTTCCAAGTTGTGTTTTGAAAGATATAATATCCACCACAAAATAAAATAGGAAAAATGAATAAACCGTAGAATTGCAGTTAGTGATGCGATTCTTTCAGGCGCGCGTCGGTTCCGAGAATGAGTCACTCGCGGCGCGGCCGCAGCGTGCGCGGATGACGTTCTGTCACCGCAGAATGACATTTCCCTACGCAGCTCCACGTTGTGGACGGGGCTCGGGCCCTCGGACCACGCGTTAACAAAAACAAATCCTTGACTCTTTCCAACGCGTCATGACCAATGCATTTTATGCGAATACACATTCAAAATAATTTGGCGCGTATATTTTCGTAATGTTTTCCAGGAAACCCTCCATTTTGTTACCCCTTGTTTTCCCAACAAGTTTTGTTCTTCAGTGTGAATAAATGTGCGAGTCCAAGCGCGGGAATGAACCTTATCACAAACTGTTTTTCAGCCGATTAAACAAAAAAAAAAAACTTTACCAATGAAGAAAAGTCCTTTTCAAGAACAGATCTAATGACAAAACGATGGCAAATGAAACAAAAAAAAACTATTACCTACAATTCGTGTTAGCCTGGGAGGAAAATCTTATGCCAAGAAATAAATCACAAAAATCTTTTATCTCCAGTATTTGTGATGAATGGAAAAATATACATTGCCATGTTCACGGAAACCTACAAACAAATGAACGAAGTAAGGCGAAGAGGGACGAAAGTGCAGGGTACATAAACACACGCGCGCGAGCGACCACAAAGCTATAAATACAGCGCTGAGCACACACCCTCTTATCCAGCCACATTGGAACCGTCACCCACTTCGGATAACGATTTGGCCGGTAAAACCGTCGTTCCCTTAATAGCATTTAAGTTACCGTTGAAATCGTTTTTAATCGTTGTTAAGGCATCAAAATACGAAGTCTTTAGCAATTAGGTTCTTAAGACGAAATTTGGAAGGTCAATTAGCGTGTCCTATAGCAATTAGTGATTTTGGTTCCTGAAATAGAACAATTACGTTGCCAGCACATGCAAGCGTTAGAGTCTGTTTGCAGATAATAAATATTTCTTCAAAAAAAGATATAAGTCACTTTTTTGGCGTTATTTTCACGTGCTTTTTTACCAAATCTCCGCGTGGCTCACGCCAGCTGGTAGTGGGAACGTGTTGTAAATGTAAAATATGACTTGGAGTGTCTCTTCTCTTTTGACTCGCAGATTTCGAAGATAATTAAAACTATTGAGAGTACGATACTCGAAACTGTACGTGGGGAACCTGGTTTTGTAACAAGGAGTAACACTATTATAAGTTAGGCGCCAAATTTAAATAAAATGCGAAAGCAATGTGGTAACATCAGTTTAAAAAAAGTAGAGCTAGTGGAACAATAGTTGGCAGCGAGTGAACATATTCTGAAAACACAACAAATATTGTTCTTTAAAATCATCTGTCTGCGAAGAATTGTGTCCTGTAATGTTAGCACTGTCGTGTTGACATCTCTTCAGTCGATTGTGAACCGAGACTATGTAATTTAATGCGATTGACTGTTCTTCAGCTATCAAATTTTAACCAAATTATTAAGAACATTAACTTCTCAACCGGCACAGGTGGCTCAGGGCATCAACGGATGTCACTGCAGTGCCTCTGACCGGGATATCCTAGGGTTCGAGTGCTGACGGTGGCAAGATTTTCGACACTAACTGGGTCGAGTTTAGCCGTTGTTTGGAGAAGAATTCTAGCGGTCGGTTGCCCTAATTGGTAGTTTACGATGGTGTCTCCGATCACTACCAAGCGAAGCCCGCAGTACTCCTACAAACGGACCACGGACCGCACGCGATCTTTCCTGCCTCTTCCTTGTTCTTTCCTCACCCCTTACTTACACACACTTACTTGCATACACTACACTACCATAAATGTTGGGAGATCGGTCGGGAGCTGAGAACTTGTCCCGGCTGGGGGTGTGCCCCGCTGGTGGGAAAATCCCAGATGCCTGTGCTGGATACATGTGCTGACGCAAATAGGTCATATTCCACAAATGAGCTAGAATGAAATAATCCTCAGCTAGAGAGCGAAGGCGAAAATCATGTTACTTGGTATCAGAAAATTCTTTGGAAAACATTTCTGGGTTAGCCAATGTTGTCTTAGCCCGAAACATCAAAAAGAAACTGAAAAGAAAGATCGAACGACAATCATTTGTTACTTATAACCATCACAAAGTGAAGCTAGTGGTGTTAGATCAGCTCGTACGTTCTCGCTCGTATTTTGACGCAAAAGTTTGGGAAAAGTACTCAAATTTTGAAACATTTGTTAATGACCTTATTTCGAAATCTACAGGAACAGATTTCATTAAGAGAAAAATATCGATATTTAATATTTTAGTTGTAGGACGACTCCGAACAAATTTTGAACTTTTGCAATTTTTGAAATATTAGTTTTCAACGAACTTTTCTCTTAAATGTCCTTCACAATATCCACAAAAAAATCAATCAAAAAAAGACGGAGCCATTTTGTTTTTGAAAATTTGGAAAATGTCCCAGGGGCTTCATGTAAAATATCGCCCGAAATTAAAATATAGGTCTCAATTTCACGGGGTCGCGACATCAGCCAGATCGTTTGCGGAATATTAATTTTGGAGAGAAATCAGCTGACCAGTTTTAGCAGCTTGCGTTGTTCACAGACAGCCGTCGTTAGATTTCACGACATAAGGCGCACACAAAATATGGACTCTGGCTACACCACGTGTTAGAGGATTTTTTTCTAAATTTAGCATCGGGATTTGTCCACTTTTTCGTTACAGAGTTTTTCTGCCGAAAAGTCGCCAAGTATTACATAACTTACTCTCTACTCCGTAGCGTGAAAGTAAAAGCTGCAGTTCGAAAAAACAAACTAGAACTGCAAAAGAACGAACGAAATAGAAAAGGAAGAGAAAAAAGTCAAGAAAAAAAAACCTTCCGACAAGGAAAGGATGACCTACATATGAAATTAAACGTAGTAAATTCTCTGAAGTGCTGGCATTCTCCTCTTAGGCAAGTCGTCTCTTGAAACAAGGCAAGTGTTATATGTATGTGCCCGAAAATCAGACCTGAGAACTCAACTTCTGGGAATGCTCTCTTTCACGCAAGTTATTTCACAGTAAATGAGTGCCAACAAATCATCAAGTGCTTCATTATGGACGAAAGTGACAGCGAGTAGATTGGATTTTGATTAATACGTTTACAAAGAAAGAAGGGAGAAAAATGTATTCGCCTACAACTAAACCAGCACCTGTCAAGAATAGTGTTTTTTTGTCTTGTTACAAACGTTAACGAGAGTCTCCACCAGTTTATATCTGGTGTAAAATGTTCATAATAGTTATTTTCTAACGTTTTATTCAGATGAGTCGGTTTTTAGTTCCGTCCCGTTCTTGGTTGCTTTTCTTCAGATTATTAATAATTCTAGTAAATTTTCTTTTAATTGATCCTCCATTTGAACTAACATCTACTAACATTAGTTGAATTAACAATAAACACCAGAAACGAGTGTTTATTACATCTGATAACCAGAAATGTTCGCTCCCGGGTAATAAAAATGTTTCGCATCGAAATCGAGTAAGAATATATGATAATACGATATTTCTGCTACCGAAATAATCAACCCCCTTTTTTTCCTACCTAGCGGAATGAGGACTCGAGATACGGGTGCGGGCACAGATGCGGGTACGGGTACGGATACGGGTACGGGCTGAACTCGCACATGCGCCGGAGAGAACGTAAAATGTGTGCGTAGCATTTGTACGTAGAACTATGGCCTAGAGTGCAATGGGTCGGTGAATCACGAACGGAGCAGATCGGACTTTTTACGTTGATTACTAGAGACCAGATTCTTATGTAATTACATATTTTTTGTCTTTCTACTTACGGTTCTCAAAATTGTTATCTTGGCGAATCGTCACCGCGCTAACAGAATATCCAATTTTTCCGTTGCATATTTTTACATATTTAGTACTATAATACATATTTTTCATAATGTGCTATTTTCACACTTTTTATATTCTTTCAATTTTCTTCACTTTTATTACATTTTTTTATGAAAAGAAGTGTTTTTTGAAAACTCAATTTTTTCCCTACATTATTGCGTGCTGTCTACTCCTGAAGACACGTGACCGGCGCGCCTGCTTAGTTTATCCCAATGGGGAGAAGTGCGCGTCAGCAACTGAGATCATTTTCTCCTCCGAATGTAAAAAGTCTCTCAGAATCTGCGTTTATTGACTTTTAATCTTAATTTCCGAGAACCTTTGGCGATCGCTGACGTGTACCATTTCGATAAGTGTGCTAGACGCTGCAGTGATTCCTGGTCTTCGATATCGCCATTTTGCACAATGGCTTCTATTGCGTCTAGTCTGGAAAATTACGGCCTGGACCGCAATAGATGAAGCTTTTACTTACGACAGGAAATTGCATGATGCAGAGTACATCAACTTGTGCTCTTCAAATGAGTTTTAAAACGTTTGTATTATCTTTAAAAATTGTTTTGGAGATTTTTTATACATGTAATTTCGTATTATATAAATGTGTTTTATAATTAGAGCTTTTCAATACATATTTAGAGCATTTTATCCGATTTTACACACTTATTACATATTCTTACAGTTTTCATTAAATATTTATGAACATGTCTGGACGTTTCATACTAAAACATCTTCCCGGTCTCTATTGATTAAACTGTTCGCCGTGACGGTGGGTGCCGTAGACCGTGAAGGACGATCCACATCCTCTGCAGTTTGCAAGAAGTCCGCAGGAGAGATCTAGGCATCTGGACGTGCCGTTCCGTCAGTCCCGGAAACGTCATCGACACGTGCGTCAGCTCAGGACGGCCTTTCCTCCGCTTCAGTTGTGAGGTTATGTGAAACACGACGAGCGAACATGATCATTTAGCTATGTTGATCTTGAATTATCCCGAGTTGTACAACATTAAGGTTGATTTGATGAATTACCAAAGTGGCATTTAGTTGGTTAGCTAAACTATCTGTAACAAGGCGTAATTCAAAATACCGGATATTTGTAAGAAGCTATGCAATAAGAGTGAAAATACGTACTCTATAAATGCACGATAAATAAATTACACCATATTTTGGAACGATATATTGGTTTACTAATCAACGCGGCTTATTTTTGTCTCTTATTTGCGAGAATTATTTTGTCTTCCTTGTGTCGATTGTTTTCCTAAGTTTCCGAATAAATTAATGCAATTATGATTCTGTTCCCTAGTTCTATATGATTGTATACACTTACAATATTTACCGAAATATTCATTTATATATTACACACACACATATATCAAAATATCTAATTGAGCTTCAAATTTATCATGAGACATCCTTAAGTATTGAAATATTGTTTCTTCTTCGTCGGGATATATCGGGAGTCCCATTTAACCAGACAAATCGAAATAATTCGAAAAACACGCAACGTACAAAAAAAAGTCTCAGACAAAAATAAATATCTCCAAGGGGTACAAGGGCAGTGTTAGAATTCTTGAAAGGTGATAATCAAATATCCCTTACCGAAGAAAACGGGTATAACCAATATTTATATTACTTCTGTATGCGTATAAACAGAATTTACGAAGACTATTCCACTGATGAAATTAAGATCAATAGTGTTTAACTATGCATACAAAATGCAATAATCAGGGTGGTATATCTCAAAACGTTTATCGCTTTTTCTATCCGATTTTTCCTTCTGGCCAATCATAAACCGTGAGGCATCTTAGGAGGCGGTATACATCGATCACTATGTCGTCGATGTCCAATAAATCGCGAATGTTCTATAAGATAACCTCTTTTATCTTAACATAACCTTCTGTCATTTTCAATATTTGGTGCATTTTGTAACTCTCTCGGACACAATTTCATTCGTGGAATCCTATTAAATACCAATCGTGCTTTGGAATTTCTCAGGTAAAACCCCTCCGCTTTAAAAGTCGGGGATTTATCGACAATTTCCAATGTATTTGTGATATTCATATGATATTATTATTATTATTATTATTATTATTATTATTATTATTATTATTATTATTAAAATATTTAACAGCAGAAATTAGAGAAATTAGAGTATAGCAGAAAGTTATACTCTAATTTCGAATTTACTTCACTATTCTCAACACTGTCTTTAATTACACTAATTGAAGTAATTGTAATAGTGTCTAAGTGTGTAGACCTGTAGTGTTCGTGATTTCTGGTGTGTGGTGTAGTTTGTATGTGTGTGTAAATCTTTTAAAACTGACAAAATATGGTTATGAGAAAGACATATAAAAATAAATTCCTCCTCTATGCAATGCCTGCAGTATTGTTTTTAGTTTTATTCTGCGTTATTACTACTATTATTACTATTATTATTATTACTATAATTATTATTACGATTATATTATTATTATTATTATTATTATTATTATTATTATTATCTTTCAAGTATCTCGTTTAGCGGGATGACCTTACTCTCTTTCTCAGTTTTACTGAGCATAAGAAACCTGTATTTTGGTGTCTTACAACGAGATTACGCTCTTATAAAAAGAGAAGTTACCATACACGACTTGAGCTTTTTGTAAAAAAACTTGGAACAATGTGCCAAGTCTGTAGAAAAACTGCCTCTTGTGGAACAGTTTGCAATTTTTTCGGTAGTTCCAAATTTCTGAAATTATTTTTCAAAATTTGTCATCACTCCTTCCAATGATATCACCAAATTATTATTATTATTATTATTATTATTATTATTATTATTATTATTATTATTATTATTATTACTATAAGTAGAATATTTTTTTATCTTCGAGGGAGAGTTGCCTAACGATGTACAAGACGGCGATTGCAGCAACTAGCCCGTCGGCGGCAGTTGCGAACCACAATGCATCCCGAGAACCCGCTAAGGCCATCCTCGGGAGACTCCACTGCCGCTGTCCTCTTTTGCAGACGCAGCCCGCCATGCGCCCACGCCTGCCGCACGATTTCCTCCATTCAAACTTCCATAATTACTTATTTTTATTACTTACAAGTACTTCCACTAGTACTTATAAGTACATTACGTATATATGTACATTACGTATATATATGTACTATTGAGTTAAAAGTGGCTCAATACCCTCGCATAACAGTACAATAAATTAAGTATTGAATGAAAGACATTATTCACGAATACTACAATAATATGCAACTCTTCAATTCCCTGTTTCTGGATTTGCATAAACAAAAAGAAGCGAAATTGAAATCAATACTTTAATCAAAACTAAAATGATTATATTAACAATGAAAAAATGAAATTACATACAGTAACACAGCATTTCTTTACATACGTTTATGTTTTAGTTAGATCATTACAAGTTTACTACCATGAATTAAAGCGCCGGTGAGGTACTTTCTAATAATTAAAGA
This sequence comes from Gryllus bimaculatus, assembly GCA_017312745.1. Taxonomy (NCBI): domain Eukaryota; kingdom Metazoa; phylum Arthropoda; class Insecta; order Orthoptera; family Gryllidae; genus Gryllus; species Gryllus bimaculatus. The sequence goes on along the minus strand of BOPP01000010.1, from coordinate 3,536,493 downwards.
AAAGGTGAACCATTATGTATTTAACATCGTATTCCTCCCGTTGCTGAGAGATAAGCTGTGATGATCGCTACGCGATCGAGAAGATCTTCAGATTAAATGTATATTGATACCTGACAACACATTTTCTTTAATACTTTACTAGCACTGTCAAAAAAAGATTTTAGTATCTGCCGCAGCGTAAAATGCGCGCCGTTATCCCGTGTGCACTAACGACCAGCCCTCTTTAAACAGTCCTTTCCGCAGCTCTCGGGGGGTGACCGGGCCGGTTGGGGTGCGGCAGGTAGCAGGACGGCGGCGGCGCCACCCCGGTCGCGCTCCCTCCCCCGCGGGGCCGGCGGCGCCGTCGCCCGCGCGCCCCCGGGGCTCGAGGGTCACGCGAGGCCGCCTCGCCTTGGCTCCTTCGCAAGTGGGGCGGCGACCACCACCGGCCGCAGTCGCCAAGGCGGCCGTCTGGCCACCCGGCATTTCCGGCGCCTCGGCTGGAGCCACCGCCCGCTCCGCGCCGAATTCTAATGAGTCGGCGAGCGTCTGCTTTCTCTTCCTCAAGAAAACCCCCGCTAGCCGAGTGCAGGTCGGTGCCGGATCTTGGGGGGACACCACCGCCACCTTCCGAGCAAAGAGCATGCACTACACGTATGGGACTAACCACCTTGGTAGTTGACGCACCCGGAATCACTAACGATCAACTAATCCACTCTTCGTAAATGGTGGCACTTAGCGCGAGAGAAATCTCTTCAGATCGCGGCTGCTGTTTTGGGAAAAGATTTGCTATCTCGCGACATCGAAGGAAAGCACCATCCTTATCGAAGCTATCCGAGGACAAAGTTTAATAAAAGTTTGGAGCCATTTCTGAGGTTTCATGTCCAGTACCTTCCACAATCAAAATATGCGTTTCATTCTCTAGAGGGACAAGAGTTCATTTAAATCAATCGTGGAATATTTATTTTGGAGAAAATCGGCTGAACGTTTTAGGCGATAGCGTGAACCACAGACATAGTTTACCATCAATCGATTTTTCTTTATCAACAACCTGCAAAACATCGATTCTGATGCGTTGATTCTCCGTGTTTGAAGAAGTAATAAACTATACTTTATAGGAACACGATTTATACATTGTTTCGTGACTTGGGCCAGCAATAACAGTTTTTTCTGGCGAAACTTCGACGTTTTCGGGCGCACTGATTTAATTCTTTCACTTCTTACGAAGGGCCAGAAGGTTAAAAGGGCGGAGGCTGTTGCCGATGACCTACGTTCATCTGTCGCTGGAGATGCGCTGTGTCAGCGGCGCGGCCCTTTGAAGGACCCCCTCCCCCCCGCGCCCGTGGCGCCTCGGCGCGCGACCCTTCTGCCCCTCAAGAACGCTTCACCCCCGCACTGTCGCACTTTTTTCTTTTCTTGTCGCGACGGCGGTGCCGCGGCCCCTCTGCGGGCCCAGACCCCCCCCCCGCCCCCGGCGTCGTGCGAAGCGCCGGAGCTGTTGCCACCCCGCGCCGGATGTTGCAAACTCCGTGGCCCGATGCCACGCGAAATCTATGGCACATCGCAAGAGACTGCGTAAAGTTACGTCTACACATTTAGTTTTTATACGTTTCGATTTTTACAAGTCAAAATCATACTTACTGGATGAATCCTTTCATTACAATAAAAAACAATTGAGCATCAACGATACCGATCGTACGATATTCTCGGATATCTACATCTATTGTTTATGGTTCTTTCCAATCAAAATATAATGCACTGTCACAAGTGTTTGTTATAATTTGAGTTATGAGTATTACAGAGAATCTAGGTGCGAATAAAAAATCGGGCGTATTCATTCGAAAACGGAACATTGAGAATACATTTTGAAAATACTTCTGATATTTTAAGTCTTAGTATAATTCATTTCTATGATGGGAAGATACTTTAACTTTTATTTGTCACGAAAATGTAATAGACTTTGCCATATAGTACGAATATTGATGCGAGAAAATCGATCTTTTCTTTTTATCATGTATTTTACATGTATATGTATTACTTAAATCAATTTACTAATAAAAATCACCAAAAAATCAATAAATCGGCAGTGGACCCTGCAGGCTTCCCTGTTGGAAATGCACAGAGCCTTTTATAGATAGATTCAGAAGATATTCAGATAGATTCAGAAAGTGCAGACGGAGTCAATTGCCTAAGTATAATGGAAAATGATATACCATTATTGAATCACTTTTCTACGCTTTTAAACGTGATTAAAATGCCACTTCTATCACACGTTTTCCGACTGCTAAAGTTTTTTTATCCCTGCTCGATTATAGTGCTAAAAAAGTACTTCCATTTTATTGGGATTAGTGGGAGATTTCAAGGCTAAGCGGTCACGTGGGCCGCTAACTAAACAACATCTTTTAAAACAAAAAAAAACTTATTTGGAAACAACTCTCTCAAGCTTTCCAGGGCCCTAATAAAATCGAAGAAAAGATTTCTCATGCGATAGTGATGTCGATAGATATCACATATTCCCGCACGTTTTCTTGAGCCTTCACTTCCCCAAATGCAAGGGGAGTGGGAGCTGGCTATTTCGACGACAGGACTATTGTATCAAATCTGTAGCTCCTTTTCCGCCGCAAAAATACATTCTTTTACAAAACAGCGAACATTTCTGGTCAACAGATTTTGTCAACAACACTTGTTACTGACATTTTTATTTAAACTATAATCTATAATTCAACTATTATAATCCTAGTATAGGAGTGGGACTCAAGCAAACGTGCGCGTATGAAATGCATTGTACATTTCGAACTATTGAAATATTATTGATTTTTTTAACGATTCCCGTATCAAATGCGCCCGGAGAAATATCGATTTCAGTTTTAAAGAGAGAAAAAGAATTACATACAATGGAAGGAGAAAGACTACGTAACGACCACTGCTCTTGAGCCGGCGATGGCCGGGATTAAAATGTCATAACAGCATCCTACTTCACCAACAACTCTCTTTATATAAACACGTACTACATCGTTAATTAGAGAATTTAACATTATTTCCCTTGCAATATTCTCACCAAACTCAATAATTCTAAAGCGTCAATGTTTTCAATTTTTCACACAACTATTTTGACAGTGCTACTACAGCAAAAAACGAGGAAAGTAAACAGCTGTCTCTCATGAACCACAATTGCTTCCCTTGAAAGATGTCAATTAGCCATCAGTATAGCCTGCATTTTGGGCAAATGACTTCAATGTCAAGTGAAAATAATGGCTAAAATACATACTCTCTCTGATATTTGGGTCTGTTATTCCAACATTATGTTTCTCGCAGTACAAGAATAACAAAAGCTTTAGAAAAAGGTCATAATAGTGATGTAATGCCAGCTATCACAATCCCAAAAGTCAATAAATTTTTTTAAATGTACGAATATGGGTAATTCCTCGAAGTCGATTCTTAAAAATAAATAATGAGAAAATAATTACGATTTTTTAAAGAAAATGCAGGACTTGGGAGTTTCAAAAAAAATCTACAAAGCACAAAATTGCATGAGAAATATAACGACAAATGTAAATAAAGGTTCAAATTTTCAATTTTGAGACGCACAATCGCATTCATTCCCCCAAAAGGGCTTATGTTTATTAATGCTGGCGAATTAAGTATACGTATTAATTTCAATCAGGTTTTGCTAATCCTAAATATGATTTACGAATCTAATTTTGATGTAGAAATATTTATTTGGAGCCCAAAGCTCTAGTAAATAAGGTGATTGTTATGGGTAGTAGAAGTGGGTTTTTCTACTGTTTAAGAACAGCACATTACAGTACATTAAAACAAACTCAATACACTTCCAAATAGTTCACTTCCATCCACCCTAGCAGTGAGGGTTGAATACGGTTAGGTGAGGGAGACGAACCACGTTCTCGGAATCTTTGAAACCCCGCGCTTTAGAACCAGATCAATGAATCTCGCAAACGCCACTCCCCTCTCCCCACATTCCTTCCACACGAAGCTTCCGTTCGGGACAATCAGCAGTTGCGTGCGAAACATACTATTATTTCGGAGGTTTCGTCCATCACATTCTCGCACATTCGGAGATCATATGTTGAACCTAAAATAAAGGACACCCTCAGTATACGCCCGTTAAGGCAGGGATGCCTCAGAACAAACTCCTGTCAAACAGCGAGCGAATATCTTTAACATAATAGTTTTAATTTTCACGAAACACTACATATGTTGCGCATTCGAATCGTAGTAATCAGAAGTGAACACTGCAGACTTGTGGGGAGCTTCGTGTGTAGGGAAGGAAGAAGGCAGGGGGCCCTGGTGCAGACGATGTCACCCGAAGGGGAGCTGCGAGAGGAAACAGCGACCGCCTCCTGTTCAGTGGGCCAATGCGCTCCATTTGCACTCACGCACAGCAACATCGCATCTCCCTCTCTCGCACGCCCACGCACGCGCCCACACGCGCCAAGGCACGCAGACGTCTGCAGAGTAGACAATAGCACTCGCAATATTGATGAGTCACGTTACATGGGTAGTAGACACACACATTCAGATTGCTGTACACTGCGTCCGCGTGCGACACCCGGGCGGCGACGGCGCTTCCTTCAAGGCTGACACTTCACATACGAAACACGACGGCCCAGACGCGGCCAGCGAGATTGATTTCACAATCTGCTCAAGATGCATACGCAGCCGCCTTAGATACGCAACCGCCAATCGCGACGACATGCGTGAGAGATATCGCGTTCCCACGAGTTGGCAACAGGCGCGACGGGGCGCCGTTCCTCCGGTGGAAAATTCGGCCGGCGAGGGCGGAGGCCGGGGCCCTGGCAGGCCAGGCACGGGCCACGTCCGGCCGACGGCGGGGGCCCGGTCGGGGGCAGTGTTTACCTCACAGCGCAGCACAGGCCGGCGACGCGCAGCCGCTGGGCGACGGTGCGAGCGAATCGGGCAGCTTACTCAGGCTGACCAGGGCTCGCATAGGCCGCCGGCGGCGCGAACCGGGACGGACGGCGGGCGGAGCAGGCGCCCCCGCACCGCAGCCAAGCACCTCGCCCTCGCTAACACGGCGCGGCACGAGGACCGCACGAACTTTCTCGCACCCACACAAAGACAGCTGCAGCTCGGGCGGGCACCACGGGACGATACCCTCTCACGCGCGCACAGACACACACGGCACCCACAACACACAACAGACAACTGCCGGCGGCGCCGCGCCACCCGCACCGCCCGACCCTGGCGGCTGGGCTGGCATCGACTCGCCCGGCCGCCACCGCCGCCGCACGCAGGGCCGACAACTCCCCGGACCGGGCGCAGCCCCCAGCGCCCACCGCGCCTTGTGGCGCCACCCAGTAGCGGAAAGCGGACAAACACGATCCCGTAGTTGCGGCGTCAGCCGCTAGAGGCACCCACAGCGTTCCTGTGAGGATTCACATTTTCGATTCACAACTTCTGTCAGCGCATCTGTCTTCTGTGATCAATGCTAGCGCTTCATGTATTCACAAGATTTTCTTCAGAATTCATATTCCCCGATCGAAGTGGATTCACTCAGGAGCAGGACAAACGTTACTTTAGTTCTTACACAAAAGGACTTTTTAGATTTTTGGGAGTACTTAACATGAAGATTCAAAATTTTCTAAGATTGCTCAATTTTTTTTATTAAACTTCTTATTCGGATGGAACAAGCGAATATTAAATTGGAAAATTCCAAAAGTTCTACATTTTTCTTCTAGCCACTACATTATTGAACATTGAGATAATATCTATCATAGAAGGCTTTTTTTCAAAGATAGATCTTGAAACAGGCATTGTGAAACTTTTCGAAAATGTGATACATTTTTGTACATGTGTGAAATATAGGCAATTATTACACAATTATTATTTTCAATAACGTATCCAACAATGTTCTTCGATTTTTTTTCTCGCATAGAGCATTACAAAATTGCACAAATTCCATTTTTAACAAACTACCTACATTTTCGAGAGAAAAAATAATTGCAAAGTAAACCATTAATGAGAGAGATATCTTTCTTAAATAAATTCAGTTCTAAACTAGGTGTGTGACGAACTACACACGTTATCACATTATTTTTATATTTCTAACTTTCACAAATTCATCGAAAATTAGACCGGCACCATATTTTAAGCGTTCATTGTATTATACGTGGGAAAAATTTGAAGATATTTCAAACGGTTTTTGAAAAAATGTTTTTACTTTCTCTGTATAAGTACACACGAAGTAATATTCGTATAAGTATTAAAAAAGGTTATGCTGCAGAAAATCGATTTCGAGATTTCAACGGAAATACTCGTTGGGGTCTCCTGATAACGTAAAAGTTGTTGTTGTTGTTGTTGTTGATGATGATGTTTTTTCCTTCATAAAGGTCGCCCTGCTGTATGAAATACACTATTTCCAAAACTATTCATTGGATTTTTTAAAAATATGATGTTGGTTTTCGAGCAATATTGACTGATAAACAAGCAGTATTAAAAAATACAAAAAACAAGAATTTCTCCGAAACGGATGAAATGTTCTTCTTTTAACTTTGGTAGAGGTAGTGCTGAATGTATTGTAACATAGCATGAACGCTATTTTGCTTTATTCTTTCTTTTTTTTTTAATGGACACAAATAAATTTTTTTGACACCTCGCTCGCGTCGTTAATATTTTCAATATCGGTGTTTTGTAAACATTATTGCATTTACGAGTGCATATTCTCCAAATGATGTTCAATAAAGTTTCTAGAAAACTCAAACGTTTTCTGTGAAAATGAACTCAAAATTACATATTTTCAGAAACAATCAAACGCCTCGAAAACTATCCGTTATCGATAGTGAATCACAAAAAATACTAAAAACCAGAATTACTCAAAAACTGCTCCATTTTTTTTTTCAAAATTTGGTATGGATGTTTCTAATTGTCCTGTGTAAGATTACAAACGCCGTATTGCTTTATTCTTTTTTTATTTTTCAAAACTTACACAATTAATTTTTGACATTTCTTTCACGTCTTTAATAATTATATTACCAGCGACTTGAATACAGTATTGCGTTTGTTTAATTAATGTCTCATAAATAGAAACCCGGAAAAATATGTAGCATAAAAGTCAAAATATCTACAAAAATATGTAATAAAAACAGTAAGAATATGTAAAATATGATATAATATGTAAAATTAAAATACACAATTATAAAACGAACATGTACATAACACGAAATTACATTTGTAAAATAGTACTATATAAATTTTAAAAGTGATTCAAACGTTTTAAAAATCATTTGAAGAGTACAAATTGATCCATGCTATGTACCATACAACATTCCTGTCAGTTGTAAAACCTTCATCTATTGGTGTTCAGTACGGTCGCTTAACAGATAGACTAATCGCAATAGAAACCATTTTACAAGCTGGCGCTATCTACAACCAGCACACTACCCTGCAACGTGTAGCAGTGTCAGCGAAGGGTCACATGTCGACAATCGGTAAAGTTTCTCGGAAATTAAGGTTAAAGTTCACGAGTCGCGGCATCAGCGATGCTTTTCACACCTGAAGGTGAAACTGATCGCAGTCACTGACGTCCACTGAGATAATTGATTCAGACGAGCAGGACTGTGAGAGCATACGTACTACCGCGTCTTCATGTAGCGAACTTCGAGTAGGCAGCACGCAGTAACGATGTAGGAAATAAGTGTTTTTTAATACTTCTTTTCATAAAAATGAATCAGAAAATTGATAGAATTAAAAATATTTTTTGAAAATAGTAAAATATGTAATATAGTAATAAATATGTAAAAATATGGAACAAAAAACGTTGATATTGTGTTAGGACGGCGACGATTCGCCAAAATTAAAATTTTTAGATCGGTAAGTAGAAAGACAAAAAATATCATTAATCAAAAATCAAAATCAAATCAAAATATCATCAAATAAATATCCGAACCCTACTCATAAAGTTCCTTGAAAATTGAGTAGTAGTCTGAGAATTTGAGCTCGCAGTTCTGCATTGTCAGATACACTCAATCGTTAGTTTCTTAAATTTTTCACCGAAAATGTACATGTATGACGAGGTTTTATATTTCTACAGTATTCTTAAAGTCATGTTTCGGTTCTATCATTAGGGATGCGAAAGACCGAAAAAAATATGAAAAAAATATCTTTAGGTGGCAATGAATGGCAGCTGGGGAGAGGGTGGAGTAAAACCGAAAATATAGTCCAGAGCAAAGAAATAAGGAAAAGAACTAGTTCGAGAAAGTCTGTGCCATTCTGCAGCATCACTATTTCACAAATCAAACTACTGGTGCTATAATTGGGGCAGAGGTTCTCGTACCCTCTATAACCGAAGTATAGAAGTGAATTAATCTTGAAAAATTGTGGGTTTCCAAATAATTCCGATTTTTACTTCGTCATACTTCGAACAAGTTCCGTAAACTGAGGTGAGGTGACGTAGTGGCTAAAGAAGGATCAGTAGTAGCGATAGCGGAGATGGAGTGGGAAGTAGTACAAAGCGAAAAAGGGCCGCGAGCAAGCCAACCAATCAGGATTAGTGAACTTGGTAAGCGCATTCGCAATGTTGTCTATTTGCGAACCACAGTTACAGTGCCGTGTCGGTCCGTAAAATTAGCATAGCAAAATTTTAAAAAATGGAATTAAACTCAAAATTTCTTGTTTTTTGTAGCTAATTTGTTACGCAAAAAAATTGTCGCTCTTTATTTGACCCTTCTATAAACTATTGGCAAACTGGACATCAAGTTAGCACGGCAAGTACCAGAAAACGAAGAAATTACAAAGATAAATAAAAAATAATTACATGGCAATATATCGCTTTCTGTTGCCCGGTAGTACCCGAAAATAAATTTTGTTGCTTTGTTTTACATACCACCCAATACCGGAAATGCCCTGTTTGCGGCCGGTGACGGTGAAGGGAACGTCTGTCCGTCGCATAGAGGTACCACGGAACAGCAACCTACGCCGTGGTTTCACAACCGTGGGGGACAGATGGAATCAGACGCGCACAATAAATGAAATTTTCGGCCTCACATAAAAAGATGAAGATTCACAATTGTTATAATTGTAGGAGAATCAGAAGATTTTGAAGTGATGGTAACAGTTTCATGAAATATAAAAAGCACGAGTATATACATTTTACTTTCGTTTTTCTCCAATAAATCGTGCATATTATTACAACGGAGCCCTTTAATTGCGTTCCTTTCATGTATTCAATTTCTCTGCGCATCCTATCGCTGCGAGGGATTGGGTCTTGCACATGCTAAGAAGGGATTCTCACAGCCGTTGTTTACTGGGACGGGCGCCAACAAATGGGCGTCCATGCTCCGCACAGCCTATCCCTACGATGAAAAATATTTTTGATACCCGCAGTCTTACACGTGCACATACTGCCATTGTTTGAAAAACTAGCAGTATTACCATCGCGCCCGCTCCGAGATTCAGATTTGGAGGGTAGCAAAGACAATATTTGTTTATTTACGCCAAAACAGGTAAAAAAGTGTATGTGACGTACTACGAGAAGAAGGCCAAACTTGCGGGACGTAATTTCAAATTACACGTATGTCCAGAAGTAAAACAAGGAGACATCTCAACATTTGCTCGAGGATCAGGGAAACTAGACGAAAACCTGATGGAGATGGGGGTCATTGACTCAGAAGTTGAAGTACAATAATTGTTACAAGTACTTTAAAATTATTCGTGCCGCCGCGTCGAATGAGGGCCCTCAACGGATCCTCAATGGGGGAGTGGGCGAGGTGTTTTTCCAAATTTCACTTTACGATGCTCATATTCAACCGATTTGCATGATTGATACGGCGTTTGATTCAGGAAACATGTCGCCATTGCGCTATAAGCCCAATTTTCTTTTTTCTTTTTTATCTCGGAAGTTCGAACACCAATTTCAAATTCGAGTTTTTGCGAGAGTTTTGAAAAAAGGGGCTTTGTAGCGTAAATTCTAAATTAAAAAGGCGTCAAATTCCGTTTCCAGATCAAAAATCAGACCATTGGTTCAGACTTTATCGGTAAAGTGAATTCCTCTGTGACAGTGCTGCGATCTATTTCTACATGTATTTTTCGGTGCATTTAGCCTTAAAGAGTGACTCCCTGTTTCACAAGACTTGGCTATCTCTTGGGTTTCTTCAACATTTATTGATCAGATGTTAGAGCCTTAGGTCCACCACAATTTCACCAGAATTTCATTATATTTTCCATTATATAGCTATCATATTATACTATACTTATTATACTATATTTATTATACTACGTGTTTTTTGATCTGCATTTATTACAGTATTTAGTCTATTGTTTTACAGCATGAACAACAACATGTTTGCCGTCTCCGTCGGCGTCGACGCTTCCGTAACAACCGCTGCTCCCACTCACGCTGATAGAGGATTGCCAAGCGTTTCGTCATATCGCAAAACTGGGCGAAATTCTCTTTCTTTTTATTGACCTGGGACACGACACACGTCAATCCTTCATATTTACCTAATACTCGCCGATCGGTTCATAATGGGAACCTGCTGTTCGAGGCCCTGAGAGAAAAGTGCTACAATGTTTCTAGGACCGCCCCTTTAACTGCATTTCTCAACAGCCCTTTCCCTTACTGTAGTGACCAAGGATGAAACAGGAAGAAAAAAATGTTAAGTCCAAAACAAACAACTTTTATTTGAACTGCTCTCCGCAGTTCCAAAATCATAACCCAAAATAACAATGGCGTAAACCGGGAGATGTACCAATGCGTAGCCGAGACACAGAAATATCATGAACAGTCCTAAACGGAAGATGCGGGGTCGTTATACAGATAAAATCTCAAATCTCAGACACTCGTCTGTCGCTCACGAAACAAAAGAGCCCGCGACCGCAGCGGCGCCGCCCGCTCTGAGCCGTGGCGGCGCCCACCTCGCGCTCTTCACCGCCAGCTCACTTGCATGCCACCTGACACAGTTCTCTAAGTAACGGCAGTTACAGTGAATTTAACTCAGTGTAGTGACTAAGTGAAGTGACGCAGTGAAATATTATTTCAATTAATAGCCGCAGACGTAAACACAGTTACCAACGTTGAAACATCATCCGACTGTGGCGTAGGCCACACCATCGCCGCTGCTATGGAGGTGGCCTACAATGTCGATGGCGCTACGGACGCTTTTTCCCACTTCCCATCGGGCCAAAAAAAAAAAAAAAAAAAAAAAAAAAAAAAAAAAAAAAAAAAAAAAAAAAAAATCTGCACAGCTATGGGGAACATTCGACAAGCCAGGATCTCCAATACTATACGATAACAGCACTCATGACCCCGGCATAAAATCGAAGTTCGGAAGAAGAGGTCACTATGACAGTGATTCGGATTCGAGCTCCCACCCAAATAAAACATCCACTAGCAGTGAACTAGATCCGTACTCAGTGCCAGTGAGTAACAGACTTGCCTCTCTAGAAAAACTAACCGAAATCGAAAACAGATTCAGCTACGTAAATGAAAGTGCTCCGTAGAATAATGAAAACATAAAAATTTCACCCATCTATGTAAACAATAGACTGATAATAGTTAGAGCAGCATACAAACCTCTCACAATTAATACAAATCATATAAATATAACAGCATTTCTTCAATACAACACCCCCATATTATTTATCGGTGATATTAGTGCTTAAAATAAAAGCTGTGGATGCAGAACCTCCAATAAGGCAAGTTTCTAATGCTGTTTAAAATCATAAACGATCAAAATATTCAATTAATCGCACCACAAAAACCAACACACTATCCACTAAACCCAAACAAGCATGTGGGTATCCTAGATATCGCAATAACTAATACACAAATCATTTTCATTCATTTCTTCATTTCGAACTTGATTGAGATCACCTACCAGTCATTATTTAAACATATCAAACCCCTCCCCCACACATGCCCACCTATGCTCTGCACACACAAAATATCAACTGGAATAAATTTAAAAATATTATAAATAATCTAACCCTCAAATTTAAAACTTAAAAACCCCATAGAAATAGAACAAGCAATAGCACAACTAAGTAATCTAATTATTAGTAAATTAAATCACTAAACAAGGACAAATCCCTTAATAGCAATAGAACCACAAAAGTCAAACTGCCTAAATCTATTTTGGATATAATAAGCACCAAAAGTAACAAGAAGACTTTGGGGTGTCACTAGAGTACCACAATTTAAAAAAAAAATTGTTAAATGCAAAGACCAAAAATGCGATAACTGACTACAATCATTCAAACTATAATAATCTAATTTGATCCCTTAATACAACAAACAGTACACTCTGGCAATTTACTAAACATATTTTAAAAGAGAAAACGCACAACCCTCCATTGAGCACTCAATCAGGAAAAACGCACCTTTTGACAATGCAGAAGCACTGCCCAATCATTTTGAGCAAACATTCACTCCTAATAATACCCCACCACACCCAGATCATAATATTATAATATTATACACCTGACAACATCCCCTAACTACAATGTTCCGCAGAAAGTTAAGTTTATCTCTCCAGCGAAGTTAAAACTATTATTAACAAACACCCATTCATAAAAGCCCCAGGACATGATAAAATAAGCAACATAGTATTAATAAATCTACCCACCCACACAATAGCGTATCTAAACAACATATATAATTCCATAATCAGAAGAGGTTACTACACAATTATATGGAATAATTACAATATAATTCCTGTACGAAAGCCAAACAAAAACCGAAGCATCGTTGAAACCCTAGACCTAGATTAACCTTCTCTCATCATTTTCAAAAATTCTTGAAAAACTAATACTCAAAAGATTAAATGCTCTTTTGAGTAAAACCCAGTCTGTACACATGCACTAATTTGAATTCACCAGAAAAGTATCTACACCTAATAAACTGCTCAGACTTTCCTTAACTCATCCATACAGCTTCCCAAGACAAAAACACAGAATAGGGACAATTAGTGAAATATCAAAAGGGTTTGACAGAGTATGGTATCCTGGCCTGATATGCAAACTTCAATCAATAGGGACACCCAAATATCTAATAAGTATCATTAAAACCTTCATCACATATATATCATTCACGGTTACAGTTGACAACCACACCTCCAATACGCGAAAAATAATAGCAGCGTCAGCGTCAGATCTAGGCCTGTTTAATCAACCTCATTAGAAATAAAATCCAACAGCACTTAAATATACTTCCTGGTTCATATCAAACAAACAACTCCACAAAGAACTAAACTTACCACTTATCTCCCACCACATAGATCACCTATCTAATAACTTATATGCAAATATAAACTCAATAGCTCAAGCCACTCACTATAACCTATCATCAATCAACTATTTCCCAACCTGTATTAAAAACAGATTTCCATTAGAAGCAATCGAAATGTTTTTTCACACAAAAACTAAAATAGTAGGTGCTCTAAGAGTCCCAAACATCAATTTGTAGTTGGTATAAATAAAGTTAGAATAAGAATAGTTATAATTCAACAAAATACATATGTAATAGAGGTAAATAATACTGAATTATGTAAACATCATAAAAAATTAAACAAATTTTAAAAACCGTGTGTATGATTTTAAAAAATTAGCGGCGACGCCACGCCCCTCTCCTCTGCCCGGCTGACAGGTGTGTGCATGTGTGTGTGTGCGCGCGTCTGTGTGTGCGAGCGTGTGTACGTGGGCGCGTGTGTGTGTGCAATGGGCAGCACACATGGTATGCCGCACATGTGTTGAGAGACACACTGGAAAATCTTATGAAAAATCTATTCCTTTTGCAATACCAATGTCTTGATGGGAGCCACAATATAATGTAGGCGATTGTTATTTCTGTATGGTTAACGTTCCATATTATAACGCAAAAAGAAAGGAAATAATAGAATATCCCAACATTCCTTCAGCTTAGGACCTCTTCTGCAGAGCAAATCTCTTCCTGTTCTAATTCTCCGCCTACCACTCTTGAAAATGTATTACATGTTATTGAGAGCAGCTCAGCAAATTAAAGCGAAGATACTAATGATTATAATGGTTTCATAAAGGTAGAAGACTCTGCTCCAAAATTATTCAGTCAAAATACATTTAATGATTTAACTCGTGATTTGCATCTAAGAAAAGATGCTGCTGAATTGCATGTTCCAAACTAAAAACAAAAGATCTATTACATGGAGTGGCATATGGCACAAAAACAGAGATAAGGCATTAATAAAATTCTTGAAGAAAAAGGCAGTATGATTATTTGCTGTGATATTGCGGGGTTAATGAATTTCTTTAATCTCACTTGTGATGCAAATCAGTGGATATTCTTTATAGACTCGTAAATAAGTAGCTTCAAAGGTGTACTTTTACACAAGAGAAATTTGTTTGCCTCATTACCTTTTACCCATTCAGTACATCTTAAGGAATCTTATGAAAATATCAAAGCTACTATGAAATTCGTGAACTATGAAGAAAATTCTTGAACGATTGTGGGACCATGGAAAAATAGTAGAAAGGGATGCCCACAGTAGATTTATTGCAGAGCAGCTTTCCGATGGCTTAGCCTCATCATCCATGTAAATATATTTTCAAAAAAATGCTGAAAATTATTTGTAAACCTTTATTATATTTTGTTGTAAAATCAAAAGGAATATTTCACGATTTAATGTTTGTTTTTTCTTCTTGTAACCAGACAGAAACGATGATGATGGCTGAAAGTCCATCGAATGATGCTCTTGCAATAAATACTCTGTTGGCAATTACACGTTTGATAATATTTCATGAAAAATGCAACGCGGATAAACGCACCCACCTATAGTAGAAATGTGTGACTTACTCAACAACGGCTACACAAAATTCCCATATTTCAATTGAGAATATACTGGCCTCGTCAAAGCAGGCACTGACGATAACAAAACTAGGTAAGGTATGGCTCTCAAACCGGTTTCAAAGAACGTAAGTAATCCATGAACCATTGTTCATGCAAGATATACTACCTCTACTTTCTTCCACTTCACATGCGTTGTTTAAAAAACCATTCATTAAATCTTTCAAAAAATGTGAAATTCTTCCAGTACGGGTAAAGCTAAACTTATTGTACAGAAAATAAAGATATCTAAAAGATATCTTAAAAGCAAATTTAGAAACTTAAGAAGGTGTTTTTGAAGCCCGGCAGATTAGAAATTTTAAAGAAGCATCAATGGAATTAAAAGTAAAATTGATCCTGTGAGCGAAAAAAGCTTGGTTTGCATAAACAATGGTGCTAGTTATGCAACAACAAAAGATACAAAGCAACAAAAACTAGTTAGTTTAAAAAACACTGTTACAGAATTTCAAGGAATAAAGCAACCACGAGTGTAAAAACTCAATACAGGACATCACAGACAATAACAGGACATGACAGAACAAATGAAGTGCCAAAATAAAATAAAAATTAATTTATTTGGGCAATCCTTGAAAGTACAAAATAATGATACTTAAATCTAAGGAATAGTCCACAATGATTGATAAGTAAATTTATATACAAGGTATGTGACCACTATTTCACGAATCATATCAGTCTTAGAAATATGAAGCAAAGAGAGGTTTGGAGATGACCGACAATGTTAAGTATCAGTATAAGATCTTGAGTTTAGACAAAAAATTGTGCTGGGGCTAATAAATAATTATCAGAGATTAGCATTAACAGGGTTTTGAAATCTTTGAAAATCTGAAATGTCTCCAAATATTTGTTTTATTGAGTTCAAGCACATAAAACAGCAATTGAAAAGTAAGAAACAGTAGTTTGGCAACATTTTCCCACGCTTCCTATGAATAGAATTCAAATAAATAACATAATTAAAATTATCAAAGAACAATGATAATAGTAAGAGGAAACAATAAAAATTAATAGAAAATGAGAAACTTCCTTCACCAGTATTTCTAAACATTCTACCTTATGCATCTGAGAGTTCTCTTTAATTTAAAGGTAAAATGTAAAGTTAATCTACGTTACCTAAGATTATTAATTTTCATTTTTAGCTTTTTCTGTAAAATTCTATAAATTATTGTATGAAATTTCGTACAATAATGAATTTTACATTATCGCTTTTAAGACAATAGTCTCAAAGAACTGGATTTGAGAAGACTTGAAGTCGTGATGTTAAGACGCTGTCTCCCGGCTTTCGCACTTATAAGCGAGACTGGTGATGAAGCGAGTCGAGAAATCCAGCTCTCTGAATAAATATGAGTGAGAAAATAATGACTTTTCAATTATTTCTCCTTTATAATTCAACAAACCCATGGAAGCATTCCCATGATTCCAAGATTTTTCAGCTTTTGTCGCTTTCAGGAAGTGTGGATCCGTTAACGCCACAGCAACAAAAGGATCCGCCGACGGCGGCCGGAGGCGCTTGCTCCGTCGAGGCGGCCGGGGTCTGGTCCGGGAGGGAATCTTTTGGTGGGGCGGGGCGGGCGGGGGGCGGTGGGGGCGGAGGGCCCGGCGCGCGGCCGGGGCCCCGCAGGCAGCTCCTTTTCAGCCCACGAAGGGCGACTCGCACAGCAGGTGACACGGCCCAGCACAGCGCCGACCGCCAGGTCGGCCGGCGAACCGCCCCCAAGATGGCCGCCGTCGCTTCAATGCACCACGTCTTCCAACGCGCCGTCTGCATGTCCCTGGCACGGACATGTGCACGAGAACACGCAGGGAAGGAACCGCCCGCACCTGGAAGCCGTCCACGACCAGGAGCGTTTGACGGCCGCCGGCGCCCGCAGGCGGCAACAGGACCCACGGCCCACCACGCCAGCGGCCCACGCCGGGCCGGTGCAGCGGCGTTGTACCAGCGCCGTAAACGCGCCGGGGGCGGGCTGCTTCGCGCAGGAAGTGGAAGCCCGTCACAGCGGCGCACCAGCAGGCAGGCGCGGCCACGGCCCGGGCCACGCCAGTGCCCACGCCCCGCGTCGCCCCGCGCGCGCGCCTCGCCGCCGCGCCCACGGAGGCCAGCGCCGCCCCGCCCACACGCCCACACGTACGGCACGAAGCGCGTGTACGCCGCGTGTAGTAGTACGGAAAGTAGGCACTGCTGGCCCACCGGTCCGCGGAACAAAGCAGCAGTTGGCCGGGTAGCCGTTTCGTAGCGAGAGCGCGAAGGCGACCGCCACGCCCCCAGCGGCCAGCGCCCGCCATTCGCCGCCCATGCCGCGCCGGGCCAGCGCGCCAGCGCAGCGCAGCAACGGCGAACAGGCCAGTGCAGCTGCATTTGTCCCACCATGAGTGTACCAGCTCTGCCCCACCGCAACTGGCTCTTCGGGCTGCACGTAGTTGGACCACGTACAGCAGGCTGCTCCACCAGAGCTCCTCTGCCACGAGCACGCGCCTCCGACATGTGGCCATACCAGTTGGCCCCAACCGGTTGTGATGAGCAGCGGACGCCGCAGCAGCACCATCCGTGCGAAGGCGGGGTTCAGGCGGATGTTAGGCGGTGCAAGTAGTCAGGGGCAAGGTTAGGGCGGCTCGGCCGGGTCTGCCTTGAAGAACAGGTAGCCACGACAGGCCGCTCAGCACGAAGAAGGTGTCCCACACGGGTAGCGTTTGCTCACGCCCGGACGGCGGTACAATCGTTGAAGAACTTGAGGCATGAACATGAGGGTGACGGGAAGGCAGCATGGCGCTCGTCATGTAGCGGTGGCGAGCACCCACCCAGCACATGCTGAGCACGCGGGATGCCGTGCAGGCAAGGCGAGCGAGGCGTCGGCGTCGCGGCGCGCGGCGCCGCCAGCAGGCTTGCGTCCGTTGGCCACCAACGGAAGAAGGGCGGCGAAGGCAGGGGCCGCTGGGGCCGGGCCGTGGGCGTTGAGCCGCGTTCGTAGGCCGTTGCTCGGCCAGCGCCGCGCCACACCACGCTTCAGCACCGCCCACCCGCCGTCCAGTTCCGCCGCGTCCATGGGCAGGGCGCCCTCCCGCCCCGGTGGCAGTCGCCCTCTTCAGCCGCCCAGCGCTCATCGCCCCGCCCCCCAGCAGTGCCCCGTACAGCGCTTGGACGTCGCGCCGCACGCGGCCGGCAACGCAACTTGCGCCAGGCTGCAGGGCAGCGAACGTCCCCCGTCCCCTCGGCTCGCGCGCCCAGCGCGCCCTCCAAGCTTCCATCGCCGCGCGCAGCCCGCCCCGCGCACCCCACGCTCCACGGCCCCACGCAGCCGAACACTTGCGCGCCCTCGGCCACGGCACTCGTCCCAGGTTGCCGAAGTGCTTGTGTGTGGCAGCGCCAACACCCCGTGGGCAACCTTGACGGACGCCGTCAGCAACCACGCAGCGCCCCCGCCTCCGCGCCCGCGCCGCCGCCAGCACCTCGCGCACCGCCTGCAGGCACGGCGCGCGAGGCCTTCGAGCGGCGGGCGTGCGGAGGCGTTGAGGGCGGCGGCCAGCAGAGGCTCGCTGCCGCCCCACGCGCCCGCGCCGCCGCCACGCGCCCTCCGCCTCCGCCCCCGCGGTCCGCCCTCGCCGCCGCCAGCAGCAGCAGCAGGAAGGGCCCAGCACAGAGTCCACCGCGCGCTGAGTCCATGCCAGCGGTGTCTGTCCGGTGCGGCCCGCGGCGCCGCCTTTAACAAGGCCCGCTCGGCGCGATAAGCACGTCCACGCCCCTCCTCTCCCCTCCACAATCACCCGTCGCACAGCGATCGCGAATGGATTTGAAAATACCCTTTGAACGATTACGTAATGCAGGAACTACCTGCTTAGGGTTGCAGGATGTTAGCCTCCTTTTCTATATTAGCATTTTGACATTTGCTTCCCCACTTCGAGTGGCCTCTCTAAATAAACGCGTCACGAAAGATATTTTACTATGAGATCTATTTTCTTACAATATATAATGTACTACAGCTCCTGACAATAACAGTTGTATTTTTAATGTATTTTATTTAGAAATAGTTATTAACGCAACTAATACACACAGAGCGAATGGTGATCAATGAAATGCGGTTTGACGTAAATGCGCCAGTCACTTTCCATGGAGTTGTATACGAGTACAATATTTCAAGCATCCTCGCCTGCACCACGCCTATCGCAAACTACATACGTACTTAGGGAAATTTTTGTAATGTTGCAGGGAAAGTGGGGATGTGTCCTTGGAACAACTTGTGTTGTGAGCCTCTGATATAAAAATAAAACTAAATAAATATTGTTGTTAATATATTAAGAATTCGTCTTTTTCTGGCACACGATTACATAACTTTCTCTTCTTACGAAATACTTCGTAAGGATTTCCACTAAAACATTGTGTACTATGAATCCACGTTTGTGAATCTTTGATTCTAAATAATTGACTGCAAAACATCTGATCGGCCATCTCTCCGTCGGGAGAGTCTGTCCCTAGGCAGGATCTTCTTCAAAATTGATGTTCCCCGATGGATTCGGTCGAACTCGAGGTACTGCGAATTTTAAACGGAAATTTTGATTTTTGAGACTATTTCAGTTAAAGTGCTATAATTTTCAAACTTTTCAAAAATGGCTCAGAGTTTTTGAATTAAGCATTTCCTTCAAACACAATACGGAAAATAGTATGTAGTCTTAAAAAATAAATATTTGAATTAGTCGTGTATAATGATTCGAAAATATGAGTAGTTTTCGCTTGATTGTGTGAAATATAGCCAATATTGAAAACATAAGCTTCGATTGTTTTAACGATTAAAGCAATAAACGCTTAAAAATGACATATGCCCAATTTTCGGTGAACACTCAGGATTTTGGAAATGCTTAATATTAATGAGAGATTTTTTTCCTTAAATCAAATTTTAAAAATAGATATTTAAGAATATCGTGCAGATTTTTTGAATAAAGAAGTAGTTTTTGATTAATTTTCAAGTAATTTATGATTTAAAAAGTTTATATCGAAAATATCTTAAAAAGTGTTCAAATTTTTCTTATTTTTTTCTTCGGATGACTTGAAAAATGGCGCAGGTTTAATTTTTGTTGGCCTCACTGAATGTTCGAAAATTGCGATAGTTACGAATAATGGAGAAAGTATGAGCTATTTACCAGAACTAGTTTTAGTACGGAAACCTACTAATACATGAACTTGAATTCATTCTCAATAAGCATGGCGGCAGCTTGTTGATTCATGTCACGACAGTGTTTTATTTACTGTGCAGTACACTTCTATTTTATATAATGACTTCTTTGCTGTGTCCAAACGGCAATGCTGGAATATAGTTTACGTTTTTGTGCCTGAATATAACATTTTCCCATCAATAATTACTGAAGGTAAACACTAGTTTCCATGTATGAGTACTAAAACACAACTTTCTATTTCAATTTTCAGACTTTAATAAAATAAACTGACATGGAATAGTAAAATGAAACAACATTTATTATTGCGAACCATTTCTGCTGTATGAGACTGCAAGATCACAAATATGCCGCGGCGTAAATTGGGTTTGAACATTTATTATTGATCATTCATAAATTATAAAAAGGCAAGTCACTCGGGTGGCTCATGGTCAGTGTGCTAGCTTTCCATGATGCAAGTATAGAGCTGTATAGCGCAAGTATAGAACTGTAGCTTTCTATCACAATCGTCTCAGTTTCTATAACTGTGTGAGAAAGAAAAGCTTGCGCAAGTACGCTAGATGCGGTGATGAGCATACTTCCCGCTCGCCACATTGCTTCCTTACTTCCTGGCGTGGATAATACACAAAAACATGGCTCAAATCTGAGACCGCTAGCTGGCGAAAGTTGGATTTATCTGACCCCAAATACCAAATACATGCATATTCTATAAGGTCTGTTCAACCCCCTGAATTTTCAACCTTTACTTCCGCTTTGTTTATTTTAAGTCTAGAAAACATTGGAATTTTAAGTGTCACTCTCTAATGTCCACTATTTAATAGCCAATTTATTTGCATGTTACTCAATAACATTGAATTGAATGAACACTAGCAAAATTGTAGAAAAAGTCCAAAATTAAATACGACTCATTTATAAATTATGGTTGATACTTTCTAACGTCATACTTTTTACGGGATCTCTAATTGGTGTTCATTATGTTGAATGTGAGTCCAGATTGGAGCAAAGTCGACATGTCTTCTCGATGTCGATTTTCGCCTGAAATACATCATTCATTCGATTTTTGTTCCGTTATTGTTGTTGAACCGATAAAGAAGTAATCTGAAAAACTGCAAAATCCAACACCTGCAAATTGACGAAGTCCCGCCCTTCTCTTTTCGTTGAAGTCACACTGCGTAAATAAATGCGACTTCGAGGAGAAAAGTCCATTGTTTTAATAACCCACTTCAAATTACGTGAGTTAACAGACATTCCAATCTGGGCTCTATCTTTCTCAGAATTCTGGACGTTCGAGAGGAACTCTTCAAATCGGATGTCAGTACTTTACGCACAACGATAAGCAGATAATAGAGAAATACAATAGTAATTGTGATACAAAAAATATCTAATTCACCATTACTGAGCTTATTGTAGATTGCATCATATCTGACACGAATGATTCACATTCAGGTCCAAAGTATGTTTTTCATTCAACTTCCTTTCTGCGCATCAAATTCAGTCATGAAGATCGAACTGCGTACTCAAACTTAACCAGAACTCGTGGGGCAATAATAGAGCGTTTGTGCACCCTCGAACGTTAAAGCACTATCGATCATCTGCGCATGCGCAGTTCGAGTTTCGCATCACTTTTGCGCATGCGCATGCGCATGCGCAGAACGTGAATAGTGCTGCCCGCTATGGCGTGCACAAATTCCCTAACACACCATCGATATTGCGACCAAATGAAAACAATTGGAGCAATCGAGGTCAATCACTGGGAGATCGTCTAATGCCTAATGAGAGGAGGGGACAGGATGAGGAAAGAAAGGTCGCGCGCGAACTGTTGGTTAAGGTTCTGCTCTGGAATTTGTGTGTTATTTATAATAGATAGCAAGGAAAACAGGCGAAAAGAGAAGCCGTTAGTTGGATTTGTCCTCCAAACAGGAGCGAAATTGGACCCAAATATGTAACTAGAGTCGAACATTCGCTACCGTCGGGACTCGAACCCTAAGATTTCCAGGACAGCGACGCAGAGAAAAAATGTCTTCACCGAGCTATCACGCACTGAGCAAAGTGCGGTTAAAACATAATAAAAGTCTCATTTACATAACGAATTTTGAATTTTTAAACATTTCAAATATTTAATTATTTAAAATTTCTCGAGCAAACAGTGGCCTATGAATAATCTAGAGCCTTCTATTTGATTAACAAATTCGGCAAATTAAATAATTGCAAAAAAACGGAATTAATGGCATAAGAAAAGTGGAATAGTTTGAAAAATCATGAAGATGATGGGCATTTTCCAAATTTTCCGAAATTCTCTAAAAAGCTGCTCTCGTTATTTTTTTGACTAACCCACTTATATGCTTTGTTTTTCTAGAAAATTTCAAACTGGCTTTCAAGTTTGATTATAATACTGGGGTGCTCTACTACTACGTATACGAAGTTCATTGATTCCTCTGTATCGAGAAAACTAGAAATATTTAGGTCATTTGTGTGAAGAATGATCAACCCGAAAAAATGTACCGAAACTATTCCTTTGCATTACGACGGTATTTGTGTGTTAATTATTTCGGTAAAAGTTTGAAGTATAATATGCATTAGCCGAATGATTAGCGGCATCGAAATAGTCTCCGCTTCCTGATATTGCGAGTTAGCAATGGAATTAGTAGTTAATTCTTCTATTGTGATGTGATTTCAGAGGCAATTTGCGCAATTCATTGTTAACAATAATTATTATTAGAATGTCTTTAGGGCAATAAAAAAAACCATCCTGCTTTTTTGCCATCCTGCTGTAGAAGACAAAAACAGAAGATATCTCTGTACATGAGATGCTCTGAGAAGTTAGTGCCCACGGATAGCCTTACAAAAATATTAGTACCTACTATTGTTATTTTCATTTTCTTAATATAAAAATATACAATTACAGGAGAAGCGTGCGTTTACGTTGTTACAACCATCATCCTTGAGAAGTTGAAAATTGTCTGAAAAACCTACTTTTTAAATGTTACATGTAACGAAAACACAGGTTTCCAAAAGTCCTTCTCGTGACAGGTCAACGAAGAGTTTTCAAGAGAGAGAGAATCGTCGAAAATTGTTAATGCCGCAAATATATTGAACCGTGACAATGATAAATAAACGTGCTCGTCTGGGGCTGGAAGTACAACCCTCACCCTAATATATCATAAAGAAACTGGCCGAGTTGGTTCCTCTTGTGTTGTCCTCACCTGTCGTTTGTTATCTTCTGTTATCTTGACCGGACGAAATACAATTTGTCGCCAGGAATCTACATTGTGCAGTGTGAGTTTAAAAAAAAACAACAACTAATTTCATGTTTGAAGATGCAATTGAGAGAGTGCACGGAATTATTGACGAACCTATAATTGGTATCGCCACACCGCGCCGACAAGTAGACACTTGTGCAACAATCACTGATTGCCCTGTCTACACGTTCAGCGGCTCAATACCTTTCTTGTTGGTAGATCTATATTTGAACAAAGAAAGAGCTTCACTAATGGTTTCTTTTTAGAGTTATGTAATATATGTGGTGCGGTTCGAGATACCACCGACACCAATTGCGAAAAATATTTTTTTTCACCTTGTGATACTAAAATTACGAGATAACGAGTAATTATAGAGGGAATATTTCTTCCTGTAGTCAGTAACATATTATAGGCGATCTGGTAAACTATATAGGCGAACTGAGCAATTCGAGCAAAATGTATTGGAAGAACTTGAAGACAGGAAAGATGATTTCCCCGAGAAGAATCTGATAATGATTCTGAAATCGAACAGGGGCAAGAGAAAGAACATGAATATAAAAATGATTTAAGTACTACCAACAATGAAGGTATTTATTATGTCAAAAATGCTTCAAGTAGTGTTCCTATCATCCGTTGATAGCTTAATTATTTGTTGTTTTCGGGCGCATCAAGTGTAGTTCATGTTTTCTTAAGACTTGTGTGGTGATCCTCCTCAGCTGGATGATGAAAACCGGCGCCGACCTAAACGTCGGCTAGGTTTTCCTAACCAACCAGGTATCTCCAACTCTGAACAAGCCAAGATTGATTGCTTAATTGTTAGTGATTCCGGACGCGTCAACAACTGATGTCATTAGTCATAGCAGGCATTTTTTGCCCGGAGGTGGTGATCTTCCCCCGCTATGTGGCGAGGTCCGGCGCCGACCCATCGGCGGCTAGCGGGTTTTTCCCGACCAGGTATCTCCGAACAGCGGGGCACCGCCCCAGCCGGGACAGGTACTACACTCCCGGCTGTCTCCCGGCAGTGACAATGTAGTGCATGTTAGTGTAAGTGTGTGGAAGAGGAAGGATAGGTCGCGCGCGGTCCGTGGCCCGTTTGTTAGGGTACTACTCCGGCATTCGCATTGTGTTGATCGGAGAAACGACGGAAAACAGCGCAGCTGGGCGCTAGAATTCTCCCCCAGACAGCGGCTGAATTCGGCCTAGCTGACAAGCTAGTGGCGAAATCCTGCCACCATCAGCACTCGAAACTAGGACCTCCCGACCAGAGGGATTGCGTCGACATCAGTTGATGACACGAGCCATCTCTCTCGGTCCCAGCCAAGACGAACTCACGTGACTGGTCTCTCACCATGTGTTGTAGTGTGGTGCATGTTTGTGTGTGTGTGTAAAATTGATATGAGTACTATACGCGCAAGTTTTCTTGATATTCCATAGCGGGGGGTGCGGGGAGAGGAAGGATGTGGCTACGTCACGGTTGAAAAGGGCGTACCAACTGTGGGCATGAACTTAATTCGCCAAATCATGGCACTAGAAATGCTACGATTGTTTTGAAAGTACGAGGTGGTTGTTGCCAGCATTGTAAATGAGTACGTGCCGTTCCGAGTCAAACCTAAGTATGTCAACGTGCCGTGCTATTCAGCGCTGGATGAGGACTAGGGAGCTCGTGTATCAAGAAAACTTGCGGGAGTAATACAATGAAGAGGAAGGAAAGATGGCGTGCGGTCCGTGGCCCGTTTGTTAGGCACCGACATTAGGTTGGCGTTCGTTGTAAAATGTACCAAAATCTACGTATAAGCGTAACAAGCCGCCAGAATTCTCCTCCAGACAACGACTGAATTCGTCCGAGCTGTCTACCTAGTGTCGAAAATTCTGGCATCGTCAGAACTCAAACCCTAGAATCTCCTGTTCAGAGGCACTGCAGTAACATTAATTGAAGCCATGAGCCATCTCAGTCGGTCGTCCCTCGATATTGTCTCACCATCCCCGTGATATTCTCCTTCACTGTTCTCACTCCGTCCCATGGACTCTGATTTGCCTTCGACGAAACTTACCCCGGTTCCCCAATGTGCCTAGACCCCTGGTCGAAAATGCTTTCGTTATCGGGTCTCGAACTTCGACATCATAGATCTTGATAAAACATATGTTAATTTTTAGACTGGCAGTGAAATTCAAAGTTGTCAAGTAATACGTTAATTGAATTATAGGCATTAAGCGTGAGGGGTATAACAGTCCACCAATCCCTATTAGAGGTGTTGAAAAGCAATACCAATTAAAGGCTAAGCTACCCTGCATCTTATCTGAGAAGTTTCAAACTTGTAAACGTTTCCACTTCTTGCGCAACTGACTTGTTTTTTAAACATCTTATTATAAAACGCCATTGGCCGAATTGAAACTAATAATAACTCACGAGTGAAATAGTCAAGGAAAGATAGCCTGCAACTCTGTTAGAACCTATTGATTTACACAGGAAGTTATTTGAGTGGACTGATGATAATATGAAGGATGTAGATATAATGAAGATCTTTATATTTTTAGAAGTGCAGAACACTACTTAAAAAGAAAACTGTCACAACAGTGATATGAAAATTTTTAAAAAACTGAGAAGGCACAAAAATATACGTAGTTTCATTTCTTTATGAAACAGTCAATAAACAATATTATCTCTAAAGGGAAGCAAAAAAATATTAATTTTTTAAATTGATATTTGAACTGAATAAACACACTCTCTCGTGTAATTGTTTAGTCCGCTCAATACTAAATTGAACGGTTTGATACTTTTTAATTTGAATTTAATCGTCAATCCAGCTTATTATTATCCATCCGGCACACAGTAGGTTGTGAAGGGATATTTGTATTTCAATAAAAAGCGTATCCACTATTTTTATGACAATTTATTGACAAATAGCAAGACGTTTCGTAACTTTGGTTACATCATCAAGTTACTGACTGTAGGAAAACTTTTATTCCGTAGATGTTACATCTGTGAAATTAATCAAATCATACACAGCTCAAGTACACTGTGAAAAAATTTTTCCTTTGCGCCTGACCTGATAGGTCCTCGGATACCGTAAAGAATTCTCTAAAAATGACATGGTTCTCACTTTCATTGATATCTCTGATATTTGAAAAACTAAAAATGTTCAAATAATTTTCGGCGTGTTCCCACAACTATAATATTGAAGGATTGGTCTCCTGATTGTTGTAATCCGGAGTATTATTTTGCTTCTGCGAAATTAACTGTCAACTTTCTAACGCGATAGTTTGTCTCCATTTCCTCGAATGTCTCCTCGCAGTTATCGTGAAATCTCATGCGCCTAAGCGCTTTGCTTATCTGACAGAGACCGGAAACGCCTTGGCTCATAGTAGTACGCGAACTGTCGGGTTAATTGTTTCAGTGCGAGGTTTTCTGGCCTTAAAGGCAATGCGATGCTACATTACGATAAAAATTTGTGGTGGTTAGTCGGGAATACAGGTGGTCGTCTTTAAGGGGGTAAAAATAATAATACACTGGTCTTATGAAATAATTTTAATTGAAAACTGATCTCGAAAAGGAGTGGTCTCCTTAAAGAGGTGGTCTTATACTGAGGTTTCAATACAAAGGCAATTGCACTTTTTTAAAAGTTTTTTTTTTTCTTCTTAAAAACGACTCCACATTTTTTCTTTAAATTTTGTTCTCGTTTATATCAACGGACGGTATATACAAAATTGGTTCCATTTTTGTCAAACGCACTGCATTTTCGAAAATTGAAAAAATCAACATTGCAAAAGTACAATAATGAATATAGACATATTTGTCTTAAATGAAACTTGTTTAAAAATTAACACTTAACAAAATATTCAATTATTTGAAAAAAACTAGTAGTTTTCGCAAAATTTCTCCCTGAAGTTAATGTAATACATAAAAAACATTTTCTCAAAGAAGGCTACAATTTTTTTCTTTAATTTTATCTCGCATTCAGCAAAGAGTCTAAATAGAATGGTGTTGGACCCATTTTGGGTGATCACACTATTTTCAAAAATTGTAAAAATGTAATATTGTTGACAGAGATTCTTTTGTAAAATGAAATCTGTTATAAAGTAGTGGTGATACAAAATGGCGCAGACGTTCCCGTATTAGTTTTGTATTTCTATGGTCTCGGCCAACTACTCGGATTTGCCACATACTCTTGGCAACTGCCATCTATCGCTACCCAAAGTATATTTTTTGATATTTTCTTAACTTTTCGGTTATCTAAATGTAAAGCGAAAATATTATTTAGAGATAATTAAAAAGCATTAAAACCTTGCCCTAAATGGCAATTTTCTTTGAAAAATTTGGAGTCGTATTTAAAACAAACTGGCGTTTATGCGCTTCTGTAAATTCGAAATTCTCTCTTTTTCTCAGAAAATTTTTCAGTTTTTGAAAAACTTCATTCGAAGTCATTTTAACTCAGAAACACAACTGTGGTTACAAATTTCTAGAAATGTGCAAATCAACGGCGTGATCATTCAAAAAAATTACATTTATCTAATTTGCGGAAAAACAAAAAATATACCGAAATGAACTTTACGTCATATTAAAGAATGAAATTAACACTGTGCCACTTTCATAAGTGTATGTTACTCTATTCCTACAAGAAATATAAAGAAAAAATTGGGAGCCATTTTTGAGAAAAAAATTGAAAATGTTCGGAGGGCTTCATGTACCCACAAATTTTGAAGAATGTTTTTCAAAATCTCAAAGTTTCGACTTGAGCCAGATGGACAGGGGTTTCTTTAATTCGGAAAAAATCTTACGAGTGGTTTAGGCGCTAGTAGGGTTCACAGACATCAGACAGACGTTTTGAAACAGAACAACTTTTTCGATGTTCGGGAAGCCTAAAACGTGTATTTCCGTTGAAATCCCGAAATTGGTTTTCCGCCGCCATACATAACATTCCCTATATTATGTACATTACTCCATATATACGTACATAAGAAGCAAAAGTAAAAAGCAGTGCAAAAAAAGTGTACGGTACTTTTTTTTAAAAAAAAATTGAGTTTAGAACAATTTTACAAATTGAATTTCCCGCACTTTTTTCTAATCTAGAATCTTCAGGAGTTATGATATTGCCAAGCAAGAATGAAACGTCGTGACATCGCAACTTGAAATTCTCAGAATAACTTCTCATTGGTCGATAGTATCTCTATGTGTATGGAAGGGAGTTTTCCATTGTCGAATTTGTAGTGATTTGTGTTGACCTTTGTTATAACTTGATTTCTTAAATAATGCTACGAGAATTGATAATAATGATGAGACGTGTTTAATTCAACATTAATGTATTCTGTATTTTCTCTCAATACACATTGCTAGAACTGAAACTAAACATGTGAAAACATGTGAATCATCGGTAGTGGCTAAGATTGAGAAATCCAGATGACGCTGCCTATAATGATAGTATTAATTAACGATATTTTTCTCATTTTTCAATTCAAATTAAACCATTGTTGATTCAAAACTTCTGGAGCACGTCTGTTTCTATTTGAATGTCGAAGTGGGTCGAAAACCTTCTCAATTTCAGTTCATTTCCGGAGCAATTGAGACAGACATCTTTGGCCGTAGATATAAGTTGGTCAATGTGACGTTTGAAAACATAACCATCGTCAAGCGTAGCCAAATAAAGAAGAAAAAAAATATTTTTTTTCTCGCGATCGTTCTGAGCTTCCACTGTACTTTATTATTTGAATAATACCGGGTTTGTATACTATCTCCTACCCACAAAACAAATAGATGACATCTTCAGTCATTCAACAATTAGTTCAACTTATAGTTTCAGTTTTGATAATGCAGAACATTTACATTGGTGGGTTGACTTTCAAAAGAGTACTCTCTAAAAGTTTTAACTTAAAATGGGGAGTTGAAGATACAAAAATAGTTGGACTTGGGCTCCGCTACGCTCCACCTCATTGTAAAGATTCATTTGTCGTCAGTGATATCCAAATAACTATTTTAATTCATTATCTAAAAAATAAATGCATGTTTCGTTTTCTTATCGCGTCATTCATATATTTTTTCTTCTATTGGAGAAGATTAGCTGATGATTTCTTGAAAGCGATATCACGGTTCGCGTTGTCCCGAATGGAATCGTGTTTCTAAACAACTGCTTGTTTTATTTCTAGAAAAAAATTGGCCCAGCTAGGGATGTGATGATACGTCGTTCATAACTAGAAAATTGATTGATGATTCCTGGTACGTCCAATGCTCTAGTGATTAGATCCGCAGTATAGTGAATGTACCATCACGGGATGTGGCGGTGGTGTTCACGACGAGATCCGGCGCCGACCTACACGTTTTCCCTCCAGGTATCTCCCCAGCAGGACACCGATCTAGACAGGGCAAGATCTGAGTTCCCGACTATTCTGCCAATAGGATCGTGTGGGGCTTGTTAGTGTGTGTGTAAGGAAAAGGAATGCGAGCGGTCCTTGACCCGTTAGGATTATCGTCCCTCCTTCGCCTGGTAGAGGTGAAGAAAACTCGACCCGAGCTTCCGAACGCAACAGTTCTTCACCAGACGGGCGTGTGGGCTCGTCGCAGCTTGAGTGGAAATTCCGCAACCGTCGGGAATCGATCCTAGGCCGTCCAGCGCGACAGCGTGAGAGCACCTGGGTGCAGAGAAGTAAATGAGGCGGTCGTGTGACACAAAGCCGATGCCGATGTTTTCAATAGAACATTGTAATTATGGAAATGTTTTAAACATTTCCGATATTTTAAATATCGATGTATTAAATCCGATGCGGTTTAACTTCGATGTTTTTACATTTTTGTGTTTTGTCCGTTATCTTGTTATGTGTTTTGTTCGTAAATTTCCATAATCACAACTTTGTAAAATGTTAAAATATGAAGCCATTATCAGTTTATGTTCCAGCCTCATGAACGCGGTTTGAAGTATCTTCATGGAGCAGATTATCTCGCCGGATATGATCCTGATTGGCTGGTATTTCCTTCCTCATTTCTTGTATTTCGCAAATGGAGAGATATTTTTAACTTTGTTTTCAGTTAAAGTTTTATCATAAATTAATAATGTACGAGGCCACTGACAAATTAACTTTTGTTGAGAACGAATTTAACGTTGAGTCAGTAAACCAGCTCTAACACATCAATCAATGTTTAACAACATCGATGGCCTCTCCATCGTTGCAGTATTAAACATTGACGGTTTAAATTCTGAACTGAAATGTTCCGTTATCGATGTATCACTAGCGTGAGGTGTAGCGGCCGCGAAAGCGACGCGGGGGGGGGGCGGAGTGGCTTAAATGGCGCGCGCCGCCGCCCCGCGCCGCATCGCGCCTGCCGCCTGTCCGCGAGCTGCGCTGTTCGCTGCTGCTGCTGGCGCTTGACTGGGCGCGAGCGCCGAGCGCCCCGCCCCGCCCCCGCCCGCCCCCGCGCCGCCGAGCAGCTTGCGGCGCAGTGGGTGCTCGGGCGGGCGGGCGCCGCGCGCCGGAGGCCTGCGGGGCGGGGCTGGAGGCCGCGCTGGCCCGCGCCGACCGCGCGGGCCGTCGGCGCGCGTGCCGGAGACGCGGCAGCGCGTGGTGGGCGAGGCGCGAAGCGGGCGCGGCGTGGGCCTGCGCCGACGCCGCGCACCGCCATGGCCTCGGACGCGGCGGGCCCCAAGGCGCGGCCTGGCGTGGTGGGCCCGCCAGGCCGGCCTCCAGGCCCCGGGAGCGCCGCCGCTAGGCTGGCCGGGCGTCCGAGCGCGCGGCCGCCCCAGCCCGCCGAACGCCACGGCACGCGGCGCCAGCGCCTCGGCGGCGTGAGAGCGGTCGTTGCGCGCGCTGGGGGGCGGGTCGGAAGAGCACCGGGGCCACTTGGGACGAGGGCGGGTCCGGGTGGAGCGCTCCGCCCGCGCGCCCCAGCAGCGTCGCGCCGCCAGGCACCGCCCGTTCCACGGCCAGATGTGCCTGCTGCGCAGCAGCCCAACGACCCGCGTGGGGGCAGCGCCCGGGCGCTGCGGCGGACAGGCGCAATGGCGGCGATGCGCGCCGGCGGGCGGGAGGCGCAGGAGCGCTTGGGCGCGAGCAGCGCGCCGCATTAAGCCCACCCCCCCCCCCCCGCCGTCGCTTACGCGCGGTCGGCGGCCCGGCGAGCGCTACACCTCACCGCTAGTGAATACAGTCGGATAAAGCGCCGGGGAGACCATCATAGTTGCCAGAATTAAACCCGCCCATGTGTTAATACAAGTAGCAACGACGTGGCCAGCCTCGCGCTGGCCGCGTTGGCCTGCCCATCCGATGCTATGTCAGAATCGATCTGCTACCCTTGCCTACCGACGTCTGCAGCGGTTGTTTACTGATTCAGACGCTCTGCCCCCGCGGAGCACTCAACGTAAATTCCGGAGTCTTTCTCAACACAGTAAGTTTTTTACATTGTGGTCCGATGGCGCGTGTGCGACGAGCGTAACATTATTAATTTATGATAAAAAACTTCACACTGTCGACGGACGACAAGCAGACGCTCGGCAGACTCAATAAGGTAACTCTCGGCGATTTGCCGGACGGACTAGACAGCAGACATGGTGAACTGAGCGAAGGAGTAGATAACTCAGGGAGCAGTATTCAGGATCACATACGGCGAGAGATTGTCTGCTCGATGGCAAGATCCCTTCCAACCGCGTTCGTCGTAGGCTATGAGCATAAACTGATAATGGCTGCATATTTAACTTTCACAAAGTTGTGATTATGGGAATTTACCGAACAAAACACAAAACAGGATAACGACAAAACACAGAAAAAGTAAAGCAAAAGAATATTGAAATTATTAAAGCATCAGCTTTAATACATCGATAGTTTAAAATATCGCGGAACATGGTTTGGTTAAGCAGCCACCCGCTTTCCATATAGGAACGAACATGGTGCCAGCACGGCCTACGACGGGCGCATTTCCCGTTTCGAGGGCCCGTGCCAAGCGGACCGCCTCATTTTCGACTTCAGCTGCGCCGACGTGCTGCTCTGTCCACCCTCTCGCGTCTTCACTGGACGCTCTAGGAGCCAATCGCGAACGCAAGTGCTAAGCTGCGCGAGCGCGGGTCGCCGGCGGTACATCCCACGTCCGCACTGGCGACACCGCTCGCCCTTGCCACACGCCCGCTGCACCTGGTGCATCCGAGACTGTTGCCTTCCCGGAAGCTCGGGTCGTAGTTTTCTTCACTCGCTTCAGCACTCAGGTGCTGGCCGAAGGGGAGTGGCTCGGCCACCGCTACTACAGGGACCACACTAATATGACCCCTTACACCCAACCGCTCAACCCGAACCTGTGTCCCATAGGAGCCCGCCTGTTCTGCATTCCCTTGCTGGTATCTCCTGGTTAGCGAGCACCACCGTGGGCAATCACCAAACGCCACCGTCTCCGTCGACACTCTTTCTATCATCAGGCGCTCCAAGCGAGCACGATCCTCTGAGTCTGTCCGTGCGCTACATGTAAGTATCGTTCGAAGCAGAGACACCGAGGCTCTCTCCGACCGCTTCGCTGCTCTCCAAATACGCATCTGCCCGCCTGACTACTTTCGCACTCCGCCTACGAGTGGCCAGCTTGACGCGACCAACCTCTTGCGCGAGGCGAGATAAATACTGGTTCTTGGCTTGTCGGCGCGAGCCGCCGGATCCTGCGTCGCCGCACGGGCTGGCGGGCCCGCGCTGGCCCGTCTGTACTCAGCCGACACCAACGACGCCTCGCCCACCTCTCAGGAGGTCTGGTGATGATATATGTGTCACGCAGCGTAGCTCTACTGCTGTGACGGGTCAATCCAAAAATCTATACCGTAGCAGCATTCGGTATACCCGAGAGCCAGTGCGTTGGGGCCTAACCGAAGGCTAAATCATCATAATCAATTTTCTGAGTTATGTACCATCCATGACGACGTATTCATCCACATCCCTAGCGTGGGCCAATTGTTTTTCCTAGAATATAAAGGACAAATGGCAGCATGATGTCCTAGAAACACTGATTTCTCATCTTGCGCGGGACAACGTGCTGACACGTTGTATATCGCTTTGTCAAGAGCATCGCTGCTGATCAGCCATTGCTAACCTGTCGTGACAGTTCAGGTCTAGAGGTGTGTCGCCTGAATCTTAGAAGGAAAAAGATATAGGGTGAATGAAAGCGATAAGAAAACGAAACATCGCACATTTAA
>BOPP01000010.1:3480298-3503097 GCA_017312745.1 Gryllus bimaculatus | reverse complement strand
CCTCGCTCGCCTGCCTGCACGGCATCCGCGTGCTCAGCATGTGCTGGGTGGTGCTCGGCCACCGCTACTACATCACCATGACCTACCCCAACCTCAACCCGACCTTCCTGCAGACGTTCCTGCTGGACTGGTGGCGCGTGGGCATCACCAACGCCACCGTCTCCGTCGACACCTTCTTCGTGGTGAGCGGGCTGCTCGTGGGCTACCTGTTCTTCAAGCAGAAACCGGCCGACCGCCGCCTCAACCTGCCCCTGTACTACCTGCACCGCTACATCCGCCTGACGCCCGCCTTCGCCATGATGGTGCTGCTGGGCGCGACGCTGCTGTTCCGCACGGGCTGGGGCCCGCGCTGGCCCGCGCTCACCGACCCCACGCGCGCCTCCTGCCAACGGAGCTGGTGGAGCAGCCTGCTGTACGTCAACAACTACGTGTACCCCGAGAGCCAGTGCGTGGGGCAGAGCTGGTACCTCATGGTCGACATGCAGCTGTTCTGGCTGTCGCCGCTGCTGCTGCTGGGCGGGGCGCGCTGGCCGCGGGCGGCGCCCTGGGCGATGGGCGCGCTGTGCGCCGCGGGCGTCGTCGGCTGCTTCGCCGTGTCCTTCGACAACCATCTGCCCGGCAACCTGTTCGCGGCGACCGACGCTAGCGCCACCATGGTCTACTTCCGCAACTACTACATCCCGGCGTACACGCGCTTCGTGCCGTACGTGCAGGTACGATGTTTGCAAAATAGAGGATAATGTATACGAAAACATATCTTTTAAACATCGATTTATTATGGAGCTGGATAATCTATCCAGGCAATGTTAAATGTTTGAGTCTAATTCTCAGAATATATTGAAGTTAGGTTTATACATTTTTAAGGGTTACAGATATCTCACTCATAATACACATCTTCACATAACACTGAATCAACGGTTTTCAAATATGATTCCTATTTTTGTAGATTAAAATATTTTCTCATTTCTCATATTATGCAATTCTTTTACCGTGTTTTCAAGTAGATAATGTGTTGCAGAATTAATATTACTAACGTAGCCAGAAAACAAATTTTCAGTTATCGTTGGATATCTTTATTGCGCTGCACCATGCAAAAACTCCCTATTAATATAGGGGAGTTAATTACGTCTCAATTAATATGGAGGAACAATGTGTTAATAACATCATACGATTACGTTATTATTTATATCGTTCAATAACCATAGATTTTTTTATCGATAATTATGTATTATCATATTTTTATTAATATTGATTTATTTTTTTGATTACTTTGGTGTTTATTTTACGACTATTAAGACTGTATTTTGGCGGCGTGCGCGCAGGGGCTGTGGCTGGGGCGGGCGCTGGGCGAGCGGCGCGCGCGCGGGTGCAAGGCGCGGCCGCTGGGGCGCGTGGCGAGCGCGCTGGCCTGGCTGTCGGTGGCGGCGCTGCTGCTGCTGCCGCTGTTCGCCGGGCGAGCCTTCCTCTCCAGCCCCGCGCCGCCCAACGCCGTCGCCGCGCTCTACAACGCGCTGCACCGGCCCGCGTGGGCGCTGGGGGTGGCCGGCGTCGTGTTCCTCTGCGCCAACGGCAACGGCGGCCCCGCGCAGCGCCTGCTCGCGTGGGACGGCTTCCAGGTGAGCCTCCTCCGAGGGCTCCGCAGTGGACGCTTATGAAAGGACGCAGCTCTTATTACATTTACTCTGCATTTTCGAAAATTGCAAACAAATTAGCAGCGCAAAGGTACACCATTGATGATTGAGATTTTTTCGAGTACCGCTTCGAGTAGAGACGGCGGCAGGATTTTCGTCACTAACTTGTCAGCGAGACTGAATACAGTCGCTGTGAGAAGGAGAATTCTAGCGGCCGGCGGCACTGATCGGTATTTTTCCGTGGTTTCTTCGATCAACATCAGGCGAATGCCGGAGCAGTACTCTGACAATCGGGCCACGGTCGCGTGCAATATTTCCTTCCTCTTCCCTTTCCTATCCTCTCCCTGTATAAACACACACTTGCACTAATAAGCACTACACATGCTGGGAGATAGACACTTGCCCCGGGCGGGGGCAAAGAACTTGTCCCTGTTGGGGCGGTGCCCCGCTGGTGAAAGATACCTGTTGGAGAAATCCCTCTAGTCGACGTTAGGTCAGCACCGGACCGTCATCCAGCGGAAAAAAATCACTGCCACCTCCCGAGGGGAACATAGACTACACTTATGGGGCTAATTATGTTAGCAGTTGACGCGCTGGAATCACTAACAATCAATCATTAATCAGGTACGGCTACTAACCCCGTGAACGCAGTACACGGTTTTATCGCAAGCATCTTCACCCTCAGAATCCCTCCCGCCAACCTCTAACAATAAATATTTCCCAACTCCGCGGGTCAAACAATTCCACTCCTATCAAATATCTTGGAGTTGACAGACTTTAAACATGTAAGCTACAAGTTACGTCAGTTGTACAAAAAACAAAAACAACAAAAGCTGTGAAAGTATTCTACTCATCAATTCAGCATCATCTTTAAAAGTTGAAACCATATTGTCTCTCCAAAAGCATCATCAGACCCACATTGACAATGTCGAGCTTCGATAAACTTTGCCCCTAGCAATATTAACATTTTACAAACCTTCCAAAACCTCCGAAGACTTCTCAATGCACCATAGTTTATACCCAATAGCCAAATTCAATATGAACTCCTCTAATTACAGATTACCTGATCTATTTATCCTCAACGTTTTTCACTTTCGTACTGTCTTGTCCAAGTACAGCCCATGTTGAATTAGATCAACAAGCAAACACCTCAAACAAAAAAGACTTAAGCTATTGAGGTTATATTTGAATAGAAGTTATTAGAGAGATGGGTTATATGGTGGGAGATAAGTGGTAGGTTTAATTCTTTGAGTTGTCTGTTTGATATGAACCAAGGGGCAAGTGTTACTATCCGGAGAAATTTGTTTAGCATAATTTGAACTTTATTTATATTTCATTGAGAGGCATTAGCCCATATCGGACACACACATAGCATGAGCGGTCTAATTATTGTCGTTCGCCGTTGCAGGTGTTGGGCCGCCTCTCGTACTGTGTGTTCCTGGTGCACATGTCGCTGCAAACGATGCAGAGCGCCGGCGCGCGCACCTACTCCTACATGGCGGACGGAGCGATCCTGGCGGCGTTCGCCGGCGACCTGCTGTCGTCGCTGGTGCTGGCGGCGGCGCTCAGCCTGCTGTGCGAGGCGCCCTTCCTCGCGCTCGAGAAGGTCCTGCTGCGGCCACGCCCACGCGCGCCCGCCCGCGACTGAACGCGCGCCAACGCCCTCACGCCCACTCACGCTTCGTAATTTATTTTTGTACTTTGTTAAAATATATTTATTTCTTTTTCTACATATAATTTTAATGCAGTCCCTTCCCTCCTTCTCCCTCTCACCCAGTCAATGACTGTAAATTCTCGGCTATCTGGGAGACGCCGCGTCTTCGGCTGGGAGGCCGACGTTTCGCCTGACATGTCGCAGGCTTCCTCAGGGCAGTGACGACAGTCACGACATCTCAGGCGAAACGTCGGCCTCCCAGCCAACGACGCGGCGTCTCCCAGATAGAGGAGAATTTATGGATTCGAGCCGCGGAAGCTTACGTGTACAAGTCAATGACTGATTAAACAAATTAGAGATTTCAACTAAAATGGTACCCACGCCATTTTTTAGTCCCTTTCACTATCCGAAGACAAAGTTTACTAAAAAAATCGAAAATCTTGGTGAGGTTTCACGTAAAGTACCCGAAAAGTCAAAATATCTGTTTCAAACTTGCAGGGCGTTCAGATCGTTTAGATGGTTGGGAAATAACATTTTTGGAGGAAATCATGGTATTGGCGCTATCGTTTACCATAGGCAGACAGACGGAAAGGCAAACGTTTTGTTCTCAATCTTTTTTTCGGTATCAGGACCAACAAAACAAGGATTCTGACTAATATTTATATATAAGGCGAGTTACAGAAAGTAATTTACTACATATATGAGCAAGATTTATACATCTTTTCTTTACCAAGGCCTAATAACTTTTTCTTTAGCCAGGTATAAATAATGGTTTTTCTGTTGAAAAATAGTCACATTTTGCCACACGATTACAATATTTTATCTTTACTACTTACGTAGTAAGGCAAGACGGTGTGTTTGCTGTTTTCAATATTTTGAGGCCGAGGGCCCCCGCGCCCGCCGGGTTCGTCTTTTCGTTTAATCGCAACAGTGCAGCAATCTCGATCTACTGAGCATACGCAGCTATTACTCTCGCAACTTTTCTTGAACGATGACCTTGATCCCCCTCCCTTGTGAAACAAACAGTTTAAGGCAAAAGCTCGCAGCGGGCACTGATGACAACCTTCCAAGCATTAAAACTTTGTTGGCGCGGAACAGAAGCTAGTCAAAGCCAGTTGCTTTCATAGTGCAGAGCCCCTGTTCAGGTTTATTGTCAATATCGAAAGAAATGGCTGAATCAGGTCCAGGTCCTTCAAGGGAGTCACCTAAAACTCCCGAAAAAGTTAAGCACAAGATGCAGTTCTGACTTTCATTTCACAGACGTTGGCATTCCTAAAAATAATCTAGTGGCCGACTTTGTAACCAATACCCCCACTCCACCCGAAATCGTCAATCCATCGTTCAAAAAAAGTTGCCAGAGTAATACTCAAAAGTGATGCGAAACACGAACTGCGCATGCGCGCAAGGCAGATATTGCTGGTCGCTTCGCCGTGCTGAAACTCTCTATTGCTCAAAACGTTTTAGCAAGTTCGCGCAAACAGCAAGGCCAGAATCAAGGTCATGTTCGTTATCGTCATATCAGTTATAATCTCAGGGACTTCAACTTGATCACTACTATCTGAGATGGAGGGTTTAGATTTCTTGGCTGCTTGCTGATGACCAACTCCTAACAACTTCCTGATTAGTCAGCAAGTACGGAGGAAGCGGTGAAGCCGTGTGGGCCAAAGTTTGCCCATTGTGCGTCGTATCTCTTTTGCTTCCTCTCATGCCCGTCGTATCACAGCACGCGCTGCACCTTCTTCGAAACAAACGCTCGCCGAAATTGATGGCTCATTCCTCTTGCGATCTCACCAGGTTAAAATAGTATCCGCTGAGTTGATTCGAGGAAGTGCGCCTTCTTATCTCTGCGTAGGATCAAAAGACATTTCGATATAAACTAGTGAAGCTACAAAAACAGTACGTACTTTCTCGCATTATTTTTAACATTATATACAGAGGTGAACCCAGGATTTTTCATTGGAGGGGGCGGGGGGAGGACTACAGGTAAATTGAACAGCCGACTTCTTCTTCAGGTTTTCTTATAAAGAATTTTTCATTTACGCCGAATATAAAAGTTATTTTTACTTGTTGACCTGTAGTTAAAACCTATAACGTTAATATTCATATGTATTGAATGATTTTCGTTAGAAAAGAAAATGAGTAAATGTTATATTATTGAATTTTATATTTTATGTCCCGAAGCTCCATAACCTCTTCCCTCGTGTGCGCCAAAGTTCCATGAGCCCTTTAGGTGCGCCAAAGTCTCATGGGCCCCCCTTGGGATCCCCCTATCCTTTAGGCGTGTCATTGTTTAGGTAATATTACAAAACTACTCGAAGCCTCAAAAGCCTTTCCAATAAGCAATTTTCTTTCTCACGCTGGGATTCGTGCTCATGTATTTGGGTCTAGTATGTCATTCACCTTAATTATAGCACCGCCTTTAGTGATTACCAATGCTTTAAAAGCGAAATTAAACATTTGCTTTGAACATGTTCGAAAATCCAGATGTTTTACATGAAGTTATTTAGAGATCTAATTGTAGGAAGCAATTTTAAACTTCTGCGTGTTTCCAGAATTCATTGTTCAACGAAAATTGGATCTGAGCCACTTATTTATAATTATTAGAATTTATATCCGAGAAAACCATTCAGAAAAAATTGCCATTTTTGAGAAAGGTTTGCAAGTATCTCTGAGACTTCGTGGAATGAAGCCCCTAAATCAAAATAACAAATTCAAATTCGCGAGGTTCGAGTTCGACAGGATCGAATGGGAAAGTTGATTTTTGATTCGATCGACCCCCCCCTCCCCAACAAACACACACACACCTAAGGGTACACACGGAGACCTGCAATTTTAAAAATATTTCTTTGAATTTGGCGGTACTTTACATGAAGCTCCTTGGACATTTTCAAAATATTCTTAAAAGAGATCCATTTTTTCTTTATTTTTCGTTCGAATACAGTGAAGTACACTTATAAAAATGGCATGTGCTTAAAAATTTAAGTTAATTCTGAATTTTTAAAAATTCCAGAAGTTAGAAATGTTTGGACCCTCCCGGACATGCAACTCTCACGTCGGTAACATGACTGGCAATTTGAATACACTATTGTATTTGTGATTATATGAACTTCAAATGATGTGGAAAGGAGTTTCTAGGGAACTCCATAGTTTTCTATGAAAATAAGCCCGGAATTCTGCATGTTCAGAAATGCTCAAACGCCATTAACCCGAAAACGAATCCAATTTTTCTTTTTAATTTTTTTGAACGGATAAAACTAAATGCACTAATAACATGTCATAAATGCTACTTTGAGTTATTCTTTTGTTTTTCTTCTTCAAAAATTATACACAAATTACACACACAATTACTTTTGTTTGTTTTTTTCAAAAAATTACAACAAAATATTAAAATTGAAAAGTACAATATTAATGATAGAAAATTTTAGTTGCTTGAAATGTGTTTTAAAAAATCAGATCATTAAAAAAGGCTACGTTAATGTTAATGTATTTTAAATATGCGACGTTTGATGAAAGTTTGCATTTTCGTTATTGTAAATTTGAATTTTCAAAATTTTTAAAAAATACTTTTTTTGCGTCTTCAATTGATGCAATACGTCTTCAAGCCTCCTGTGGGCGTTGAGCGATTTGCGCTTTCTGAGTAATCCTCCGTTAATACCAGCGCGGAAATAATCCGTCATTAATATTTCAAGAAGTCGTATCCGTCACGTCTCGAAGCAGTCAGTTGTCAAGAGGACCGCAAGTAGCATTTCCGCGTACGCGCCTCCTACTACGATATTCCTACGTCACTATTCAGCGGCAAGAATTAAGGAGGAATTAGGATCGGGGTAGGGTGTAGGGCACTACACAGGGGTTTGACAAGCCCTTTTCAAGCATCCAAACTAGTTTTGTTGGAACAAATTTCACATGAGATTGACCGGGATTCGACGGGAACAAAAACGTCTAGTTTTCAAATGTCGCTAATCTCGCGCTTTTTTTAAATTTTATCTTTATTTATTTATTTATCTTTAACTTCTACTCATCTTTCCACTATATACAGTTAAAATGACGGGAAGGAATTCTGGAACTCAAGAAAGCGTGACATATTATCTTCCCCCATACGTCACACCAGTTTTTACTGTTTTTTGACTAAACAAATAAAAAAATTGACAGAAATCGAACCCGGGTCTCCATGGTGAAAGGCGAGCGACTTCGCTCTGAGCCACCAGACGTATTTTTTGTTGAATATTTCAGAAGTTATATAATTATAAGGAGTGATTTAATAAATAAAGGAATTATTTATTTATCAGCAGTTATTTAAGTTTATCTTTCACGAGGCATCACTACACAATGCTGCGACATGACAGTTTGCAAAATTATTCCCAGAATTTCATTCTTGGACGGCAACATGGCTGAGATAGCGATAGGGTAAGGAGACTTCACTTACTTCACGGTAATGGTACAATATCTCTACGTTCAATAAAATAATATATTCAACTATATAAAATCGGAACAAATAATACAAAATTGTTGTATGATAGAGAAAGGGCGCCACCTTGCGAGCGCGCCAAAAACTATCGCGACGGCCTGACTGCAGGCCATTCGACAGACAGACGCTGGAGGCCGGACACGCGGTGACGAACGTGCTACGCTCGTCTCCTACTTATACAGTGTATTCCAAAGTTCGTTAAATAAACGCCATTCCGATTGAATATTGTTTATCGTTATTCTTACAACATGGTGGCAGCGAAAAAAATGTGAATTTACCAGTGGAAGCAACTAGAACGCGAAAATGGCACAAGACGGGGCAGCTAACCTGCGAACGGCAACGGCGGCGACGTCGTCGTCGTACAACATCGCAGCACCTGATCCGTTCGATTTCAACGCTCCTGGAGATTGGCCGAAATGGAAAAAGAGGTTCGAGAGGTTTCGAATGGCTTCAAAACTAAAAGAGGTCTCACAAGATGAACAGGTAAATACGTTGATCTATGTGATGGGGGAATTGCTGATGAGGCTATGTTAACTTTCGGTCTGACGAATAATGAAGAGAAGCAGTACGAAACTGTGATTCAGAAATTTGACAATGTCTTCGCACCAAAAACTAACGTAATTTATGAAAGTGCCCGCTTTCATACTCGTGTCCAAAATCTCGGGGAATCGGCGAGTGATTTCATTACTTCGTTACATAACCTCGCCAGAAATTGCAACTATGGTAATTTGAAGGACGAGTTTATTCGCGATAGAATTGTGGTAAGTGTCGCAGACAAGAAACTCAGCAAGCGAATGTAATTAGACGACACTCTAACCCTCGATAAAGCCGTAAAGATGATAACACAATCTGAGGAGGTTAGAAAGCAAGTCGAAAGCCTTCAACAACCTACTGTAAATCGAATCGTAACTCATAAAAGAAACGGCAGTAACACTAAATTCACAGGCCGTGAGAAGAAATCTGTTAATAAGCAAAACGAGAACTCTGATACTAGACCTAACCTCAATTCCAGCCAGACGAATAACTGCCAATGGTGTGGCCGTGAAAAGCACGAGCGTAAATCATGTCCGGTCAAAAACGCTATTTGTTACAAATGCGAGAACAAAGGCCATTTCTCTAATTGCTGCAGATCCAAGGAAAATGTGTGCACGATAACTGACGATAACGTAGAGCTAGACGTGCTACACATTGATGCTATTGACGAGAGCGGGAATCCTAACGACGAATGGATGGAGATGATACAAGTTAACGTGAAGAATATCATGTTCAAAATCGACACAGGTAGTGACGTCACAGCCTTCTCAACAAAGTATGCCGGAGACAATATGGAATAAACCTGCAGGGAAGGTAACAGATCCACATAAAACAGAGTCGAAAGTCCAAGTAACTGAGCAGGCCACGTTAAACTACATGGATAGGACTCTACATGGAGATATCTACTACATCCATACCCATCATTAGCCGCTATTGGGGAAATACAATGCAATCAAACTAGGATTGGTGAAGAGGATCGACGCGGTCATTAACGATCGCACTGTTTCACTGGATGATGTAAAGTCGAAATTTCCCGAGTTATTTGATGGTATCGGGAAAATCCCTAGGAAGTGCAAATTGATGAAATCCGATGCAAAACCGATCGCGGTGACTTCTCCTAGATGGATCGCCATTCCCCTCAACGATCAGGTCGAGAAAGTTCTGCAGAAGATGCTGAAGGAAGAAATAATTTCACCACTCCGAGGATTTGCGTCGACCTGGAGCTGAACATAGCCATACAAAGGAAGTATCATCCTATCCCAGATGTCCACAACACTCTGAATCGAATCAAGGACGCTAAGTACTTTTCGAAATTGGACGCAGCCTCAGGTTTCTATCAGATGATTTTAGAAGAAGAATCTCGTCTACTCACCACGTTTATAACACCTTTTGGAAGATTTTGTTTCAGCCGTCTACCTTTCGGAATAACAGTGCTCCAGAACGTTTTCAAAAGAAAATGCAGGAAGTGTTGAAAGACTGCGATGGTTTCGTCTGTCTGATGGATGACATTCTGGTTTACGGGTCTAGCAGAGAAGAGCACAATAGGCGACTGGAAAAACTACTCTCCAACTGGAAGAAGCCTTTGCAAAAGTGAAGTCTATGTCGACCGCGTTCTGGCACCATTCGACCCGAGAAGAAAAAATTTAGTGACGGCGGATGCGTCCTCGTAAGGAATTGGAGGGCCGCTGCTACAGATTTTGGAAGATGGAAGCATTAAACCCATCGCCATACTTCAAAATTACTATCGGACACTGAGAAATGCTACGCACAAATTGAGAAGGAGGCCCTAGCGATTACTTCCGCCTGAGGAAAAATTTTCAAACTACATTACCAGCATCGAGATTGAGATTGAAACCAATCATAAACCCCTTTTCCCGATCCTTCCCACTAAGACGCTAGACAATCTATCTCCCAGACTCCAAAGGTATCGTCACCGTCTCATGCGTTTCGATTACACTGTTGTACATATTCCAGGTAAAGACTTGGAAACAGCTGATACCCTATCTAGGCAACAAATACACCTCATTGCGCAGGATGAACTTCTGGAAACCACATATTCTCACGTGGTTGACATGATTACACATCTCCCAGTGTCATCTGTGAAACGTCGGAAATTGTCAAGGAACAGAAGGAAGATTCTCAACAATCGGCGGTACGTGTCTACATCTGCAAAGGATGGCCCACGAGAGAAACTTTTCCGGACAACTTGAAGTCGTTTTGGGAGAAGAGATGGGACATCACGTGCCAAAACGACCTCTTGCCGTAAGAATAGAGAATAATAATACCAAGTAAACAACGAGCCAGTATGTTGGATAGGATACACGAGGGACATTTAGGTATCACGAAATGCAGAGCACATGCAAATCATACTCTTTGGTGGCCCGGAATGTCAAAACAAATTCGAGAGAAGGTAGACAATTGAGCTGTCTGAGCACAATATCGCTAGTTATGCATAAGATGGGCATTACGTAAGAACACTGTAGTTTCGTACTACTAGTACAAATGCATTCGTATTAATGCGATATATTTAATGGCCTTCAATTCTGGATGTTTAATTTATACGTGAAATTATCCTTTCTTGATTGTATAATGTGCTGCAAATATTGTAATAGTTGAGATTTATTCATGTTTATTTCTTTTGTAGAAGTAAGAAGTACTGTAATATCGACATAATAGAATCCGCAGGCGCTTCATT
Source organism: Gryllus bimaculatus (assembly GCA_017312745.1). Lineage (NCBI taxonomy): Eukaryota > Metazoa > Arthropoda > Insecta > Orthoptera > Gryllidae > Gryllus > Gryllus bimaculatus. Next base: position 3,492,118 of record BOPP01000010.1, on the reverse strand, counting down.
TGAATTGGTTGGGCTTTTCCACGTAATGGGTAGAGTGAGGGCAGAAATGGCAATATTACAATATTACGGAATCTTTCCCAATATAGCTAGAAGATATGAGTTGTTTTAGCCCCTCTAATTACGCGAGTAAATGTACAATAGCGTATAGTGCAGCGCCTTCTCATACGAGATGAAACGGGAAGTTCTGAATTGCAAGAGTCCCCGGAAAAGCGAAACATCCCACAAATGTATAAGATTGACCCCAAAGACGTTTTACAAAAAACTTCTGCTTACAAAAAACAAATTTTTAAACCATTGTTTTAAAAGTGTAAATAGTTTTACCCTGGAACCCAACTTTCAGCATGGCAATCCATGCTATGGATTGATGGAGCTCTCAACAAATGTAAAAGGATATCCAAAAAATTCTTATATGTTTATAACGGTATAAAAATCTTAACTTGTCCCGCACAAAAAGACTGCTTTTTAGGATGCATCTTTTCCGAGTTATCGATGATCAACTGGGTTACGGCGTATTGTGTTTTGCGGCTTGCATGTGCGCCTGATAATCCAAATACAAATGCACTGAAATGCACCTGGTAATGGACGAAATTTTATGTACATATATTCCGCCTTAAATCTGACTGATGCACGCCGGTGGTATCCATGGTTTCGTATCAAAGAGAATAATTCAACGAATCATATAGAGAGGACTATTTGTGACGAAAAGTGACTTATTTTTATTTTGATTACTAGTTTATGGCGAAAATTTAACTCGTGTCGCAAAAGCAATGTGCCAGCTTGATGAAAAGAACAATTGATTTCAAAATTCCTTATTAGCCTCCTGGAACGGAAATCGATGCTCTGTGAATTTAAATACCAAGACGAGCAACGCTTTCATTGGCCTGCTGAAATTATTTGATATTCAATTGTCCGATCCAATAAGGTGTAATAGATGTATTGTGATTGTATATAATTCAAGCTCGTTGGGTGACAGGGTGATGACAATTGAAAACAATAACGATGTTCACTTGTTTCTTCGTTCCCGCGAGTTTCATAAGGATCTTGTAAGAATTACTTTAAACAATAATGTGTGAAAAATCAAGAAGAAAATTTGTAAGATCGTTACAATTTGATAACGATTCTAGTGATAGTGAACCACAGATCGAAAAGAAAATGGTACATGTAGTTGAACCAAGGAAAAAGAAAAGAAAATATGTAGAAGGCAGTGTTGATGATGATGTAGATAACCATGAATTGGAAACGAAATCGAAGGACGATCATGTTTCTACTGAATTATTTCAAACAGATTGCTCAGATCCCACTGCAAGTGAGAAAAAGAGATATTTTGATACATTTACTACAGGTAATATTGTTAATTATTTCAAGATTTTATACTTGCATTAATGTTGTTAGTAATATATTTTTTAAATGTTCTGTAAAAGTAATATTTTGATTGCCTTTCCAAAAGGAATAATGTTAAAGTAATTCTTGTACCCACAAAATTTTGCATACAAATTGGCTGGAACTTTGGTACACATGTGTAATAACTATTAATTTTGGGTCGCTATAAAATACACACATTTAAAAATATTAAAGAGGCACTCTCCTCTCTGTAAAATCATCAATTACATCTTCAAAACTTATGTTTCAGCAGTATAATTAGTTATCATGAAAATAAGATACATTTTCAAAATTATTTCCACTGTAGGGAAAGCATTCCGGCCTTTCTTTTGTGTTATTGGATTCTTATTACATGTCATTCAAAAATATGCTATTTGAAGATTAAATAAAACAATATAAATATAAAATTGAAAACAAAAGTACAAAATATATCAGTTTGTTATGTAACAAATAAAATTAAAATATGGGAGTACAAATGTGGTTTTCACATGACAAAAATATTTGAATTTGATTTACATAGTATGACTCTTGATAAAACCCACAATTTTTCCCCCATGTTTTGTATTTGCTGGAGGCCCCTGGGTCTCCACCCACCTTTCCCACCATTAAATCCTGCCCTGATTTCAATATAGAAATTCAATGTGAAATTATAGAAATACTTTCAGTATAATTTGGTTTGAAGAATCAGACTTCCTCAAATATATTTTGTATTTGAATTCTCAACATTTCTGTCTAATTACTATCTATGTACATATATTTGATCCCGTCAATTCAGTTTCAAGAAAAAGTTTTGACTTTTCTGAACAATCAGTTACAAACATTTTGTTTCAGAGGCCAAGAAAGCATTTAAATGTAAAGTTAAAAATCTTCAAACATTCTATTCAAATCAACAGAACAAATGCAATGAGATGATTGCCAATGTGGGATATATTAATGCAGAATGCATCGAATTCATAGACAACTCTAGAGCAAAGGTGAGATTCTTAGCAGAATGTTTAATAAGCCATTATTATTTATTGTATTATTAGATTGTATCTTAATGTTCTATCTCAGCTTCTGACTCCACCGTGAACATATTTTTCATCCACTTTTCCGTAATCTTTGAGAACATGCTACGATGGCCTCCTATGTTGCTTCTGAACATAAATGTAATTCCACTATCTGTGCACCATGTCTTGAGGTCAGCAGGGAATACTGTTTTTCAAGTGATTGTTCTTCATGTTCTCGCAGCAGCAAGTTGATTTCTTCATGTAGGGCATAATGAAGAGTTAATTGCCATAATCTGTAGCTGATTTGCTTTTTATTATTGCATTGGAGTTAATATTTGCTTATTAATTCTTGCCAAAAACACTTCTTGTTACCTATATTCATTAAACTTAATTTGTATATGAATTAGGGTAGGAATCCCAGAACTCAAAAAAATGTGTACTGATTTCACTTTTCCCCATAGTAAATCACACACAGTTTTGAACTGTCTTGATGTGTTAAATAAGTAAATAAATAAAGAGTACTCACAAACAAGTTAAATATTTCACAAAAGTTGTATATTTATGTGAAAAACATTCACATTTATTTGCAAATGTAATAATTTGGAATTTGTAAAAGATCGGCTTCATTTCTGGTTCTTTTCTTCTTTCTCTCTATGGTCAACCACTACATTGCAGTTCCATGATAAAATCATTGATCCTTCCATCTTACATCTCCCAACTGACCTGTTTTTTATAGGGTGCATCTTTGGGTATTCTCTTTTGATGTATTCTGTTGACCTGTGTGTCCATGTCTTTCTGCCCTCTTTTCTTATATTCTCGTATACGCAATACACAGAAAGTTATGTAATGCTACAAAAAAATCAGTGTCATGATTTTGACATATTTATGTCATATACAATTCTTTTTAAATACAATATTTTAAATATTTTTGCAAAATTTTAAATAAAATAGTGACAGTTTTAAAGACAATTTTCTCAAAAACAATTCCACATGTTTTCTCTAATTTTTTGGCTGAAATAAAGTGGTGTTGAATAATAATATGGTAATAATAAGTTCAACATTCAATAAAAGTCTAGAAAGTCTAAAATTTCAAAAGATTGAAATCTGTGCTTCACCTTCAATATTAAAGTTAGAGTTTTTTTTATGAAGCAATCTATTTCTCATTATATGATCTTAAATTATTTAATATAAATGGTTTTGAAAATATGAGTTGGTTTTGAATAATTTAAAGGTATTTGGTAACCAAATTTATTTTTTTTGTGAACCTGTCCTACATCCTTAACTGTTCTCATATACCTGTCTGAAAGACCCCAGAAGGAACTTTGTGATTGTTTTCTCGAAAACTATGATGTACTCAGGATTCCTGTTCTATGCTAATTAAGTTAGTTGTTTTGTGGAATATTTTGAAGTTCCATTTTGCCATTTATGTAATTATTTATTATGGTCAATAAACCTGGAAACAGAGATGTTCAATTTGCCCAGCAAAAATGACAGAAAAAAAAATTGGATCTGTACAATTTGTGATCATTGAAAACAATTTGTCCAATGACTACATGATTACTTTTAGTAGTATCCACAAAGGTTTATTTACAATCAAAATGGGGTTGCTGTATTATTTAATAACATCATTGTCATTGCAAAATTTCTTGCAAAGTTTCACATGCCAGGTGCACATGCATCTTAAGGTAGACCTTCAATTCATGAGACCAATGATTACTCACAATTTCAAACATAACTAAATATATGGATATGGAATAAATTATAGAATGATAATATGGAAGGGGAAATAAATAATATTCAGTAGATACACACAATAATATTCAGTATGGTCTGTGGACCCTAGCAGGTATGATGGCAAACTATGAAAGTAGTGTGATAAAGATTGTTTATCTTAATGCGATATATTTTCCAATATTAGATCTTTAGATGATTTCATGTTTACTTTTTCAATATATTACGAGTATTTTTTACATAATGTTGAGTATTATCATTAGCATTTTTGAAGTGATGACTAAAGAGTTAGTAGGATAGAAGGTGCTGAATAATAGTATTACATACCTATTACAATTAATGAATCTGCGATTTGGTATCACCACTGTTTTAACTCTTATCTCTGCAAAATATTGACACATGTTATACATTTAATTTTTCAACAAAACCAATAAGATATTATTTTTTGTTGTTTTTGTGTGTAAAAACATCTTGACATTTGCAATTTGCAATGAAAAAACAAAAAAAATTTAATTTCTTGCACTTCGTGAGAAGAAAAAAAATGTAATTGTGCATCAATATCGGCCAATTTTTGGTAGTAAAATTTTTACTCTTATCGAGTGACGGCGAAAACGCTAGTCCTTCCCCAGCCGATTTTCTCCACAATTGATATTCCGTGGTCGATCTGAACGAACTTGATGCTTTGGGAAACTGATATTTCAATTTATGAGGAAACTTACCATGAAGCCTCAAAAACATTTTCAAAATAATCTCAAAAACAGCTCAAAATTGTTTTGATTACTTTGTCCTCGGCTAGCGTAAATGTCGCCGCCTCGTTGAAAACCCTGATTTTTTCGAAAAATGTACTTTTTTGAGGAGGGGTCTTCTTACAATTATTGAAGGTAGAGATTTTTTCGTAATTAAATCTGATCTTTAAAGACAGAATAAGGTCTCGTTCAAAATATTAGTAGTCTTCGTGAAATTTTCGGCGGAATACGAGTACCGGTATAAACAATTTTTAATTTTTTAAACTTTTTTCTCAAAAATTGCTCTAACATTTTCTGTAAAATTTCTCCTCGTATGTATCACTGACCGGCAAAAAATTTTGTGCTTGTCCCATTTTCGGCAAACTCTCCGTACTTTCAAAAATTCCAAAACATTTCAAAACTAAAAAAATGAGGACAGATATTTTTGCCTCGGACAAAGTTTATTGTAAAGAATCAGCTCTTTCTCTCTCACAGAACTTTTTTTTTTTAAAAAAAGAACAATAGTTTTCGCGGATGTTGTGTTTGAAAATAATGCAATTAAAAAACCCTTTTTTCTAAAAACACTTCAAATACTTTCTTCAATTTTTTTGATACAGATAGAACAAAGAACCATTAAAAGAATGGCGCTTCCCTCATTTTCATTGAATTCTGAATTTTCGAAAATTGCAAATTAAGAATGCGAAAAAGTATGTGCTGTTGTAGCTTCACTAGTTTTGAATTTGCTACCACAATAGTAACACCTCCCTTAGCTCAATTCCTATCTCTACTGGTCTTTTGGAGAGCTCAACAAAACGTGCGCGTAATGAAGCTACATTTAGTCCGAAAGCAAAATAAAGCGCCATCTAAGGGAATGGGGATTAGTGAAACCCTGATCGAGATGAGGGTCATTGAACCGGAAGCTGAGGTACATTACTGTTTCAGACATACTAAATCTTTTCTTAAAATTATACAATACAAAAGTCAACTAATGCATTACGTATCTTCGTTAAAAAATCTTAAACATTTTACTTTTTGATGGTCAATATAGTCTCTAATTGTTTAGAAACACTTATGCAGCAGAAACGATTTCAATGAGAGAATTACATTCCAGGACGTTGTACAGTCGCCTCTGGTTATTCTGAACTAGGATATACTGACCCTCTGTTATAGTATTTGCACTTGTTTCCCAGCGTTTGTAGTGTTACTGCGTTGTAAAATGTATATGCCACGTAACCTTTCATTGTTGCTTTAATGCTGCGCTGGCAACTACACGCTATAGTGAAAACCGCAGCCGCCGCCAGTGGATCTTATTTTTTATTAACTTTTAAATTTTGTACTTTCTCGGGTACTGATTACGCAGAATATTGAAAGGCTAAAATACATATCGGGTATGTTCTTGAATACTCTGAATTCAGAAATATATTTTCATTTAATCTTTTGACTAAAAAAATTATTTTTTGCGCTTCGTTTATTTACGAAATAAATGATATTTGAAGAGTAAGAAAGGCGGAAATTGTTACTTTACAGTGCGAGAAAATACGCGCTGTTTTAGAACTTCTAGTTTTCCTTTATAGACATGACCCACTCCTTATTGTTTATTTATTTTCGTCAAAAACAGTTAAAACTGTGTGCGACGTGCTATGGGACCTTGTATTGAAGTTACTTCTGTCTAGAAGCAAAACAAGGAGGCATCTCATCATCAGGGAAACTGGACGAAAACCGGATCGAGATGGGGGTCATTGACCCAAAAGCTGAAGTACATACTTGTTACAGGTTCTTTAGAATTATACAATCCAAATGGTAAAGAATACAATAGATGTCGTTGTTAAAATTAATATTACTTTCCTTTTGGATCCCCGGTTTAGTCTCTAATTGTTCGTATAAAAACAGTTGTGTAGCAGAAAAGATTTTACTAGGGACTCAAACTTTTATATCGAATTTAGTCGTTTAATGCCATCTGGAAAGGTGTTGTAAAATAATGTACATGTTTTGTGTGTGAATTTTTTGTAGTGAGCTGTTGATACTGTCACTTGATGAATATGATTACTTTGTCGAGTGTTGTAGTTATAGATAACAGCGTTTGCTGAAAATATTTCCCGCCTTTTAGTAAGTCGTTTTTAACAAAAACCCCTGATTCATAGATGAAGATGCATGATAAGGGTAAGATACCTAGATTAGTAAAGAGAGGCTTACAAGGATCACGTAGGTGGGATTTGCTTATTATTCGTATAATTCTTTTTTGTAATATAAAAGTCTGGGAGCTGTAAGATGTATTTCCCCAGAATATTATGCGATATCTCGGGCGAGAATGAACATTCGCGAAATATACACAACGAGCAGTATGGAGGCAGACTAAATTTGAAAGAATTCTGAAAGCGTAGCGAAAAGAACTTAGGTGTTCAATTAATTTAAATGGACAATTGTTGTGAACACACAATGCCCCGGTTTCGTCCGCATTGAAGATTTTACCCAGGCTGAATTTGTATTTCTCCGTAAGTTCAGTAAGCGTGTCGAAGTGTGTCTAGTGACTTGATCTTTACTGAAGCCAACTGCCCGCTGCAGACTTGTTGATTCAATTCGTTGTCAAACTTAGATCAGGGTGTCTTCTCATGAAATAAAATAAAAATATGTTCCTGCCAATTGTTTCTCTGTATTGAAGTGATGTTTGATATTTAGTTTTTGTGCAAATTGGTAGGCGAGTTTTAAAAACTCGGATTTGTGTAGCGGTTTGAGTTGTGTTTTCAAACATTTTACGTAATTATATGTATAAAGCTGCTTCTTGGTTACTGTTAAATGTTCTTTTAAATGTTTTTTTTTAATTTCTCTATTATCTGTAGTAGACTTGGCTGTTATCTTTCCATTTGCCAGTATTTTTACCCGATCGCGTAGAATGCTATGGGTACAGCATATCTAGCAATGGGCACTCTTATCGACATTTCTTTTAAAATGCCAATGAAAATGCCTATCTATATATCTTCCTGCCATTTCCCCGCGAATTTTACCAACATTTTCCTGAAACAGGCAAAATCCATATTGGTATTCGAATATTACCTCTTAATAACCTACACACGAGAAATACGGACAAATGAAGAGGAAGACGAAGAAGGAACTATCCGGTATCATCCGATTCGTTTTTGTCCGATACCACCCGGACGACCCCCAACCTTAAGAAGAATACAACACATATATTAATTGCACAAACGACTTTGAACTGCTGTAACCTAACAACACACCTTATTTAACATATTAGTCACAGTAGAAGATGTATAAACGCTCTCCAAGAGAAGTTTCAGAGCTCCAAAGTAACCTTCGAACACTGAACAACATACATAACTAGTGCTACAGAGAGGCAAAGACACTCTCGTACTTAAGTTTCTCGTAGTTAGTTTTATAATTTATTTGGTGTGGGCTAGTCTATCAGTCTAGCCCTATCCTGTTAGCTGCCATCTGTCACTACAAAATTATATTTTTACTTCCTCGTATATGTACATATATACGGAGTAATATGCGTAGTATACAGAAAGTTGCTGCGGAAAATAATTTCGAGATTTCAACGAAAATACACATTTTTGAATCCCTTGATAGCCAAAAAGTAGTTTTGCATATGGACTACTATTTTTTAGAATACGCATTACAAAGTGCAGCGACGTCCAGGATTTTTTTGCCGTATTGTTAATATGAACGGACCAAACCAAGTCGCTCCGCAGGACCAAACCCAAGTACTTACCGTTTTTTACACGTGGTATAACATTTGTTTCTAACTCATAATTGGAGTGTACACTCGACTTGGTAAAAGAAATAGACTTGCTCTTTTACGGATTTAATTCCATCTTCTTTCAGCAACGCCCAGGTCCATAAACAGTTTAGATCATTCTGTAAAATAGTAAAATGTAGAAAGACGAGCTAATACTCTTCTATATTACACAATTATCGGCGAAAAGTTTAATATTCGATTTTATTCCAGTTGCAATGTCATTAATGAAGTCAATGCTAAGAATAGCAATTGCCCTAATACACTCCCCTGGGGGACCCGAGAGGTTACATTGGCTTTCGATGAATATTTATCCCCTATTCTGTCTGTGTGAGTGCGCCCCGTAAGAAATTCTTTTATCCACGAGATTATTTGATCTAATCCAGTTTCTGACAATTAAAAGACCACGCGGAACAAGATCAAATACCTTAGACAAGTCTAATATTATAGCATTGACCTTACTCCCTTCGTATAGTGAGTCTGCTACGTCCTGACAAAAAGCAACAGTTTATCGCACGAATATCCAGAACGAAAACCATATTCATTGTGAAATAGCCAATCAGTTTTAATTGTAATGTTAACCTACCTGTAATTGTTAACAATCCATCTGTCACCTTCTTTGTGAATAGGAGTGACACTTCCTTTGTGAACACTACAATCGACGCACGACTCTTTCCAATTTTGAGTCCTGACAATACAAGACAATAATCAAGCCAACATGGAGTTACGGCATCGAACTCTGGGGAACTGCCAGCAAGTCAAACCTGGAGATCCTGAGAAGATTCGGAACAAAAAACAACTGAAATATATCTGCAACGCTCCGTGGTTCGTTCACCAACAATAATTTTGTTACAAAGTTGAACATCTCAACAATGACAGAGACCTATCTCGGAGAGAAGCAAGCAGGCATCAGACGAAGACTGGATGCCACCCGAATTCAACACATCAGTGAACATGTTTGGAGCAATAGTGAACATGTGTATAGGCTAAGGCAGCGTGAAACATATTCTAGACTTACCCTTTAGATTCTTTCATAGTAACTTCTATCATGGATACCATTTACTAATTGTTCCAAGTGAACAAATTGTAAATTAGCAGAATTGAAAAAAAAGTGAGTCCTACAAACACAAATATAGAAAGTTTTTGATTGGTTTTTAATTAAGAAGAATTATTCATTTTTCGTTATCAGGGACACGCATTACGAGTTGTACTATGCAACATTCTGTTCTGTTCAATTGCTCGCCATTGTTTGTCATAGCAATATAGCACTTTCTTTATACTAAGTAGTATACGAGAAAATAATCAGACTTCATTATTTGTACACTATAATCAATTTGCAATTTTTTTTCTTCATTGCATACTTCATTACTCACTGCCATTTCTTTCTCTTCAGGAACATGCATTATTGAAGGCCATGAGGCAGTTGTTGGAAGCAGCTAAAGAAAAACGGCAAAAACTGAAAGAAAACCTGCACACCCTGGAGACAATCCACAATGCTTACATAAAGGTGACATATAATTAAACAAACGACTTTTTTTAAATTGTGCAATTGTGAGTGTACACTCATATGAAGCACATGTGCGCTCTCTTACCTGATGTGATGAGTAACTCTGTTACAAAACACAGGTGGTCTCGTCATGTGTATTGGAAGAAATGGCAATAGTTTCTTCTATCGTACTAGCTAATGCCTCGTTTTTCCAATCCCACTGTAGTTTAAGAGCTCCATTTCAATGGCTGTCGGAACAGAATTCTATTGGTAATGCCAGTTAGTTATGTAATGCTCAAAATTATAACATCGATGGTAATAAAACATCTAAAAATCATCGATTTTTTTTAACATCGATGTGATGTTTTAAAACTGATTTTGTAATGTCTAAAATAAAATTCGTGAGCAACAAAATTTAATTTTACAGTTACCATCCTTACTAAGTTGAAATAAAGATTAAACTGAAAAAAAACTAAAAATAATCAAATAAAAATACTCAGCCAGAGGGCCCAGAGTAATCTCAAGAGGTCACAGCTTCCTGAGTTCGCTGAAGAAGGGTACGGGGAAGCCGTGCGCCCACGGCGTACGCCGCCTCTTCATGTGCGAAACGAGGAAAGACGTACGAAATACCAGGGCATCGGGGTTATCCTGTGCGAGAAATAGTTGCGCGATAAAGATAGTACCATTAGTGCACTGCGGAGGAGAACGAGAACTTCTGTGCCAGTTCGATTTTGGCACCGTTTCGTCCATAAGAGATGCATACATCTCAACTCAATGTTCTACATACAGCGTTAAATAGGTATTGGCGGTGCTAATCCGTAGGGGGCTCAGAGGTTTAGGAGGAGGCTGACAGATAGCACTGCGCTCTGTGCGTTTGAAGAAAGATCTGATAGAACATCGTAGGATCAAGGGCTCGTTCAAATGAATTACTATAAAGAAAAATATTTTTGAAGAAGCACGCATTGACACGCATATTTGTGGTAAACATTTTATTTTCCTTCCTTTTTGTTGGTGGTGACATGGCAAAACTAGCACTGCCCTACAAGCCATCACAGTTCATATTGTGGTCAAAATTATTAACTATAAATAGTGACAAATTCAAGTGCGGAAGCACCACATGAATTATTATAACTCATACTTCTGAAGCAAAAACTTACATAATTTATAAAATACGTGATCCTTTTAGTGAAGTGTCTACTTAACTCTTACTGTTTGCTGTTCAAATTAGAAGTGTTAACCTGGAACAGCTATGTCAGCATACCCGAATAAAAGCTATCAAGTAATTAATTGCCACTTATTTTCGTTGAGGGAAAGGGTGTGAGCTGGCTTGACGCAACGCTAGCACTCACATATTCGAATCGTAGCTCATCGGAAATTGCATGTAATTTATTGTCACTTATTTGGAATTTTTGGAATTAATTACTTCTGACAGAGAAAAAGGCATATATAGATGAAGCAGGTTGCATTTTGCTTTCCCTGAATTTTTAAAAATTGCAAAAGTTTACCATTTCCCCCGTATCGTACCAAGTCGTGAACAAACTGGCAGATACCTCGCGCCATTAAAACGCACTGGCTTGAACCCTCGTGCCATTAAAATAAGCTAGCAAGAGACGTCGTAATTCCATGTGAAAACATAATACGCATACATACCAGCAACACGGTTCCGCGAGAAGGATGACGGCAGTCGCATCTTGATGGTTGGAGAGGCAAGATGTATTGTGATTATATATACAATATATATATATATATATATATATA
>BOPP01000010.1:3456274-3472877 GCA_017312745.1 Gryllus bimaculatus | reverse complement strand
TGGGATGATGGGATGGGGCACTTCACAGGAACTTGTTTTTGGCATATTGATGACTTATACAACAACAGGCGAAGAATGATGGTAAGGTTTGATATTTTTACTATTTATTTATGGGTAGACATCGACTTTTGCCTACTTATTTATATATATTTACTCGATAAATCGCTTCTTATTTTTCAACACTTAAAAATACTTCGCAAGTTGTTTCATTTTTCTTTTGGTGCTATGGCACATTACGTGAGCTGATCGCGATAGGGTGAGGTTGATATTTTTCTCTGGAGCTACACGTGCATGTTTCTATCAGCTTCTTGATATTACGCGGAACTCTATGTCACTTTATTTCATTCTTCTTCAGGGAAATTCGTTACTAGTTACAATTGCATTTATGAAACGTATAACGCGGAGAAAAGTACTAAATGTAAACTACAGTCCTACAGTAGTCAATTATCGATGAAATTATACCAGAATTGAATCGTAATCTTACTTAGAAATATATTATTCTTCGAGTTGATTTAGTGTGTTTGTACTCGTGTATGAGAAGTTTATCCGGATATTAGGATATTTTTGTATCAAATGGGTCTAGAATTGTCATTGAGTTCGCATATCAAATCATATGTTAAGTTATGCCGCGATGTGTATTATTTTAGATTGATAAATCTTCGAATCCGAGTGAGATTAAATCTTATTAAAGTATTTTACTCAAAGCACGTATATCTATTTCCTTATTATTTCGTATTCTACTATCATATTTCGTTGTTATTTCTTTCGGTATATCAGCTTAAGGATGGTTTCATATTCGCGACCATTGGAAGTATAGTTGGATATGTATTTCTAAAGTATCCCATCAGTCTCGATTCAACGTGATCATATCTGTATGGACGTATCGATTACCTTATATTATCTTACGGAAAATTTTTCTAAACGTCTATACTCATAAAATATATTTGAAATTACATGGTGTTGGAATGGTTGCCTCGTCCTCGAAGGTGTAATGTTGACAAAATTATGTTACATTTCTCTGGTTCCATTGTGAATCCTCCTGGTACTTAATATGGCTATCCTACATTAAGATTGTCCTCGTTCGTTACTAATAGATGTGTCAAATTGTGAAAGAAGGGAATCATAGGTGTGATGGCTGTTACTCAATGAAGAAACGGCAAGAGGGAATTGAATAGATATCTTGTTGAAACATATAGGGTAGGACTGACTATAAGTCTATTCAAATAAAGACTCACGTGAAACTATTGTAAAACTTAAACTTGAAGGGGCCATGGAAATTGTCACAGATCGGCGGATAGGGCAGGGGTTAGTTGGTTTTGGAACTTTCTTCACTTGAATACGGACCGTACGTGGGAGTAAGTTAACATTTCTAGTGGATAAGTGTAGCAAATTACAAAAGTTTTAGAATTGAGTTCGTTCGCCAGAAGCACTAGAGAAACTGGTTATAATGAATGATGAAAAAGTTTTTTTCATTACGTGCATATCTACCGGTATTCCACTGCAGCGGCACATGTTGGTTGTATATTTATATATGTCTTTATCTTTCAGTATCTGTCATTGTGACTTACAATGAATCGTGGTAGCCTGATATGTTATATTTTCGGCTTTGTCTGGCTTCACAAAGTGGTTTCTGTCAAAGGTCCTTTGATAGTGGTCTAGAGGATTTATTTAGGCGGATATGAATCTGGTATACGGTTGGTGTGACAATTTCAGAGAATTTATAACTATTTCTGACAGGTTGAATACGACTTAAACGAGGAGCAGAATTTTATTAGGCAAAGATTGCGCTGCAAGAGTTAAACATTTTAGTAATTAAGCTCTACTTGTAGATGTGTTATATCGATCTTTTTCATAGTAATATGTCTCAAAAATATTCACATAAGCGGACATTGCCACATCATAGAACGAAGGGTTACTAAATGCAATAAATATACGATGTATATGTCTGGCTATAATTAGTTCTCTTACACAATCTCTTTTTAATTCAATAATATATTTTGTTTCTTCCACGGATTATGCACTTAAATAATTTTTCAATTATATTTTCTCCTTATTAATTATTTGAAGACATTATACTTCACAATACTCTGTACTCACTTTAGTGTTAACTCTCTACTTATGCAAGATTGTCGGATTAATTTTCTTATTTTATATGTGCGAGTTGTAGATAATAGTGACTAGTCTACTGGCTTTGGACTTTATAGAGAATTATATGTTGTAGCATTAGTTTATAATTGTGAATACAGTTGGTGGTTCATCATTCTCAATGATAAGACGTAAAAAGAGTGCGAATTCAGACATAACGTTCATTGATTCTCTAAGATCTTTACTTCATATTTTGTTATTCTCACTCTTTAATTACATTTGTATATTTTTCTGATTTGTTTTTTTGGATAGGGTAGATCAGCAATGTATGTATAGAGGGTTATAAAATTCACTTGAATATTCTCAAGGTCTCAAATAAGAGTCGAGGGTAACTACACTGTTCGTAGATTATCGACAAAAATTTATTTTTTTTTTTTTAAATGACATAAATTAATTAGACTTACTAAATTTCGAAATCATAAATCTGAACGCCGATTGTACTTAGTAATATATGTCACTTATTTGACTTAAAGATGACAATATTGTGGTAGATGCAAGCGGTATTAGGTGAATAGATTAGATGGAGGTCAATATTTGGAACATCATGCTATGTTGCGTTTCTAGAGTATTTTCAAATACGAATGGATCGGAATTTGCGTTAGCGAACATATTGTGAAGAATATTAAATTTTCTACTAGGCTATTTACTAGTTAAGATGCACAGTTCTCACAACGCTGCGTTTTCTTAGATAAATATTTACATGTAAATTATCTTCTAGGATCGATAAATTACTGAGTTGTCAGTATAGCCTCTATATCATTGAGGAAAGAAGATTCGAGTACTTGTGTCGTATGTCGAGCTCTAAATACAGATGTCTCGATTGCGTAGCAAGGGAAAGATTTCATACGAGTCTCCAGAGTCGGGAATAGGCAGAAAAATGTATCATCCAGTTACTCAGAACAATTCGTCTACAAATAATCAAATATATCGTGAAATACACTAATTACTGCTGAAGTTCAGCTCACTATTAAAGTTATCTTCTAATTAGTATTATCTTTTAGGCAAACAATTTGGATACGTGATTTACTAGACAGTATTTATACATCATTGTATACAACATTCTCACGATCAATCTAATGCCAGACATCATAAGATTATATGGTTAATTTTCTTCCTGATGATTGTCTACTGCTTTTGGAAGGTGCTGTTAATTTGACATCATTAATTAGTTTTTCATCAAAACTTGTATGAATATGAATTTTCAGACTCTCGCGATGGGTGTTGAGTTAACTCGACCTCAATGATATGTAACATACATATATCATTCATAATCTTTCCGTTTTCAATATTATATCATTCGAGCTCTCTTACTTTCATCATCTTTTTATGCGTGTTTCAGATTTGAACTGAGAGGTGTGTTAACTCATGGAAGTATTTTTGGTATATTGTTATATGTGCTATACTTACATCGAGGTACTTCTCCCACACAGTCTTCCATAATCTGCTGTGCTGTGATCAAACTCGCTATAGGTAGACTGACATCACTGGAGAGAATGAACTTGAGTTTATGTCGGCTTTTCGCTGGGTATACGTATACGCTATGTTTATTCATGATTCAACAGACCGTTCGTACTTGAGTCGCCAGATCAACCCACCATGTTCAGTTTCCTAGTGTTTTCCTTTTCATCATAAATTCATTAGATGATTATTTTAAGAACTGCGTATAGACTGGAGTTAGTATTTGTAATACTAACTCAGTCAGTTGTGTAGTAAACTACTAGTGAAGACCATACATGTCTTTACAAACTCAATATTTTGGAATGTTATACAGTCGGATTAGCCCTGGAGGGCATCCATAGTCATAATTTTCGGCGCAACAAGTTGAGAAACCACCGGCAGCGATACGTGGCTTAACTCTAGTTTCCAGCTGAAATTTTAAACTTATTTTTACTAACTGCGGTCATGGCCCTTTTCGTTTCGTTTTTTCTCTTTGTAGATTACCTTAGCCATAATTTTAACTGAACTCGTGGAATTAAAGCATCTCTTCCTTGTCCTTATATTTTCATTCGCTCGACGTGTGACATAGCACCGTAAAATTAAACCGTCGTAGTCAGAAAAACCTGCTTTATTTTAGTTTCGTCAGTGTTTCGGTGCTTCAGCTTTTCGTAATATTTTTGGAATCTGCTGTTGTGGTACTGTTTGTTTGTCTTCTTCGGCAGAGCTTCTTCTCGGCGGGGATCTCGGAGTGCTCATATTTTCTTGAATTCATCCATGTGTCTCGAATATAAGTAGACGTTTCGTTCCTGAGTCATCTTCGATACGTAATCAGTAATGGAAAGGAGTCATCGTCGACATTTCGCGCCAAACTTGTTGAATCGTGTTCAAAGGCTGCGTCAAAACGTTTCTCCTTTTCTCACAAAAGCACATCAAATCAACCTCTCACTAATATCGTCCCGCACGTTATGTCGTCTTTTGAAAAAAAGCACGTCATATCATAGCTTATTGGGCAAAAGCGACCGAGATATTCGTTAGCGATGTAGAAATGGCGTGGAAATGTAGTTCTACTCCGTAACGCAACAGGCGAGCACCAAATTGTGAGTGAGAGGGGATATTAAATGAACCTAATCATGTCATTTAAATACAAAATTATATTATTATTGAAACATAATATATGTGTTATTATGTATAATATGTGCAACGTTATATATATATTATATATATATATATATATATTAATATATAAATATATATATTGTAATATATAATCACAGATACATCTTGCCTCTCCAACACAAGATGCGGACTGCGCATCCTTCTCGCGGAAGCGTGTTGCTGGTATTATGCGTTAATTATGTTCTTCAAGCATGGAATTAACGACGTCTCTTGCTAGTTTTTTAATGGCACGAGGTTCAAGGCCCAGTGGCGTTTTAATGGCGCGAGTATACGCCAGTTTGTTCAGACTTGTAGATACGGGGGACAAATGGTAACTTTTCAATTTTAAAATTCAGGGAAAGCAAATGCAACCTGCTTCATCTATTTATGCCTTTTCTCTGTAGACAGTATTAATTCCAAAAATTCAAATGAAGTGACAATAAATTACATGCAATTTCCGATGAGCTACGATTCGTATGTGAGTGCTAGCGTTGCGTCAAGCAGCTCACGCCTTTCCTCACGAAATAGTGGTCAATTAATTACTCTGATAGCTTTTATTCGGGGTATGCTGAATAGCTGTTCCAGGTTAACACTTCTAAATTGAAACAGCAAACAGTAAGAGTTATAGACACTTACTAAAAGGATCACGTTATTTTATAAATTATGTAAGTTTTTTCTTTCAGAAGTATGAGTTATAATATTCATGTGGTGGCTTCCGCACTTTGAATTTGTCACTCCCTTTATAGTTAATAATTTTTGACCACAATATGAACTGTGATTGCTTGTAGGGAGTGCTAGTTTTGCATGTCACCACAACAAAAAGGAAGGAAAATAAAATGTTTACACAATATGCGTGTAAATGCCGTGCTTCTTCAAAAATATTTTTCTTTATAGTTACTTCATTTGAACGAGCCCTTGATCCTACGATGTTCTATCAGATTTTTCTTAACGACACAGAGCGAGTGCTATCTGTAGCCTGCCTCGCTAAACCTCTGAGCCCCCTCACGGATTAGCACCGCCAATACCTAAATTTAACGCTGTATGTAGAACATGGAGTTGAGATGTATGCATCTCTTATGGACGAACGTGCCAAAATCGAACTGGCTCAGAAGTTCTGCGTTCTCCTCGCAGTGCACTAATGGTACTATCTTTTATGGCAACTATTTCTCGCACAGGAATAACCCGGATGCCTGGTAATTTGTAGCGTCTTTCCTGTTTCAGCACATTTGAAGAGGCGGGTACGCCGTGGGCGCACGGCTTCTTCAGCGAACTCAGGAAGCTGTTGACCTTGAGATTCTCCTGCCTCTGGCTGAGTATTTTTTTTGTATTTTTAGTTTGTTTTCGTTTAATCTTTATTTCAACTTAGTAAGGATGGTAACTGTAAAATTAAATTTTGTTGCTGGCACGAATTTTATTTTAGACATTACTAATCAGTTTTTAAAAACATCACATCGATGTTTAAAACATCGATGATTTTAGATGTCTTGTATTACCATCGATGTTCATAATTTGAGCATTACATATAACTGGCATTACCATAGAATTCCGTTCCGACAGGCATTGAATGGAGCTTAAACTACAGTGGGATTGGAAAACGAGGCAATTTAGCTAGTAGATAGAAGAAACTAATTGCCATTTCTTCCAATACAATGACGAGACACCTGTGTTTTGTAACAGAGTTTACTCATCACATAAGGTAAGAGAGCAGCACATGTGCTTCATATGAGTGTACACTACAATTGCACAATTTAAAAAGTCGTTGTTTAAATTATATGTCACCTTATGTGCAATGTGGGATTGTCTCCAGGGTGTGGGTTTTCTTTCAGTTTTTTGCCGTTTTTCTTTAAGCTGCTTCACAACTGTCATGGCTTCAATAATGCATGTTCTGAAGAGAAAGAAATGGCTAGTGAGTAATGAAGTATGCATGAAAGAACAAAAATTTGCAAATTGATTATAGTGTACAATAATGAAGTCTAGATTATTTCTCGATACTACTTAGTATAAAGAAAGTGCTTATATTGCTATGACAAACATGGCGGAGCAATTGAACAGACAGAATGTTGCATAGTACAACTCGTATGCGTGTCCCTTTGATAAGAAAAATGAATAATTCTTCTTTATTAAAACATCAAAACTTTCTATATTGTGTTTGTAGGACTCACTTTTTTTTCACTTCTGCTAGATTTAGCAATGTTCACTTGGAAACAATTTAAATGGAATATTGAGGTTTTCCAGGGAGTGTTTTAGTTGAGGTTTTGTCCACTTTCTTGTAGGTAATCTCCAACTGTAAGCATAGAAAATGCAGAAATATTTCCTTTTTGGACAATATGTCACATCTTTGTTATTTTGCATTTCGTATTTACAGAAATGAGAATATTGCTATTATATTGTTTCTTATGGAGTACAATGCAATTGATACTCAACTGTTACTTACATGAGCACTGTGATTAGCATTATTTAGCACAATACCATCAAGTTTTGGAAGTAGATTATTCTCAATACATTCCTCAAACATCACCCCATTCATTGTTTCATGGTACAATGGATACTACTATTGGTACAACTATTTAGCGATGGAAACACTAGTTCTGCATCATCCACATCCACTTCTCACCTTTTGCATGTAAAACTATGTAACGTTGCCCTTCGCTCAGATTCATTCTCACGCAGCTGAAAATACTTTTGTCTTACAAAGTCTTGGTAGCATAACCTTACAAAAAAAGTTGTACTAATATAAATATTAATTATGTGAAGAGCGCTTAATAAAGTACACACATATGTCTGCAATTACCTTTCGAAAAAAACAGATTCAGCAGTTCTGCTGTGAACATAAGAACAGATACTGCTTCCAGTCTTCCTTGTTGTTGCATTTTTTCTACTTTCCTCGCAACGGATATAATGTCTTCTTGTCGCTGGCGTGAACAACGAGGATGCACTTTGCGCCCACTCTGGCTTCTCATGGTTCACAATCGTATTACAATAAATACATACATAAAAAAAGCACGATATCACGGTAATCTCCCGAACACAGATCGCCAGTCGCCACTCAGCGCAGATGCCGGAAACACGTGCACCGTCACGAGAACGCATCTCACATTGAAGACTGGATTTTAAAACAAACATAATACTTATCTCATAAAAACTAAATTCAATGTAATTTTTATAAAAAGAAAGAAGAGCACGAAGCTCTGCACTTCCTAATTTCAATTGTAGCGCACTATATTTTCCTCGGACGAGGACATCACAGAAGGGGGCGTCGTAACTATTTACAAGTTAGCCAACTGCAAACAAACGAATGGAGGAAGGAGAGTCTAAGGAGAGTGCAAGGACACAACGACCACAGAATCGTCATTTGTGTTGCCAGCACTAGCTGTCAAATCATCCCGTTCATAAGAAAATCGGACAATAACTGCTCTGCTTACCAGAAGACGATGAACAAAAATGACTTGTCACAGAAAATATCCCCTTGGGCTAGGGAATATGAGGAATATTCTTATCCCATTGAGCCTAGCCCATTCTTGGCACAAGAATGAAGCAGGTGGATGCTTTAAGTCGCTGTACATCTGTACTCTTCGGTTTTGCGGACACGGCGCGGGAATCAGAGGGTCAAGAAAAGATGAAGGGTTAATATCAGTAAGAAATATGTTGAAAAAACCAACCGTACTGGGACTTAGTCGTCAGAGATGGACTTCTATTCAATTCCGTCGATGGTCAGGAAACTCTAGAACTCCTCGACAGACGAAGCAAGAAGTAAATAGGGCTATTTAGGAAAAAGGGCAGTATGCCGTCAAGAAAACAATAGCAGAAATAAAGCAATTATATTCCAGAGTTGATAGGTAAGGTAAAGAGATATCCATTTGTATCAAATGTTTAATAATCAACAGAAAATCAGGGAGAGAGGAAGGGATTCTCGATCGAATCTTTTAACGAAAGTGGCCAGCTCCACACCATTGGAGTCTCCATTCAACTAACAAAGGCTACAATCATAATCTAAGCAATATCGAGGCAGTTACCAAATTTACGTGACTTTACACCGTGAAAACGACGAAGACGACCGAGAGATGATGAGATACTCCATCAAAAAGTTGGAGCAGCGGAAAACGAACTTAAGAAATCCTGTTGAAATTATAACCGAACGAGGGACATCATTTACATACCAAGTATTCTAGGAATACTGTACGTCGGAGATCATTAGACCCATTCTTATAACAACGCGACTTTCTCGAGCTTATGGATAGGTCGGACGGATCCCATTGTAACATCCATCGTTGCGGAGCTGAGCATTGACGATCACACAAAATGGTGTCAGGTGTCATTTTATCAGTCCAGCGTCCCACCAATTCTACGTTCTAGAGGAGTTTCGAACGATTCCATTTGAGCTGCTTATAGGAGTTAAGATGCGCACTTAGTTGATCTGCATGTTGTTTGACGAAGAACTCATAGATTCCTTCGAAGAACAGTTCAATTAAAAGAGAAGAAAACAAAATCCAAATTCATATGGTACAAAAAGAAAATGGTGCAAATTTCTACCATCAAGTACCATCATTAAGTACACGGTTTGTAATTTAGTACCCACTAAGCGCATTCGGTTTGGGCCAAATCTGAAGCTTAAGGTGAAAAATCTCGGACCATATTGAATTAGAAAAGTTAACTAATGCTAAAACAGCATGTACTTTCACGTAAAAGTACGCGAAATGTACTCAAATTTTCGAAATAATATATATGACAGTAATTCAAAAACTATCTTTAAGGAACAGATTTTCTTAAGGGAAAATATCTTCAAAATTGTAGTTGTTAGATATTAAAACGAAAGAAATTGAAATCTTACAATTTTCTAAAAATTAGCGATTTCAAAGAACATGAGAACTGCACCATTCTCTTAAATGCCCTTCACACCATCCAACAACAAAATTTAATCAAAAAGTTTGGAGCCATTTTTTAAAAACGTGGGAGGGGCTTTATTCTGAAGTTTCCCCCAAAATTACTATGGTACATTGTATTTTTGAATTCTTAAAGTCATTATATATAAAAAGCTATTAATTACTAATGTTTTAATACAATAAACTATCGGGTTGGGAGAAAGTGAGACCTCGTTAGGACGAATGTTGTCGGAGGGATTTAATTTTTCTGGGCCTCAGCCAAGGTTCTTTTACATGCCACAAGAGTGACATGCTACTGTGAATTTTCCGCCCTTCGAAGCCAGTAAGCTAACCCCTCACCCACTGAGACGCGCTGTGCAATTTTTGTAAAAACAATATAATAGAGCGAAATGACGTCATCTTCTACAGCACTCTTAGCATTATCTCTACCAAAACTTAGAGAAAAATAGAGCCGGTTTGAGAAATTTGTTTTTGATATTATTTATTTTAATATTGAACATATTTCACTTGAAGTTGCCCAAATGCTACTAATATTTTCAAAAAAATGTGCGTGACCTTAATAAAAGAACTAATTATGGAGAACACATTTCATTTGAAGAAAAAAATCTTCAATATTGTAGTAGTAGGAAGACGCCTAAAAAATTAAAACGTTTGCAATTTCCGAAAATCCAGAGCTGACAAGGAAGAATCGGACATAGGTCATCTTTAAAAGTGTGTTTCAGTCTATTCCTTCAAGAAATTAATGACAAACTTTGAAGCCATTTTAAAGGAAAAAATGAAAATGTACCATGGGTTTCGTGTAATGTAACCCCAAACTTGAAAGAATGTTTTCAAAATCGCAGAGCTCTGAGAGGAACCAAGTCGATTGGGGAATATTTATTTTGGAAAAAAATCCTACCGATAGTTTAGGTGATAGTATTTACAGACTGACGGATATTTTACTGTAAACAGATTATTCTGTATCAAGGACCCACAAATCGTGAATTGTGACAACACAAAGTCTTAGTGCAAGTAATTTACTATATATTGGATCACGATATATCCACTTTTCCTGTATCAAGACCTTACAACACGAGTTTTTCTGCCGAAAAATCACCGTTTTTTGCCGCAGAATTACATAACAGTTTCTCTATACTACGTATATTACTCCGTATATACGTAGCTCATATACGAGAAAGGAAGACAATTCAGAATTCATGTAAAATAATTCCTAAAATAAATATACGTTTCAAACTCTCAGGGCGTTAATTTCGCCGTCAATTGATTTTAAGGTATGAAGGACCCACAAAACTTGTATGCTCACTACAAAACGTGTTAAAGGAAATAATATACTACAAACATGAAGATTTATCAACTTTTTTGTGATCAGGGCGCAGCATTAAGTTTTTTCTGTCAAATAATCGTCGTTTTCGAATTCATGATTACAATACTACTTTCTCTTCTTACGAAGTAAGGGCGAGAAAGAAAAAAACTGTATTTTGTCAAGAGTTTCACTCCGTTGCTGCGCGAACTTGTTGCTCATGATTTATCATTACCTACTTACAGAATACGGCGGAGCTCAAACCGGTCAAGTTTTTAAAAACCAATTCAAATTTTAAGTGATAGATAATAATTACTAAAATTTACAGCAAATGATAAATTCAGCGGTTTTGTAGGAACAGTGTGTTGATGGCCTATTACAAGCCCAATGTAGACACTGTGGGAATAAAAATTTTCAGATTCTCAAAAAAAAAAAAAAAAGTATGACAGCGCAAACCCAGGGCACGTTCGACTTCGGCTTGGCTCAATGTTCGCAATTCAGCGAGATGAGCGAACGGAGAAGAAATTGACTTTTAAAGCGTGCCTCGAAAAACGAGGAAGCCAACTATAGGCAAAATGGGCCGCCAAACAGTAACTTTGAAGTTGTATCTTACTTTATATTATGGTGCACAGAATTTATTCCTGGTATGTATGTATATTATATATATATATATATATATATATATATATATATATACACAGAGTATTTTCATTTGTGGAAAAGAGCATGGCTGACAAATTTTAAATGTAGAAGTTAGAACCAAACCTGAATTTATTTTCTTTTTATTATTTCCTTGTTTCTGATGTTTTGAATAGGAGATCAGCAAGTATGAAGATGGTTACATAGATTGCAATAATGACACAAAAAACAATTTGATAACTGAATTAAACAATATTCAGAGAAATATGATTCAAGAAATGCAGAGGACAGCAATGAAAGACATGCAGCAAAACCTCAAAGAAATGTACTCAAAATATTCAGAAAATTCAACCCCTTCAAAGTAAATTATAATGTGTTTCAGTGTGCTCATTTACAATAAATCAACTGTTTTTATGTGAAACATTTATTAGGAAAGAAGTTTCTTAGTTTTGTGCACAAAATGTTCCAAAATCACAATTTCTATACAAGAATGTTTTATAAATGTAATATAATGAAATATGCCATTTCAGTTTCCCTTATTAAATTAAGCAGAGATTGAAGTTTACATTAATATAATATTTGATTTGTAATAATTTTGTATTAATAAGAATAAGTGTGTACTACTAATAAAAATTATTTCTCCGTTCAAATATTTTCTTCATTTTTATTATTTCATGACTAAAGATGTTAAGAGTTGGTTGAATGTGTAATCTACTCCAGGTTCCACCCTCCATCGTCGGAAATGCGCGGTTAGCCGCCCGGTCTTAGCTCAGTCGGTTATACTACCCTTTCCTATTTAAAATTAGGTGATAGAAGGAATTGTAAACTAAATTCATGTACATATAAAGAAAACAATTTGGTTACTGATAAAAAATACATTTATTTCTGGACAATGCTGTACTAAGGAAGTTACATTGATGGAAAAGAAAAAAAATTGAAGAAAAAAAATCATTAAAATTAAATGAGAACTTACAACTAAAGAAAAGTGATACAAAATTATTCTATTGTTACAATTACAAATTTTTCCTTTAGGACCTTTCTGTACCTTAGCGCGGCACCGCTTTGACAATAGTTTCTAAGGGCTTATTGACCCTGATTACGTTGCCTGAGAACCCTCCGTGGCAGATGCGCTCAGTAGGCCCGGGGCGAAGCTTGGGCGGCGGATATCCTTCCCTGGAATGCGGTCAGTCGACACCCTACACAACAGGGCGGCTGGCGCCGTTGCGCGGTCAGGACGTAAGCGAAGGTCTCTGGAGCTGCTTCGGCATCGCCCCCGATCGCAGGTGCGGAGCACACAACAATGTCTCCCTCTGCGTATGCGATTCCTCTCGAAAAAAACTTCTGTAATTGCGAAATCCTGCAGCGAATACGCAGTGACAAAGGATTCGCCAATTCCCTTGTAAGTGCCTTTGCACTTCCCCTCGAATAGAAACTTCGATTGAGTGCCTGTCCCCGGAGGTGCACACCACCTCTCTCTAAAAATTCCTCTCCCTAAGTCCCCCAAAGGTGCACGCACCTCTCCCCGTGACTGGCTCCCGCCCTAGTGTCGATTTGTCTCTACCTCAGTACGAAGTTAACTTTCATCCCCCCCACCCTTTCTCCTCGTATGTTCGAGTTCCCTATGACGATCGCGTCGCTATTGGCCAAAGGTGATGGCTCCTTACACAAATTTTGGCCAATAAGCTCTGGCGGTTCCTGGAAATTTTCCATTCTCTGTTTCCGTCGCTCCGTGGGGTCTTTCTCTGTCGTTTCGAAAGTATGCCATGTCTCTGAAGGGGCTTCCCGACTACTGAATTATTATCTTGTGCTTCCCCGATCACGGTGATAGGCGTTTCGAAAACGTTCCGGACGGGGTCGCAGCGGAGCGCCTGACAATTCACCCTTTTCTTCGGCCGTCGGGGTGCCATGAACTGCCGAAGTGGGTCAGGGGGCTCGTGGCTGTTGCAAAAAAGGGGGGGGTGCGCGTGACGCCGTAGGTCCTTTCTCAGTGAATATTCTTCCTTAAATCTACGTTATTCTATTTAATTTAGTTAAATAATTCGGTACCGCTACAAGACACATTTTATTCTCCAAATCACGGATAATAAAATCCGGTTTATTTGCCGCTGTCATGCTCTCAGTTTGAATTGGCTGGTCGTACAATATTGTACATAGTCCAAAGACGTCACGTTTTGGAGAGTTTTCGTACCACTTGGAGCTTTTTTTGAAACTTCAAGGGCGTTACAGATTGCGAGGTAACTACGCGCCCTAACGTGTCTTTTCGCGCGTTGGGTGTTTGTTAGAATACGACAAGCTGCGACAATATGATCAATGGCGTCTACTTGTTCCTGACTAGTAGAGGGATCATTTGTTATCTTGGGAAATCTTGAGAATCGTTTTGGCATAATGTGTATGCCTGATCTTGGACATGTATTAGAACTGTTTCCGATTCTGGCGGTGATGTATTCATTCTCCCCTTTTAAGCTACATAAACGATCTTTGTTGACTTTGACCTTGCCCATTGCTACTAGGTATTGTCCATGAAGCGATGTGTCTTTCCATGATATTTTTTTTTGTTTTTTGTGGCTTACATTTCATTTTAAGCAGCATCAGATGATCAGTGTCTTTGTTATTCTGCGTGTCTTGCATAGCGTTCTTCAGAAATTTTACAATTCCTCTGTTTCCCATTCTTTTGTCAGATTTCATGACCTTCCTCATTAGTGGGTAATCTTGATGATTGACTACATACGTTTTCATCCCAACTATTGCATTCTGCCAAGAGGCTTCCGTTTGTCTGAGGCATTTCCTTTTTCCTTACGTGACACAAAGTCTATTTATATCAGCGTAAGGATGGGCGAGATGATGCAATACATGCAGTTTTCACATTCAAATTTCTTGCTCTGTCGAGTCCCACACTCTCTCACAAGACCGAAACTGTAATCGGCTACAGACATCGCCAAACTACCAATTGCAGATATTTCATTCCTGAAGATCAGAGCGGAAGAGAAAAAGTCTCACTTGTTTGTAATCCCCCTGCAAATTCTTTCTTTCATTATGTTGTTCGAGATGTTCTCATGTTCTTCAATGTCCATATATTTGTTTTACTTGGCTCAAGATTTTGAAAAACAGTGTGTATATCCAAACCAATTCTCTCTACGTCACTTTGCCTCTCTTTAAATTGACTTTTGCACATTTGTCAAGAGCACATTTCATGCAAATGCCATTGCTAAAATCATTGACGACAGACAGCATTTGGGAGAGCGTAGCTTCATTCTTAGCAAACACTTATACGATTATCCATGTAAAACAAATGTGTTACTGTTCTTTTTTCACCATGGAGTTTGTAACTTGAAGTCAGTGTGCGATGTCTCCGTAGTGAATTCAATGCAAACAAGGGTAGGGGATAGCGGTTCTCCTTGAACAAAATCCTATGTTGTGATCTGGGCTGCCCAGGTGACGCCGCGTCGATGGCTGATGTGCCGACGTTTCGACCGAAGAGAGAGATGGAAAAAAGAAATAAGAGTTTTTTTTTTTTTGGCCGCAGTTTCCCACCGTTAAAAGCCAGCCAATTAAAAAAAGTCCCCCCTTTTCTCAAACACAACTCGGCAAACCCCTCTTCGGAAAAATTCTCCTTTAAGAGAATTTTTTAAAAAAATTTAACCGAAGGGCCGCTTATTAATAAACGAGCAATTTGGTTTTCCCAGGGCGCACACACAGCAACTACCCATCAAGCTAGTGCGGCCATAGTAGATAGAATTTCGGCCGCAACTTTAACGAGCGGCGATCACTGGCGGAGTTTTTTCCTAGCACGTCGGCAGCCGCTTCGATAAGGTTTGGGCAACGACGGTTTCCCTCGCCAAAACTCATAGAGCAAACCTCCCGCTCCTACATATCGTGTCGCTGATTCGACTCCTTCCCTCGCGAACAGATGTTTCTTTCGCAAGTGATCGGTTCTGCACGCGAAATAACACAACGCCGCATAGCGGGCGGGCGTGCTCAGGGGCGGTGAGCAATACTCTGCCCTGTGGGTCTGATACCCTGTATGTGGCGCGACATGCCACCTCGAACCAAACCGAACTCGCCATGTACGCAGACGACTACGGCAAGTATTGGGGCCAGTCATAAGAATCGATCTGCTTGTTAAATATTTGGATGTCATGTTGTTTCAGAAGCAGGAGTGGATGCAGAACGCTGGCGTATCAAAGTGAACGTGGAAAAGAAGCAGGCAGTGCTCTTCGACACGCAATACAATACGACAGCGCGGCCGCTGGCGTATGGATTACAAACATTGAAATGACGCGCCAGTACAAAGTACCTGGCGTCAGCCTGGACGCGGCTTCTACACTTTCCGCGAACACGCGACGCGGCTCTAGTAAAGCATGGCAAGGCTGGGGCATGTTGGCGAGGCTTATTACATAAGCGAAGGCAAGTGTCACAGCGAATGCTCTGCTTTTATATAAAAGGGCATGAGGTTAGGCCATTATGGACTACGCCTGGCCCAAGGTTTTTGGGGAATAGGGGCGTGGCACATTAAAAAGTTGCAAGTAGTTCAAATTTGTGCGCTTGTAGAATACTGTGCGCGCCAATGTTCATTAGAATCGTGATTTACACGCTGCAGTAAAACTACCGCTCATAGAAGAGCACTTTAAAAAACTTAGCAAAAAACTTCTATTCAAAACTAAATACGTCAAATAATGACATAATAATAAATTTATCTTTGTACGAGCCGATCCCAGCGCACGTACAAGCGCGCGAGAGATATGCTTAAATAGGCGAGACGCCAAACTTGCATAAATTGCGGTAAACAACGCAAGCGCGCTCAGATGCAGCTATTGGTATTCCATGAGACCTGTTCTTTTCTTATTTGTCAGATAGCCATAGATGGTCGAAAGGATAGAATGGGCTTTACAGCAGGCAAGTGTGGCGCATATTGAATACTAGCACTGCGCTCCACGGACTCGCGCCTGCAAAGCACGTTAGTCGGGAGATATTGCGATTGACTAGCAAGTAGCAGCCCATGAAGAGGACCTAAGCGACATGTGCGGTCGAAACGTTCAGCACATAGCCA
>BOPP01000010.1:3419256-3453050 GCA_017312745.1 Gryllus bimaculatus | reverse complement strand
CATTCGCGGTCCTTTCAGGGCTGTACTGCGCAATGAATGTAGGTCGAGCAGTGCTTTCAGGCGCAGGACTTGGCTTGCAGTGTGTTATTTTTCAATGCGCGCACACTGCCCTGCTGTAAGCCATTCCATCTTTCGAATCTATGGCTGATCTGAAATAAAGAAAAGAACAGGTCAGGAAAACAATAGCGTTCGTCGGCTTTGCGTTGTTTACCGCAATTTTATGCAAGTTTGGCGTCTCGCCTATTTAGGCATATCTCTCGCGGCGCTTGTACGTGCTGGGATCGGCTCGTACAAAGATAAATTTATTATTATGTCATTATTTACGTATTTAGTTTTGAATAGAAGTTTTTTGCTAAGTTTTTAAAGTGCTCTTCTATGAGCGGTAGTTTTACTGCAGCGTGTAAATCATCGATTCTAATGAACATTGGCGCGCACAGTATTCTACAAGCCACGAATTTTGAACTACTTGCAACTTTTATTTAAGTGGATGCGCCCCATGAGTAGGGCGCTCTTGTTTAATTGAGCAATTCAAGTGACTAGTCCAATCCAGGTCGAAGTCGAGTGAAGCCAATCGGTAGCGTGAAAGAGCGGCATCACGACGGAAGTGCTGGATCGAACGCCGTGGCCTCATGGATCGACGTAGAATACTGTCCGAGGGGCGTCTCCCGCGAGATATATCGTTCATTCTTCGTAGTGAAATAATCTTTAGTTAGTTGAGCCCTGCTCCCTCAGTGTCACCAGTGTTCGGCGTTAAATTGAGTGTGCGTTGAGTCGAGCCCCGGCTTCCCTCAGCGCACAGTGCTGTTGACAACTTGGATCGTTGAAGGTAGATAGGCTCCCTCACGTATCTATCAGGCTCGATGTCAGAGCGAGCTTGGCTCCCTCTTCGCCATTAAGCGGTAATTACTAATCAAGTGAAGGTTGAGCTACTCCCTCTACGCAAATAGCAACGAAGAAGGCTGATTCGCTGAAAATTCTGGTTCGATGCGTTTACGAGAGAAACCAGACGTCAAGTACGTGGGCCAAGTCGAGCACGCTCCCTTCACCCAAAAGTTTAGTTTAAACTAACACTAATGGAACTCTTTTTTTAATAAATCTCGGAAAATTTCTTGGGTGGGACACTAATATATCTTCCTCAGAATTCATTTGCACATATCATTTAGTATTTGATTTATACTGATTCATACTATTCATCTTATATTTTATTTATTTTGAATTTCATCTATTTTTCATTTATTTCTCATTCGTTATATTATTACATTCAGGTACTCTTATCTCATTATCTGTAACTAAAATCAAAATTAATTCAAATAGTATAAATAATTTAATATAATAATCACAAATTATTAAATTTAGTAAGTCTTAACAAGTTCTGACAAGTAATTTAAGTTTAAAATTCAAACTATCTCTCACTTATCTGAACAAATACAAAATTTTTTTGTAATTAAATACCGTAGACAAACCATAACACTGTACAACGGAACTCAACATCATAAAAATTGATGCCTAAAAATTGGACGACTATCATCAAGGAAAAGAAAACTATGCCGGCATGCAAACACTTAGACCACCCTGCACACTCGTCATTATTTAAAAACCCAAATATCCTTCACCACTGGTAAAGAAAGATTTCATCTTCTAATACTTCGCATCTTCTCCCCTCCCCTACAAAGTAGTTCTTTCTTCAATTCCCAGCTACACCTCCACAATACGGACGTATCAACGACGGTATCGCCGAATGCTCCACCGCCGCGCGGGTGCATGCACCTGAGAGCCCCAACCAGCCTTGCTTCTCCACAACAGATACAAAACCAGTCAGCGCCAGTCCGTTCTGAGAGGCCCGCCGAGCCACGGTCGCCGGAGCACTTTCTCCATCGGTAAGTCGACAAATTATCTAGCTCCCACGAAGAAACCTCGACCATCATGTCAATGTGGCAACATGCAATAGCTGCATGCCTGTAAGATGCAGCGAGATGCTGCTACAATTGCAAGCAAGAGGGCGTTAAATTAAAATTTCCGCGTTTTGGCAATGCGCCTTGTCCGCGTTTGTGTCTTCCGCAGGTGACCCTCGCCCGGCAAGCGACAGCGGCACATCGTACTCCAATTACGAAGCGATGTTGCCCCATCGCACGCATCGCCATGCAAAAATCGAGTCTGGCCCACTTTCCCTTTGGACCTCATCTGCAAATCATTCTATTTATTTTAAAGGTAATATACGCGACCCCTCACTAAGGGTGACAGCAACTTTCCTGTGGCGCACTTTCACCCGCCGCGTTTCGGTGCCTGTCACCATTCCGCTACACCGAATCGTGTTTTCTGGCACCACGATTTCCTTCAGCAGCAGATTTGTCTTACTGCTTTGAGAGGCGCTGCTCAAGATATACGCGCTCGCCACTAGTGCTGCCTCACAGTGTGCCGACAGAGAGATGCGCGACCCCCACGGCCGTGTGTCCTGCAAACCCGCGTTCATTAACGAGAAGCCGCTGCCGGGGCGCCGATGCGGGAGCTCCCGCTCCGGCTTCCAAACGATCCCCAAAGTAGTCCAAAAAGCATTTGAGCGCGAAGCACAGATACGCCGCGGGAACCGGACAAGCACCCGGAGAACGTCTGCGGCAGTTATCATTCGCTGGTTGGCTGTCTTGGGCAGCAGTGCTGTAGTTTCCGCGCCTGCGGCGGTTTGAGGAGGTCGGTGTTGGCGGTTTGGTAAAATAAACTTCTCATTGCTTCCTAGCGATGTCTTCAGCACAAAACTGCATAACTCCATGTCCGGAGTGGCTTGCTTCACCAGCTCCATCCCCTGGAGGTACACCAAGGTCGGTGTGCATTTCCGGTCTGGGGCAGCGTCGACTTGTCGGCGCGAAATCGACCAGGTGACGCTCATTAGGACGCTGTGCTCACGTTGTCGTTTCATCCCCCAACGACGACCCGAGGTGGCGCCTGTCTCCAATGTTAGACATACTAGCGGCATTTTCTCAAGCCCCCCGCGAGAGCCAGAGCCAATCGCGGGAACTCTCTCCCCATCGACGCGGCGTCACCCGGACAGCCCAGATCATGACTCTGGCCGCGGAAGCCTACGACATCAAAATCCTATGTTATTATGAATGCTTGTTTCTACTGCTTCCTTTCAGCTGTGTATTAGTAATCTGGTATTTCTAATACATGACTGCATACTAGCCTTGGAAAACAAAATCCAATCGTGGGTCAATCTAGTTTCTTCAAAATCCAATTGTGTGGCACAGTGTCAAAGGCCTTCTGGTAGTCACCCGGAAACATGCTCAAATTACATTTGCATTTTTCTACATCATTGAAGATGTTTTTGTTTAGTAGTAAGGTTTCCGGACAGCATTTGGAAACTTTATGATATCATTTCTGTTCAACTAGCAACAAATGGTTCTTCTCCAGTTGTCTGTACATTTTGTTAGCTATGGCCGCAATTGTAACTTTTTCCATTACTGTGAAACAAATGAGTGACCTGCAGTTCTCTGCCTGTCTCCAGTTTTTGAGGCTAGTTGGTCAGTATGGGTGAATGGCCGGTCCTTTACCATTTTCGGTCTAAATCGGCCGATATGTTCCATAACTTTCGGTATAAATAGGATGAGGTCACCGACAGCCGTCGGTGGGCGATCCTGCATCATAACATCCGGTGCAAACATCCATCGGGGTGTGTTGAAATCGGGCGGAAAGGAACTTCCGGTGCCTGTCCGTCGCAGAGTGATGTGACGTCTCAAGGTTGCTGTGGGGAGATGGCAGTCGTGAGTGACCCTGGGGCGGCACCTAGTGACGTCACGTCAGCTGCTCCACTGCCCTATCCCCGAACCTCTGAAAAAAAATACTGGTCCCCACCCTGCCTTACCTGTCCTCCCAACCTCTGCAAAAAATACTCGGCGACGTGGGGTGAAGTCCCTGCCTGGCTGTGACATAGAATAATTCATAGAATACATTAATCTATTTACTAGTTTTTTTAAATTACAATCACATCAACTACACTTTACAATGGATGAATTGTGTTTTTTGTTAATTGTCTCGCGGCAGCAAGTAGCATAGTGACTTGTTCATTGGCCGCAACGACTGTCAGTCCCAGGTTGTTTTTTTATAGTAATGTCCACGTCACCATCGAGAAGTCTCCCCAATCTCCAGATTACCATTTCGAGCGGCGATGTGGAGTGTCTCCGTTATCGTTAGTAATGCTCGAAATATTGCCGGGGTCATCCTCCATTTTCTTCTCTTGTCTGCATCGTTGCTTTAACGATTGAGTCTGACGTCGGGAAATAGTTTTCTGATAAGATTATAACTCGCAACGTCTTCCGCCGTCTGACCTAATTTATTTTTAAATGTAATGTTCGCACCAACGACGAGGAGCATTTACACATTGAGATGGGCACCACACGCGGCGAGATGGAGCGGCGTCTTCCCGAAAATAGCGCAGTTTTCTCCGTCCATGATGACGTTGACAGTGGCCTGGGCAGCGCTTGTAAGTGAATTGAGTGCTGCTGTTAAAACATCTCTTGTTTTTGTTTCCGCGACAGCTGTTTCCTCTTCTTATCACTGGAGGATGTGGTGCACGCTTCCGCTTCGTGTTCGGAGGAATGGACAAGTGTGGATAATTTGTCGCATGAGCGCATTGTATCTCCTCTGTGATAGATATTTAAGAAGACAAATGTCATTGTTCAGAATTTACAATATTTTTAATTTTGTGAAATCGACGCCGTGAATAGTATTGTCTTTCCTCTTCATCTTCGTTGGAGGCCTGTGTGTTATGAAGACACCGCACGATGTCGACATCGTCCCACAATTTACGGTAACATCCCGTAATTGCGTGTATAACGTATTGATATAATCTTTCTCATTTTTTCCCTCGGATGTAGCGATGTCGGTAAGGTGAGGTGTAGCCTTCGCGATGTTTTCCCACATCTTGGCGGCCTCGCCCTTCCACCCATCCGCTGCTCCTCGAGGACTTTCATTTTCGCTTCAAGTCTTGACATAGCGGGTGTTCACTGAATGAGGAGTTGTCATGAGTGTGTTCTGCTCTTTACAAAGAACAGTCTTCCGATTCATATGCGGAGGAGTATTTTCCTTTGAGGAGGGGAGAGACTGTATAACTTGTCTATGAGGAAAATGGATTGCTGCAGACCCTCCTTCTGAATCGTATCTTTAAAAAGGCGACTCAGAATTTCCATGATGGCTAGTACTTCCGCATGCATGAAAACGGCAAAGTCATGAATAGTCTTTTCTCGCTCACTGCAGTCTTTTGCGCCCTGCTCGGGAGACGCTACGCGCTGATGGCAACGTCTGTCGCCATGTCGGAAATACCTTTCCACATTTTCACGGTTTCCCTACTCTTCATTTCCGTCGGAGGCGACGACGGCAAGGTCAACTGCAACGTTCTCAAGTTTTTTCCACGTTTGCTTGCTTTTCTGTGCCATCCTCCGGTGTCTGCAACGGCGTTTTCACAGTCGTCTGCCACGTCGTGACATGATAAGGACCGCTGACTGACGTGTCATGTCCATTGCAAATGTTCACTAGGACTACATTTACCATACCCTATTGTCACTAACGCGTTAAGAAAAAGCTTCCATTTTCTCTAATATTATTCTTAAATGAAAATAAATATGAAAATTATTCTCAATTGAAAATAAATATGAACAATCATCCTTAAAAGAAAATAAATATGTAGAATAAATATTTAGAAATAATTAATAAAAAGCCTATTCTTCACGCTGCCTGCACGGCTGTGGGCGGCGAAGGAAGGGCGGGAGCGTACATATGATGCAGCGTACAATGACCCCAGGGTAAACTTGTTCATTTATCTAACGAGTAGTACTTGTTTGCCAGACAAGCATTTATTTTGGACAAACTAATCATTATAATGATTATGGACCATATTCGGTTTACACATCAATTCTAGGGCGATTTTAAAATAAAGAGTCCAAGTAATTTTCAAATTTTTATTTTTTCAATCGAAAGTTGTACTCTTATTTTCCCGAAAAAACGTGAAGTAGACCTGAGAGCGTCTGAGAAAGGAGTACATTTTTGGTAGCAAACCTAAAAATTTAATCATGAAATCATTTCCCCATTCGTCCTTAAATAGTCCCAGTGCATTTTCATACCGAGGTGTGATGTTAACGGAAGAGATAACGAATGAATCAGTGTCCATGTAAAGAAGATGAAGATAGCGAAGCTGTTATTTACAATACTTTTAAAAAACTTATACATTATTTTTTCGAAAAATCTAAAATACAAAAGCCTAAATAAATGGGCTTTGCGAGCTCCACTTCTGTTTTATTCAACTCGATTGTCATGGGATCATTTCGAAGATGGTGACTTCGCACGAAAGCGGGATTCGCGATGAGATTCCGCGGTCCACACTTCCCTCACCACCTTTTCACGAGATAAATGTGGCGATGAATGCGCATGTCCTCCATCGACTTCCCGTACACAGAGTTCTTCATTAATTAAAAATGTACCTTTATAATTCGACAATTCGCGCTGCCGCCGTGAATTGTGGTCCTTGTAGGAGGCAAGTCATGGACTTTGGTTAAATGAAAGATTACAATGAATTTTGGTGAGTTGTATTCCCAACTCCATAGACTGAATTAAATCGTGAATATGAATGATGTAGCGACGCTTTGGTAACAGTGTCGCCAATAACTTAACTTGGCTATTTTTGTGTCGGGGGTACACGTGACTCTGGAGAGGGTGGCAAGTTGCTCAATCGCTGGCGGATTTTGTCTGAATAATCGAGTTCGTCTTCAAGAACGTATCCACGATCCACTTCCGTAGTCGGCTGTTTCAAATCAAATGTATGAATGTGAATATAAGCCAGCCATCTAAATTGCCCTGTGCGTAGAGGATGACTCACACTGCATCCATACAATTTGTTGACGCCTCAAAAGGAGAGAGAAAATGTCTTATGTGATGGATTGAAGAAATCTCCCACGTGTAAAAAATTAGCTTCAGTGTGGAACCCGACCACCTGTACGAGACCTACCCGACTGCCTTTCTCGAAGAAAAAAACATGTCAACATCAGTAAAAAGTTCTAGCACGACGCCAATTTTTGAAATGGTGTCCCACCACAGTCCAAGAGCAGAGCAATAAAACGAAACCTTACACCTCCAAAGAAATTTCTACAAGTTACAAAAACGTCGATGAGTAACAAAATGTCGATTTTAAATACAAATTAGCGTTATCACTCAAATTTTGAATGGCGAAAGCATCCCACACTGCCAGCGCGTAAGCGTACTCCACACGTCCGAGATCGAGGTCTTCGTGAGCTGACTGAAAAAGGCATCGCGTGGGGTCGTTTCTTCCAGCTTCCACCAGCAATTCACTTAGTCGTAGGGGAAGAATCCCTTCCTTCGTGGTAGTTCAATGTGCGCATCGTCTGGAAAGGCTGCCTGAGTGAATTTTAATTTTTCTATTGAAAGGGATTGACCGAATTTGTCTAATCCTGCATCTAAAAATTGTAATGAATCTAAAACCACAATTCCAAACTTCCGATTCTTTGTGATATGGACATGAATCTCCCGTGATTATGCAAAATGCAAACCACAATTCCAAACTTCCGATTCTTTGTGATGGGGACATGAATCTCCCGTGATTATGCAAAATGTGTTCAGGTAATCGTAGCATGCTCTCTGCCCAGGTTAGCACAAGAAAATGGCAATCGTACCAGCTTCCGTTATGCATCAAGACCGGTATGTCATGGAGTCCGGAAGTTGACGCAACTTTGATGTGCTGCTCCACGAAAACGACCTGTAAAATGGTCATGGTCCCTAACACGAATGGTATGCATGTGGAAGAAAAGGGATCTTACAAATGTGACACACGTCGGAATTTTGAAAAGTAATTTCACTTTCCTCTCGCATTAAAAGAGACGTCAGATGATTTAAAAGAAATTCATAACCTTTTGCAAGACCCTCTAAATATTCTATTAATTGGTTGGCGACGTCAAGTCCGCGAAATTCTATACTTCAGGAGCGTGCTTCATCAAAATCACAAACAATTTGTAGAGACATTGATTAGGGCTCATGAATTTGGTACGCCTGCAGATTCTATCGGCGATAGCTCACGTGAAGAGATGTGAACGGTGAGTGCTTCAAAACAACCATACATATAAATCGGACATCTTTGCTGGTTTTTTTATTTTTGAAGTGCATGAAACGTACATTTGGCGAATCCGGCAACCGTGAGTCGTGCTGGTTTTACAGTACTACAATTTAAGTGTGAGTATCGTGTTTCTCTTGTGTCGAAAGAAGTTTAAACAGCGTTCGCAACGAGCACTTCATGTTCGGGATTATTATGTTGGCTAATTACAAACGTTCCTACATTTTTAATTCAAATATAATGGCTTACGCCCTTTGAACCATATAACAATTATTGAAATGAAATCAACACAACCCGTTTTCCGACAACGACATCCGTTTTCTTTTCAGAGCACCAAACAAGATTGACAATGTGAAAAGAATAGGAAGAATTTTGACGTTTGAAACGTTAATATTGTGAACAGATAGTGGCCAGGAAATGTCACGTAAATCTAGTTGGTTTTCCAAATCGTCGAATAAACTCTGATATGTGGAGGTACATCCTAAACGTCCTGCAACGATTTTCTATCGACCGGGTCATTTGTGCAGGGGTTCACAAGCGATGACCAACAGAAAACATTTCTCATCTCATGCGGACATTTATAACCGCATGGCGACGCGCAATACTATCAGGGAGCGGAAAATTCATTAATCTAGTGTGAGTGATTGGCTCAAAAAGATTACTGTGAACATGAATGCCAACGATTTCTTAGAGTTCTTTCCTGCTATAGAGCTCCTAAATTTTGTCAAATTTTGAACCTATTGGATTAACGATATTACAAAAAATCCTCGACATTATCACTGAGTCACCACGGGGTTACGAGCGTTCAGAAAGATGGGCTAAATCACATCGAGGATTTCGTTCGTCGGGATGTTTTCGCTTAATCATGAATGGACATTAAAGTTGTGCAAACAATTTAAAGCTAGTTTTTGACGGAGAAAAGAGTTCAAGCATTTTATGATGAAAAGAACTTGAAAACGATTGAGAAAAGTGAAAAATTATATAACATTGAAAGAACTGGCACCACGCTGATCTCTGACTGTTTAAGGATAGTTCAATATTCGTCCATATGAGAGAATTTGCAATATATCACCCATGCGGTTGTTGCTGGTGTCAATGGTTTGTAGAGTTAAAAAAATAATGAATATCCATGTAGTGATAAAGTGTTATGATGAAACAATGAATAGACAAATGAAATTTACCTGCGTTGTGTGGTTGATGAAATGAAGACGGTCGTCCTTCACGGGGTGGTGGTGATGACGGCGGTGGCGACTCTTTCTTCCCGATATCGGTTTAAATATTTTATCTACAGAAGAAACGAAACAAAAATAATTAATCCAATAATTAATTTTTAAATATTCAGTAATTTCAATATAATTGTAGAATATTCACCGTTTAAGAGTTTATGAGCGCTACACTCCTCTTCGCTAATTAATTGACTCTCGTTCTCACTATTGTTAATACACCCCCGACATGTTAAAATTCCCACCTTGGAGCTTACCTGCACGCCAGGGAAACACCCCGAGGGGGGAACGCGAACCTGGGTCTACTGTTCGCCTACGCGAGGGCGGTGCCTCAGCGGCATTCGCCCGGAATCTATTCAAGCCGAAAAATTGTGCAACTTTACAAAGTCGGCGCATACGCTAAGGGGGCCGACGCGAAGTTGATTGTAGTGTTGACACACTATTTCTGACGAATGCCCAGAGCTAGTAATTACCAAAAGCGCCAGTTGGGGACCTCACAGATATAGGTCTCTTGCGAGCTTGTTATACCTCAGGTCAGTGTGATCATGTGTGTGTTGAGAGCAAATCTAAAAGAAGAACACAAATCAGTTCAACAAGGTTTAAGAATCTTAAAACCCTTTTCGTTGCTTATAAAATCACACCAAAAATAAAAAAATGAAACAAATTGAAACCCTTTCTCAATTGAGTCAAAATTAATCGTTAAACTATTCGCACAAATTATCACTGCGAATTCCCTTTGTTACTCTGAGCAATTAAATTTACTACAATTCCTATTTACAGTAACCAATGACATATAATATTTAACACACCAATACCTTTACTACAAAAAACGTGTGCAAATGCACCACTCTCTCTACAAAAATTTCACTGTGGACGTGAACAACACAAAATTAATATCGCTATATGTATAGTTTCGGAGGCAATAGTGATTTTAAAATGGAAAGAATCTCTGAACGATTCTCAGGAGGCTCCTGAATGCTTATTTCCCTCTCAATTTCCAGATTATCACGTTCTCCGTGACTTTGACCTAATTTTCAGCGATTTCGCGCAGTTACCTCCAGCAGCTACGTCCTTCCAGCTCCAACGTTCGACCTTGACCTTCACGATCTCCGAAGACTCTGCTGTACCCACTGTCTTCGGCCTCCGCGTAGCCGATCGGGGTCCCTGGTCTCCGGTGACTTCTCGCCGCACTCTTGCGTCGTCTTCCGGCCTTGTTCTCCCGCCTTTCGTCCTCGTCTGCTTCGTCCCCCTCGACAAAAATTCTAGATTAACTCCCCGCGTATTATTTGAAGAAAAACTTTATTCTATTAAAATTCTAACAAATGTTGCGGTGGGCTATCTTGGTGACTATCCGACGTCCAACACTCCTACCTAGGAACAAGGCGAAGGTGTTGCTGGATTGGCGGTCAAGAACTGAAGAGAGTGCTGCTGGCTCGGCGAAAGGGAACGAAAGAAAATGACTGACCGTGAGCTCGCTTTTTTATGCCTGCGCTCTCCGTGTAGGGGTAGTGAGCGTTCTCTCCCCTTCTCCACTTTGCTTCTA
The DNA here is from genome assembly GCA_017312745.1 of Gryllus bimaculatus. NCBI lineage: Eukaryota > Metazoa > Arthropoda > Insecta > Orthoptera > Gryllidae > Gryllus > Gryllus bimaculatus. The sequence continues at coordinate 3,442,180 of BOPP01000010.1, read as the reverse complement.
CGTTACATTCCTGCGCCGTGCCGCGGATATAGCGAGCAACAGTATTGTAGGCTGCGGGTCGCGCCATTTTCATACCGCGCCGCTCTCGTTTACCCAGTCTACCACTGTCGTCTACCATTGATATATGTTATTAAATGTTTGTAGGCAAGACCTCGTATTATATATTTTATATTAATCCCAGTAATAAGGCATATGTGATTCTCATGGATCCGCGTTAATAATTATGTGAAAAGAAGCAGTGAAAGACCATCTGAGATCATGTACAAAAATGTTTGAAATTTTATTTGTAAATGTAAAATGATTGAGTAAAATTCGTTGTTTATAAACATATAATTTTGTTTATTTCTTACTTGATCTATTCCCACATTTTAAATTTAAACATAATTATTAATACAGAAAAGATAATTCAATTAATTTAATGAAGTATTACTTGTCATTTAACTAAATACACTTATTAAAGTGTATCAGGAAATCATAATAGAAAATTATAAGTAACTTTACAAATAAATAAAAATTATAATCTCATACGATCAGAATACGAAGACAATAATTTAATGAAATTAGCAAACTAATGAAAAGAAAATTACATTCATATTATATTTCACCCATTTCACTAAATATAAGAGATCAATACGTGAAAGTAATTTAATAGGTAAACAAATGAATGGAGGATTATTTTTTATTCAATCTTTTCACAGAAATTTAAGAATTAAAAGATCATTAATTCATATTATTTTTTCATAATGGACAACGTCTTATAGTAATCCTTTGTAGATAGTGACAGGTTTTAATATTGCAACATTTCATGAAAATATTGTTTTGATATATTTTCAATTATATATTTACAACATATTAACATCGCTAAAATTTCTCCGCTACCTTATTCATCATCAACAATTTCTTGTTTATTTTCTGAAAAAAAATAGAAAATAATTAAAAAGGGAAAGAAGTGAAAAATCACGCCCGCTTATTAAATAAAAAATACTCGCCAGAGGAAGAGGACGACTCTGTGAGTCGTTTTTATATATATGAACGACTGCAGTTCCGTTTCAGCCTTCTGTCGCAGCTGCTGCCTTGTCATCAACCGCTCCAACTCCTCCTGGCGCAGATCCTCCAGAGGTAAAGGTGGTGGTGGAGGAGGAGCTTGTATGGGCGCATCGACTTGCCGCTTACCAGTATCCATCACTTCCTGGAAGACCTCCCGGCTCCGTTGGAGTTACAGACGTTCGCGACGCGCCCGCCACGCCCACCGCGCGGCAGCGTGGGCCCACTCCCGTTGTGGAGGAGCTTGTTGCTACCTCGGCGGCATGTGGGGCGTCGTCGGTGCCGACGGCCGTGGGGTCGGCGATGCCACACGTTCGTGCTGAGGTGGTGGTGGTGGCTGCAGTCCGAACACCAAAGCCCGTGGGCCGCCAACCGCGTGCGCGTCGACAATTCGCCACCAACATTGCCACATAAATGTGTCGCATGTGCGGTGAGGCGCATTGCGATCTGGCAGTCGCACGCCCGAGAATTGTGTAGTGGCATATCTACATCATCTCCGTGAGCGCCCAGGCACACCACGTACGCAGAAATACGCAGCCACTTAAATTTTCGCTGCCATGTGCATGGGTCGACGACCGTCTGTCACAACCATGTACAAAAATCGCGGATGTTATTGAAGCTACTTCATTGACATCGCCACGCTGTCACGCCGCAATAAACATGTTCTCCATGCCTACGAAAGGATGTGCTTACGAACTAAAAACGAAAATGACTGTGTGCACGTAAAGACATTCATAAAGACGCTCATAAAATAGCGATTTATAAAATGAAGGGGTGGGGAACTCGGCCCTTTCATTGGAACTTTTTATAGTTAACGGCGTTAGTCCACTCTTCACGCTCACGTCTTTCAATGGATACTTTAACTTTATCAACTATAACTGTCAGTGAAAGACTCGTTAGCTCAGTTCTCCATTTGTTCTTGCATCGACCACAAGCAAATTCCTGCATTCTACAGCAGACAGGAAGTGCCTCGAGACAGTGTCTGCGCGCGACCGGATGCAACTTCCGTCATTCTGCTCGGTGCCTGCGCACTAGTCTAAAGTCGAAATACATAGCTTTGAAAAGCAAATAAAATATATTTAAATTTTCAACATCAATCATTTGAACGATATTAAATGGATAAAACAAATGTATTATGGATGAAAGACAACTATTTTAGGAATTCCTCCTTGGTGTGTTGTTTGCGAAAATCACAACAAATAGTAGTGTATCTTTCAAATAAGTATTGTCAACAATATATTGTCGTGATTTCATCAATAACTATTATTTATTCCAAAAATGAATGGAGGTAGCCTACGACTTATTGTTCTTTTGTCGATGGGATAACATCGTCAGCAGCAGAAGTAGCAGCACCATTACCTCAGTAGCAATCATTGTCACTGATGGGCTGTCACAGTCAAGAGCCATTATGTTGCCCGTTGTGCACAATGTTGAACATTTATCCTAAAACATTAATAAGAAGTGTCGGTATATGTTGATTATTGTGAAGGAGGAGAAAAAAGAGTCTTTCGCAGCCTTCTGTAGATTTTCCCTTCCGTTGTTTTTCAAGTTTTTTGTTCGTTTTCTTGTTTGTTTTATGAGATGGCATGCAATGTCTCGCGCAAGGATGAGAACATTCAACAGTTTTTTTGTTTCTTTTGCACTTTTTCTCTTTCACCATCTTCCACTGATTTAGAGGTTTCTTGTTCTTCACTGCGTGACGAAGAAGAGTCTCACAATACTATCCTCTTCCGATGTCTTCATGATTGTAGTCGTCTCGTCAATGAGAATGTCTACGTACATTTCTAGTGGTTTTTAGGGCAGACCTGTCGACGTTTTCGAATTACATTCGAAAAAGATTTTGATGTCTGATGCCTAAGCGACCTTCATCTCCTCTCGCCGTGAGAAATCGAAGATGACAAACGGACATACCATTTTTCACCCCTCCAATGCGTAGTACATGAAAGAGGATGACGATCCAAATACGATTTTTCGACATATTTGAACATTTCAAAGAATTCCGGTATATGCACTCCATCCTTCTTCCATCCTATACGCATATCGTTATGGGGAAAAATTCATCGTAGATGTAGGTTTTAATAGTTCTTAAATAGCATAGATGGATCTCGCTAGGATTGCAATAGCAGTCGATTGGTGTGTGTTCATCTATTGCTAGGATTGTGTGGTTAGGACGATCCCCATTTTATGTCAACGTGTGCGGTGAGAAGCAACAGCGTCAAAACAAAATCTGTATCTCTTCTCAACAAAATACTCCTTCGTAGTTCTACACTCCTTCGTAGTTCTCGGGTCTTATCGTTATATCATCAATCCAGTTGCGAGTGACGCGATCCAAAACTTTCTCTGGAGGTCTCAATTGAATATTCCGCTATCCGAGTGCGACGTTTACCGTAAGAGATGTAGTTTCCTCCGCTTTGTTTCGAGACGTTGCCATCGCTTGATGCGACCAAAGATTTTCATCTTTCAAAATCAACCCCGGTTATGCTCAAATGTTTTTATTGATTTCTCTTTATATAATGTCTTGAAAACTTGCGCTGCCGACATAGATAATGAAACAAACAATACATTTTTTTCAAAATGTTGCGGTAGCACAATGTCAGCTCTCATTGCTTCGTTGTCCGTTTTATACTCGCACGTTGGGACTGTGCGACACTGCTTTCAGGGTGTATCTGGATTGCATGGTAAACAATGAAATAAAACGTTTTGTTCGGACAGGGACTTGAAGCTAGGAAAGCTTATGCTCTATCGTCTGAGCTGCGTTTTTTCGTGGGGGGTTCCACTCAGCGTTCGCGTTTGCGTCGACCGCAAGCATATTCCTGCATCCACGACGAGAAGTGTAATTAGCGGCACAGGCCCCGCGTCGGCCGGTAGCAACTTCCGACAGAACGCTCGCTAATAATAAAACTGATATAAAATATATTGACAACAAATAGGCATACAATATAAAGAATTAACATTGATAATGAGTTGTCATTCACATCACCTACATGAACATCGTCAACAACCATTGAAGCTGCCTCTCGTGAACGTGATTGGATTGTTGAAACACAAACCGCAGGTTGAGAGAGTTGACATGGGGACCTATTTCCCGACAGCGTTTATGCTCTCGTCGTCCGACCGTCGGGCTGCGGAAGGGCGAATGTCGCCATGACACTTCTTACCATCCGAACGGTCTCAAATTCGAAAACGTTTATTTGTATTCGACTACCGGAGGGCAAGCAATGTATGTATTTTTAAAAGAAGTGCAATTTTATATTTCATTCCTTTACGTAACACGACAATATCGTTCCTCCCTCCGAATCCAAGCCCAGCAGCGTCTTCGAATTCGACGATATTGCGACGGAGAAGCAAGACTGCATAAAGGCCTACTTCGCCACCGGACGTAATAAATATACAGATGTGATGTATCTCTGTTAGACATACACGAATAATCCGAACAACTCTTTCGCGACAATGCTAATATGGTAATATTTTCCCGACAAGATTTTGGACACCAAATAATAAACCATAATTGGGAATTTATTTTCCATGTGGGAAACGACTTTCCATCTTTTCGCGATATTAAAATTATGTGCTAGCACATGTGGAATGAAAAAAACGTTCTCGTTTTGCGTCATTGATAAGACATGTTCTGTGAACAAAGGGAAATACCGTGCTGGTTTCTATCTGGTATCGAGTTATCGAAGTTAATCCATCAGTATATTGTTTCTTTTCTTCCGTCACAGACGCAAATGGCGTGTCTGTGACAACATAGGTATTGAGGAGAGAAGGGTTTTATCGGACGATTCATAAATCGAGCTATCGATGAGTTTCCCTTTAAGTTACACATTCCTAGTGGATATCAGTTTTTGCGGACCGGGAATACGACATTTAGGGAGGAAATAATAGCAGTATCCCCTAGATCGAGCACGACAATGCTTATCCTGAACACAAAGATGGAGAAGACAGAAAGGAAGCAGACTAGGCACTGGCAAAGTGAGCGTGGGAGAGGGTCGTGTAGACAGAAGCAAATATCGGTGAAAGAGCAGCGGTGCCAGGTGTGACCGGTGTGATGAAAATTAAAAATAAATTAGGAGTGAAAAGAGGAAGGGTGACTAAAAGCTCGGAAATATGACAAGGAAGAAGACTGGGAGGAAGATGACGTCACGTACAACGTGAAAAGAAACAAAGACTACATGATGAAATAAACCTTCTACATAAAAATGAGAAAACTAATGATACTTCATTCGAAGGTGAAACGAATTCCGAAGAGACCGATTTTTTTACGCCGAAAAGGTACCCTCATTATCCATTCTCCTCCTTCGATTCCGCCCCATCCTACTACTCTGGAAGAATAATTGAAAATAGAAGTAGAAAAGACACAATCGATTATTCAAAGAGCTTCGACATTACAAATCAAACCGCGCCGACTTCCTTAAGACATATCTCACCACCCCTTTGAAGAATGCATTTGTAAAATGAATGTAAAAGCAAAATCAATTACCCACCCCGGGAAAAAGACGTTAATAGGATGCTAGAGGAAGAGGCAGTGAATTTCTCATCCTCCTACTACAGCGATCCGTTCGTTTTTAATGTCGCTGATTCTCACATAGATGAAGCAAATAAAAGTTTACAAAATTAACAACGTTCACCAAGAGCCACCAGCGATTTAGCTATGAATTATGCAGATTCACCTTGGGATCAATATCTACGCACAATCCTACAACAGGAAGACGCTGATATAGTTTCCGGTCCTCATTTCCGTCCTCGTACTAGCAGCGCTGAAAGAACGCTTTACTCGGGCCATTCTTATCTAAGAATAAATGACATCAGAATTATTACCATTGGTAAAACCAAAACGAAACGCAGAACGGGATTCCAGAATTGATTTTCTTTTTTGAGAACAGCCGAATCTCGCTGTTGTGGAAGAAGAAGATCGGAAAGATTATAAGATAATTCTCCAGCACTCGCATGCGCACAGAGGATACAGAAAGAAAGGTGATATACTGGCCGTCAACGCGTGGAAATTATACAATGTATTTACAACACCATTTTTCCTCCTCCTCCTACACCGCCTACCTTAAGATCAAACACATCGATTCAGCGAAAAGCGACAACGCGAAATCGGAAAACAACAGGAAAGGGTCTTCGTTTTGTGACCTCTACAGACTTCAAATACTGGCGTGACCCCAACACAGTAGTGCGAAGGCTTGACTATAAAGTCGAAACAAGCCGGAAACGGAAGTCACAACGGAGAAATAATTGAAATAGATAACGAATTACGCGATGCTGGTATTAGACAGCTGTTGTATCATGAAGAAACAGACCGCCAATTCGAAGTGCGAGAAGTGTTAACGACTGAAATGCACGCGCTAGCTCGACATCATTACTCTAGGCGACGCGTGATTACGAAAGGGTTCGATAATCTACGGCAGGTGGATTTGGTGAACATGCAGCCGTGTGCAAAATCGAATCGAGGCATGCGATACATTTTTACTGTGACCGATGTCTACTCCATGTACGCTTGGACTGAAGCGCTTAAGAGAAAGGGAAGAAGAAGAGGGGAGGCCTTTACGTGCAATCTCAAACGCGCGCGCTCCAGAAAGCCTACACTCCTACAAACAGACGCCAGTACGGAATTTCATAATGACATCATCATCTGGTCTTGCGCGCGTGGTATTCATTATTCTACATTTTCGACCAGGAAGGCAGCGGCCGTTAAGCGATTTAATCGACCGCTCAAAGGGCGCATGTGGAGGCGTTTCTCCGTCGAGGGCACGTGTCGCTGGACAATCATGCTTCCCTCTCATATCGATGACTACAATAACATAAAACATAGAACGACGAGAATGAAGCCGAAACACGTGAAGAATAGGTTAATGGACACGGTTTACAGTACTGTGAAAGCTGTCGCAAATGAAAAAAATTCGGGGACCTCGTCCGTGTGAGCGTGTATCTCACCATTCCGGAAGGGTTATGAACCGCGACGGGTACAGTACTTTTCAAATTCTTCGACGGGGTACAGTACTTGGTAGAGCGCGCCGTGCATAAAAAGGGACCGCTCCGCGTTGTAAAATGGTTGGGCTTCGTGACCGTCACAATTCGTGGGTGCAACAACGCGACATAATTACATAAGAGACGAAAGCAGTGACTTCCTTCCACTACACCGGAAGCAGTAAAGAAACGACTAGAATGTGAGTCGGAAACGAAATGATAACACATTGGAAACAGGATGTGCGTCATCATATCTTCAACAGTATAAAATAAAGATCTTAATTCATAGTCACGACTGGTCACTTTGTGTGTGTCAACTTGTGTGTGTGTGTGTGTGTGCACATGTCCTATGCAATCTCTTTGTTGCAATATGTGGAGTTTCTTTGATTCTTTTTGTCCTCGGACTAAACATTCTCGCACTCTAATAGTACCACAAATGTGGGAAGAAAAGCGATGGGAGAGGACGAAGAGCTCATCTGGACAGTCGATGTTGCCACCTGTACGCGATCGTGGGCAAGGCGGGCATGGGAAGAGGACGACGCCATTTCAACCATCACCACCGATCCACTATCGTGATCATCGATAAGGAACAATTATTATTTTTCTTTACCAAGGATGAATAATGATTTTGCATCACAGCCGACTGCCAACGCGCCTCTTTTATCGCTGGAAAATAAAGAAGACAAATACAAAATACGTATGTTCACGTTCCAACCGCCCAATGAGATCGAAGAACTAAACATAGATGATCGACGCACCACAAATTGGATTACATCACCACCACCGTACGCCGTGGCACAGTGGAAACATTCCATACAGTTGTATGAAGCGATTCGCAGAGCTGTGAACTGGATTGATAAAATTTATATTAAAGGATTGAAGGCAAATTGGTTACGTGAGTATGTGAATTGTTTTGTGATCGACTTAGAAGAGTTCAAATGTCCTCCGACTTACAGATGTGTAAGGCTATATATTGAATTATATAAAGCAGACGCTACGTGACGCATTGTCTTATCACTGCCTGAAGAAAAATCTACACTCCACGTTCTCGCTTTAATGCATTGGATTTCCTCATTTCTTCCAGACTTTGATTGACAACAATCAAGCAAATCCCGTACGAAATACGAGAGTTACGATGCCACGAACGTTTCCGTTCCCTAAGGTCGTCAGACAGGATGTTGCATATCACTTCCTGCTCCCACTATACTTTGTTCCCACTTCCGGTTATCGCATTATGAGGCGATACATTTTTCTTTTACTATAATAGTCAGTGAATCAACCACATGGGGCGAAGCAAGAGAACCAACAACATAGAAAATTTGAATTGCAACGAACAGCTCGATCTTATCATTACATTAGCTGTTTAGCTACTACAACTTCAAGACATCAACTAAGCTATCAAACTATTCTACACAACGCAGCCACGCTGTCTCAGATCGCTCGACGGTGAGAGTCTTTATCACCTGCCCGTCGCACTTCGCCATTTATCACCATCGAGAGACGTGATGCCGTTTTGAAGCGACTCCCCGAGGACTTGCTAAAGCTCCCCTGCAGTCTGGAGATTCTGCACTGCGCCAAACATTACAACATTGGGCGGACACATTGACAGACCGGCGCCATCGAAATGGGACTGTATGGCTTGTCGTCGTGAGGTGAATGAAAGCGTATAATACAACATGGATTAGGTAGACTGTTCAATGGTTGCGGGAAGTATCATGCAATTGTTCGTGGGGACCGCCACTCTCGTGTGCTTTTTTTGTGAACTTCATCTCCATCAAGAATTCGAACACAAGATCAGATTCTACTACACCTTTCACTATAGAGGCTGGATATCCCATTCGAGATGGTACTATTTACCCCATCTGTCATCATGGTGACTTTTACAATTGGGCTAAAACAAACTGCAATCATGTTTCGCAAAGATTGTTTGGAAATTCGGTTAAAAAACTAGTTGAGCCGGGACTAGAGCAAAGATGTCCGATGTGTTCTTTCGCCTTGATGCTCAAAGCGTGTTATGGAAAGAGATGAAGATATTGAGGATTATGTTACGAGTGTGATATCTTCCATTCACTCGGATTTTAGTCATGTTCTTTGCACCACTCAAAATGTACGTTGATCGTCACGTGAACTACATTCAAAAACTCGAAAAAATTACGAAACTTGGACTCAGCAAACGCGGCAACCTCCTGCATCGACGCCTTGTTTCAAACTCCGGAAGCTCCATTCCGCCCGATGTCAACACCCTTGATTGAGAGTAGATTCTACAATCCATTTAAATTGGCGGAGCTCATGCGTCATCCACGGCGGCGTGTGCACGGCAAGTCTGAAATTTTCCCGCCTACGCGTCCTTTCTTCATTCAGAATTTGTCCGCAATCGTGTTAGGTGCAGTCCGCATCGACAACTAATTCTCACTTTCGTTAATATATAATAAATAAAATTAATGCAATTCGTTTTTACTGCTGCAAAATTTATTTTTACTTTTGTAAATGGAGGGAGCCTTCTCGCAAGTGTTACGTAATTATATAGGGGTTTGAAGGGCGGATTACATGAGGGAGAGGGAGTTTTCAAAATACTCTAGATTTGCGTCACGTAATTTATGGACGGCATCATAAATTATGCAGTTAGTATCGAGTTCCGTATCGAAGGCTCTAACAACAACGTATCATTAAAAATAAAATTTATTATTTCCCCCTAAATTCACGTAAAAAATATTAGATGTCAATTAAGAAGAAAATCTACGTCAGGTTGCACCCAGCTACCCGAGGAGCAGATCTAGTGTCTGGGTGCTCCTGTACGGGACAAAATAGCCCCAGAGAGCTGTTCCCAATAACGCAATTTCTTATATTCCCATTCTTTTGAAAGGCCTGGGGGTTGGACAAGTTCTTAAATAGACTTTGGGGAACAAATTCCAAAGATTCTATAGCTATAGGTACCTGTGTACGCCCCCACATACGGCTGATCTTCCTTAGGGCGCCTTCACACGCCACGGCGGCGCGCTCCCGTCAAGCGGCAGTGCTCTGCCGACGCCGCCACCGCTGCAGCCACGGCCGCACCGCCGCCCGCCGTGGAAGGGGGTGGGTTCTGAAGGGGATAGGTTTCAACCCTTCGGCGACGAAGAACAAAGGGGCCGCAGCAGGTAAAACTCCGCGACCGGCGGCGCAATGGGAATATCGTCATTTGAAGCTGTGTTCTGCTAGCGGAGGCGCGTACGCCCTCCTGCGCTTCTCGTAGAGAGGGTCCGGCGCCGAACGTCGCAAATCCGCCGTACGTGGGAAGAATTCTGTTCAAACTGCTCTGCTACGAGCCGCGGTGTTCGGAAGCGCGCAGGGGTGGCGACGTGAGAAAGGTCCCTTTTCAGCTGCGCTGAAACTCGGCGAGGAAGGCGAGAGGCCCCGACGGACTCACGGGACAGCAGCTGCGCGCTCTGGGCGGGCGCGGAGTCGAGTTTTTACTCGAGCTCCTGAGTGCGTGCCTGGCGGGCGGCTATTTCCCGAAGTCGTGGAGGATTGCGACCATCGCGCTTATACCAAAACCAAGCAGACCCATTAGTCTACTCTCCATCCTAGGCAAGACGTTCGAGAGACTGATTCTGTCGCGCTCGCAACAGGAAAAACGTCGACTCAACCTCCTCAGAGGCAACAATTTGGCTTTCGATCTGGTCACAGCTCCGCACAGAAGCTCACGCGGCTTTTCACGGACATCGTCCTCGCACTCGAGAGACGGCAGAACTTGCCAGCTGTCTTTCTGGGAATGCGGTCGGCTTTCGACTCTGTGTGGCATGCGGGTCTCTCGCATGCCTCACGGAGGCGGGAGTGCGCGATTGCTACGTCAGACTGATCGCGAGTTTTCTCTCTGATAGGCAGTTCAAAGTGCGCGTCAATAACGTATATTCGTGCCTCAGACGAGCCGAGGCGGGCGTGCCTCAGGGGAGTGTTCTCTTTCCTAGCATCTTCGGCTTATCCGTAAACGACGCGCCGCTTCCTGCTGAAACAAAATTGGCATTCAATGCTGTGGGCTCCTGATGTTCGCGGACGATTCTGCGTACTACGCAGAATCGGCGTACGGAAAGCAATCAGTTAAATACTTAAGCGATTGTCTCGCCGCCTTTCCGGAATGGCCAAGTCGGAAACAACTCGCTGTGAACCTCGAGAAATGCGTCGTCGTCAACTTCACTCGCAAGAGGGCAAACCCCAATGAAACGGTGAGCTTGGCTGGCGCGCATCTACCTTGGCAGAGCGAAGCGAGATACTCGGGCGTGCTACTTGACAGCGGCCTTCGCTGGATGCGATAACATGCTGCCAAAATCAAAAATCGCTCTCTCCTTTTGAAGCCCCAGGCCACTCCTGGTCGAATTTAACACCTACCCGACCCCTGTTTAAGGCGTACCCCCGCCGCAGGGCTATTCGGGTAGCCTGGGTAGGCAGGACTCGTTCTATCGTCCGAGGGCGGGAGCCAGAGCCAGTGAGTTTGTAAGTGCTCCTAGGCGGAAGTTGGAAACGACCGCCCGGAAATGCCCGAGTTTCCCCGCCTAATGTTCAAGGCCAGGAGTGGATCAAGCCACTCGGTCCACTGAAAGCCCAGTAGCCTCTGTGCGCGTTTGAAAAGCTAGTAGGTCAGCCGAGGAAGCTACCCTCTCACGCCGGAGTCGGAATGGAGAGGATCAAGCCACTCGAACCGTCGAAAGTCAGGCGCGCAGAGCTCAGCACCTGTGAGTAACTGACTAGTCGATTGCCCGAGGAACCTACCCTCCCACGCCGGAGACAGGCCACTCAAGCCACTCGGACCGCCGAAAGTTAGCTTTGGGATGATCAGTAGATCGCCCGACGAAGCTACCCCCCCCCCTAGTTACCCCGTTAGGTGAAGGGCACAAACGTGTCATGGCGTAGCCGCGCTCTGTAAGCCAGTGTTAAGGCACGGTTAGGCGGTGGCACTCGACCGTCGAGCCTTGCCAGCTTCTGGTGGAAACTAACACCCACCCGAACCAGTTTACGGCGTACCTCCGCCGCAGGGCCAGCCGACGAACAGCCTGAGTAGGGTGCGCACGGGGCGTGTGACTTTTTACAGGCCTAATTTTATTTAAACTATTTTGGTTCGCTGATCGAAGAAAATATAAGATCAAATATACCTAATCTCAGCCCGTTTGAGTATTTTATTTTAATATGTCACACCATCCCAGCTCCCAAGCAGCCACTCACCATTGATTATGCAAAAATTTAAAGAGCAATTAAAATCACTTTTTAGTAATTAAATCGATCTACATGATGGCATTTTTGTTTGTGAGGTATTCGGCTGGTGGTAGCAGTCTTAAGCTAGCTCACCATTAATGACATGCAAGTTTGAATAGCAATTAAATAATTGTGTAATTAGCAATTAAACCGTTTTACTTGGTGGCATATTTGTTTTTGTGGAAACTGATTGTGATTGTTTCAGCATTTCTGAAATTGCACAATTTTGGGCTCATTCTCACAGAAAAAGTTTGAGAGTTTTGAGAAACTTTATTAAAGTAGTTTGAAGCTCTATTTTTACAAATGCAATAATACTGTAGTGCTAAAAAACAAATAACCTTTCTCACAGTTGTAATCTGCAATATTATCCTAAAAATACACCAGTTGATTTGCAAAAATTGAGCAAGTTATGAATGTAATTGAATCAGAAACATCACTTAATCCACATAAAATATATGATTACCAGTGTCTACTAATGATTGTTTAAAATTTTTGAGAAGAGATTGGATTAGAAAATATCGAATGCCTCATTTTCTTTAAGTGATGTAGTTTTTTTTAGCACTACTGTCCATAGAAAATGCCTGTAATGAAAATATTAATGACAAAAGATATTTCAAAATCAATAGATGTGTCATTGTTGCAAAACCAAAAGAATACAGGAAAATTACTTTTATGTCAGTTATATCCATACAAAAAGAGTAGATAGAAATTGAGGCCATTTTTGAAATGATTTTATTCCCTACAAACATATTTATTTCCTTAGAAAAAAAATCTATCTTAAGTAACATGAGTTGAAAAAATTCCAAATTTTTGCAATTTTAGAAAATTTGGAGTCAACAGCGATAATCAGATCTATTCAATAGTTATCAGAGTGACCCAAAAGGTTAATTTCCTTTTTAAGTTACATAAACAATTTTCCACAGCATTACATAACTTTCTCTGTACTAGGTGCTTAGATTTGTGTAGTATGTATGTTGAGAAGGTGAAATGTCCTAATGAGAATACTGCTTTGGAAGTGATGAAATCTATACTATATCCCCATCTCCCTGAATCCACCACTATCTTTATAGTGTAATAGCTTTAAGTATGTCCAACAACAATGATATTTGTATAAAAATATAATACTACAGTATCTTTAACTTTTTATTGTTTACATTAATTCTTATACAATTAATATGCCATGTACTTCATACACTTTTCAATATATTATCCATTTTAAAATCTTCATGGAAGCACTCTAATATTGTCATTTGATAACATACAACAACATTTTATCACATAAATAGAGTTATCTATATTTTTAACATTTATTCAACAACATTTAAAAATAATTGTGTTTATTTTTCACGACAAACATATTGAAGCTAAGACAATTAAATGACCCTTCAAAATTAAAGGAGGCAATTGCTAATTTCCTGAAGACTTAACACTAAAAAAATATTTATGAAGCAAAAATAGTTCTTAAAAGCTAAATTAAGATGATAAATATTTCTTTCCAATTAACCTGAAAATGTAACACCCAAAATGGTAGTTAGATTGGGGTTAAGTTACAGTTAATATCATATTTGGAATGTCTGTTTCTGGAATGTTTTACATTTGTGTATGTGGTACAACAGCATTAAAGCAAATTGTGTTGTCAGATTCTTTTAGCAACATATCAAAACAAAGATTTAAATAATCATTATATACAGTAATTTGAAAATAAATTTTAAATCTTCATTAAAAACATAAAAGAATATTTTTGTGTACAATATAATTTTCAATACCATGAAAATTAACTTAAATTACATGAATATCCGAAAACGAATATAGACATTTATTTAGACAAATATAAACATGCTAGATACAATTCTTGAACACTTATGAAACATATGCATAAAGAACACACATGTAGGCCTATGTGCTAGTGCTCACACCCATATATACAAAAAAAAAAAGTTTTAAGAGCACAATTAGAATTGGAATTACAATTATGAAAGAACCTAAAATTCACAAAATTAAAAGAAAATTAATTTTTATTATATCGGCATTCCCTTCCTGTAAAAATAACTTTTTACAGTAAGAACTGTCTAAACCGAGAATCCTGCAGTTACCGGAAAATTTCTGTGGCCTGTGAGTTAAATGGCATTTTACAAAGCATAAAACAAAATCTGCCCCTAACGTGGAAACTGAATGATTTTTCATGTCCTGCAGGAAGAAAAACTTCCATAAAACGAAATTTCTGAGAGTTTAATGTAATTGACGGAGAAACACTAGATACTATTCATAGAATGAATGCATCCGAGCTTCAGTCATGGCAGTCGCACAGTGAAGGCAAGGAGCTTCAGTTATCAGCATAGAATTCGACATTGGGGTCACTTGCCTCTGAAGTCCTAGGCCCTAGGGGAATCCCATCTCTCCTGGCTCTCCAAGCATGGGAAGGGGGAAGGTGCATGATCATGGCTTGTATTCACGCATCTACTGGTTCTGCGTTCACAACTGTAACTCCTTGGTCAAGGCATGCAATGGAATCAGAAAGATTTGTACTCAAGGTTGTGACACATTGTCTGTTGTAAGAGTCAGCGAGCAGTCCGGGTTCAGCCTCTAGGCAGTGAGGTGGTGGTTTTTATGAGTTTCACAACCAGTTTAACAATGGTTAAAAAAAAAAAACAACAATAAAACCTAAATATTAAAATTTCTCAATTTCAGAAAACATAATTGAAAAGGTGTTAGTAAGTGGGAAAACCGAAAGCAAAAAAACTGTAAATGAATGTTGGAAAAAATAATATTTTAGTGCCGAAGTCGTGAAAATTTTCCTTTTAATTGTCAGAAATATGTCTAATAACCATTAATTGGTAATTTCTTTCATAAATATACTATATGTTAAAATATTTTTATAGTTTTAATTAAGTTGTAATTTACTAGTTTTAGGATGGAAATATCAATATAGCAAGTGTCATATAATGGACAACCCTGCATAAAAGGGAAACCACCTTAAACTGAAATAAATTTTTGTCACAATTGATTTCAGTTTAGACAGATTTTACTGTAATTTTTTGGTACACAATTATATTTTCCTCCTCCTTTACCCCATAGATTTCACCTCTAACTAACTAAAAGCAGTTCATTCCACATAACCTTATACCTCATTTTTTCAGGTCCTTAGAAAAAACTGTACGGTTTTTAATAACTATAGAAGTGCTTGAAATGTGTATGGGCAAACACTTCTACATACCATAAAAAAAATTAGTTCTGACTGTTCTGATCACACTCACAAAAGTGGCTAAAACATACATTTTGAGTATTTCATGAATACCAGAATCACTATCTATATATGTGTATATATATAAGAAAGAAGAGTGCATGCAATATTATGTGGAATATATTGATCCCTTTATGGCCTTGTAATCATGGAATTATTTTTCAAACATGCAACAAAACTCATCATAATTAGGTACACAGGACAAATGATATTTTTAAGGACAAAATTGATTTGTCTGTTGAAATGGCTTCAAACCTGAACAGACAATTTTTTAACCCAAAAACAATTTTGTGAGCTTTTAATACAAACAGTAGCGTGGAGATTCAAAAACAATCCATTTTTAGACTTCTTACCTAGATATAATAATTGTTCTCACATCTTGTGTTTGCATTGTTCTAAAATGCTAATTTATAGTTTTTCTGACGCAAGAATCTTAATGGTTAAAATAACATTGTGATAATGAAACCTCCTGAAATGTTCAGGATCTCTCTTACTAATAAGATAATGCCATTCTAACCGAAGAGAGCACAAAATAGAAGATTTTTTTCTTGAATCAGTCATCAAATCAAAACATTTACATCAAATCAACATTTCCAGAAAAAATTAAATGTGATAGATCCAAACAATATACAAATCAAAAATCTTCACATTCACTAAACATTTCCAGAAAAATTACACAGGATAGATCCAAACAATATATTACATGTATATTAAAGTCATAATTAAATCAGAATTGTTTAGTTTTAAAAATGTTTTAAAGAATAAAATATTATGTAAATGTTAATTTGAACCCTTACAGGAAAGAGCCTGTAGAGTAGTTTTTCTTAACAACAACTTATTAGCTTCATCAATGTATCACCTATTGCAATGTTTTTAGATAATTCAAAAGTTCGGAAAGTCATTGATCATAATATTTTAGTTTCAAAATTACATTCATGTGGAATTCATGGGATTTATTGCTTTACATTGGTAATGTTCATACTTTAAAAAACGATCGCAAAGTAAAAATACTAGGCTCGAAGGTTGAGACGTTATATACTCACCTTTCTGATTGCAATTTTCTCATTTCAAATAAACAATTGTATACTCTATTGAAAATGTGCAATTGATTCCTTTTAACAAACTTTTAGGTTAGTCAATTCAGTCAAATCTCAAATGAAATTTCCATTTAAAATAATTCAACACAAAATAAGTTCATTACGGTATGCGTTCAAAATTCTTTCAAATTCAGTCTGCTCATTATGCAGGCCCACACGTGGACCTGCGTGATCCCAACTTGTCCACAGTGATCCCACTCATGTAGTTTTTCTAAGCCTCTCTTTATTAAGTTAGAAATTTTACCATTATCTTTCATTGATTGATTTATGAATCAGAAATGTTTTTGTGAGAAATGACTTACTTAAGGGTGGGAACATTTTCTCATGAATTTCATTTTGACTTCAAAACCTTGAAATGCAACTCCTGGTCAATACTACAATCATTGTTTCCCAAAATATTGTGTGTAAAAATAATTTAATTTACATCAAATAAGTTTTAATTTCCTTTTCTTCGTTAATTATTTCCAACAATGGCAATTTACATTCTCAATCAATGAAATAGTTATTTCGATTGTCCATTAGGAGGAGTACACATTGCTTTTCCAATGAGTCAAACATTACAATAGAACATGAGAACCATCATCCAACAAAAATATCAAATAAAACTTGACACAGAGAAGTAAACCTAGGTATAGATCAAATTAAAAGTACCACAATATATATTTGCAAATGAGGTGTACATTATACTTGAATAAATTACATAGTAAATATACAGCTATAATTATCCTACCCCGAGTTTTAACTGAGAAAAGGTTCCCACAGACCGACGCTACGGCTCATAAGCACTTTCGGACCTGCGCAGCAGGCTATTTTAGCGGCAGCGGAATTGCTTGCAGCATTTCAATAACCGGATTTTGTTTAGTGATCGGACATGTTTTTATCGCTGCCACTCCAAACCAAAGCACAGACTCATCAGATGTTGAATTTTTCAGCTTCCCAGTGCATATAACTCAACTGATACAGAAAAAAAATATTCCTAATTGTGTCTAGTTATTTAATACATAAATAATTTTGGTAAATAACCTTTTTAAAACATCAGGTAGACCCCTAAATTTGTTTTCAATTTTTTTTTTTTACATTTTACTAGTAAATCATTAAGATTATTATTTGAATTAATGGAATATTTTCTTACATTAGTGCAGTGCTAAGACGTTCATGTGGTCTAGCTTTACAATAGTTAAGCGTCAGATTTTCTTATGTTGTCTGCATTGAGATTTAAAATTTCATTAAAATGGTCACTAGCAGGGCACAGCTAGGCTGGAGCAACGAGTGCGCAGCCCTGGGCCTCCCCAAATTAGGAAATCATGCTGATATTTCCTGGTATTAATGCCTCCTTTTGGCATTTTGCTTCTAGAAGAAACTATACTATGGAGAATTATCAAATTACTCAAACTATGACATTCCTCGAATTAATTTGCTTTCTAGTCCTTCATTCCTTTAAACATTATATGTTTAGGGGGGGAAAAAAACTAATCTTATTTTCCTATCATCCAATTTGTATCAGGCCGTTGCTCTTATTGCTGTCACTTCCATTTCTAAATTGTTTGGACTCGACATCAATTGCGTTTATATTAGTTTGTTTGAGGGTCAAATATTGTTGACTTCTTGTTGGTATATTGTGTTTTATTGATTGTACCTGTGTAGTTTCTAATAATGAACTTAATAATGAACGAATAATGAAGCATTTGCAGATGTTCCACCAACTATGAACCACCATCATAACTTCCAAACAGTTTACGATATCAAAGAGCAGTTTTTAATTCAATAAAGTTTAATTTACTGCAGTTTTGCTCAACAACGCGAAATCATGCGGCAAGTAATATTCTGAAGAGATATTGTTCGTAATATTTTTCATTTTCAAGAAATTGAATCATCTTTTTTTTATTTGGAACTATATATTTTTATTATCATCAAATGTTTAGATCATAAAAGGACGAGTACAACTATCTCTCATATGTTAGTATTATCATAGTAATTTGAGTATAAAATTCACACCCCTAGCAACTGTTGCCTTTGAGGCAAAAGTGGTGCCAAGACTGTTACATTTCATCGCACTTTTGGTATCCTCGATAAATAAATATACAGACCTGCAATTTCCAATAAGTATAAATTTTATGTTATTTTTATGCTACCTATGGAAATATAGTTCACATAACATTTCTCAAATTAGGCCTTTTTTTGTATGAAATCACAAAACTCATTTTTTCTCACCAATATTCCTTCTGTAGTGGAATAATCCGTAAGTGGTCAACATTTGTCTCATTTCACAGAATAAGCAGGATATTGTCCACAAACATTGAAATGCTGCAACATGCTGAACAACTTTTTGACACTATTAGTTAATGAGAGAATTGCTGGCAGTGACGCTCCAGAAGTGTAAAGGATAACTGACAACCTTTTTCGCTTCCTCTCTTGAAAGGGGAAACCATGGATGTACGTCTTTCCACTTCTGCCCTCATCTTTAGTCAGGGAAGTGACCGAGATCGAGATTGCTTTTCAATATCTCTTTACTGTTTAAACAATGTTAATTCTAGGATTTCAACAACCATAAAGTCAAAAATGTAGAGGAAAGCGAGTTGTAGACACATTGTTTAAGACATTTTTGTTGTTGTTGTTGTTGTTGTTGTTGTTGTTGTTGTTTTAGAGTTAGTACAAGTTTGAAGAAAAAATTGAAAGCTAGAGGATGACACCTCCAGCATTAATTGCCTCTTCCATGTATTAATATTGTAACAATAATTGGGTGACGAACAATTAAGAGAAATAAAAACCATAATTCAACCATTAATATTTAATAGTTTGTTATAGTTATTCTTCAAATTTGCAAAACCAAATTTCACAATTACTAAAAAAACGACAATGAAACATGGAATTTACTTTCTCCTGCATTAAAGGTAAATTAACCACTTGTTCATTATCTGATGACGAAATCATTGTCATTTGACCTTGACACTCAACTGACGCTGTGGAATGAATGGGTGCATGAATTCGCTGCTGCCTGTGCTGCAGATGATTCATGCGGCCTGTGGGAACCTCAAGTTTATATCTTTCGAATAATTTTTTATTAACTACAGGCAGGCAGTCACTGCCACTTGTGTTGAAAATTAGGTGCTGTTATATTAACATAAAAAACAATAAATGTTTCAAGTTGCATCTGTATGATGTGGAAACAAATTTTCTTAGCACCCAATAACATTAAGAAAAATGATCATGAATAAATATTTCATCATTTTTTAAAACTGTTTACATGTAATGAAACTGTCTCTGAACACTATTCTGCTCAATCTTTCTTAAAATTACTGAAGGTTTTATGAAGCAAAATTTTGTACACATAATTAAATGCCATTTTATTCCATAGCTAGTACATCAGTAATGGATCTTACAATTTTATAAGGCATTGTTATCAAGCAAAAATAAATTGCATCTACATCTTTATAGTTCTATATAGTAGTCTTTAAAGAAGTCTCAATCATTTTATGGCAACAGACAACCATAATTTTTAATGGCACAGACCCCTTCTAAAATTGGGTTCAAACATCACACCTTGTACAATCACTACATAGATTTAAAATTTAAAGAAGAGAATAACAAAAATTATTAATATATAAAATATAATACATAGCAATATAGAACATGCCTTACAAATTGGCAAAACATTTTCAAACATTTGACATTGTCATGAATAACAAAAATTCTACAGAATTCAAACTATACGTATCAGTCTACATTATGAAGTATCTGACAAAAAAGTATTTTCTCCTAGGAAGTTTTGATCCCTTCAGCCTTGACTGAGATAGTTACTAACCTTTAATTTTTGGCATACTGAACCACAGAGTTAATAAAAAGTCTTTCACTTTTATTACAACAAAAAAAAAAACAAAAAAAAAATACCACACACAATAAGATCATGAAAGGCTACATTTTTGAAATATTACATGTAATGAATTTATACATTACATTAACTTTATACATCAGATCTTCATTTAATCACAAACCAACCGAGAAATGAAACATTATGACAGTCACAAATTCATTTCACTCCTACATGTGTTCATTTATCAACAAACGAAACAAAAGACATACCACAATTTTTGCCCTATGAGGCAATAGTTATAATACTCCTACTTAACTGTACAATTCAATTTTTCATTAAATGCAAATGATTGGCAATCCTCCTCAACCTGGGTCTGCCAACTCAATATTACCTTCTGCCCTTAGGATCGTTCTTTATCCCTTCTGACTTGCAACCAGGGTGGTGATAACTCCTCCAGGGCCGGGAAGAGAAGACTGCCCTGCAAGAAACGCATCAACTTCCCGGGCAGCTTGTCGACCTTCTGATATAGCCCACACCACTAGAGACTGCCCACGCCGACAGTCTGCAAAAAACAAGGCCAATTTTACAACAGCAGTTCAAATAGGCATATACGTAACATTATTACCCATATTATATGCCTTACAGGTTGCATACTCATTTTAATTGTACATGCAAGTCCCTTCTTAACTCTTAAATCTTTCATTGCTATTGGTACACATTCGAGCAATGCCATATTCGTTTTGCTGATTTAATAAATACTAGCAGTGGTAAAAATAGATTCCTAGGATACTACTTATTGAAAAAGCATCTTTTCATTTATTCAACCATTTTAAAATTTGCTGCATTTTAGATCCTCACTTGAAGTCATTCTTGACATTTCCACAAGCAAGGAGCCTGCTTCCAGAGCAGTGCGTGATGCAAGTATATCACAAGTGCAACCATTATTGTTTCGAGCATATTGCATATTTATTGTTTCGAGAGTAACAACATTATTTCCTTAAGTACATGTTATGTTCCACAATGTGGCAGTGTTTCATCCTGCTGGAATGCGATATCCAGCGCTGACCTACATGTCGCCCTATGGTATTTGCTATCTATCCCATACAGGCAATGCCCCAGCTGAGAAAAGCTCTAAGCTCTTGACATGGGTGGTAGTGAAGTATGTGCAGGGGACGAGAAAGGAAGAAAGAAAAATCACACGCAATGCACAATGACTTTCTTGATATAATCGCATAAGTATCTATTAGAGCAGCTGGTTGCTCGAATTCTTCTCCAGACAGTGGTTGAATTTGACCCAGATATGAGGTCATCTCTAAAACTGACCATATCCAACAATGTATTTCATGAACTACTGACAATAGCACATACTTTCTCACATTAATTCTAATTTTTCAAAATTCAGGGAGTTAAATGAAAATCATACCATTTTTGCCAATCTGTGCAATTTTTAAGATGTTCATTGATTATCCATGGGGGAAATTTAAAGAAAATTTGGAGTGATTTATTGAAAAAATGTTTGTCTTAAAAATTGTTTTAACTTCACATAGATATTAAAAACACCTTGTCTTTTTTTGTTTCAAAATATTGTACACAACCAAAGAACCACAATCTAAGTATAATTTTTTTGAAAGCATTGTTCACTCACCTCCAGCTGAGAACACTCTTGGTACCGATGTAGAATATTGACCATTTGAAGTTTCGTAATTTCCTCGAGGATCCAAATTTAAGTCTAGCTCGGATGCAATATATTTTTCTGGTCCTAAGAAACCCATAGCCAGAAGCACGAGGTCACATTTGTACACCTACAAAAAAAATTAAAATATATTGTAAAGAAATGAAAATGCTCACGAACCACCATATCTGTTTTAAAAAATTAAAACTTTGCCTCTACTGCTAACAAGTATTGTAAACAAATTGACTTTTTCACCATTGCTTACTGTATTAAAGAGAATATCACATAAACAAATTAAAAAATTAAAATAATTTAAAAATTCAATGATATCTCAATTGTATTCTCCCTCACCTTCCCAATACACATTTGATTAGTTTACTTCTAAACTGTAAATTCTACAAACAAAAAACTTACTAAAAACACAACACAATAAGAGGCATAGTACATTCTCAGATATCACCAGGATCCTATTCCCTTGCTCCAACTTCTCTTTTTCTTCCACCCTTTGCTATCTCTAATTTCTCTACATCACTCTTTGATACCCGTCTATGCATGCCCCTTGTCACTCATCTTGAACCACTCTCCTACTGATTCTCTTCTTACAATCAGTGGAGGATTTGATCAGGTTATCAGGACATCAGGCTATGGCCAGATATTGGGATTGAGCATGAAGTTATTTTCACTTTTAAAACAATTTACAAAGTGCAGAATGTTTACATGGGTCCAGACAGTTAATTTTCATTACAATAACAACATACAACCATATTTGCAAACTAGAAATTGTCAGATGTGAAGAAGATTAAAATAATCACTTTGTACAAATACTGTTTAATATCATTTATGTAAACGTGAACAGAGTGTGT
>BOPP01000010.1:3361914-3413805 GCA_017312745.1 Gryllus bimaculatus | reverse complement strand
TCAACTCTGCTCACGCTCACTTACTCCATCTCACGCCTCCTACGTTCTCTCTCACGCTTCCTCTCTCACCGCTCACTCTTCTACGCTTCTCCCACGCTCACTCTCTCACGCTTCGCTTCTCTCACAGTGCGCTCTCTCACGCTCTCTCACGTTCTCCGCTCTCTCTCACGCTCTTCGCTCCTCACACGCTCTCAAACCTCTCCTCAACACGCTCTCAAACTCGCTCACACATCACCCGCTCTTCAAACTCACTCACACGCTCCTCAACTCACTCACACGCTCTCAAACTCACTCAACGCTCTCAAACGCATCACACGCTCTCAAACTCACTCACACGTTCTCAAGCAACTGCCACTCCACCGCATCTTCAATACTCACTCAGCTCTCAAACTCACTTCACACGCTCTCAAACCCCTCACACGCTCTCAAAACGCAACTCACCACCGCTCTCAAACGCACTCACGACGTCTCCAAACGCACTCCCCACGCTTCTCAAACCGCACTTCAACACCGCTCTCAACGCACTTCACACGCTCTCAAACGCACTCACGACTCTCAAACGCACTCACATCTCAAAGCTCTCACGCCACAGCAACTCCAGCTTCCTACGTCAAACTCAAACGCACCAGCCTCACAATCGCCTCCCGCTCAACGCAGAGTGAGCGTGAGAGAGTGAGCGTGAGAGAGTGAGCGTGTGTATTTATATGCTATTATTTTTAATATGTAACATCCCCAATACTACCATCTGGTAGAGAATGCCTCTTATTGTGACTTAGTCACTTCGATTTTATAAATTTTTCACAAACCTTTTCTGAATCTGGTACTTCATCCATTTTCCAACGACCTGTGTCATCTTTTGTCCAGTTGACAAGAACAGTTCTGATACCAGCAACATGACCATTTCCATCATCAATAAATTCCTAAAAAATAATTTTAATATATTAGCATTAATACATAATATTTTCTTTCATTCACCAAAACTTTTGAAATAATTATACCTTGCTCAATGTGCTGAATTGCCTCGGATCACGGCCAAACTTGAGTTCTACTTCTTCGTGACCATAGTCAACTTTGAAGACTCTTGGGAACTGAGGCCAAGGGTTATCTTTCGCTCGACGTGCAGGAGGCTCAGGAAGAATTTCAAATGTGGTGATGGATTTTGCTCCTTGACGGAGTGAAGTTGCAATGCAATCACAGCCTGTGTCCCCTCCTCCAATAATGATCACATCCTTATCTTTAGCCAACAGCCCTTGAAGCTCAATAGAGTTACCCATTTGTTTCTTTTGCCAACTTTCTAGAAAGGCCATTGCAAAATGAATGCCTTCCAACTGTCTTCCTGGAATAGGTAGATCCCTGGGCCAAGTGGCACCGGTACACAAAACTAAGCAATCAAACTCCTCATACAGATCCTAAACAGAACAAATAAATAACAGAAATTGAAATAGATCTTTCTTCACTTTAATGTTAAATGATGTCGAATATGGAAAAATGAATTGTGATTAATTGACAATACCTCTTACAATGCATATGTAAGCCTATCAATTACCAAAAGTGCTAAAACTAATAAACACGGTAAGGATTAGTATATTACAGTAACTAGTTTCATTTTGTTGTTATATCAAATCTGTATCATACAATATAAACCTCTGTCGAAAATAATTATAAAGGAACAAACTTCATTGTAATAAAAAAGCATAATATGCTCCTTTATTACTTTTTTGTGTAAAAAACAAAACAAAAAACAAATACATGATATACAAATACAAATGAAAATTCTTTTATAAAGATATTTTAATATTTTTGAACATCAAACATTGCTCTCTCTTAAAAATGGAAGTATTTTAAGTTAACATGTATCTACAGTGACAGATCAGGGACAGGGTGGGGTCACGCCTTCCAATCCAAAATTTTTTGTAATTGATTGGAAACAATTTTGATTACATCACGTTAGAAAGGAGTATTATTACCCTGAGTGGATGTCATTTCAAAAATGTGTTCCAAATTCTGCATAACTGATGGAAAGTTTCTCTATTCAGAGTAAGTGGTGCAGGTAGCATCGTCAAAACCATAAGCATAATAAAATGTATTTTGAATGATTTAAAATTTCTATGAGCATGAGAGAAAACACGCTTGCGATTACTTCTGTTTCACAAACATTAACTCATTCTTTATTCTAAATATGGAATTTCTGAGAAGCAGAGGGTATTTTTTGATAAATCTATCAAAGCAATATAATTATATTTAGAGTTCCAGAGAGCATGGCTCAAACTCCTTTAGCTTCTAAGAAGTAAGGTAAGGGAATGGAGGATGATTTAGTATTTTATTACTTGAAAATTGAAAGTGATTTACTCATCTTGACAGTGTATAGAATTGGTAAAATCATTAACAATTCTCCTAAGCTGTGGCCTCTCAAATTTTTGTTTTGTATTAGATTCTGCGTAGACTTTATAAGTTTCAAACTATGACCTCGTAGTTGCAAATTTTCAGAGCAACAAAAAATGATAGTGAGGCCAGAGTTGTAATGCCCATGTAAGATCATAAGTTTCATTCATATCACTACATTGTCTTCTGGCAACAAGCTTTGGAAGTCTCAACGTCCATTCATCATAGGCCACAGTTTTATGAACTACAGGAACTCACATGGATATCTCCATGTGTTTCAACAGATCTATATCTTTAACCAGGTAAGGGTTCCAAATTACAGTACCAAATTCAACTAACAGAAGTATGGAGGTTTTAGATAGAAAGATGAATGAGTGACAGTTGATAATGTAGATACTCTATGTTTCAGAATTCAAAGAGAGGGATGTATCCACTGAGAGGCACTGACCGTGAGTACCCGAGAACAAAGTTTAATTTTGCTCATCTTTATGCGAATAGGAATTTTGCTATGGACATGTTATTTCTTCAGAGTTTTGAGGAATATTATTGATTGTCCTTATGTTCATAAAAGTATCTTGCTGTTAGTACTTCATTGCATGCCATGTACTTCCAGTTTAACAGATCGTATGCACTGAAAAATCCTTACATAAATTCAGTGATTTGGCTTCAAAATGGAGGCAAATTTATATTTTTGGTCACTATTTTTATTTCGAAAACGGAAGTGACCTAGTTTTTCTACTGTCAACTAGAACAATTATCTGTCTCTAATTTTCAAATTGTTCTCAACCTCAATATGAAGGTGAATATCTCCATTCAGTTGGTTTTTTTCTAAATTTTAATGCATTTGTTCTCAATTTTAATGTGGTTGTTTTTTTCCTTAAATTTAGTTATATTCCACACAAAAAAATTTTAATGTTGTTTATGTTACTTATTTTTCTTAATGTTAACACGATGGTTGTTGACATACTAATTTGATTAGCATACAAAAAACTACCAACAGTAAGTAAATTATATATAAAAAATCACCTTGGCTGAAATATCCTTGCCAACATTAATGTTGGTTTTGAAGTCTATGCCTTCTTCTGCCATCAAGTTGACACGACGTTGAACAACTTCCTTTGAGAGTTTCATGGTCGGAATGCCATAACGCAATAATCCTCCTATTCTGTCATTTCGCTCAAATACTGTCACCAAATGTCCAGCCTATACAGAAGCACATTTTCACTTAAAAAGATTAAACACAAAATATTTTTCAATTTATTTTTTTGAGTTTATAATTATAATAAAATTTCAACACAATTTATAGTTTTAATTACGAGTATATCACTACAATTATTTAAGAATTTAGCACAGACTTTCCTTAACCATTTCTCAAAATAAACATCAAAATTCTATATTCTTCCCTATTCTGCAGGTGTAATTTTTCCTTTTCTAGATCTTAAATAATTGTTGAGAGCCTAACAATTCACCTTGTTCAGCTGATGAGCGCAAGCAAGTCCTGATGGACCAGAGCCCACCACTGCAATTTTTTTGCCACTTCTGTGTTTTGGTACATCAGGTTGGATCCAACCTTGTTCAAATGCATGATCTATAATGGCACATTCAATGTTTTTAATTGTAACAGGAGGTTCACTGATGCCCAACACACAGGCACCCTCACATGGGGCTGGGCAGACCCGGCCCGTAAATTCTGGAAGGAAAACACTTACATTAAAGATTTCAAAGGGAATTAATTTGGATACTGATTTCCCACACCAGAAACTTAACACAGCAGAACTCTGGTAAATTATATTCAATAACAATCCATTTGTATCGTATGTAACTTTCATTATGATTCACCACTTTTAAATTGGCAGGATTTAATCTCTCACCTGGGAAATTATTTGTCTGAAGAAGTTGATTTAAAGCTTCTTTCCAATTATTCTGGAAAATCAAATCATTCCATTTAGGAATAATGTTTCCTAAAGGACATCCATGAGAAGATTGGCAGAATGGCACACCACATTCCATACACCGTGCAGCCTGAACACGCAGACCCTTCCGCACGTGGCCAAAATTATAAATTTCATCCCAATCCTTAACACGCTTTTCAGTAGGTCTGTACATCCCAGTCTCTCGTTTATACTTAACAAATCCTCTGCAACATAAATAAAATGTGAATAAAAGATGAGTTAAAAAATGCTACAGCTAGTGTTATTTTCAAAAAGATCAAACCATTCACTAATTAAAATCTGCGATTTTCATTCCTGAGTACAGTATTTCTTTACCCGTTTACAGAGGAATTTCCCGGTCTAAAGTCACTTTCAGAATGGCGTATTAATTTCGTAAGAAAACTTTATTCGTCACATCTAATACAAAAATTCATAGACAAATTATTCCATCCTGTCCCAAACGAGCAATGAATAGACAATTTATCACTACCTGTCTGCTAACACCTAAAACAAATGACAAGCCAACAAATAGAAAGAAAATTCTCATAAAGGGTTATGGCTAATTAAGAGGTTAATATTGCTGTTTTGTACTCTATTTAAAGTGAAGTTTTATCACGATTATTACTAAGAGGGTTCAAGAGGGAAAAAGGAACTGAACAATATAAATACACAAGGTAAATTCACATATACCACACACATACAAATTCACATGAGCACATGTGAAAAATAATGAATTATTTTCAGCAGGCATGCAGATGTCCAACTAAGGAGCAAGCACACGTAAGCTTCCGCGGCTCGAATCCATAAATTCTCGGCTATCCGGGAGATGCCGCGTCGTTGGCTGGGAGGCTGATGTTTCGCCTGACATGTCGCAGGCTTCCTCAGGGCAGTGACAGCTTTCGGATTCACTGCCCTGAGAAAGCCTGCGACATGTCAGGTGAAACATCGGCCTCCCAGGCAACGACGCGGCGTCTCCCGAATAGCCGAGAATTTAAGCAGCAAGCAGTATGTTAGGCATTACTTGGTCATGTCAACATTAAGTCAACACAACAACTACAAGTCAACATTAGCCCAAATCCAATGTTTACTACAATACTAAAAATTATCACAGCATGGAACAATTTGTAAAATAAATTCCATACAAGAAAAGAAACTCTACACTTCAAATTTGTAAAATGGTTCGTTGAATAAAATGAAATATTTAAATTACGAGAAGAAATTCTAAATAACAAAATTTAAAAAAACTTATTGAAAATTAATGGAAATTGGTAATTAAGAGATTACCGATGGGAACAGAATAAATATGATTTCAAAAACACTTAATTATATTACAGAATAATGTGTATCACATTGGATATTCATAAAAATAAGTACACTTGCACACACATGGATGTGTGAATCCCGTTTTCCTTACACACATATAATTACAAATATTTTTAGGTAAAACATCACACAATGTGTTTGAGTAGTAAGCCATCAATATAACAGTCCTATCAAAACTTCACCTTGTTTTATCCAAAATTTTCTCTAATCGTTTCTTTTCCATTGATCCATCTGCCACTGTCTCTTCTATATCTCTAATTTTCTGCTCTGCCTTCATTTCTTCGCCGTTTACAGGTGTTCCTACTTTCTCCTGAGCAGCTTCCTCTGCCATCTGCCGAAGTGCTCGCTGATATTCAAATGGGAAAACCTGGAAAGTAAAAATTGTCTTGCTAAGAGAAAGGACGATTAAATAAAGAATTACAATCTTTAAACTACACTGATTTGTTGGGTAAAGTTCCAATTAACCAAAATATTCATCCAAAAGTAGGTTACAGTTGACAGTTATTCACTTGACCTGATGATGATGTACCAAGTTGAGGGACTTCAATTCATTTTCTGATTCTTTCTGGCAGAAATTAGATAGATTCACTGAACAGTTAAACAGGAACAATGTTTGATTATCGGGCAAATGATTAAATCATCGGCTCTTTCGCTTTGAAGCACGGGCAATAATCCCTTGTTACTCTGAAGTTCTTTTAACTTTTACTATTCATTTAGTTATATCACTTTGACTTTCCAAATTCTTCTGAGAATTTAACACTTTTCCCTTTGAATTTTCTTATACACAACATTTATTGATTATTTAAAAGTTAAAGTGACTATTCATTAATTAAACAAAGATAACATATAACTGCTTGTAGAAAAAATGCAAGTCAATAGAGATATTAGTAAGTTGGTTACAATTTAATGGAAGGCAACAATTATTCTGAACTGAAATGACCTCAAAAGCACAAGAAAGCAAATACGAAAATCCTAATCATTACCTTCACAAACTCCTTAGCAGGTTTTGGCCAAGTTTTTAAAAGTTCTTCAGCAATCAGAGACCCAGTTTTTTCTTGAAATTCTTTAAGAAGACTGGCCACGTATTTGAGATCTTCATCATTCTCTAGCGGCAGAAGTTCCACCATTTCCAGGTTGCATTTGCTGTACAATTAATATTGTAACTCTTAGCAACAGATTTACCAAAGCATTATTTAGCTAAAATATTTTTGAACAACAGTTTTGCATTATTACCTTTTAAAAGAACCATCAATATCCCACACATATGCAATTCCTCCAGACATACCAGCAGCAAAGTTACGACCAGTTAACCCCAAAATGACAACACAACCACCAGTCATGTATTCACAACCATGATCTCCCACACCCTATAACAAGAAAACAAAGATTTTAACACCGTTTTAGGAAATCAACAAAACACTATATAAACATACTCAACTGGCCAACTGGTTACCCATTTTCTTCAACATAGTATTTAAACCTTCCTTTTCTCCTTGGGTCAATTGAACAAAATAAAAATTTAATTTACCATAATTTCTTTATATCTAAATGTTAGTGCTTGGAATTTTGTTATTATTAGAAGTGTACAGTTCCTAATATCTGGAAACCGATTTTTAAAAAAATGGGGTTTTTTGGTTCTGAAAACAAAAATATTACACTTGTGTTCCTAGGGTCAATGAGATTTATGTTGTGTGTTATTGAATTTTCTGATTTTATTTCAGGAATGTTCTGTATGAAAACAAGTTTTTGTGTTAGAGAATATACTTTAAATATATGTGAACCATATCTCCACATTCTGGTGAACTATGTGTGAAGCTGATATAAATTTGAACTTCTTGTTGAGTTATTGTACGCAAAGTACAGTAACTAAATACAGTTTCTATAGATTAGTGCAAGTTTATAAGATTTGAAGGCGTAGGTATACACAGGAAATCCTACAGGTGGTAAACCTGAAAAAATTAGGGTATGTGTGTGGTAAAGGATTTGATAAAATGAGCCAAGAGATTACAATGTCACATGTGACAACTTTCACATCATAGAAGTTTACTGCAGCTCTTCTCAAACATAAAATTACAGTGTTTGTGACAATGAGGAGAAACAAAACCTAACTCTCTTTTCTACCAAGAAAAGAGGACATCCTCTATTCTGTTTTACAAAAAAAACACAAGATTAATAGCCTGTACCACAAAGAACAGAAACACTGGAGATAAGCACAACACACAATAGTAAAGATGTTAACAACAGAGAAAATAAAAAATGAAAGAAAATACTAAAATAAAATGCAAGAAAGGAGGCAGTTGACACAGAAAATGAAATTATTCTGAACATGCAAAAGGATAACCAATTGTTGACCAGTTATTCTGTTTTACAATCATCTTGAAATAGCATCATACAATGTTTTCTAGAAATTAATCCACACTGGAACAAAAATATTATCTACAAGAGGATAATACATCTTGAAGAATTGGGGAATAGTTATTTATGCACCAAGATCATTAAAAGGGATCTAATGATCTAGTGGCAGCAAAAAACCTGAGGGCTGCCCAAGATTATTAGAACCAATTAATGTCTGCATTGCATCAAAGATTTTATTTTTTACCTAATTAATGATTCAGATTTACTTGTTTACTGATGTTAAACTGTTCAAACTGACTCATTAACTAGATGTTAACTTGACTCAGTTTGTCTTTTCATATTTTTCTATTATGATTTTCTTCATAAGAGGATCCAGGCAAGTTACGTAGTCTATTGAGCACTGTATAGAAGGCAATAACAATCCGTAACATGTCAGTAAAAAACCTTTTTCTCCTTACATAAGAACTAGAATGCAACTGCCACGGAACGAATCAGGATTCCCGTTGTAAGAATGATACAAACTGCAGACCTTTGTACATCAAATTCTAGTGGTTTCAAACAAGCTTGCAAATGAGAAATGAAAATTTTGTTCATCTTAATTCGGCACTAAAACACCAATATGATGTTCAAATTCCAGCAAGCATGTTTGTAAGGGCCATGTCATTATATTATAGAGTCCAGAAAGTTTAAGGTAATGCCTATATTTTTATTTCTATTGATGCAATAACTTGTTTGTACACTGATAAGTGCAAGTCTTCAAAAATATTTTAAGAAATAATAAAATGTGTATAATTGATGCTCATTATCTTAAATAAAAAATAAAAAATTGTGAAGTAATTTTAAGAAGAACAGAAGGTTAAATGGATATACTCTACTTCAGATTTAACTAAGTGGAACGGTTACTATTTAGCTTACAATAAACAATTTAAAGTTTTGCTGTTTATTTATCTTCTCCAAATGTATTTAGAAATCTAAAACAGGCTGAAACCTTATTCAAAAAATTCTTTCATGACATGTTTCTCTATGCTTCCTTTATAAACAGAGCTCCAGAGGAGAAAAGAATATTTCTTTACTTCTTTCATCTCCACATAGGAGACTGGTCAAGACATTAAGCACTAAAAACAGCAGTGCAAAGGTGTCACCAAAATGCAAAGCAAAAGATACAAGAAATGAGAAATGTAGACTCCAAATAGTCAAGTTTGTATAGACCTCACACGGCAATGTAATTTTTTCAATAGCCTTGTTCACCAAATCTAATCACTATTTGTAAAATGCAGCAAATTTGACATTTTTTCCGTCTCACCCATTTTAATCTCTAATTTTGCTTTCTTTCAGAATTTATTAGTTGTCAGCCCCAAATATTAAAAATGTTCTATAGTAAAATACATTAATCTACAAATTATACCTCAACAACAGCTACTACTCCTGAGTTTCGCACTGAAAAACGTTCTGCAGCAATGCCTCTGAAGAAAGCTTTTCCACTGGTCGCACCATACAGGCAAACATTGCCTACTATAACATTGTTTTCAGATTTGAAGTCAGGGGAAGAATCCTTAGGTGGGTAGATGATGATCTCTCCACCAGATAAGCCCTGAAACAATGGTTCAATGATTTGCAATATTATAATATGAATAATAAAACAAATCATAATCACATTTTGAGAAAGTAATTGTTAAACTATTGCAACTCAAACAGATACAATCAATATTAAGATCACCATATGGAAATCAAAAGTTTTAGATATTGCTACAACAATGCTCCAGTAAATCAATTATACATTTTAATTATATAATAATTAGTTCAGTTAATAGCAATGGCCAAATATATTTGGATATATTTATTATGCACATTTATTTTGTTTGTGCAAGTTCTCTTGCAAGTCATAAATGCTTCACAGTTTCCTTGCATGAGCAGCAAACAAAATATGAAACACTGATTCACACACATACTGAAGTCAGATTCAGACTGTCAGATTCTACCAAAGCACAATATTGGTAAAGCAATGGTGATGACGAGGGCAGACATTTTAATGAACTGTAGCTTTGTTTTCTAGTTCAGTTTTTAAATTTTATTTTAGAAAAGAACGCAATAACCCAGTTATAAGTTTTATAATGGACAAAGTAAAAAGAGGAGAAATGAGTAAGTATATCTTTATAGGATTACAAAAGTTAAATATATTATGATAATCATACAAATTATTACTATCTACATATGAGCCATAAAGGTAAATGAAAGCAACAATTTATTGTAGCACTTTGGTACAAAGTAGGTTGTGGGATTAATATTTCTAATATGGTGCAATGGATCACTCCACGGAACAATGATAAAATAGTAAGTTTTTATTTATGTTATTATAATGGCAAAAAAATCTTTTCCTTTGATATTTTTAGCATTTTACATAGATTTAGACTAATAAGTATTTTTTATATTCTTCTTTCATTTCCAAAAAATTTTTGCCGATTTCATAGATTTTTTATTAACATTTCAATTGTTCAAACTTCAAATAATATTTACAAGATGCAACAAATGTTCTTGACAGAATCCAGAAAGAACAATTCAGTTTCTTTTCTCAGAAATGGTCATGTCAGTGGTGGAGAGTAAATAATACATTCCTAGGTTGTCAGTTAGTGTAATGTCAGTTCCTTCGATGATAATTAAAGATGGATTTCCTAGGAAAGTACAATCCCAACAAATACTTTGCCAGACACTCCTGAATAGAACCGAATCCCAGCACTTAGGAAGAATTATGTAGACTGCAAGCACAGCACACAATTTCAACATTAGCTTTCATAAAATATAAAGGAATTTCTTGTGACAAATGTAACAGAAATTATGTGGTACCTACCTTGCCAACATAATCATTTGCATCTCCTTCCAGTTTCACATGAACACCTTTCGTCATGAAAGCACAGAAACTTTGTCCCGCAGAGCCCTTCAAACTCACATTAACACTATGGTCAGGGAGCCCTTCATCACCATATTTCCTACAACAATTATTGTTAAAATTGGGCAAATAAATGATGAGTAGTTTTATTAAAATGTAACAGATTCACAAAGCTATGGTGAAAAGAATTTTTGATATCTCCAGAAGAGTAAGAATAATTCTAATAAACGCTTTCTTAAAGAAAGCACTTTTATCTTTATATGGCAAATGAGAAAGATTAATACATCAATAAATTCACTCCTGTCTTTATTATGCTTTGCTCTCATAATAAAAATAATGACAACAATACTCACATTGATATATGGTAACTTAATGTTGATGCAAATGCTCGATCTTCATTATTAATTAGCATTTCAATATCTACACTTGATTTTGAGCCAGCAATAACAGGAGCTGCTGCTTCAATCAATTTATTATCTAATCTCTTTTCTAGCTCAAAATTCTGGAAGAAAAAGCCTTTATTACCATTAGCAAATTTAAAACTACAGTAATGATCACGAAATAAATGAATACTGACCTGACTTTCTGATGAAGCAATGATATTTGTGCCAGGTCTCATGTGCAATGCATTTCTCAAAATGGGACTTAAATTCAGTGATTTTGCCTTGGGATTTCCTGAATCTCGAACCCGCAATAAATCAGTGCGACCAATGAGGTCCTGAAATTTTTTGATTCCAAGTTGTGCCATATGACTTCGAACCTAACGAGTCAAATTAAACAAATATGCATTAATTAATTTATTTATTTATTAATTAAGCAATGAAAAGATATTGTTTTATTTACATATTCTATAACATTACAAATATTTCTTATTGAAAGATGCATTATGATAAACAAATTCACATAATGACAAATTGGTTAAGACCACTAATCTCATTTGTGCAGACTTGCACAAATTAATATAAAGAATTTTAATATGAGGACTTACCTCCTCAGCTAACATGAACAAGTAATTTATAACATCTTCTGGTTTTCCAGCAAATTTTTTGCGCAGAACAGGATCTTGGGTCGCAATTCCTACTGGACAAGTGTTGAGATGACACTTTCGCATCATAGTACAACCCATAACAATCAAAGGAGCAGTACTAAATCCAAATTCATCAGCACCCAACAATGCTGCGACCACCACATCAAAACCTTGAAAAAGAAGGCCATTACTTAGAAACAAGAATATCATCTAATAAAACATGAAGCAACATTTCAATTTATATTTAGATGTCTCTCAATTTCAATTTGTCTATATTTTATTGATTTATTTATTTATTCCTACAATGAACAATCAGTTAAAAAAAAAAAAAAATGATGATTAAAAAATTAGAATACAACAATAAAATCAATAAAATTAAAGACTAAATTAAAGAATGTTATAAATTAAGAAAAATGGTAAATATCTGGTTTTAGAAATTGATAACATACTATGCCACATGCTCATAACTCCGAAGCTTTTGTCCATCATATCAAACCTAAATGAAATGCACAGCAGCATTTAGTACCATTTAATTACCCCCTCCCTTTTCAAATTATTACAATAGTCCCATTCTGATAAACAAGGAGGAAGATATTAATCCCATCATCACACATCAGTGAATCTTAATTATTGGTATTTGGTTATTTTATTTTCACAATTAACATATCACAATATTTGTGTAATATAACAACAGCAGCATTTACGTCTCGCATTATCTGCAATTGTTAAGTCATAAAACAATTCAACCTGCAAAAGTCATCCTATGCTGCAAACATTTTTTGCCCACACTGAGATTTGAAGTTAGCTACTTAGAATTCTGCTACACCAAATGTCTGAGTTGTAAACAATGTTCCTGATACTTCAAAAAGCAAGTTAAACATCTTCAATTTTCAAAAATTAGAAAGAAAGAAAAAAACAATAGATTTCTTTATAAAAACAATCTCCATTTTCAATATTAAGGTAGTAAGAAGATGCTGAAAAAATTTAATTTTTGCAATTTTTGAAAACTTAGATTGGATCTCTGCCTTTTTTAAAGCGTGCTTTGCTCTATTCCAGAAAATAAATTTAAAGCAATTTTTGAAAAGGTTGTCAAGGCTCCATGTAAAGTACCCCCCAAAAAATGAAAATATATTTCAAATTCAAGGAGCTACAATCAACTAAATCCATCAAGATATATTTTGGTGAACATTCGCATGAACAGATTAAATGCTAGTGTTGTTCAAAGATGCATGAATAGACTTAGGCATAATTTTTCAGTATCAAGGATCCACAAAATGTGGATTCCGACTGTACAGTGTATTACGGGAAGTACACTGTTTTGGTATCAGGAACATAAAATAAGTTGTTCTTATGAAAAATCACCACTTTTCACTGCTGCATTACAATACTTTTTCAATATATAGTATATTATGCAAGTAGTGTGCGAGAAAGTAAAATGTACGGGAAAGTTTATTGAAACTATGGAGAAAACCCCAGAGAAGAATCAGGAAATTTTGCTCTATTTTAACTACTTAATGAACATTCTGAAATATGACATACCACATTACTTTAAATTTCAAAATCCACCAAATGGAGGCCAAACATCGTTACCTCACTTTTCTGTGTGTAACACTAATACCCAATACAAACTTTGATATTTTAATGATACTAAAAAAGTCTATTTTGTTTTCCATTTCTCAATTATTAATACTGATTCAGGTTTTCAGCACATTTTTTGTGTAGTAGGGGATCATAGGCAAGTGTTAAAATCACTCTTTAATAAAAAGTTGCAAACATTGTGACACAAAGAGAGTTTCTCTGGACATGTTTTGCATACTGTAGTTAGGCATGGATTCCTAGTATCAGATTGGACTCTCTATACTGCAAGAAGCATTGCAAGCAAACAATGCAGAAAGACTGAATAGAATAACAAACACACTTGCCTCTATTGTGAAATTACCCAGAGAAGGACCATGAATCAATTTGCATTTGACTTGCTATTCCAAAAATTCTTACCCCACCCTAACTTAGCTCTGTGGATTCATATGAACAAGAGTGAAAATGACAATGTGAATGATTTCATAAAACAGATGGATCTTAATAGAGAGGAGTAAATTCTATAATTTAAAAAATAAGAATGGCTGTCAAAAAAATTAGATTTGTTTCGAAAAAAGTATAGAAAGTTAGTATACACACAGTAAAGCTTATGTAACAAAGAACCAAATTAAATAATTGTAAATAAAATAGGCAAGATTTAATTAGGTATTAACTCACAACTATGTTTTTGAATACATATTTAAATTTACTGCAATTAGATAACTAACATTTTGGTGCATTGTGTATTTAGGACTCTTCACAGATCAAAAAAATGAGAAATTAGATATATCATATGAATTAATTCATTTGATAATTAAAGAACAAACTTTAAGACCAGGTGACTATCTACATCTATTAGAAAATTATATATGAAAGAAAATAAGTAAGTGTGTTACTCAGTACATTTTAAAATTTAGTTGTCTGTTATAATATAACAATATTGATCATTTATCCAATATCTGTAATAATAATAATAATAATAATAATAATAATAATAATAATAATAATAATAGTAATAATAGTAATAATAGTAATAGTAATAATAGTAATAGTAATAATAATTTAATAATATTGGTCATCTGTCCAATATTATTACACAGACAAATTCAAATCTAAATCCAACAGATTAAAAAACTTTGGTATATTGCAATAAAATGGCAATGTTTGTAAATATAAAATTTTGGGTTTTTCTAGAAACATGCTGGCTTTAAATATAGTTAGGGAAGCAAGGATGTTATGCCTGTCATTAGAAAGAGTGTTCTAAGACTCAGTTCTAGTGACAAATATAGCTATTACAGTTAAAGTTTAGCAACTGGAATCTTCATGTCAAGCATAACAGAGGATGAGCAAATATGGCATCTGTTCACAGTAAGTAAATTATGGCTGCTATTACTGCCAAGTTAAGTTCACCAAGTCCAAGTTTTCCTTCTTTTAATTTAAAGAACCACATTCCACATTCATTTCCTTTAAATATTAATTATAAAACTAGCTACCTGACCATTCATGATGACTAGCTACATGACCAATCATTATAGTATTATTAACATTCATTCTTCATAATTTTGTAACAGAGTATCTCATCCAAATTAATATGCTTATATTGTTCGATTTCGTTAATAATTTGGTTTTGTGACTGGAAAACTAAATCAATAACTAAATAAAATAATGTAAGTGATATCATAAGATGTTGAATTTTTTCCTTTTGCCCATGACCTAAAAATATTTAAGATCATTAAATCTCTTCAAGATAAAATTTTGTTACAGGTGTTTTTGGCAAATGGTGCACAAATAACAATCTTCATTTAAACCTGTTAAATGTAAAACAATTACCTTCTCTAGAGCTAGAACCTTGATTGAAGGGGATTATTACATACTATGATTATTGAAAGAGTGTCAACTACACAGGATCTTGGCGTTGTTTTTGGCACCAAAATGACTTTAAAGATCATCTCCATGTTACAGTTAATAAGGCCATCAGTTGTTAGGCTTTATTAAGCATACATGCTATGATTTGTGCTCATTACAAATATTGAGATCACTTTATTTGCTTTTGTTTAGACTAGTACTTATGTACTCTTCTTTGTTTGGTCACCTTGTTTTTCAAACAGTATCTCTAGAGTTGAAACAGTCCAACGTAAGTATTTTAAACTTGCTGCATACCTTGCAGAGGTTCGTGATCATTTAAAACCCACAATTATAATATTATAGCTTCATGTTTGAACATAATCTCTAAGATTTCAAAGAAAATATGTTGATATGATGTTTTTGCGAAAACTTATAAGTGGTACTATTGATTGCTCACTTTTGCTGAATCTATTGTGTTTTAAAGTTCCCAACTTCAATACAGAAGACCACAAATATTTGCTCAGAAGTTTTATAAGCATTTCTACACAGTTAACAATCCTTTTCACAGAA
Organism: Gryllus bimaculatus; assembly: GCA_017312745.1. Classification (NCBI taxonomy): domain Eukaryota; kingdom Metazoa; phylum Arthropoda; class Insecta; order Orthoptera; family Gryllidae; genus Gryllus; species Gryllus bimaculatus. Next base: position 3,397,913 of record BOPP01000010.1, on the reverse strand, counting down.
TGTGTATAGCTGCCAATACGTTTTTAGCCAATTTAGGGGAGGGGGGTTAAATGATGCAGGGTTCAGCAAAAGATGTGAAGAGTAAACTTTTTAAATTGGAATGACTTCTTAAATTAAGTAATTAAAGTTTTTATGATTCTCTTTATTGTGTCAATATACCTGTAATTTTCATTATAGTGCTTCATTCTTTTGTTTTCTTTATTTTCTATATTACCATCAAATGCGAGTTGGATTTGAAAATAGCATCATCTTTATGTTCCTATTCTTGTAATTTTTGTTGTTGTACTCTAGTCTGTGTGTTTGTTTTCTATAATCATAGATTATATATATATATATATATATATATATATATATATATATATATATATATATATATATATATATAAATTAAAATGTAATAATGTGAACTGAACTTTATTGTAGTTTGAGTTATTGAGTTGTAATTATTTACTTGTAAATTTTGAAATAATTGGGCAAATTGTACATTAAATTGAAAATAAATAAGTTAAATAAATAAATAAATAAATAAAATGCATGTAACATGCCCTTAAAATTCGCACCTTCATTCCAAGAGGTTTCTACAATTTGGGCAAGATGTTCAAGAGGTCATGATAAAATAAAATATTGACAAATTCTGAGATTATGAGAATAAAATCTACATTCAAATAAAAATATAACTTTTACATCTGATGTTTTGTCTGTTTAATTCTCTTCAGAAAGAAAGAACTCACCTGTTCTTATCTGCCCATCAGCCTGCACCACAACCCGAGACCTAAGATTATTCAGCACCAACACTTGATGAGTTTCTGCAACACCCAGCTCCCATGGGAGGCCCGCATTTTTAATGCCGGTCCAAGAACTAGCACCAGTGCCGCCATCATGTCCAGATATGACAATGTGCTCAGCTTTGCCCTACATTTACATTACATTCACATTGTATTAAGAGTGTATACTTTTACTGCAAGAATTCAAGTGTAATTGATATCATTACCTTCGCCACACCAGACGCAACAACTCCCACTCCCACCTCAGACACCAATTTTACAGAAATTCGAGCATTTGGATTGGCACATTTCAAATCGTAAATGAGTTCAGCTAAATCTTCTATCGAATAGATGTCATGATGAGGTGGAGGGGAGATAAGGCCAACTCCAGGAACAGAATGGCGAGTCTTAGCAATGTCCTTGGTAACCTGGGAAAACGATCAGCCATGAACAGAAGGTAATGGATCAGCCTCTACATGAAACTTATAGAACTGTTTGAAAATGTTCTAAATTTGAAAAAATAGTTGAACAACAACAAAGTTGAAGCTGGCATCAGTAGCCGAATTGCTTAACTATGCTCCGTGAAGTTGCAGAGGTTAAGCAACTTGAGACACCGTGAGCACCTGAATGAGTGACCATCCGGGAAGCCTGGGAATCTTAAGTGCACTGAGCCCCTGGCCAACGAGAGGAAAGGGAATGGCTAATTACAAATGATGATGACCTTAAAAGAGGATTACTCGTGGTTTGATGCCAGTAAATGGTTAAGAGAATGTCGTCACAAAAAAGTAACTGAATATCACTTCCATTTTGACTTACTTTATGCCCAGGCAATTCACCGCCTTCTCCTGGTTTAGCACCTTGAGCCATTTTAATTTGCAGATCATCAGCGTGAGCCAAGTAAGAGCTTGTGACACCAAAACGACCACTTGCAACTTGCTTTATTGCAGACCGCTGATTATGATCTGGATCTTGGTTTAGGTAACGATCAGCATTTTCACCTTAAAAGAATATACAATTCAATTGTCACTTCTCACTTAAGATCTCTTAAAACTATGTACCTTTATTTAAAAGCATTACACCTTACCTCCTTCACCAGTGTTTGACTTGCCACCTACTTTGTTCATTGCCATTGCCAATGTAGAATGTGCTTCAAGAGAGATACTGCCAAAACTCATAGCCCCTAAAAAATTATTTTACATATAATTACTCTTGTAGAAATTTTGCCTCAATTGCAGTTGTCATACAGCGGGGAGCAATGCTGCCTCCTTGTAAGAAGTGCAAGCACCTTAGTCCATGAACCTCCATTTGAATGTGGGTACAGTGAAGCAAAAATCAGAAAGAGATATAAAAAGCAAGCAACTTTTCAAAAGTCTGTCGTTTATCTGCTTTGAAAAGTATTTTCATAGTAAGTCCATTTTCCAACACACTCATTCGACTTTAAAGTTTGCCATTTTTAAATTTTCATTTTTTATTTCATACATGTACAGAAAGTGACTGTTTCAATTGTTATTGGGATATTATTCATGTCAGGATTGAAGGTTGATTAGAGTTTGAAGAAGTTTAAAACAATTTTTGAACCACTCTCAACATCGAAGGCCTAATTTTTTGAAGTTTTTTAGTGAAAAGTTCAAAACAATGTCATTTGAAACAACAGTGAAGACCAAAGAACCCAAAAGTGTATGTAAATTTGTAGACAATAAAAAGAAGTATGTAATAAAAAAAACTTCATTATATGTAGTTATTCATCAGGAAAATGTACATTAAAAATAATATTAATTTAAAATTTTCATGTAACTGATTACTTCTTGCTAATGATTAGAACCATCGATTTCAACAATTATTTTAATGTGATTATAAAAAACAAATATAAACGAGAGATGTCAATTTAAAAAAAAATAAACAGCTGTTCAAAGAATTATCTGTTGCTTTCACACTCAATGTTTGAGAATATGTTTCAATTTTGTGTTAATGATTTAGATTGAAAAACTTGTAAAGAAAACTAAGAATTAACGGGGTTTCTTTCTACGTTTTGGCATACCCATTCCACAAGAAAGGTTCTTTTTTTTTATTTTCACTACTACAAATAATTCATCACTTATAACTGTTTCACCTGTAGCAAATCTCTTCACAATTTCTGAAGCAGGTTCAACAAGACTAATATCAATTGGATTTTCTGACGTCACAAGTTCCAACTGCCCTCTCAAGGTGCAGGCTTTCACGCTTTCCATTGTGGACTCACGGAAACGATCATAAGCACTCTTGTTTTTATTTACTGCAGCTTCCTGAAATATATTTTTACAATTAAAATAACCAACACTTTTAATGACTCCCAACTCTTGCATCTGATTATGAAGAAATTATTTTGAATAGGTCCACTTTCTTATTAAATGAACATGTATCAAATTCTGAGTGTGTTCACAAAATTACAAAAAACATACCTGCAAGTTTGCAATGCTCAAAGGATCGTTAATGTGTTTTTCACCACCACTGCGCCAGTGATAATTTCCTGGATTTCTCAAGACAAGCATATCTGAGGTGGAGTCTGAGTAGGAGAGATAATGTCTTTCATAGGCATCTCTGGCTAAAGTTTCGAAAGTTACACCTCCAATTCGTGATTGAGTTCCCTTTTACAGTAAAAATAATCAAATAAATATTTGAAAACAACACAATCCAAACAACTTAAGAATAATCAATATTTATTTCAACTATTGTATTTACTTTAAAGCATTTTTCAACAACTTCATCTGCCAATCCAACAGCTTCAAATATTTGAGCTCCTTTGTATGACTGTAAGGTAGAAATACCCATTTTTGCCATTACTTTGGCAATTCCACGGTCCATAGCCTCTGCATAATTCTGGAGCAGAGAACACAAAAGTCAGAATTGAAATTCATCCAACTTAATATAATATATATCATTCAAATTAAGAGAAAGATAAATTCAATAAATTAATTGGTTACTTACTCTGAATAAAAGGTCATCCGTCATGCTTGCATCTACAACACCTTCATTTCGAAGTGCACGAGCCAATTCAAATACCAAGTAGGGACAGATAGCATCGGCGCCATAGCCCAACAATACACACATGTGATGGACTTCCCTGAAATAGCCATTTGAAAAAAATTAGTTTAATGATAAAACTGTTTTCTCATAGGAATTAACAATCAATAGCAAGAAAAAAATGTATCATTTAGATTGATGTCGAAGGCTTCCAGAGGCAGTCATGCAAATGATCTTGGCAGTGCAGGTGCCGCTGTGTCAAAGACTGTGATGCAAACATTTTGACCATATTTTCATGATCTTCCTGTGGAATGGGGTGAATTTAAATTGCACAATATTTACACAACCTCTTTTACACTATTTACGTTTACAAGGAGTTGCAACATTTTAACTACTACAATTGGAGTCATTGTTCAGTAAACATGAGGTGAATGGTTAAAAGTATGTGTAAAAAATTCACATGGACAAATTGATTCACATCAGTCAGCTTGTGTTGAAGTCTAAAATCACAAATGACCTATTATAATTCTGTTACATCATTAATTCTAACTAGAAAACCTGCAGTAACGTATAAAATATATATGTGAATTTTTAAGATTTTATTGCGTAACTGGCATAGTTATCTTCCTTAAGAAGTCTTTTCAAGGAAACCAGAGAAATTAAGCCTTGACATTACAATTAATAAGTTGTGATCATTAAGAGAAATTAAAAATAAATTACATTGCGTAAAGCATACAAGAAACTTCCCTTATTTTCTGCACAATACATCCCGATCATGCTGAATACCCTAGACCAAAACTGAGCATACCTTGCTTCCGCTGTTTCAAGGATCAAGCCAACTTTCATGCGCTGTCTTTCTTCAATAAGATGATGGTGTGTTGCACCTAGAGCTAGCAAAGTACTGCATGGAACCCTAAAATGAAAGTAATACATACTTAATGAATAATTTAAACCCAAATTGAAGACAGCCCAATTTTTCCCCAACACTCATCTGAAAACAACTTCTTTATATATTCTTTCAGTACATACCTATCAGGTGAAGCAAGACGATCAGAAAGAACCAACAATTGGTAGCCATTCTGTGCTGCTTTGCATGCTTCATTGCAAATTCTATCTAGGGCTGTGGCAAAGCCCTTGTATCCTTCTTCTTTGTCAAAAGTTATGTCAATAACATGGGTCTAGAGAAGAAATAAACAATAAAATTGTGTTCACAAACGGTAATTCAAAACACATTCAATTGGTAGCAAAGACTACTCTACCTTCCACCCTCTGTGAGTGGTAGCTTTGATCACTTCCACATCACTTAGAGACAAAATTGGCCGTTTTAAAAACAATCTGTGGCACTGCTTTTCAGATGGTTGGAGAAGATTTGCTTCAGGTCCAATTGGGCACATTAAAGACATAACAACCTTCTCACGGAAAGGATCAATAGGTGGATTTGTCACCTAGAAAATCACAAGTATCCCTTGTATGAAATAAATAGCTGGTGTCCCTTAGACCAACATGAATGTGCAAATCCAAGTCCCTTACCTGGGCAAAAAGCTGTTTGAAATAGTCATAGAGTAATGGCTGGAACTGGGAGAGACATGCAAGAGGTGCATCATTGCCCATGGAACCTAGAGCCTCCTTCCTAGAAAGCAAAATGCTCACATATTAAACAGTTCAATCTCACTTCAACTGTAAACTACAGATCTTTCTGAATTATACTTGCTTTGTCTGAATCATGGGTAGTAGCAACATGTTAATAGTCTCTATAGTATATGCAAAAAGAGACAAACGACGATCTCCTCCCCACATCCTTGCCAGAGTTTTGTCGTTAATACCATTGACACTTGCAACAGCAACTTTCTCTCCTTCACCAGTTCCACTCTCAAAAGGACCAAATTTCTTTATATGTTCTTTCCATAAGTCTTCAAGAAGAATCTGATAATAAAAAGGCAGTTTTCTAATAAACGTTTCCCAGGCAAACAACAGCAATTTTCTCAAATTATCCCAATTTGCTTCATTTTTTATTATTATTATTAACATTATTATTATACTTCTAAGCAAATAAAAACCACAGGCAGTAATCATTACTTTTATTAACATATTCAAACAATGCTAAATCAAACTACTGAGGTTAGTTACTAAATTAATAAATCAGAGAAATAAATTGCATGCTCAGGTTACAATTACCAAGTCCAATATGATACTGTACTATAAAAGATACAATAGAATAATAGGTAGTAGCAAATACTGTGGGAATACATTGAAGCTCAGCTTTACGTTCTACATTATTCAATCTGGCTAATATCTCCCTCTCAGTCATATCTGGACAATATTGTAATTTTATCTTTAACTTATTCAGAAATAATTAGCAAAAGATATATCATACAAAAATACAAAATTTTATTACTTAAAATTGATCAACATCTTGAAAAATATTTTTCAAGATACAACCCTCCAAATCGTGTATTTATAGAAATATATAAATTTCTCTTTAACTGAAAACAAGTGAACATTGCGCACTGCTCATAACCAGCAGATCATTAGTATTTCCTTCTATTGTGAGTATTTTGTAATTTCTTATTAGGCAAAATGTCCATACATTCAAGAAATATAATCAAATAAAAAAAGTGGGAAGATAATGCACATACAATATTAATGGGACTAGTTAAAATGAAAAAAGTCTTATAATTCATAATACAATACACTATGGTTTAATATTTTGCAGCTTAACAATGTTTTAATAAATTAAAATATTAAAGAACAAGAAAGAAACAAGTCTAATTTCCCAAATATAATGAACTACCTTCTACTAGACAATGAAAAGACTCAAGACTCCATAACTTCTATATTCTTAACAGTTCAGAGCATACCGCCAAAATAAATAAAGCATTAAATACAAAACTCTCACTGGGCAATTTATATGTGAGCAAAGCCCTTTTATATTTTTCTTGTAAGATTTATTTAATCTAGGCAGAAATTGTGAATACTGAGACAATTCTTCCAAATACTTCAAAATAGAAAGCCTTCCATCTATCTATATAAAATAATTTTCAAACTAACATTTTACCTTCAGGTTATTTTCTGTTAACAATCGGAACAATCATCTCTTCTAAATCCTGAATCTTTGTCCATAATTCGCAAAATATTACCAGTTGTAAAATAATTAGAGCAATTAATAAAAAAAACAAAATTATTTTTCCTTTCACATTTTTCATCTACTATCAAAAAATGATTATTTTGTTATACTTTCATCTCTGTATAGAGATTCAGAACAATGCTTCTCTCACAATTCTTTTTTCAGTGTAAATCATTTAACATCTGCGAATAATTGAATTTAAAAGTCAAACGAAAAATCCATAAAGGATGATCAACTATGACTAAAAGGAAAATGCCTGATAGCTAGCTACTCCTCATTTGCAGTCACCTAACCTCCCTTCCTTTTATCAATTCTCATCATTGGAGTTTACCTTTATTCTTGATTTTCCTTGTATTTTTTTATCATATTTTCCCTTTCAGATCGTTTTGCACTTCCTACACAAGAACAAATGGAGGAAATTCATTGCCACAGAAAAGCTACGAGTTTCCGGAGAAACATAAGAAAACAAACCATGCGACTATTTTACTTAAAAAGACATCTTGGAAATATTTTCAAATCTACAAGGAATTAGAAACACACAAAACAAGAAGTACAACGTTCTTCGTGAGACTCACCGCCTAGTGAAACCCGTGTCCGGAACATGGCAAAGGAAGAAAAGAAAACAAATAATGAGATACAAATTAACAATTGCACACTAATAAACACACAATTTCCCTGGAATAATGAATGAAGTAAAGTTATTTGTGAATTGCTCACATAAATTAACTTAAAAGGTGTTCAAACGATTATCGCTGTCGCCCAAAGGAGGAGAAAATAAATCTTCTTAAAACTTTCATGTCAATTCAAAGATTTTTTTTTATCCTTTTTCAAAACCACTCACACGGAAACTATAAACCACTTGAAAAGCAATTATATGATAATTATTTTGTCAGAATTCACAACACAGTCTATAATACTCTAAAAGCATAATAAATAGGCATTTAGAATTGCACATGCTACATTTTCAATTAATAAGCAAAAATTATGATAGTGGTTGGGATGCTAATTGTTCAGTGTGCTGAAATAATTATCAGGAGCCTTTCCAATTCCTTGTTGCTCTTCTTCACACAATATTAGAATTTAATGAACAAACAAATTATTAATCATTAATAAAATGAAACTTATGATTAATAACAAATAGACTTAAAAAAATTAACAATGGTTGCCCAACCTGACTAAAGTAAATGACTGCAAAACCATTGTTCCATAAAATAATATAGAAAATGCCCTGGTAATGAGGGAAACGGTCACATCAAGTCAAATTTTATGATCATAATACAATTCTTTCTTGAAATAAATTAATCAATTTATCTCCTACATGTACTTCTACAAAAAAATAAGTGCTGCTTGAAAAGTATGATTTTTTAACAAAAAGAAATTTGTTCTAAAATGCAGTTTCAGTCAAAATTTTGGTTTCACTTTAACATTTTGATTAAAAATGGTGAGTAAAAGAGATTGGGAATCTTGAGTCTTCTGAAATAAATTTTAAGACGAGTTCCTGTTACATTTTTCCTAACTGCAGCTGAGGTTTTAATAATAATCAATTTTCTGTACGCATTTTCATTTTCAAAGGTTAAATTTATGTTCAGGAGTAATTTTCAAAATCATTGTTGATGTAATTGGCTCTTTTTAATAAATTTCAATACTTGACTTCAAAATAAGCTATGTTTCTTGGTGTAGCATGTAGCTTTGTCTTTTCCAACACCACAACACAAACTAGGCTAACAAAGTCTTCAAATGGTTCTAAAAAATCATAGATATACAAACATATAAAAAACACCAACCCATTAAGAAAAAATAGTACTTTGTACTTGACAAAATTTGAAATATTATGTATACTTTCTTTCACAATTTCAGTAAGTAAATATCACTTTCATTCATTCAAACTGAAGTTTAAGGACAGCAATACTCTAGCTCTGAAGTTAAAAGGGTTCTTTTACACTTTTAAAACTTGTGTTGCCTACATTGAATTTATACGAGTTAAAAAATCAACAAAAGTTAAAGAAAATCAGATTCATGGAGAAGAATTCATACGTTGAAGTGAGGGGGCAGGAGTGTTAATTCAATTGTGAAGCTTATTACTTTTGTGCTTAAGTAGTGCATTATTTTTCATATAGTAAAATTTAAATTACAACAATTGGAAACACAAATTAAGTAATAAATTAAACAGGATATTAAATCTTTAAGTATTTCATTTGCTTGGTGGGGAGGGGGGCGGGAGAAGAAAAAAAGATTTATCAAGTGAAAATTTTAACACGTTGCAACAGTTCCATATTCATTTGTTACAAATTAATATACGTTTGCAGTAGACCTTAGTTTGATTAGTAGGACTCTTCAATTTCTGATTTCAGTTGTTCACCTCCAGGAAATGTTAGAATGAAATTCACATGTAAAATGTAAGTTTATTTGCACACCCAAATAGTACAGACATACACTTGCACATCTACTTCACATAATTCCTAAAAGTTCAAATCAAGATATGCACCACAGAAGTGACCAATACCTACTGACTATAGAAGATATTCTTAGATCTTTATTACTTTTCATTATTATTATTATTATTATTTCCATTCAGCCAAATTACATGAACTGGCATTGTCAATATCAATTTTCACAAAATATTACAAGACATCAGAAAAATTGTATGATATAGAAAAATTGATTGTAAGATTTTCAAATCATGCACTTGGAAAATACTGAATAATTGAATTCCTTGCAAATATTGTCATGAATACTTACTTGCTCCTTCAACCACGATGAATGAGGCCGACTGTTAGAAATATGCATCTTCAACTCCACATCTTGGATAATTTTCTTCTCTTGAGTGTCAACAAGCAGCATACGACCAGGTTTCAGACGGCTCTGGGCACACCAAACACACACTGTATAATCCACGTCACACAAGTATATCTTCACCACAAGGGTTCCAGTGGCCCCTTCGCAGTCCACTCGAGTGAGCCCCACCAGGTGAAAACACAAACTTGAAACACTATTAATCTGTTTTTGTCCACAAAGAAGGTTTGTAATAAGGGAAAGAAGAAACAAGTTAATGATGAACATTCTTCATTTCTAGACTAATAAAAAAGAAGTTTATGTCATGGACAAAATCAGCTTAATATTGCTCTAATCCAAAAAGAAAAGAAATTAATGCTGTAAATGAAGCACAGGGATAAGTTCAGGAAAAGTTTGATTACAATGCAAAAAAAAGAAGAAGAAAGTTTTATGTAATAATGACTAGCAAATTAAGTTCTTCAGGGAATAAATACACAAATATTAAAATATCTAATCTTCCATCCATCTGTTTAAACCAATGTAATTGAAAATAAATAAAAACAGGCTAAAACAAAATTTAACTTCACCAGTGAGGCACACATCAGCAGGACATTCACTGGAACAAACCACTTGCTTGACAATTCTTCCACTATCATAATGATTATTTTATTACACTTTCATTGCATCACATAAAGTCTCAACTATAAAAGTGAATGCAATTGAATAATGATTCAAGAAATGACAAATCATTTTATTAATCAAAAGAAGAAGAAATGTTGGGCAAATGGTCATCATACAAGGAAACAAACAAAATGAAATTTTACATAAGTCAGAAAAATCTATCAATTTTCTATTCACTCTAGAATATATAAAAACATTCAAACACAAAAAATTCAAGACACTTCATTTGTGTTACGAAACACACTTGAGAGGATCAACACAAAACGTTTATGGCAAAGTCTTCGAACAGGTCTTCAAATTAATTCACACCTAATGAACACCTAGAGGATGCGGCAGTGTTGCACTGGGACAGCAAGCAACATCTTCTAGACACCGGAAAGCCTTAACTGCATGCCTGCAGTCTAACTAGACAACGAATACCCAAATAGCTGAAATGTTTATTTCAATCAATAATCCTGAATTGGCAAAAGACATTATTCCATGTGGTGCCTAGTCTGCCATTTCCTTGCTGTATCAGTACCCCATTAACAACTACCAGATTGGTTGAGTCTAGGAGCCACCACGGGTCCAAACCAATCACTGAAAATTCTACAAACAAAAGCCTTTGGTTCTGTGGTATAATATAAAAACCTTGAGGAGGACATTCGCAGGATCTGTGTCGTAGACTCCGACCTCAGAAGCCATCACCATGATATTGTCCTTCAGAACGTAGAACCGAGAAGGACGCAGACCATTCCTAGGTGAAGTAAGGAAGACTGAAATTAGAAAGGCTAAATGGATGCTAAATGATACATCAGATCCTACAGTTATCCAACATTATGATTATAAGCATTATTATAAGAGATATCATGCATGCAAGTATTTTAACTAATAACTTTGTTCGGGCAAAGTTTTGAAAAACGATAGAATTTTCAGGCCACTTTACATTCTAAAACCTTTTAATGAACTAACAGAGGAAAAAGACAGAATAATTTTAATACATGTCAAGTAAAGAAAAAGTAACTTAACAACTGATCAAGAAGGATCCCTAAGTATTCCTCCCTCCACAGTTTTACCTTTCCTTCCACACAAGGAACATGGCAGGCTGCAGTCAGCACTCGAGCAGATACTGTTGTGATCTCTTCTATTTTGTCCTAGGCATTTGTGAGAGAGAGGAACACTAGGGTCCTAGTTGTAATTTACTGATTTCAGAAAACAAAATTTGTTAACTCAAATTTCCACAAATTATTTTTACAATATTCTATTAGTACAAGTACATTTGACAATTGACTTAGAAATAACAATAATAATAAATAACAATTATAACAACAATTTACACAATAATAAAGACTTTTTTATTTTTTTTATAAATTTTCCTAATAGATTTCACAGTTCTAAATGCACTTTAATATGAAACACTAATGTCCACGTCATCTCGTGAACAATAAACACTGCATTACTTAATTATTCTTCTTTGTGAGATGTCCTTACATAGAAAAATCTTAGAGCCTACAGAAATGAATTCTTAAATCAGGAAGTCCATAATGTCAATAGCAATGATGAACAAATGTTAGTTCACAATTATCAAACATGAAGCTATTGTTAAAATTATTTATCCTTTTCTCTGTTAGGAAAATCTTCAAAAAAATTTTGTTTTTCAATTTGCCCAAACCCATGAATAGTATTTCATTATATTTCTATCCCCAAATGACTGCAAATGTTGAATACTACCTGTCCAAAATTGCGCCTACATATCTGCCATCTGTGAAAGTGAGTAAGGCAGGGCCATCCCATGGCTCCATTGCACACGCAGACCAGTGGTAGAAATCGCGCTTCTCAGGGGGCATGGTAATGTCATTCTGCCATGCCTCTGGCACCATAGTCATCACCGCCTGTGGGGGTGTACACAAATTAGTGTAAATAGCTATACAGTCTACGAAAACTCAAACACAATTAATTACCAACCCCATTTAATATAAAATTAAGGCAATACCATGTACCTTACAATAAATTTGAATATTTAACTCTATAAGACAGAGAGAGTGAGTGGGGTGACAAAAAATATATTTTGCTTGCCTCTGGCAGGGTTCGGCCTCCAGCCATGGTCAAAAACTCAAGCACACAATCGACTGCTCCAGAATCAGACAGATTAGGCTCCACAACAGGATAAAGTTTCTTCAATTCATCACCAAATTCATCATTTTTCATCACTCCTTCACGTGCCTTCATGAGGTTTACATTTCCTCGCAATGTATTAATTTCTCCATTATGGGCCAGATATCTGAACAGTCACACAAATAAATAAGCTAAATACAACTGGGCAAGGTAATTATATTAACAAAAAATATTCTACAATTTTTACTACTTACGTAGTTTAATTTAGCATCTGTATAATTAAACAACTAGTGCAAAATTCAGGTTTTGCAATATTTTTCATAAAGGTTACTACTAAAAATTTTGACTTTCATAAATACCTCAGAGGATGAGCTCTCTCCCAACTGGGGAAAGTGTTGGTAGAAAACCGCGTATGAACCAGAGCTAGGTATGTGTCGTAGTTAGGTGACTAGAAGAATAAATCAAATCTTGAAGCACATGTAATGAGAATGTATTGCCATGACTTAATATTTCTTTAAACTCACCCTCAGATCTGGGAAGTATGTCCACAGTTGGTCTGCTGTGAGCTGCCCTTTGTATATAACAGTGAGTAGTGACAGGGAGCAGATGTAGAAACGGGCTCCAGGTCGTGGGATAGTATGGGTGGCACGTTTACGCAGCACAAACACCTGCAGAATTACAAATATCATATAAATAATTATTCCCAACAAGTATCCTACCAGAAAAAAAAATTGCTTATAATGAAACTAAATAGTTTCATAAATTGATTAATTGATTGTTAGCGATACCGGGCGTGTCAACAGCTAATAGTCCCGAAAGTGTAGCACAAGTTTTTCCTCATGAGATGGTGATGGTCTTCCCCGCTAGATGGCGAGATGCGGTGCCCACCTACTACCCGCTAGCGGGGTTTTCCCTAACCAGGTATGTTCCACCAACGGGGCACCGCCCAAGTCGGGACAAGCTCTAAGCTCCCGACCAGACTCCCCGCACGTTTGCTAGGTATACGGGGAGAGGATAGGGCAAAGAAGAGGTAGGAAAGATCAAACGCGGTCCGTGGACCGTTTGTTAGGGTATTGCTCCAGCATTAGTCTGGTATTAATAGGAATAACCACGGAAAACTACTGATCAGAGCAGACGGCCGCTAGGATTCTCCTCTAGACAGCAGCAGACTGAATTCGACCTCACTGACAAGTTAGTGTCGAAAATCCTTCCACCGTTGGGACTCGAACCTAGGATCTCCCGGTCAGAGGTACTGCTGATACCTTGAGCCACCTCTCTTGGAGTTTCATGAATCAAAACATCTCTTCTCTATATTACTCATTTTCAACGCGTAAAAAAACTGAAAGAAAATTATGCAGCCTATGGCTATATGAGAGATATTGGTATGGTTTCATTAGATTCTCGTAAACTTGGGAAATAAACAAAAAAATTGAAACACTTGATTTTTGTTTTAAAAAGGTAAATGTTTGATTGTGAAATTCTACATATCCTCATGCGGCGCATGACAACTAAATTATTTCACTACATGCATCACTACTAACAATTCAGCTAAGTTGTATGCCATCAAGGTTCCAAGGAAGAGGCTGATTGACATTAAATCAGCCCTATTCACATTTTATGGAATATCATTTTGGTTATTCTTGGTTTATAAAGAAATGTTGAACAATATAAATATACTATACTATATTTTTGCAGTATTTGTAAAGACTGTTGTTAAAATATTTATTTATTGCAGTGTTAAAGAAAGCATTTTATTTGATCTTGAGCATACGCATGCTATGATTTGAACAAGCTTTGTGAACTTTTGATCTTACCGTACATTGAAACCGTACGTTGCAAATGACATTGCCATATAATTCGAGTATGTGTGTGTGTGTGTGTGGGTGCGTGTGTGCGTGCGTGCGTGCGTGCGTGCGTGCGTGCGCGCGCGCGAGAGAGAGAGAGAGAGAGAGAGAGAATGTGTGTGCGTGCGCGCGCGAGAGAGAGAGAGAGAGAGAGCATGTGTGCGTGTGTGACTATGCGTGTGCGTGTGTGAGTATGTGTGTGTGTGTGCGTGTGAGTGAGAGTATGTGTGTGTGTGTGCGTGTGAGTGAGAGTATGTGTGCGTGTGTGCGTGTGAGTGAGAGAGAACACACACAGCATACCTTCGAGCAATCACGAGCTAGTGCTAGAGTCAGCTGCGAGTGAACAACAGCACATAAAGACTTCAACCACCCGCACGCACAACTCAACAGCACACACAATACCATCACACAACACATACCTCACACACAACATACTCACCACAGTCACAGTTTACTTCACACGAACTAGCCAGTGTGAGCATCACACACACACAGACAGCAGCCCCGAAGCACATGGCCACCCACACTGATGTGCCTGATCGCAACGCGCAGCAACATGTACACACAACAGAGACAGAAGAAGCATGATAGCCCAGACGATTGAGCGTGGTCGTGCGATACGACGCCAGTCGCGTCAGCGATGTATGCAGTCGAAGCGTGTTGATGGAGCGTGAGCGACACCACACTATATACGTTTCATCGCGATGAGCGCGAGTGATTTAGCACACTCATAGAGCACGTGACGCGATGCCCACACATTACGCACACACACACACTATGACTCACACCACACACACATCAACCACAAGCACCCACGATATCGCCACCACACACACCACTGATGCGTACCGCAGATGTAGGCGTGAGAGTGTGTCGCCTTGAGACAGTGATCGCAGCTGGAGCAGCTCCGACAACGACCGCCAATCTGTGCGTAAGCAGCTGTCCACACGAAACGATAGCTCCGTGAACGCAGCTGAAAGACGCTGATAAGTGCACCGCTGCAAGCGCCTGTCCCGGATGGCCTATGAGCATTGACAGCCGTGTCCCGTCCGACCAGCTGAGGCCAGTGTGTGCAAGCTGAGACCCGCTAGCAGCGTCGTAGCCGCAGTAGACGCACCACTAGCTGCCGGACTGATGCGTCCAAGAGCTGTCACAATACCAACCATCGCCCAGTTGAGCGCTGTAGCGCGTGCTGCGTGAGAGTGCTAGTGATAGTGTAGCTTGTCAATAAGCAGCAGCCGAACCTATGTGTCGTGTCGACTACATGCGAGCTATGATCGGCAGCCACAAACACGATGCCGGCGAGCACAGAGACATCAATGTGTGTAGTTGTCACTAGTAGAACATTGAGACTCACACCACTCACGTATACTGCCACACACCACACATACTCAGTACGACACAGCCAGTCTGACCGAGGCGACCTCATACTTCGATCAGCTCAGCGAATTACCCACCACGGGCACACATACTCACACGGCTACACATAACTTCACACGCACAGCATAACTCACCACGCTACTCGTGATGTGTCACGCACGGACTATGTTTCTGCATGTGCTACGGCACACATACTCACACGCACCATATCTACACGCACACATACTCACACCACACATACTCAGCACGCACACATACTCACACACACACATACTCACACACACACATACTCTTCACACACACATTACTTCTCACACACACACAACCTCACACACACAATTACTCTCACACACACCAACATACTCTCACAACACCACATACTCACACACAACATACCACACACACACATACTCGTCACAACAACACCATACGTCCTCACTGAACCTGAACACCACTGTGCGCGCCGATGACTGATGTGTTTGCGCGCCGGACGTATGCTGTCGCGCGTCGTACAATCGTTTTCGTCTGCAGCGACTATACAGTGTTGCACGCGCACTTATTCACACACACCAAGCATCATACTCTCAGCACACGAGCGAGCACACATACTCTCACACACACACATACGTCTCCCACAACATCAACTCTCACACGAGCGAGCGAGCGAGTATCGTGCGCTTCACCACCACATACCGTCACACAGCACACATAGCTACCCATCACATCACACATGAGCTGTCTCACACAGCACCGCACTCGTCGACACCAACATCAGTGCATACTTGCGCCGAGCACGCACAGACACATCTATTTTCGTGCTCTGCACAGCCACACCATATGTGTCGATCGTCGCGAGACATATGTGTGGGCGCGCGCGCTATGTGTCGCGCGCGAACTATGTGTGGCGCGCGAACTATGTCGTGCCGCGCGACTATGTGTGAGCGCCGCGACTATAAGTGTTGCGCCGCACTATGTGTAGCGCCCGCAGGACCTATGTGTAGCGCCGACTATGTGTGAAAAGGCAGCGGACTATGTGCTCAGCGCGCGCACTATGTGCGATGCGCGCCAGACTATGTGTGCGCGCGAACTATGCAGCATACTCACGACCATACTCACTGTATGCCGCGCAGGGGACTACTAGTGTGCGCCTCAGCAGAGCATTCATGATCGTGCGAGCACGACCGGAACCTATACAGTCCCAATGCACCACACAGTCACCAATCGCGCGCGGACTATGTGTGCGCCGGACTATGAGCGAGTGACGCACGTGATCCTAATGTCGTGCCGCAAGCCAGACACCTAATGTGCGAGCGCAACACACACAGTCACCCAACACACACAGTCACCAACACACACAGTTCACCAACACACACAGTCACTCAACACACCACCCACACCCAACCACCACCAGTCAACCCAACAACAGACAAAAAAACAAACTACACAACAAGAAAAATCCAAACACACATAGTCCACCAAACACACATAGTCACCAACACCACATAGTCACCAACACACATTGAGTTCGAGCGGAACAGCACCATACTTCAATGGCGCGAACACACATCTGCGCAGCAAACACACGACGATATTCACCATGAGCACTAGTCATAGTCACCAACGACCAGCGCGCTGAGGTCCACTCAACACTAGTCGATTAGTCGACCACGCACGCGAAGTCCACCAACACAACAATAGTCACCAAGCATCACATGAGTTACACCAACACTACAGCATGGCCACCAACACACGATACGTCACTATGCCTAGCGATCGAGCGACTAGCTGCGACACATATAACTACGAGCTGATTATCGACCAAGCGAGCGCAACATTAGTTGCGACCTGAGGCCAGCACACAGTGCCAACGCCACGATAAGCCACCTCAAGCACAGCATGAAGTCACCCAACACAGCCATCTAGAGTGCTGCTGCGCCACACATCAAGCTCGCCAGCTGCACATCGATTTGAGTGGCGCTGCCGCGACCCTATGATGTCATCGAGCGTCGGCGAACTATGCGCGGTCGCGCGGACCTCAGCGAGCTATAGTTCGCGGCGCGGGACCTATGCCACAATAGTTCGCGGCGCACACCTGACGTGCGTCGCCGCGCAACCTACACAATTAGTTCGCGCCGTGTCACACATGCAGGTCGCGCGCGCACACAGTATAGCTCTGCGCGCGTACACATAGTCGCGCGCGCACGCAAAGTACAGTGATCGTCGCGCTACGTGACCAGCGCGTATAGTCTATGCTGCGCGCACACTAGTCGCGCGCACACATAGTCGCTGCGGCAGCAGCCTCGATCGCCGGCGCACCACATGAGTCACTGTGCGGTCGCGCTCGCGACTATGTGTGCCGCGCGACTATGTGTGGCGCGCCGACTATGTGTCGGCGCCGGCGACTATAGTGTGCGCGCGACTATGTGTGCCGCCGCGAACTAGTGTGCAGCGCGACTATGTCGTGCGCGCGACATGTGTGCGCGCGACTATGTGTGAGCGCAGCGACTATGTTGCTGGCTGCGCGACTATGTGTGCGCGCTGCGACGTCCCCTCCCCCGCCTCACACATCAGTCGCCGCACCCACCTAGCTCCGCGCGCACCCACCTAAGCTCCCCCCATGTGTGCGCCGGACTATGCTGTGCGCGCGACTATGTGTGCGCGCGGACTGGCCCTGTTGCCGGCCGCGACTATGTGTGCGCGCAACTATCCGTGATGCGCGCGGACAAATATCGCCAACCAACATAGGTCGCCCGCGCACACCATACGGCACACATAGTCCTCCCCGCTGGAACGCACCCCGCATGCGCACAGCAGTTATAGTCTATGGCCGGCGCACACATAGTCGCGCACCGCGCACCGCCGGCACACATAGTCGCGCGCACACACACACCAGAGTCGCGCCGCCACAAAATCAGTCCGCGCACACATAGTCCGCGCCGCAAAAAGTCGGCGCCAACATAGGTCGCGCGGCCAACCATAGTCCGCCGCACACCAGATCCGCGGCGCACACCATAGTCGCGCGGCACTACAGTATGTCTGCCGCACACATTAGTCGGCGCGCACACATACGCTTAGTCCGCCTCGGCACACATTAACTATGTATCCGTGCCGCTGTCGCGGCGCGAGCAAACCAATTTGTCAGAGTCATGCGCGCACACAATTATCCGAGTCCCCGCCTGCGGCGCGACTATGTGCACACATGCGCGCGACTATGATGTGGCCGCCGTGCGACTACTGTTGTTGCGCCGCGCGCGGACTATGTTGACCGCATGTCGCGCGAACTATGTGGTGCGCGCGACTATGGTGCGCGCCTTACTATGTGTGGCGCGCGACTATCGTGGTTGCGCGCACTATGTGTGCGCGCGACTATGTGCTGGCGCGCGACTATGTGTTGCGCGCGGGACTATGTGTGCGCGCGACTATGTTGTGCGCCCGCGATTATGTGTGCGCGCACTTATGTGTGCGGCGCGGACTATGTGGTGCGCGCGACTAGGTGTGCGCGCCGACTATGTGTGCGCGCGGACTATGTGTGCGCGCACTATGTGTGCGCGCGACTATGTGTAGCCGCGCGACTATGTGTGTTTGGGACTATGTGTGTTGAGTGACTATGTGTGTTGTGACTATGTGTGTTGGTGACTAGTGTTGTTGGTGACTTATGTGTGTTGGGTGACATGTGTGTTGGTGACTATGTGTGTTGGTGACTATGTGTGTTGGTGACTATGTGTGTTTGGGTACTATGTGGTGTTGGGTGACTTATGTGTGTGGTGACCTATGTGTTTTGGTGGACTATGTTGTTGGGACTATGTGTGTTGGTGCACTAATGTGTGTTGGTGACTATGTGTGTGTTGGTGAACTATTGTGTTGGTGACTATAGTGTGTTGGGGACTATGGTGTGTTGGTGACTATGTGTGTTGGTGACTATGTGTTGTTGTTGACTATCGTGTGGTTGGTGACTATGTGTGTTGGTGGACTGTGTGTGTTTGTGACTGTGTGTGTTGGTGACTGTTGTGTTGGTGGGGAACTGTGTTGTGTTGCGTGACTGATGTGTGTTGGTGACTGTGTGTGTGGTGACTGTGTGTGTTGGTGGACTGTGTGTTGGTGGTGACTGTGTGTGTGGTGAGCTGTGTGTGTTGGTGACTGTGTTGTGTTGGTGACTGTGTTGTGTTTGGTGACTGTTGTGTGTTCGGTGACTGTTGTGTGTTAGGTGACTTGTTGTGTTGGTGACTGTGTGTAGTTGGTGACTGTGTGTGGGAGTTATGTGTGACAGTACGTGTGTGGTGGAGTATGTGTGTGTGTGTGAGTATGATGTCGTGTGTGTGGAGAGTATGTTGTGTTGTGTGTGAGTATGTGTGGTGTGAGAGTATTGTGTGTGTGTGAGGTATGTTGTGGTGTGGGAGTATGTGTGTGTGTAGAGTATGTGTGGTGTGAGAGTATGTGTGTGTGTGAGAGTATGTGTGTGTTGAAAGTATGTGTGTGTGTGAGAGTATGTGTGTGTTGTGAGAGTCATGTGTTGTGTGTGATGAGTATGGTGTGTTGTGAGAGTAATGGTGGTGTGTGAGAGTATGTGTGTGTGTGAGTATGTAGTGTGTGTGAGTATGTGTGTGTGTGAGAGTATGTGTGTGTGTTGAGAGTAAGTGTGTGAGAGTATGGTGTATGTGTGTGCCGTATGTGTGTGTGAAGTATGTGTGTGTGTGAGTATGGTGTGTGTGTGAGTATGTGTGCGTGTGAGTATTGTGTGCGTGTGAGTATGTGTGACGTGTTCGAGTATGTGTGACGTTGTGAGTATGTGTGCGTGTGAGTATGTATGTGCGTGTGAGTATGTTGTGCGTGTGAGTATGTGTGCGTGTGAGTATGTGGCGGTCTGTTGAGTATGTGTGTGTGTTGAGTATGTGTGTGTGTTGGAGTATGTGTCTTAGTGCGTAGTTCTCCCTGGAGTATGTGTGTGTGTGAGGTATGTCGTGTGTCGTGAGTATGTGCATGTGTATGGTATGTGTGTGTTGGAGTATGTGTTTCTGTGTGCAGTATAGTGTGTGTGTGAGTATGTGTGTGTGTGAGTATGTGTGTGTGTGAGATGTGTGTGTGTGTGAGTATGTGTGTGTGTGAGTTATGTGTTGTGTGTGGTATGTGTGTGTGTGGAGTATGGTGTGTGTGAGTATGTGTGTGATGTGAGTATGTGTTGTGTTGTGAGTATGTGTGTGAGTGTGAGTTATGTATGTGTGTGAGAGTATTGTGTGTGTGAGTTATGTGTGTGTGTGTGAGTATGTGTGTGTGTGAGTATGTGTGTGTGTTGTGAGTATGTGTGTTGTGTGTGAGTATGTAGTATGTGTGTGTGAGTATGTGTGTGTTGGTGTGTGAGTATGTGTGGTGTGTGAGTATGTGTTGTTGTGTGTGAGTATGTGTGTGTGTGTGAGTAGTGTGTGTGTGTGAGTATGTGGTGTGTTGTGAGATGTGTGTACTCTGTGTTGATGTATGTGTTGTGGTGTGAGTATGATGTTGTGATGTGAGTATGTGTGTGTGTGAAGTATGTGTGTGTGTGAGGTATGATTGTGTGATGTGCGCAGTCACTCTGTGTGTGTTGAGACGTTATGTGTGTGTGTGCAGTATTCGTGTGTGTTGAGTATGTGTCTGTGTTGCTGAGTATGTGTGTGGATACTCTGTGAGTATGTGTTTTGTTTGCAGTATGTGTTGTTGTGGAGTATGTGTGTGTGTGAGTATGTGTGTGTGTTAGTATGTGTTGTGTGTGAGTGTGTGTGTGTGAGCTATTGTGTGTGTGTGTTGAGTATGTGTTCAACGGTTTTCAAATAAAATATTTCATATTGTTATGTGTAATAAATACACGTTCCATTACACGAAGAAAAATACTACACGTGCGGACATCGGGGTTCCAGCTTTCCAAGAACACTATTTGTCAAGATTGACCGAGTGCGTGATTGTGTGTGTGAGTGCATTCAAAAAATGAATGTTTGTATGACGTTACAAAATTACTATTCGCTCAAAAACTAAACATTTCAGAAATATTCGAAGTATTTAATTCTTATTATATAATATTTTAAAACATTAAAAGGTAACCTAGATTCATCAGCCATACTTTTCACTAAATGCTAATAATATTGGATGCTAGCAAGTCAATATTTTTCTGATTCGAGGCAGAAATTGGTTTAATGCACATGCATTTTATTAGAACCGATTTATTAATTTACCAAAAATCATCAAAAAGCGATAATAAAATCAAAATTGAAGCGGTGGGTTTCGATGCCCCTCCTCCCCCTAGTTTTGTTAGGGTTAAATGTGTAAATTGCTGAACAAACAAACGCAACTTCCGTGACCCCGCCCCCTTCTCGCAACGGCACAGACCGAGGGCAGCATGGATTCTTAATATATCCGCCCCCCTTCCATGGCTTGGCACGCGCCGCTCATGCCTCTCGATGACGCCACGCGCTCACTCTCAGCGTAACACACTTCCAAATACGCGAGCAACGCCAAGTTCACCACTAAGGAAAACTAATTGTCCACCTCTATTAATTATGATTTTATTGTCTCATGTTTTATTACCATTACTATTATTATTACTCTTATTGTTATTATTTTATTATTACAATTATCATTGTTATAATAATTATTATTTTCCCTTGCACCGTTTGCTGGTACATGATAAACTGATAGTACTGATCGCAGAAGCCACATCTATCAAGGCATGACTAACAAATTTTTTGCGCAACTTTACGTAACTTATACCTAAAGGTCAAAATATTGACAACATTATTTATTGAAATTAGACTAATATTGCAAATATTGTCACTAGAACTCAATCTTGTAATTATATACCACTAATCAGTTGTACATACATGAAAATGGTACAAAAAATGTATTTTAAACATGTGAACTGAATATATGAGATGAACATCTGATATTTATAACAAATGAACTGAGCATATTGAGAAGATAGATGATATTTTTACGGCAACATTTGAGAATTTTCTCCTGTACCAGGCGGAAAAAATCTTTCTAATTAAAAATTCAATGATTCCAATAAAATTCTAAAAAATGTTTTTGAAAAATTTAGCCAATTTCACATGAATGAAATTTATATGGAAATTCATTCGGCCAATTCAATGGTAAAACAACAACATGTCCTTCGTTACTAGGATAAAAGGGGGAAGGAATCTAAAACATCCATAAAAAATTTTTTTCGTGGTCACAACTCTTAAGAAAATATTTATTTTCGATTTCAAGAAGGGGAACTTTTTACCATCTTATTCGGCTAGAGACTACTATTTCTGAAGGATGGGAAGTTTGTGGAACGGTACGTGGATTCTTCCACAAAAAATTTCTTTGGGGATATGATCCTGTGATCCGTTTAAATTTTATTTATTTATTTATTACAAATGTTCGTTTTACCATTGTTCCCGTCGGGAGCCGCCGGTTAATGCGTTCCAAAGAAATTTGAGTTTGCTCCGTGGTGATCAAGGCATAGTAACAATGGATCACGTTCATAAATCCGTTTATTACAAGGATAATACCGTTGTTTGAAAAGAAAAAAAAAACTTGGTTAATACAAAGAAATAAACAAAAATTAATCAAATTCTATCAAGCCGTCTGTACCATTTCAATATTTTATGCTCCAGAAATCGATGAAAGCACCGATGTAACAAACTCCTTCCGACGATTCATTACTTTCCCGAATACGTACGTATACACGGAGTAATATGGAGAAAGTTACGTAATGCTGCGGAAAATCGATTTCGAGATTTCAACGGAAATACACGTTTTGGGGTCCCCTGATGCCTAAAAAGTAGATTTTTTCAAAACGTCCGTCCATGTCTACATATACTGTACCGTGTCTACTAACACTACTAGCGCCTAAACCATGCGTAGAATTTTTTTCTAAATTGAAGAAACCTGTGTGGTTCTGGCTCGACTTAATTCTTTGAAATTTTGAAAAATAAAATCTTTAAAATTTGGGGGTGCTTTACATGACACCCACGAACATTTTCAAAATTTTATGAAAAATGTCTCCAAATTTTTTCTTCAAATTCTTGCAGGAAAAGAATAAAATATACTTATAAAGGTGGCATAGGTCAGAGTTGCAGGTTTAACTCTGGTTTATCGAAAATTTCATTTTTTCCAACAGATAGTGCTAATTGCACTGTTTAAGATGACAGTATTAATTTTGCTGTATTCATTTGTTGTTGTTTTTTCGAAAATTACACAAAAGTAATTTTTTGAAAGATCTCACACGCCTTTAATATGCACATTTTCAGCAACTAGTAAACACGATTGCATTTGTAACGAAGAGCTTGAAATGACGTCATATTAAGTTTTTCGAAAAGCTCAATATTTTTCTGTGAACAGGAGCTTCAAATTTCGAATTTATAGTAGTGCTTAAATGCCGTTTTTCAATGAAAATTGCTATTTGGGACGAGGTGTTACTATTCTTTAATATTTTTAAAGTAATTATTCGATTCTACTATTAGGCAGCCGAAAAATTAAGAAAAGTTTTAAAACATGGACCATAGGCGGTGATAGATGGCAACTGGCAAGAGTATGTGACAAGTCCGAATAGCTTGCTGAGCCAAATGGAAATAGAAATCTAATACGGGAAAGTCTGTGCCATTCTGTAGCTCTACTAGTTTAAGATAACGGAAGAATTTTAGGCATCGACTTAAGGACACCAATTACTTGCGAGATTTGTTAGGGGCATTTACATAGACATTGGATCGCTTCTTGTTGTAACTCAATTTATCACGCTTAACAACATATGGTGCTCCAGCGGGGTTTAGTAAAACTGATTGAAAATGAATGTTGCAAAGTTTGTATACGTATATGGTAAAATTTCATAGCATCAGTTATCAAGAAATCCTGTTTTGTTAATGTCATGATAGCTTAAAATGGAACCTGCCACGAAGGTGGTCATCAAAACAGTGAACTTTACGTTTACACTTTCGGTAAGATTAATAATATACCGTAAAATTATTTATTTTATACTGGCTGTAATATCATAAAGGTGTGTGTTTTTCACGCATTCTGGAGAAATGAAAATATTGCTTTCTTTGAAACGGTGTAGTAGGCTATTGCCCTATGACAGAATTATATTTCCGCAATATTTCTTCACCTTACGTTGAAAATACTTAGGCATTCTTCCTCATTATATTCAAAGTTCAGGAAACTACGGGTAAACAATCTCAGGGCCTTTAAGCCATATTAAGCCATTCTTTTTGGACCGGATGAGTTGGAGCAGAACCAGCATTACCAATGTCTCTGCAGCGTCTCCCTCCGGCAAGACCTAGGGTTCGAGTCCTGACGGTGGTGTATTTTTGACATAGCTAGGTCGAATTCAGCCGCTGCCTGGAGGATAATTCTAGCGGCCGGCTACAATGATCGGTAGTATTCCGTAGTTTTTCAGAACACCCGGCGAATACCAGAGCATTACCCCCAACAAATGGACCATTCGCAATCAATCTTTGTGTCCTCATCCTCAGCCGATAAAACGAGGATGAGGAAGGAAAGATTCCCCTTTCGCGGGGAGGCCATTCGGGAGCGAGGCAAGGCTGACCTGGTGCCGGAGCTGCGCGTCGGGCTGGTCGCCGGTGACGAAGACCTGGCGCATGAAGGGCTCGCTGTTGCGCGCCACGTCGCCGATGCCCGCGCCGTCCGTGGGCACGGTGCGCCAGCACAGCACGCGCAGCGCGCACTCGCCCGCCAGCCGCTCGAACGCCGCCTCGCTCTCGCGGTGGTGCGTCTTGTCCAGGTAGAAGATGCCCGTGGCGTAGCGCCCGAACGCCGGCAGCTGCACGTTCTGCTGCTCCCTGCAACACACCACACCCACGAATGCCCTTTACAGTCATTTTTCCATCGCTTTTCGTCGGCGCTGAAAAGGGTTGGACCACGCTCTCCGTAATTAGTACGAAAACAATTACGCTTTCTTCATTTCTCGGTACAGATTCCACCCAGTTAGACTACCGCGCTCATAGCGTCACGTTGCGGAACTTTTCCTCGTTTGTTATCAATATGGTGCGATTTATTCCATTTTTTGTCGCGTTGAGAGCGTTGTAATGTGTTGAATGGAAACGCATTTTGCGTGGTGAGAAATAAAACACGCAATGTATTCTAACGTCGCCTCGTCCAGTGCTCGGACCTAAAAACCTAACTTAATTTGTCACCACTGATTCGATGTTCAGCCGTTTGATTTCCAGCTCTTTTTCGGCGTCCAGGGGAAATATTTCGATCACGAGTACGTGCAGGAATCAAAATAACAGTGTAAATGGTGGAGGGGATGTCAATCATTTCGAAGCGGAACTACTGCACAAGACCCGTTACTAGCAGAAGAGCAGTGACTGTCCATTAGTGATGCGACATCGATATCTGTTTAAACAAAAAGCATCCATGTTTAAACAAAAAGCATCCATGTTTAAACAAAAAGCATCCATGTTTAAACAAAAAGCAGCTAAGTGTTAAAGCCGATGTTTTTTAACATCGATGCTTCGAGCACGATGTTTTTATGTCTTCGATTTTGAAACGGTATATTAATCACAATTTTATATGAGAAATTATTCACATTTAACTGGCGATTCACGAGTTCGAGCGGCACGGGCCTTCATCGGGCAGAGCAGAGCAGAGCATCTCTTGGCTGAGCGATAACTCCGATCCCCTGGTATCTCCTACGCCTGTCTTCGTATCACGCGGCGTATGCGTCGTCGTAGGCGTAGGTCGGTAGGCGTCCCCCTTCTTCCCGTTCCCTTTGCGGCGAACCGAGGAAGCTCTGCACCCCTGCGATGACGCTTTCAGACTCGGTCTCTCGCGACAACTTGAAGTTAGTAGATGTCAGAGCTATTCGTGAACAAACTACTCTTATAATAAAAGTTTTGTTAAATGTCATGATTTTTTTAAACTTTTTTGGCTGTTAAATCTTA
Source organism: Gryllus bimaculatus (assembly GCA_017312745.1). NCBI lineage: Eukaryota > Metazoa > Arthropoda > Insecta > Orthoptera > Gryllidae > Gryllus > Gryllus bimaculatus. The sequence continues at coordinate 3,371,344 of BOPP01000010.1, read as the reverse complement.
ATTAAGACATTCAATACGACCACTAGTATCGAAAAAACAACTAGACGCTATTAAATCAGATTTGAGACATCGATGTCTTGAGATATCGACGTTGTTATCAATGTCGCATCCCTAGTGGCCATCAGGTTGGACATATTCTCGCCCCCAGCGTTTTTATCTTTTCTCACACCTCGAGATATTCGTCCGGACAGCATTATGCCTATCACAGCGGCTCAGAGTTGCAGGAGACTGTCAAACACTGGGACATCTCCCAGGTGGCAGACTTCTGCGAAGGAAAATGGTGCAATTTGTGCTTTCTACTACAATTTTCTTTTTGTTGACCACCTACGAAAACTTGGGCACTTTTCTCCAATCGTATCGAACGAGGGGAAAACGGTTGACTACAGCGAAAACGTAGCAAACGTCAACACGCACCAGCGAGCATTGTATTCGTCGTATTGATAACCTGATACTTTTAGGCGCGGTGACGCTTCGATATGAGTTTCCAATTTCATGTCGAGGCTTCGGCCTACGCTATTAACGTAAAAACTTGTTCGACCTGCCCAACGCATTTTATTTCGAAGAAATTTTTTTGCCGAACACTTTACTTTGCACTTGACACTTTTCTTCGCGGGTCTAAGGTTCTGGCTTTCGGCCAACGCGTTTAACACAGTACTTTAAGGACGTAAAAACACATTCCTAATATTATTTACAAATAATTCCTTTACTGTTTTGTTCTCCGAAGCAGAGATACCCGTGGAAAGTGCTTTTCGTATTTTTTCAAATTCGTCGCTCCTCTATATCACTTCACCTTTATGCGTTTTTCAAGACCAAGAGCACTGTTGGGAGTCGAGATGTCATTAGCGTCATTTGTGAACTGCGAGTGTCTTTCAGGTGACGGACGTCTCGCGAAATAAGGGCCTGACAATCTAAAATCGGGCGCGATCACTGGACCGAACACGATACATCATTCCATCCATCCTAATTCCAAAAATTTATACATTTGTGTTTTGTTTGCATCCCAAGAAAGATATTTTCTTCGACAAAACTTAGAACTAATCTGCTCTTCGATTCACTATAACCAAAACCTTCTGCACATTAAAGAAGACGAATAGTTACACTGCTGTGCAGAAACGAAGTGTTTTCCAGGAAAATGTCATACGAAATATTTGCTCACCTAACCGATTGATATACTGTTGAGTTTTTCCTCTCTGTATTGTACCTCCATCTCATGACTTACGACACAGAACGCCCTCGTTCCCGCCGCTCGGTCTCCTACCGGGAAAGGTCGCCCCGGGCATCAACTGATGCAGGGCGTCCGACAGCGAGGTCCCGGGGCGCGAGTGGGCCGACAGTGGCAGGAGTCTCAAGACCAACTGCGCAGCTGGGACGAATTCAGCCGCTGTCTGGAGGAGAATTCTAGCAGCTCGGTGCTCTAATTCTTAGTATTACGTGCTTTCTCCGATTAACACCAGGCGAATGCCAAAGCAGTACCCTCTCAAACAGGCCACGGACCCCGCGTTAACTTTCCATTTCTCTTCCTTGTTCTATCGTTTTAAAACGTATTTCTAGACTTTTTCGATCTAGTCGATTTAACTCATTTTAAGTTTTTATGATTTTTCTAACCGTGTTAGAATCGGAGTGAACAATAATTGTAATAAATAACACGTTTAAATTACACTATTGTTTTTACTTCCTAACTAGCCAAAAGTTTCTTAAAACTACTGGTGCTACATAATGGCTTAGACTATGTCGTAGCAAAGTTTTCATATTTTTTTGGATGTGGGCTAGCTTTACGCCCTTGCCACATCCTCTTGCCAGCTGCCATTATCGCCGCCTAAAATACATTTATTTTAAACTTTCCTCAATTTTTCAGAAGAATTTTTATGATAGAATTGTAATATTACTTTAAGAATATTAAACAAGAGTAAAGCCTCGTTCTAAATGGCAATTTTCATTGAAAAATGTGAAGCCGTTTTTAAGAAAATGGTGTTTAAGCGCTATTGTAAATAAGAAATTTGAAGCTCCTTTTTACAGAAATATTTTGAGTTTTTGAAAAACCATTTGAAACATTCCAACTCAAAAATGCAATAGTGTTTACAAGTTGCTGAAAATTTGCACATTAACGGCGTGAGATAATTTATTGAAATAATATAATATTTTTTTGAAAAACTAAAACAACAAAAGAATATTTAAAATGAACTTTACGTTATATTAAACAGTGAAAATAGCACAATACGAGGAAAACGTTTGAAGAAACAATTTTGAGTCATCTTTGAGAAAGTTACGTTTGAGCCTCTATAAAAATTAAAATTTGAGCCAATTGTCGCATTAAACGTGAGTTTTCGAGAAACTTTATATGACATTATTTAAAGCACATGTACTTATACATACAATAATATGAAGAAATCGCTAATGAAAATATTCACGACGTGAGAGGCAAGTAAAAACATTTTTCTTGTAATTATTGAAAAAACAAAAGAATAGAGCAATATGGCGTTTATGTCATCTTATTTCATCTGGTAGTACCTACTCCAACCCATTTCAAATGATTATCATTGCTTCGTTTAGTACAATGGTCCCCAACAAGGTTGGCAACGACCCCTTGGGGTCAAATACATTTTAAAGGGGGCAATGAAGATTAAGGGGTCGACTGGAGGTCGATATGCGAAGATGAACCGGCGACAAATTAGGATAACCAAAATCATATTTATTACAAAAGAATATTAATGAAGCTGATAATTAATTTGCTATGAAATATCTAATAATGCATACAAACCGTTAATCGTTGGACGCATCCGGATGTTTACAAATCTCAGGGACAAAACTATCCATCATTCCATGCATGCATGCATCCGTCCATCCATCATTCATTCAATGCATGCATGCATCCGTCCATCCATCCATTAAGATGAAACCCTGCGGGACCTCCGTACTCTATGAGCAAAGATTCGGAAAGATGAGTTGTCTCATGATGACGATATTTCTACTCTTTTAGATGATTTCTTAAGGTACGAAGATATTCAGTCTAGGATAATGACACGAGTTCCAAACTTTTGAAAGTATGGATGCAAAATTGGGCAAAATTTCGCCAATTGACCGGAAAAAACACGTCCACTTTCGGGAAGAACATACATTTTGCGTGTTTCAACCCAATGGGCGTATTTTGTTGTATAGTACCGCCTTTTCCTAAAAATTGTGCAAATGTTTGTCTTCTGAAAGATATGCTCTTACGCCAACGAATTGTCTACGCTACGTTTTATTTCGGCCTCCCTCAAATGTGCAGCTATTATGAAAATACCTAAGAGGCAACTTCTTTATTTCAATTGGCATACAACCGTGCCTACCCATTTCTAAAAGGTAGATATTAATAGCTTAAGGTAGTCAGGTTTTATGCACAAGGGTATTTTGTTTTAAACATCTTGAGATAGTGCAGCTATTTTGATATTATCAGTCCCAGTGTTAGAGCTCGCTCTGTTCATCATTCCGGCATTTGGCCAATTTTTATATCCCTCCGATGGCGGATTTTCACAGTACGGATCTTACAACCCCATTTTAAAGCAAAACTGGATGGTCATTGACGTCAAATGCTTTGGAAAGATCGAGAGATTCACGAGATTATTGGTATACGGAATTGGCATATTTAAGTCATTTATGCGTTCTCTGTATTCAAGTTTAAAAATATTTTTTGTATTAAAATAATGATAAGAAACTAGCAGCAAATTAGGTAGAAACCTAAGAATCAGAGTCGAACTAAAAACAGTACTCTTTCATGCATAACTATAATCACCATCTTTTTATTAACTACACTCTACACAATGTTAAGTCCTAAACATATTTGGAACATTTTCATCCACCTTATCCGACATTTTCACTTTGATGTGCAGGGAGGAGGGGGCAGGGCACCTGGGACCTTGGGAGCGACTGCTCTGCTGGGCCCCAACCCCTCACTCCCTAGGTATTTTTTTCATATTCGTCGACAAACTATGGAAGTTTTGTAAACCATTATGAGGCTGCCTTAAGAGCCAGTACGACAACAACAGGTGCCTGTGCTGTGGGGAAATCCGCATTGGAACATTTGAAAAAATTTCGTTTCTGGCGCGCAATCAATGTTCGGAAGCACTTCGGAAAGTAACCAGGCATTAGAAAGCCGGCAAGTGCAACGAACACAAAATGTTTGTAATAACGGACGGTAGTGCAAGGCTCGACCAACTCCTCGTCACGCGCGTCCATTTCCTAAAAGGAACTCGGGAGATCGCTGCACGACGCGCCGGCAGGGAGATTAAAACGACTTGCAGAGACCCCTTGCAGACTGCAGATTTTGCAATGTATGTTCGATTTAAAGGGCAGAATATTCTTGTATTACGTTACAAGACGAATAAAGTCGAATTTAGTGAACTAATGATTTTCAGTGACGTGGTCAATATTCTGGTAAAATAAATACTCATATCATCCGAATACTGGCGAAAACTGATTGTCGCCAGATGGAAACTTGCAGGATTCTTAAAAATGTGTGATGAAGCTCACAATCTGCTTCTTCGAAGAATGAGGGGGGAGGAAGAAAGAAAAAAAGACAGTAAAATAATAAGTAATGGGACAGGAGGTAAGATGGAATGAAAATAAGACGGATAGGCCATCATAAGGTGATAATTAGATAAATTAAAACGACCAAAGCCCACATCGACTACAACAATTTAATGTAAAATTCCTGCTGACCTATCGGCTCACAAAAATGAGCTGAATACCTGGACTTGTAATTTATTGGATGAGTACGTCAATTTCACGAAGAGATATTACTTATTTTACAAGAGAGCCGAGTCGTCTTCAGTGCTGTAAGAACATGAGTAACCTCCACAGCATGCACTTCCGTAGCGCTAGATTGGGCTCCACAGCTCATAGAATTAACTCGGTCGAAGGCACCACCCACTTTCAAAGAAAAATATTGAGCTGTTATATTATAAGGAGAGTTTACATTTACTTAGAAGCGCGCGGCTATGGTGTAACGGTTAGCGTATCGGACTGTTGTGCCCAAGTTGGCGGTTTCAAACCCAATCGAAGCCGTGAATTTTTAAGAGAGAAAAATTCATTCGTACGCCTTCCTTCGGAGGGGAAGTAAAGCCAGCTGTCCCATGTTAGTAGATTTACTTGCATGCAAAAGATCCTCAAGCCTAAATGACGCCTCTGAGTTAAATTCAAATCGCCTGTTTCTCGCCCAAGAAATACCTCCTTTCTCTGCTAGTTGGTGAAAGGAGCCTAGCGAAATTTGCGTGGTCAGACGGAAGAGCAGACCTCATGGCCTGAGTCTCGCTACGTAAAATATGGCATTAATTCAATTCAATTCAATATACAAACAGAAGTGAGGAACTAAAATCAGTTTCAGCAGAAGGGTCGCTCGGCGTTCGTGTTTTGCGCGAGAAATTCAAATTGAACCTCTGCTCACCGGTTCGCTGCTGCGACCTTTGATCATTTTCAAGATGTGCCTTTAGCTACGAGCATTGTACCAACTTTTGAATAAATGCAGGTTTAACTCGTGTTTTTCCGTAAGAGTATTCAGCAGTCATACTCTTTACATCTATCGCCTAGTTATCCCTTTTAAAAATAAAAATAGTTTGTTCTACTTCATTACATGAATACTTTTTCTGGAGCTTCGATTTTCCTAACCTTCGAAAACACGTTTTTTTAAACATTTTGTTACAGTTTTGGTGAAAAACTAATGTTTTTACTTTCTCGCCTTACGTACTTATGTAGTAAATGAATTTTTCAAATGGTGCGGTACAAATAAGCGATTTTTCGTTAGAAAAACTCATTATGTGCTACTTTTTCGCCCTCATTTCGAGAGAGTTTTATCATCATGCAACGAAAAAGTAGATAAATTTGGTTCCTATATTTAGTAAATTATTTTCTTTACCACTCTGAATATACGTTTCTCGTGGGTAATTGATACCGAAAAATCGACGCCAATACATCCCTGTCTATCCGGCTGTGATCAATGCTGGCGTTAAAACCGTTAAGGCGATATTCTCCAAAAATTGATATTCTGACATTGACTTAAAGGAACTGGAGGCACTGCGAATTAGAAATGGTTATTTGAACTTTTAGGGTGCTTTACATGAATTCTCTACTAGATTTTCAAAATTTGGTAAAAAATTGCTCAGAATTTTTTATTTAACTTTGTCCACGGATAGTGTTGACTCTTCAAAAAAATGGCACAGGTATCATTTTCGTCGAAATCCCTAATTTTTGGAAAGTTGCGTGCGTTCAAATTTTGTTGACGTGATTTTTCAATTACAATATTGAAGAAAGATTTTGTTCTTAATGAAATTTCTTCTTTGAAAACGGATTTTTAAATTCTGCGGTAGGCAGAGAAATAGGTAGAAATAGAGTACGGCAAACCCGAAGGAAATTACTTCTTTATCGCTTGTTCGTCCGATAATGGAATATGGAACAATTTGTTGGGATCCGCACAAAATTACGCAGTGTAAAATTTACAAAGAATTCAGCGTATGGCAGCTAAATATACTTTCAGGGACAAGAAAATGGCAAAATGGGATTCACTCGAAAATAGGCGATCAGAAGCAAGGCTCTGCGCTTTGTATTAAGCTTATAGCGGTCATCCCGCTTGGGAAGAAATTAATCGGCAGCTAAATATTCCTACATGCATCGGTAGAGGGGATCACAGGCACAAAATAAATTTAAGACCGTAGAGAACAGATGTGGAGAAATTTTCTTGTAAAAATCGAACAATAAAAGAATGGAATCGATTGCCCGCAAAAACATTCGAACCCTTTCCTCGTAGGATTCAACAGTTAAGGAAATTAATTTAGGGCATTACTAAATCAATGAGGGACTTAATTGAGAATAGTAGGTTATAGAGCGATGCGTAAGCAATATATTGTGAAGTGAGGTGACGTGCAGTGTAGAACAGATAAATCATGTAGGAAGTGATTAAAGAGTCATAGTGAAGTGAAGTGAAGTTGAACAAAAATTCAGTGCGGAGTTTCATTATACATGTTTCTTTTTTTAAGGTAATTTAAATGTTTTATGAATTAGATAGTTTTTATATCATTTTTATTGTTATTTTATTATTATTATTATTAATATAATATAATTTACATGATCTTATTGATGTAATTAGCTGCCACCAGGTTATGCCCATTTGCAGTTCAAATAAATGTATCAATCTTGAAATAACTTCATGTACTTTTTTTTTGAAAATAAGTTGTGTTCTCGTACTTCTGCGTGAAATTAAGCAATTTTTAAACAATTATTTAATCAAAAATGACTCCATTTTTTTCCCTTTAAATTGTCTTCTTGTATTTATAAAAAAAGGTAAAAAAAAGTGCCGCTAGTCCCATTACCAGTGAAATATATATCTATATATCTANNNNATATATATATATATATATATATTTAATTACAAAGAGGTAAGATACTCAAACTACAAGTTTGAAAATACATTTTGTCATAAAGAAAATCTGTTCTAAAAATTCAAAACTTTAAATAAGGTTATGTCGAACTTTTTTGGAAAAAACGAGTAGTTTTGAGTAATTTGTGTTTGAAATTTATGCAATGTATAAAAAACATTCTCAAAAACGCTCCAAATCTTTTCTTCAAATGATTTGCACGGTTAAAACAAGGAACGCTTAAAAGACGGGACAGTTTTCAGCTTCGATCAAGTCTCTGAATTTTTGAAAGTTGCAAATTTAGAAATAATGCGAGAAAGTGTATGCTGTTGCAGCACCACTAGTTTCTTTTTACAAACCAGTGGTTCCCCTAATCTGCGGCGGTGCAGCTATTTTAAGCTGTAATCGCTGAAATTATCTTGACGGCGTAAAGCTTTCCTGCGTGTATCATAACAAATCAAGAATGCTCCGTCCTTGCCCTCGCAATGGGGAGCGAGCGAAGTCCCGTTCCGAGCCACGCTCCGCTGCCGCCTTCATTGATGAGGAGGCGCAGAGGGCGAAGTCCAGCCCCACAACCCGCACATCTGCCACCGCCATTCCCGTCAATTAGAACGCGACACACTATCTCCTTGGAGCCAAACAAGTTCGCAATTTATATCCGTCGGATTAAACGCGAAGCAGCTTACGTTACAAAAACGGAGTGACATCTCTTACTACTGACTTCAATATTTCAATGAACACTCAAAGCCAGTGGCGGCTTTGCCGCAACAGACTGGAGGTTACACCTCCATCGAATGACGAAAATGTACTCGTAATTTCAAAAATTCAATATTCGAATATATGAATGGGTCAAAACCAGAACTGTATAAGCAGCATTTTATAAATTCAGAGGAATCTATTTAAGTCAAGGACGTGTTATCACACACATATTGAAATTGGACGCTCTAACTCAAGCTAGCTGCGACACTACGCGAAAACACAGCTTCGTGGATTCAAGTTGATTAATAAAAATTTTCTAAAGTGATTTTAAGTTGAGGACGCGGAAAGAGAAAAGAGTGAGAAAAAGAAAAGGTTTCTATTTCACTGTTTTAATCTACCAAGACAAATCGACAGTTCAGACGTCATTCGACATTCGCGAGTGTCAACGTGTACTTTCACAGCCTCCGCCCCTTATTTTCACACGACTGCAGCACAAATTGTTTTATATCGGATGTGCTCTGCTGAGGGGAAACTATACAAACGTCAGAAATAATATGCAGACGTATTTATGAACATCGTAAGTATGCGTGAACAATTTTGCTTGAAGATTTCTTATGCAATTAAGAATAGAACATCGTCAAAATGGTCTTCAATCTGTCTCAATCGAATTGATCGAAAGGGTGAAGTCCAAGATTGCTACAATTGGAAAAGTAAAACTAGGTAAAACGAAAAAGGAAGAGAAAAACGATTTCTTCACCTTCGCATGAGGCTCACTGGATACAGATGACTGATGTTTCCGGGCTTTTTAACTTTCAACGCCAAGCTTCGCACTGGTTGGTTGATTGAGAGATGTATCTGGGCCCAACTTCTACAGTCCTTCTTAGTCCCGTTAATGCACTTAATAACATACCGGGCGGTGGTGATGTTCCTCCCCCACTGGATGAGATATCCGGCGCCAACCGCCAGCTTACGGATGATTTCCCTTCCAAGTTTCTCCCCCAAGGGGGGGCACCGCCCCAGCCGAGACAAGCTCTAAGCTCCTAACTGGTCTCCCGACATGTGTGGTAGTGTAGGGTATGTAAGTGTGTGAGCGTTTGTGTAAGGTGAGAATGAATGACAGATGAGAAATGCAACATCTTGGGCGGCACGGGGCCCCGTTTTCAGAGTACTTCAGCGCTATTATGGTCAGAGAAACTGCAGAAAATTGCCGATGGGAGCAGCGGACCGCTAGAAGAATCCTGCTGCAGTGGACCTGGCTGCGTGCGGGAGTGGGAATCCCTCGCCCTGGGCTCCGTCGGCGCTGGGCGCGTGCGAGGATCGGGCGAAGGGGAGCCCCGCGCATGTGCGCA
>BOPP01000010.1:3337683-3361807 GCA_017312745.1 Gryllus bimaculatus | reverse complement strand
GCCGCCGCCGCCTCCTCCTCCTCCTGCCCTGGCACGGCGCCTGCACCTGCTCCTGCCCGCTGCCCGCCGCTCTGCCCTGTCCATGCAACAAGCTCTTCTTACTCTTACGACACGCTGCCATCGCGGAACAAACAACCTCCGCGCGTTGCCTCTAATTACCATCGCTTCAACACGCCACACTCAAAATCTTTTTTAAACATCAAATCTATTCAATTTTATAAATTACTAAAACGAAAGAGTAAAACTGCATATTCATAACTATGATTTCGTGAAACACTTCTATGGATGCGTCGTTATGCTGTCATAAGTAATTATCATTTATCATCATTGTCATAAACAATTATCATTTCAACGTATTTATTAACGTGAAAAAGAACAGTTCAACTCGGTCATAACAATCGTTAACTGCGTAGGTATCCTATTATATGAATAAAACAAAAACCCTCCAGGACTATTTCTAGTTAGTTACACTAACAAATTTCCTTCATATACCCTATGTACAACATATTTCGTGTTCAACGTTTATTGAATTTATTTGAGTGTGCTGAGAGTTATTTCTAGGTAATTCAATACCTTCATATATTATACTACAAGAACTTGCATAAGATACATTATTCTCTTGATATCCTTTTACTTAACGCCGAGTTTATACACATATCTAGTAGGGTTCTCGTAAACAATTTTAGTTTTAATGTTCAGGTCATGCAGGTATTTACTGCGCAAATTTTCTTGCCCGATGGCTAGGAAAAACACGGTTAGAGAGAGTTATTAGTTACAAAATCGGTCTCTAGAGTTTTTGAAGCAACGCCAACCTCTAGAAAATCAAATTCAAATCTACATTTCAATGCAATGTATGACGTAAAGTTCTTGACCTGGTCGGAAGCAAACAAATTGTTGGCATCATGTTTCTTTCATTATAATTAATTCCTTCTTACATCAGTCTAAAACAAAACCAACTTCATTAACAACTTAAAATGCTACAAATCAACCTTCAACGCTAACAACGGAGGAAAGTTGGTGAAAACGTAAAAAACCTTTAGTTACACAGAACAGGATAAATTAGTCTCCTTCAATTATGCCCTTTTTAAAAGACGTTTCTGAGAAATTTAAAATATTATTAGCGTTTTAATTTCTCGTATATACATACAGTATACGGAGTAATATACATACTATGGAGAAAGTTACAGTAAAGGTGCAGCAAAAACTGCACCTTTACTGCTTTTCGACGGAGAAACTCGTATTGTCGGTAATTACTTCCTCTAATACGATTTCACGGTTTGTGCGTCCTTAATAACGAACAATTTGCTTACGACAAAACGCTTTGCTTACGACACTGGCGCCTGAAATATTTGTGGAATTATTTTCAAAATAAATATTTCCAGATCGAACTGGTTCGTTTTAAAGCTCTGGGATTTTGAAAAACATTTTAATTTATTTTTTTGGGGGGGGGATACTTTACATGAAGCTCCTTGGACATTTTCAAAATTTCCTCAAAATTTGCACAAAATTATTTCTTTATATTACTGTTAAGAAAAGGTTGCTATACATTTATAAAGACAACACAAATTCGATTTTCTGTTTTAAATCTCAATATTCGGAAACGGAGTCAAATTTTTTCGGCGATTTCCTACGATTACAATGATGATTGCGATAGTTTCTTCAAATGAAATTTGTTCTCCACAATCTGTTCCACAGTATTAAAAAAAATATTAGAAACAAGAATTTCTCAAAACAGCTTCAATATTTATCTTTGGCCTTTTTGTACGAATAGTCTAGTTTACGTGCACTGTATAAGACATATACATATTGGCATTTCTTATAAATCATCGCATTTTTTTGGCCATTTTGGCCATGTACCATGAAAGAAGTCCATTTTCCGAAGTACTCACAAGGGTTACTTGGGGTATTTGATTTTAAAAGGTCCACAGTACACAAAATGGGAATTGATTTTAGTATATAAATTGCTTGCGGTGGCAGTAAAACAAGTTCAAACATGCACGATCTTGCGTTGTCACCGGACGACGAATTTACCATAATTGACGCTAAGAACATTGAACCACCTTCTTTTGGCTATCAAAATCGTGAAAGATCAGCTGCGCATACCTGCGCACTCAATGAGTTCTTAATTATTTTTCGCAGAGGAGTGTTCAATTTCTCGGAGGTCGTTATTTGATGTATGGTGTGAAAGATCCTCGGAGTCAAGGTATGACGCCGTACATTCGTACGTGTTAAACGAATTAGGTGAAGAAACTATATTAGAAACACTTGGATAAATGTAATGAAAACTTATATTAGCAATTTTTGTCCGTTCTTTATCAAAAATTGGGGAATATTTGCAAGGCGTAAACACCGTTTTACAGATTACTCATCGTGGTTTCAGGAATACATCATAGAAGATCATTGAGAATTACTCCAAGCACGTCAAAAATCAGATGATGTGATACAGTGATTGACTAGCCCACTTAAGGCTAAAATCAGCATTAAAACAGCTGTTAAATACATCCATTGAACAATTTGGAACACCTCCTGAAATAAAATTAAGAAAAGAAAGTTGTACTTGTGTATAGTAAAGGAACTACCAATTGCTTATCCAAACAGATGTACAATAAATAAGAAAGTGCGCAGAGTATTGCATCAAGAACCATCTTTAAAATAAGGCCAGAAAATAAAAACAAGGAAGAATGTCTTTCCTTGGAGTCTCTCTTTATTAGTTGCTAACACTGAGTGTCTTCAGCATATTTCATATTTTTCATAACTCAAAATACAGGCAAGTTACGCAAGACGAGAAGAAAATAACGTATAAAAAAGGATCAAAAATTCTAAGAAAAATTCAGTCATGAGTTAGTGCTGGTAGTCGACATGCCTAAAACACACAGTGGCAATAGCAATTGAGAAATAACTGGAATAAATCTGGACATAGCGTTTGGAGTCGTACTAGAATGCCTAAACAGTGTTGAAAAAATTAACATTTATTAAAAATTTACAATTTTGAAAAATGTATTAATGGCACTAGAGATTTGTATTTGGCACTAGAGATATTGCATTTTCATAGCTCTCCTTAAGAGTTTACTCAATGGAAGGGATATAATGGATAGTTGCAATTTGCAAGTTGCACGAAACTCCTATTGGACAGTTCTCCAAAAAAGCCCAAGAAGTAAGAAAGAAGAAAAACAATATTCAGTTCCATTTTCACAAGGAAAATACAAAGAGTAGACACTAATGCTGAACTCGTGCACAGGCTTCTCATAACATCTGATCTCTATATTGTAAGTTTCAAGGGCTCTTCAAAACCAAAAAAGAAAAAATAATAATCAAAGAATGGTTAATTTGCTACAGATCGATCACAAAGACTCTGAAGAATAAAATGCCTTTACCTCAAAGGATTCAGAGGAATATGGAGACTGAACATTAGTGTTTTGTAACAATCATTTTTGACTATTTCTTTAATTTGTTTCATTTCCTAATCTATATTTTTTATTTTCTATCTTATTAGTTCACAATTGAGTTAATATAACAATTCGTTTAATTTATTGATTATTTTACACTTTCATTTTACTTCTTGCTTTTTTCATCCACAGTTCATGAATTGACACTTGTTGCTCAACTTTTTATTTTTGCAAAAGAAAACATTTGCCGTCAAAGTTTTTCAAAGAAAATTGTTCCATATATTAACGTAATAATTTACTTTCAATATAAACTTTGTTTAACAGTAAACAATTTATATTTTTTTTGGAATCTGACTTTTTTCCATCTACACTGCCAAAATTACACACTGTGCAGCGGCTGAATTCCATGTAGGTATCTAGCTAGAGACTGCCCCCGTTGGGACTCTAGCTCGAGGTCCGCCCGGTCAGAGGTACCGCAGCAACAGCATTTGATACCCTGAGCTAACGAAGCCGGTTCTTTTCCTCCTGTCCTTTCATATTTAAAGCTATGATAGCATGAGCATTTCCAGCATAATGAATCATATTTTTAGTTATCGTGAATTGTGTAACTCTTCCTGCTTTTATAACACCATCCCAAACATGTCTTTGACGACAAAATATTTCCCCGTTAGGTTTTCAACAAGGCATGCCTTATTGATGGAAAATAATCTTTCGACTTCAAATTTTCTGTAAGATAAAACAATCGTCATAATAAATTTTAGCAATTCACTACATTCTTCGAAATCCAAAATTACTTTTTTCTAAAATCGAACCAGATTGTCGCCTTCGGAATAGCTCTCGACAACTTCGTGTGTATCGGAATTAGTACAGAAATGTACTACATACTAATACTAATAAAAAGAGAAAACGGGTTTAAAATAAATGTATTTGTTAGGTCTACCTTCAATAGATTACCTTCCTAAACTGTATTTCCTTACGTAAGAATTTTATCTCTATCATATGACTAGCATTATCGGTAGATTCATTTAATGATGTTCAGAGGGCGCTTGAACAGCCATGGACACTGAAATAGAATTTGATACGGGAGTCAAACTTAGCGTTAATAAAAAAAACGTAGAGGATGCAACTATCCCGCTGATTAAAAGCATGTACACAATTTAAAATGAGGGCTTGAAACCCGTGTCCGATATAGATAGAACAAAAATAAAATATTTATAATAAACAAAATGGCTGTATGGGAACCAGGTAATCTTAATACAAACATTATTGTCTCTCAGACGGCATTACACATTCCAGTTTCTCTCCGATGATTATTAAGGTGGAAGGGCGCTTGAACAGCTAAGGTCATTGGCGCCCATAAATTATTTTAAGAGCAGTATGCACTGTGGCAGCACTAAGCAAGGCATGTTTAATGCCAAGTAAAATGTGAGTAAAACTGAAAAATAACGTGTTCATTTTGTAAAAAATGCCAGCAGAAAAGAGCCAGATAAACATTAAAAGCTCCAACTAAAAGTCAAATAATTGGCATTATTCCCTCCGCGCCTAGAGCCATGTGATGAAGACCAAGGTATAAAGAATCTTTGATTCTCGTGAACTTGAAGTGCGAGTTCTGTCAATCTGTTTGCTACGCACTGAGAATAGAGCGTTTGATAAACAGCTTGATCTCATTTGTTGGGACTATGTGGATGTCTACCTCAGTTTTCTTTGCGGCGAACTTAGCCATTTCGTTTCCTATTATCCCAACAAGAGCAAGGAACAAATAAGAAATAAATTACAACGATGCAGCAACAAATGATGAATTTGGTGTTCGATGTTCATTGTCCGAGGGTCACAAGAGGAGAAGCACGAGATGCATTCGAGATAACTTTAGAATCACTGCAGACCACCGCTTCCTTTAATGCCATCGATTCACGGAACTTAAGTGCCTTAAATAACGCACGTTTCATTGCAAAATAAACGCTACACGAAGGGCCGATAAAACTCCGCGTGGCACCATGGCATTAGACGACACACCCTACTCTACCTTTGGGAAGAACCATCAGTGTATATCAAGTTACAGCCGAGATATATGGATTTAGTTTCCTGAAATTCAGCCAGAAATGTACTGGGGAGGGGAGAGTTGAGAATTTGGGGAAGTTTGATAATCTCCGGTCTATTTTAGGCCGGAGAAGTTTCCAAAAGTGAACAAGACTTCGGGGGGGGGGGGATTTCACAGGAATGGGGAATTTTATAACGAGTTTCTACTAATGCGTGTAGAGACGGATACCAGGACGATGGGGTCACGATGGTCAGAGTTCGTACGATGTTCTGTGACTTGAAAGGACTGCTTGGCATGAGTATTTATAGCTGATACATGCGCACCGTAGGATCCGATTACAATATCTGGCGTTCGGCACAGGGATGGTTCACCAACCTCGGCCGAGAGGCATTCAACGCGACTCGTGCAGTAGGCGCCTGTGCTGTTCCGTACACCGGCATTGTGAATGGTATTCAATGGCCGGAGTGCCGACGGAGACCCTGACTCATAAACAATACATCCATAATCTAAGACAGGGTGGAGAGTGGTCCTTTATAGCCGCAAGACATTGTCTGCGCCCTACGATCTACCAGGTACGGGTGCGAAAGAGATTGAATTGTGATACATATCGTTTCTTCAAATTTTGAATACGTTTTTCCTATGTTAAACTCTTGTCGAACGTCAAGCCAAGGAAAGTTGCGAATTCGACGAAAGGAAGTTCACGCCCCCCCCCCTCAAAAAAAAAGATCAGGATGATAATGGTGGGGATGAATTGTGCAGAAGTGCATGCAACTGGAGTTTGAGGTGGAAAACGTGAATCCAGTTTCATCGCTCCATTCTTGCAGTTTATTAAAGGCAAGCCGAAACTGTCTCTCTGTAACTTGCATGGTCTTCGAGGAGCAAAATATGTCAAAATCGTCAACGAAGAGCGATGCTTTCACAGGCTCTCGAATTACTGATGCGAAACTATTGATAGCATGGGCAGTGACAGAATTGATTCCTGGGGAACAGCGTTTCCTAACTGGTGACTTGAGGATAACATATCACCAAGCGGTCGCGGAAAGATATGACCAAAGAAAATCTAACCGAAACAAAGGGAGCCGTCCCAAGAATGTAAGGTGCGAAAACTGTCGTACCTCCAGGTGGTGTAGTACCCTTTCTCTAGGTTGAAAAAGTAGCTACCATCTGTTTTCGTAGCACGAGGTCTGTGCGGCAAGGCGGACTAAGTAGTCCATGGTTTATCTGTGCTTCCTGAAACCACATTGAAAATGTGTAAATAGATTCCTTTGTTCCACGAGCCAGGCCAGACGTGTTTACCAGTCGCTCTACAAGCTTGCACACACAGTTTGTGAGCGAGATTGGGCGCTAATGTGAAGAGACCGCCCAGTCCTTTTCTTCTTCAGGGACTAAAATAACGAAGGCTTCATGCCAAATCAGAGGTAAGGCATGTTCAACGGAAGTCGGGTGGAAAATGCGGAGAAAAAAAATGAGCATTTTCTGGTACGTGTTTCAGCATTTGATTGTGTCTCTGGTTTTATCTTGGAGCAGAATCTTTCACGCAAGCGAGGGCAGAGGCAAATTCATCCACGGAGAAAGGAGCATTGTAATCTTTCTCCATGCTACTCGAGAAATATTGTCTGCAGCTCTCCATTCTTCTTTTAGTATTCAGAAAGCCAGAAGGACAGTGTAGGGAGCCGGAGATATGCTCGTAGTGAGTGGTCAATTCTTCAACTATATCTTCTGGTGATGTGAGATTTCAACTAACCAGAAGCCCTGAGACACAGCGAAGATCTCTTCCACTGATGTGTCATACACTACTTTAGGAGGAGTACGGTAAGAGTGATGAAATATAAGCTGATATGGGCTGTCTGGGTGACGCCGCCGCGTCGATGGCTGAGGTGCCGACGTTTCGACCGATTATGTCGGTGGAAACGTCGGCACTTCAGCCATCGACGCGGCGTCACCCGGATAGCCCAGATCATGACTCTGGCCGCGGAAGCCAACGACATCACGAAATATAAGCTCTCCAGGACGCGGCCTTACTTTCTCGTATGATCAATCTAGCTCTCGCTCGGGGTATTTTATAATTTATCAGATATTTACTAGCCATGGTTGGGAACCTAGGCTTTGCCAGTGCCCGCTTCCGATCACGCACCGCGGTGACACAGTCGGCATTCCACCATGGCAAGGGAGGAGGTCGTGGGGGACCCGCTGACTTAGCATCGGTATGGTTTGGGTAGTTTCCCGATATCCGTATTTCTTTCTCGAATGTTGCCCACTGAGAAGCGAGGAGGAAACGTTTCAAGTAATGATGGAGATAGCTCGGAAGTTAACGCAAGATGTCTGAAGAGTGGCTCGTACGCCTACTTCTTTGAACGCCAGGGAGCCTGTGACATGCAGGAACTCCGCCGTCCATCAATGCATTGCCTGCCTGCATCAACAAAAGCCACGAATAGAGGGGGGGACGCTCAGGAAGGAGATCTTTCCGGCAGGCAACAACGGGTATATGCGAAGACATTATCAGCTTTAATTCGTCTAAATGAGTGCGAATGCCATTGAGGTTCCACGAGAGGAGAGCCATAATTTCCAAGTGTTAAATTTCTTTGCTTCTAGGGGGATTATGTGTCGGGTTCCTTTTTCTTCTTTTTTCTCCTCAGTTAAAGAGTGATGCACAAGTCCATGTGGGGCTCCTAGTTCCTTGCGGAGTCGTGTTTAGTACTGCCAGAGAGTCGCATGTGCCGTGAGCCCTCTGCCTGGACACATGAAATTACTTTTAAAACAGCGTCAGCGGCGCCACATTTTGCCAGTTCGAATGTAACGTGAAACCGCCGTGTTGCCATTTTGCGAAATGAGCGCCTGTCGAACAAAGCACGAGAATATTGAATTTACAATTTCGAATTTTTTTCCAGTTTTTGAAAATGCAGATTGCTTCGAAAATCAAACCAGTATCACTTTCTTTGATATTTTTTACTACATACATGAACAAATGTAAAGACAAAATTCGGAGCAGGTTCTAAGAAAGAAATGGTTCAAAATGTAAAAATCGCCTACATTACGTAACAAATACTCCCAAAACTTCGAAAATTTTTAGAAAAATTGAACATTCTGATGAACATTAAGAAACTAGTGATGCTAAACCAGCACATACGTTCTCGCCCTTAGTATTGGTTACGTAATACTATTTATATCGCAATTTCATTCCAAATTAACACACCTCAGTCATTTTTTTAGGTCAAATTCAGTACAATTTGTAGAACATTAGGAGCGGGCTCCCCCGTCGGGGGACAACAAAGCCTTCCGTGACAACACAAATACTTGAAACAAGAGGAAACAACCCTGCCCACGGCAGGACTGGAGGCCCTTCAGACCGAGGCACCGCGCCGAGTCGGCACACGCTCTAGCCAACTGTATTTGCGCTTCTTACAGCTAAATCACGTTCCAACAATAGTCGTAATTTACAGAACTACAGCTGCCCTCTGGCAGGGCGGAATGCCATTGTCGCATTCCAATCTGATCTTGTCTGTTCGCTAGCAACTTTTATTTCATTTTACATTTATATAGTATTTTTAACAGAGAAAACCTAATGAGCCTATTTGTAATTAAGGTTTGCGGATTGCTTAAAAGAAAATACACCAATATATTGAGAATACAAATACATTCCTCGCAACGAGGGAGAAAAATATGGATTACAAAAGTATGTAAGAAATGCACAAAGATATACGAAATAATAAACAAATTTTAACTTTCGTAGCATTGAACTGTCTCCTAACTTTTCAAATTTCGTTCACGAAGCGCAAGAATTTCGAAGCGGGCGACGTTTGACGCCAAATTACACAAAAAAACACACATTATGGAAAAATTGAACATGGTCTTAATTGATAGTGTTTTGATAAACACATTTCATTAATAAAAAAAATATGTATTCACAATTGTAGTTGAAGGACGACACCGAAAACAATTTAAAATCTCGACATTTACAGAAAAGGGATATTAACGACTGCTTCATTTTTGTTGATATCTCATGAAAATGGCGTTGATGAACTGAAAAAAATATATTTTTAAATACATTTTATACCCTTTTTATGTACATATATTACAGGTGCAATTTAAATTCATTTACACACAATATGCATTTCATAGATTGACCAGCACCCTTCTGTTAAGCCTCCTTTCGAGGTCAAAATTTAATCAAAACATTTAGTGCCATTTTCAAGAAAACACGGTTTAAAGAAAATTTTTAAAAATTGTCTATTTGACACAAAATTACGCAAAATCTGTTTTTAATGAACATACTTTATTATGGGGAAAAAGTATCTTCATAATTTTAGTTGTAGGAATACGCCGAAAACATTTTTATTTTTGTAATTTTTAAAAATCTGAATATTCAAAGAGTATGAAACCTACAGCATTCTCTGAAGCTTCCTATAAGCTATCCGAGGTTAAAATTTAATATTTCAAAAAAATTACGCGAAATTACGTGAAAAGTACTCACCTTCTCGGAAAATTGTACATGACCTTATTTCAAAATCTTTAGTATTTTGGTTGTAGGAAGACACCGAAACAATTTTGAACTTTTACAAATTCATGTCAAGTGCCCCCACCCCAATTAAAATTTTCTTTATAAATTCAATGGGCCACATCAGCATTGATTGGGGAATATCAATTTTGGAGTAAGTAGGCTGAACTGTTTAACCGCTAGCGTTCATAAGCGGACGCACGGGCGGACGTTGTGTCATCAATCGATTTTTCGGTATCAAGGACCTACAAAACGCATTCTCGATGCACACTTGTTAGAGGATATTTTTTTTTAATTTGGCAACTGGGTTTATCCACTTATTCGTTTCGAGAGGCAGACAATTCGCCGATTCTACCGAAAATTCGTCGCTCTCCCCCGCAGCATTGCATAACTTTCCGTCCACTGCGTAAGCGGTAGCGAGAAAGTAAAAGTGAAGAAAAAATTGGAGCTGTTTTTAAGAATAAGAAATATAAATTTTCTCTACTTAACGCAAAAATTACGCCAAAACTCGTTTTTCAAAAGATTTTATGTACCCTTCTTTAAGGATAGACATTTTTAGAACAGTTTAGTTTAAGGAAAAACTATCAACAATATTTTACTTTTGCAATGTTCATTTGCAGTCAATTTATGCCACTTTCATTGTATTATTGTTTTTGTTTTTTTACCTTCTGTATTCGAAGATTGCCGTCTTTATTCTCGCGTCTGGTGGTCGTGCTGAATTACGAGTAGGTCTTAGTGGAAGTTTTGAAAACAAGTCACAAGCACCCTATCTCTTCTGCCTAACAGTCACCGAAAGGAATTATTTTAGCCCCTTACCTTATCGCAAGTATACAAGTATCTAACTGTTGGGGTGGCAGATTCTGAGTCAGTCGATGTCATGTGGAGTGAAGTTTGTGGCTGGTTTGCGTGTGCCTCAAATACATTAAAACATCACAATTCTGTGGGTTTTATAAAGTTAAATTCGCCGCATGATCTGTAAAATTGAATCGGTTCGATAAAATGCAAATCGTCATTTCACATTGACAGTGTGTAAATCAAGCGGATAACTTCCGTGACGTTTATGGAAGATTTACACCTAAATTTCAAAGGAAAAAATTTTAATTACAAAATTTTAGTATTCTTTATACTCTGGCTGGCGTGATTGTGATCAGGACAAACCATGGGCGGCTTAACAGTGTTGCGTCACCTGTACAACGAACCTTAGGTCCATATGGAAAAGTAAAATCATTGTCATTCGCTCTACCAATGTTGTGGAGAATACCAACAAATTTTAATGACTTCATATTTTTGCACAAATATTAGTATTACATACTTTACGTATTTTTACTTGTCTTACCTCATATGAAACATGCTCATAAAATGTTGTAGTAATACAACTTGAGCAACAATGCGGAAATTCGTATAAGATTTTGTCGAAATCAGAGTGAACGTTTCCTTTGAAATCGCATACTTTCATCCTGGAGGTATGAAAAAGATTGTTGCCTAGTGTTAATAAAGCCCAGTGATTTATTAAAAAAAACAAATACCCGAATTAAGTATACTTCCCGCCAAAATATTTTCTGCAAAATTCTATTGCGAACTTAACAGTATTCCGTTAACAATCTACATTCAATAAGGCAAGTACAATCCTCACCGAAATTAACTAAAACAAAAATTACCGAAACATATACTGTTATGTCACGATTAATGAGATCTGCTGCCAAGAAAGTTATTGTCCAAAGGCATTCAATTATATACGTTGTGAATGAATGGATACTCCGTTATGATACTCCGATACTCCGGATCCAGGGATATGAACTTCCTAAGTCAAACTTTGAGCCCGTTAGGATTAAAGTTGCATTTTAATTATCATTAAAATAAACTTCCGATTTTTTAAAAACGAAGTATTGCATACGTAAGAAATGCGTCCCAATATGTAACACAAGCGTGTTATGAAATAAGCACATGTTGCATCACTGACATCCCGCATTCCACTTGGCGGAGCAAACATTAGCATAGTTTCATTATCTGGGAATTGATTCACTATCTGGTATTTACCGGAGAAGGGAGAATGGAATCGCTCTCCATAATTAAATGCGACTATATGATTCCTCTTGAAAAAGTATCTTCATAATTCGCATGCAAGTGGCTTGCAGGTAGCGATAACATTGATTCGCATTAATCACTGATCCTCCAAACGTATCGGAAAATTATCTTATGCAACGTACAGGGATCGCAAAAGGATCTTCGAATCATTGACTGCAAAATGTAAATTCCAGAATATTAAAAGACTGATGTCTTGCAAAGATAATGTTGAAGTGCCTCAAGCTAGTATTCTCGATGATCACGGGCAATAAATCACAACAATTGACGATACAGATTGCGAACTTTGGACGTAAACAGCTTTGCTTCCACTTCAAAAAAACCCATCTTCATACTTAAAATTGTCATCCCGAAATAGTTTCTAGACTTGAGTCACATCGTAATAGGTTAATACAGTAAAATATATAATACAAAGACCTTGCTATAGCGTACAATCGGATTCAACGAACGGAATAAACTGTCCCGCGAAATAAAATACGTTAATGAAAAAAAATAATTGTGAAGAACAAATTTCACTTGAAGAAAAAATTCGCTATCTTCAATATTGTATTGTAGAAAGACGCAGAAAAATTTCAAACTTTCGCAATTTTCGAAAATTTTGAGTTAAGTGAATATCGGACCTAAGCCTTCATTATGCGTATATTTCACTCTATCCTTACAAGAAATTTATAGAAAATTTTGGAGTCATTTTTCAGAAAATTTTGAAAATGTAGATACTCCATAAAGGACTTCCAAAATTTAAAGAATGTTTTGAAAATGTCAAAGACTAAACTACCATCAAGCGTAGACAAGCAGGCCACTCGCCCACATCTACTTCGCTTCAATCTTCCCCACACAGCCTCGTGCACAAGCGCTATCGAAATCAACGGGATTTTTAAAAATTTCCTTTTCTCTGCATTTTTCTATTTTGAAACGCCAAAAAGTAAACTTCAATTCAACATTTTCCCAATGAATGATTCTCTATCCACACTTTCATAAACTCTAAATTTCCAGACATTTCCCCCCAATTCCTCGACTGTTGGCCATCCTGTGAATCGGCTCATCGATTGCTGTTAACGGAGGTCTTATTACGACACATACACACTTGCGTCACGTGCCTTTGCAGTACTGACATCTCCTCTAATATACTCCCTTTGTTATCAGTGATGAGTTGTTATAATTGTTTAGAAATGATCAACATTTGGCGAAAAGGTCGTCAGCTTCACATCAATGAAGCACGACCCGAAACCATATTAGATGATTAATGTCGACGCAAGACGTAGTTAGAGCAATTAACATTATCGGCCCAATGTCAAGATACACATATCTCGCATATAAAGTGCCCGCAGAAGGCCGCGGGCGTGACTTATCGGCGCGTTGTCCATCGCCAGTCACGCTCTCTCCAGCCGCCTCCCCCCACCCCACCAGACGCGCGTTCATCAAAGAAGACGCAGAGACTGCTCTCGGCGAAATTCACGTCAGCCGTAAACGACGCGCTGCACTTTCACAGTTCTTCGACACGACGCAATGCACGGCCGCTGCAAACAAAATCCAACGGTTTCATCACCTGGAAAACAAAATATCCCTACTTAATATGCCATTTTTCACGAAAACGTACGGCAGATTACAGGGCCAATGTAAGGCTTCCCGCCTGGCACTGCTGCAAGCAACAACTTCTTGTAGGCAGGTTAAATCGTAAGTTGACGGTTTTATTGACATGGTGAACTTCTACGGTCATAGGTCCAGTTTGTGTAGTGAATGTTTCATCCCACGTCGAGGTGGTGTTCTTCCCCGCTGGAGGGTGCGATCCGGCGCCGACCTACGTGCAGTCCTGCGGGGATTTCCCCCTCTAGATATCTCCCCCAGCCTGGAAAAAGCCTTAAGCTTCCGATTGGTCTGACATGTATGGAAGAGTATGCATGTGTGTGTAAGTAAGGGGTGAAGATAGGACAAAGAAGAGGAAAGCAAAATCGCGTGACCTGTTTGTTAGGATATTATTCCGGCATTCGTCTGGCACTTATCAAAGAAGTAAGTTTTCGAAGCACAAAGAGAAGCGCATGAGGCAATTTGCAGTTTGCTGTCGCCTATGTTCAACACGAAACATTCCGGCATGCGTAGCTTTCCTAGGAAGGCGGAGGCACAAAATATTCAGATAGCGGCACATTAGGTATTTTTCGTAATAAATGTCAACTAACATTAACCCTTTTACTCCCTGCGAAAGAACGAAACATCTCTTCACCGCTGATGAACCTTTCTCGTTTGGCGAATGGGAGTTTTACCGCCCCCGATGCCGCTCAGCGCATAACGCCGGTCCCTAAAACTTCAAAAAACGTTCGACAAGAGGGAGCGTGAAGACTGAATAGAAAACTTCTCCACCGCTTCCGAACTTTTCTCCCGAATTTTCATCATACCAATCTATTTTACGTAAGTTATCGATATCAATTTCCCGATACAAATTGTAAACATTCGTCGACACAAGTTCTTATCAGTGTTTTGCAACACGAGAAAAGCGAATGAATTGCGGAAGGACTCAGCTTCGCCACACAAGGCCGCCTGGCGACGCAGATAGTGTTTACGATCCCAATGCTTACTACATAAATCTAAGCGTTTTGTCGTTGGGGTGTCAAGATGCTTTCTCGAGAAACAACTCAGGAAGATGTAGTCTTCCGTGACCATCACGCAAATGATCACGGCTGTCCGGGTGACGCCGCGTTGAAGGCTGTGATGCCGGCGTTTCGACCACTTGCTATGGTCTTCCTTAGACCAGCCAGCCCCGAGCAGCACAGCCCAGAGCCAGCCCTCCCAGACCAGCCGAGGAAGACCACGAAATGTCGGCATCACAGCCTGCGACGCGGCGCCACCCCAACAACCAAAGGCACTAGCACCACTGTGGATCGTTCATTGCGTTCTTCAATTAACCTTCTCTTGCTGAACAGCTTTTACATTCTACGTTCATACATTGCTGGAAACAGTTATGTAATACAATATTGGACTTTCTGCCCAACTTAACCCTTCAGCTGTCATTTTGAAGGTCCACACCGATTCAAACGAAGCGCCTGCGTTGCGCCTGCAATTATTTCTGCTGCCATTGGCAGTAGCCATTTCTTACTCCTAGGAATAAAACAAACGTAAATAAACACAACTGTTACAGTATTCACAGCATATTATACTGACAAGCATCGATAACAGACGCTTGCCGTTATTACGTCGAAGTGATTCTAATATATGAATGATTATAATGATCATCGCTAGACCAAATCTAAAAAGTAGTCTGAACATCCAGAGCTCAAACACGACGTCGATGAAGAATTCTGCAGGTAAAACGACATCTGCTATCTTTGACTCCCAGAGTTTACGACGAGTTACGATTCGCATTGAACTTACGCGTGTTTGTCTTGGCGACACGCCAAGCCATCTCACATCCGTTTTCTCAACGAAAATATGAGGCAATTAATACCAAATTGTGACAATTACTTGGCAATCAATTATGACAGTTTCGTTGAGATACGATTCGAATTGAACTTGTGTGTTTTGCACCAAGCCCTCTCATACTCTTTCTCAAAGAAAATACGTGGCAAGTAATACGAAATCGCGGCAATTAATTGCCAATAAGTTATTTGACAGATTTTATACGGATGTGCTGACATGGCTTTTCCAGCTGGTCACACATATTGACAGGTTAGTACTAGCCACAACTGCTTGACTTCGCCTCTTCGAGAAGGAATAGATGTAGACAATATACTCAGAACAGTTTTCAGGTTAATGTTCCGTTCATTATAGCTACATTTACTATACATTTTAAACGACCTGAAATGTATGGAAATGTAAATATTAAATTAATCAATGTCATAAAGATTTATTTTCTAAACTATAATAAGATTATGATAAATTATTTCCGAATCCATATTGCTCTTTAAGAAATTGATTTATACACTGTACTTCGTTTTTTCTTCACTAGCTGAATTTGCAGTAAGTTACAAATTATTTATTTATTTAACAAACTATTAACAGGTTTTACACTATTCTTGCTATTTCTACAGGCCTATTGGAAACTACACTTCTCACATAAACTCTACTCTTTGTACAAACATTTCAACATCGTGGCATCTTTAATTCTGCTTTCCCCATCTGAAACCGTGACTCAACAGACGAAGTCACAAACACCGAACATTAAAAGACCTTTGTTTTGCTTTTGGTCATATATAGCATCACTTCGCTCACGTTTTATTCCGCTTTCCTTTTCTTGTTCTGTTAAGAGTAGAGCCAGGGTGTGGTTGGTTCTTTTATTAGCAATACTAATAAAATCTAATGTGTGTTCTTTCCTTTATTCATCATTCAACTGGGGGGAAGAGTTTCTAGCGTTTAAAAAATCACATGCTCATTGTTTCTAGAGTTTCAGAAAACAGTACCCTCCTCCGTACACCACATTTAAAAGGTTACCATATTTCCTGGAACAAATTGGCCTTTCCTTTTCCCAGTTTTCCAGTGCATATTTCCTACATTTTTCGCACATCTTAAGAAAATGTTAAAGGCACCGTGAGGCTATTTTTCGCTTTTTCGCCGTGACAAAGTACAAATTAAACATTTTTTTCGCCAAACTGAGAAAGAAATGTTTGTTGCTGTAACGATGTACTAATCTTTTTAAGGAATAAAATCTAGCTTTACAACCCTCTCAAAATGTTCCCTCGCTTTAACGATTCTTGGTCAAATTCCCTCACTTTTTTTACTTTTCCGGGGCAATGAATTGCCTGCTTTTCCCAGTTTTCTAAAAGGTGACCATCCTATACGAATCATTTCACCAAGGGCGTAGCGTGGGACGGGCCGAGACAGGGCAATAGACTGACCGCAACTCGTGCGAGTAGAGCGCGTGCGGGATGGCAGTGAGCACGCCCGCGCCGTCGCCTGTGTCATTGTCGCAGGCGCAGGCGCCGCGGTGGTTCATGCGCAGCGACAGCTTCTGCGCGTCGCGCACGATCTGCAACACACAAACAAACACATTTACATTCTCCCCACCCCGAAACACACGTTTAATAGGCAGCCGCTGGAGAAAGCGATTGCTTTTAGGGCATGCAAAACGTGCTAAAAGTCCAATTTTAGCACTAGTGCTCAAGGTGAGACGGTGCGCAAGCGCTCAGATAAACTGGATACAAAAAGACCAAACACTTTCGTCTGACCGCATCAGCGACTACTGACCTTAATGTATCATAAGTGATTTGTATACTGGAATTACAATAAAAGTCAGTAAGGTTGTTTTAATAATAGTTTATAATATATGTAGTTAGTGATTTTACTTTGCTCTTAGAATTGCGCCACTCGATCTATCGGCCTTGGATCACCTTTCCTACTCGCAAAATAAAATAACACTGAACTGTAAAGAAAGTATTTCATAATTACCACAGAACTGAACAACTAATTATTGAAACAGTTGTAATGAACGTTTATTACACAGGTAACTACACTGTATAGCACATGTTTATGTACACCGTAATTTTCATTTAGACGATGTTGCAAAATTTGTATTATTTTGCTGTAAAGAACTGAATCAGCTTGATGATGCGTTGAGATAATGTGGTCGAAACCATACGTTGCCATTTTTTCTCTCATTACACGCTACGTTGCATTATCTGGTAATCCTATAGATGTAATTGTACATGTACGATACATTTTTTGGATTATACGAACATATCCGAATCCGTACAGACCACACCCACAATTAGTTCGGATTACCGGGATTCTACTGTATTAAAATACATGTAAGAAATCCTCGAGAACCCCAAAAAACACAGTTAATTGTTTTAATAATTTTTAAATTATTTATAACAAAATACTTATTTTTTGTATCGAAATATTCATTAATAACTAAAACAATCACAAGTATAAAAGTCAACTTATTAGCAAAATAAAGTAAATTTACAATAAAATACAAACTTCATTCGCATAGCTCCAATATCACAACAAACATTCACAAACAAATAAAAGTACAAAATAAATTACGGTAAAATGCAAACTTGTTTTGCAACATTGTTATATGTTACGCATTTACTAATTTATTGTCAGAACATGTTGATGAAATTTTAAGTAACTAATAATGAATATAGTATGTATCATATAGTGTATAAAATACCAAATAATATTGTATTGGCGTACATGTTAACGTATTATATATACAATTCAGTAATGTGCTTGGATTTGGTATTTTGCCCCGATATGTTAATGAAATAATAATAATAATAATAATAATAATAATAATAATAATAATAATAATAATAATAATTTGACTATGGAATCTTAGAAGTGAAAGTTTAGTAATTTTTGGATGCTCCATACCTCGCAGTACTGAAGGAATTCGTTTGGACGTTTGAATGATGAAAATCAAAACACAATATGAACTACATTTAAAAAACAATATTTTGCAATACACTAACAATCAAATAAACACAAAAATAATCACAAACAATTTTTTAAACCGTAATTTCAAAGGGATTCATTTCAAACTGCGTTCATAAAGAAGCACGAGGCAATGCGTGGTCTGCCCAACATTCCCAGTCTTAAGTCTTGTGAAACACAGCATTTTAATACTGTAACGATTTGAAGGAAATGAAAATTTAGATACCGTTATTTTAAATGCTTCACAAATGTCAGTAATTGAATACTCATAGGAGGATATGTACAGGAAAATCTAGTTTGCAGTTTATCTAAGCCCTATTTTCCCTCGTCTGTACATCGTACAAAGTAGTTTTTGATTTATCCCATTATCTCATGTAAAACTGAAGATTTTTTGGGTTTTGGCACTTTTCATTTAAAGCGTAGCATTTATTACTCCGCCTTGTACCTATGTACGCCTTATGGATTACGTGATGGGTGTGGTGTCCGACACAACACCGTACCTAGTGTTCAATCACAGACACTTCGGGAGACAAATTTTACATTTTTGCACAATTTATGATACACATTCGCGCGTACTACTTGCGATGTGCACCAAATTTACCAATCTTCGAAATGGCAAAAACAGGTCTTACTCCTCATGTATGCCTCAAGTTAAGAGTTCAAAAGCTCATCAATTCGAGGTAAAGGTAACACGTAAAAACACTTTCTTTATCGCAGTGATCTTCAAAGCAAATTTTTCTAAGAAAACTCTTGCTGTAAAGTTGCGCAGACTCCAATGCTGCCAATAATCTAAGAAATGTATTAAAAAAAATAAAAATAAACACACACACCGATGCAAAATCTGCGAATTGTTTTACTTTCTCGCTTCATTACGTAGCTGTAGTAAAGAGTAAAATATTTTAATGCTGTAGTAAAGAGTAAAATATTTTAATGCTGTAGTAAAGAAAAAATATTTTAATGCTGTAGTAAAGAAATCAATTTTTTCAACTGAAAAACTAATGTGGAGCCCTCGTATCGAACCCCTGGATATATCCTCTTGCTATTCATAGTAAATTACCACGTTGGGTAGCCCAAATCCACGTTTCGTGGGCCCTTGATACGAAAAAGTCTATTGATGGCAAAATGTACGACCGCTCACAAAGTTGGCGCCTCCATTCAGACTATTTGGTCCAAAACTGATCTTCTCCATCCACCTGGACGAACTATTGGCCTGCGTGTTCGAAACTTATTTGTAATTTGAGGGGGAACTTTACATAAAGCCTCAACATTTTCAAACTTTTCTCAAAAACGTCTCCATTGTTTTACTTAAAAATTGCCTCGCGTAGCGTAAAAGACAGTTAAAAATAGATACAGATACCATCTTTGAAAATTCAAAATTTTGGAAAATTGCAAAAGTCCAAATAAGTCCGGCACCTTTCTTCAACTACAAAATTGAAGCGAAACTTTTTCCTTTATTAATCTCTATCAATTCCACCATCGCGCCAGGACCTCCCTGTCAGAGTGGTTGCAAAGACGAGGGTAATGGTAACCGAGGCAACAGAGCCGGTATTAAAGAGTTGGAAACTTGCACAATTGATTGATTAGCGATTCCGGGTGCGTCAAATGCCATGATCATTCATCTCGTAAGTGTAGTGCATGTTTTATCACGGAAGGTGGCGGTGATCTTCCCCCGTTGGATGGCCGAACTACTGGTCCGGCATTCCCCTGCTTTGGTCGGAGAAACGACGGAAAACTGTAGTACGGATCAGAGCAGCCGGCCGCTAGAATTCTCCTCCAGACACATTCGACCTAGTCGAAACTCGTGCCACCGCCCGCTCGGACCTCTTGGCGAGAGGGGCTGCAGAGACACGGGTAACCGAGCCGGTGTTAAGAGTCGGAAATTCGCACGAGGCGGCGCCACGTGCGCACGGGGAAGCCCTCGCTGCCGAAATAGCTCACGAGGCGCCGCGCCGCGTCGCGTCGCGTCGCCCACTGACCCCGTTGGCGCGGAATGCCAGGCCAGCTCCTCTCGGCTTCTCTTAGCTCCGCTCCGCTCAGCTCCTCCCAGAGCTTCCTTCGCGGCACTCGCCAACACACATTCAGCCCAGGCATCGCACGCGATTTCAGGTGTCAATCGGGAGGGGCTACCGTTCGAGTCCTCACGGTCCTGGAAATTTCGACACTATCCAGACGCATAAGTTGAATTCAGCCGCCGTCCGAAGGAGAATTCTAGCACCCAGTTGCTCTGATCGGTAGTATTCTTCCATTAATACCACGCGAAGCCCGGAGCAGTATCCTAACAAAAGGACCACGGATTGCGCGCGATCGTTCTTCCCGCTTCCTCCCCTCCGACACACGCACACACACGCACGCGCACGCACACGCACACACAGTACGAAAACTAAATCTGTTATTGCCAATATATCAAAATAAATTCGACAATTCAAAACTGTTTTCCACACAGCAAAAAACCTTCAACAGAAAAGTCACTTTGAGAATTTCAAATTTCAACCTGTCGTGTCGCAGCGACCTTTGTACTGTCGTATTCTAAAGCGCTCATCTTGAGATTAGGCCAGTGAAAAATCTCAAAATTATGTGCTTGCCAATGTTTCGGCATATATGTCACCTTCGTCAGGACAACAAAAGCATACAGTTATTAACCGTCTTTCATAGTACATACAATAACCCTTGATATCTTTTTGATCGTGTATAGAACGCTCACCTGCAGATATCACATGCTCTCCACCACTGTCACACCCAAAATATCATCAAACCAACAGATACCCAACCATACCCATACCCAAGAGATATAAAATGAAAAATAAAAGCTACAAAAATAGCAAAGAAAAAACATCCAAGGCCATATTGATTTATGAGGAAGCCGACTAGTGAAATACGAGAATTTATAATTTACCTTCTACATTACTTAATAAAACTGGTATGTTTGCAGCTTACGATTTCTACATCACTTTTATGAGTACATGAAGTGGTGGATGTGGCCTCTACCGAGATAACTGCGGCCCACCGTGTCTCGTCTCCTCTTTCCTGTTGAAAAATCTACGTCTTTTTTCCCTGCAGCATTGCAAGAGTTTCGCTATACTAAGAATAAATTCGTTGCGTCTTTTACGCAACACTTCTATTTAGAACTTTTCGGGAATGTGCGTATATAGTTGCCTTTGAGTAATACTCCTTAAAGTTATTTTGTCTCGTAACGCCGCAGTGAGTCGACGCCTTTTTATCCCTTCGGCCTGGGTCTCGGTTCGGTTGTAAACAGGGTTCTCAGATCGTCACCCATCCGGGAATCCGTAGTACTTCCATTTGCTTCACTTCCGTACATGTGAATAATAATATAAAAATAGAAATTTATCGAAGAAAGCCCTTAACGAATAAAACGGAAATGACATTCTCACATGATTTTTCAGACTGATTTAAAAATGTCCGCTTGCTGAGAAGAATCAATTTCGTCAAATTGTCGCTTCATTGCGTTGCACGAACTGCGCAACTGAACGCTGACACGATAATGTGATGCTTCAAACCAGCTCAAACTAGGAAAAATAATATTGCTTCTTTCAGCCCCTCCCAGCGCGAATTTACGCCGATTGCTATTGAATCTAAAGTTAGACGACGTCGACTGGTCTCCGATAGGAATAGCATTGAACTGAAAGCCAGACAAGAGTTAACTATCGTCAATTATTTCGCAAGGGCGGTTGAAGCAGATGCCCGTTTACTGGACAGAGAAATGTAACTTTCAGAAAACAGATGTTATACAATGTTTTCTACTACAGTAAGCAAACTATGTGTGGTGTCAATTTCACTATGTGTGATGTCATGGCTTGAATATGTGAGAATAAACTAGTCTTGTGATAATATTGTAAATAAGACAGTTTTCAACCCAAAGGAGGAACACAGTACATCTCTTCTAATTCCTCGAATCGTGTGTTTTAAATAAAGTAAAAACATTTCCTAGTTCAATGAAAACTAACGGTTCTGCCAATGCACGTACTTTCTCGCATTGTTTCTAAAAGCTCCGCAACATTACACTATTATATAACCAGCAAAAGTGTTGTCAAGCACCTAATTATTCGTCCGCTACGAGACTCGAACTCAGATCCTCAGAGTTAACGTGTCGGCAGGCATACCACTACGTCACAGAGGCGCTGGATGGTCCGAACACTGGCAAAGGCATAAAAATGTAAATCCCGCTTAATGTAAAAATCCTTTAACTATCAAAATATCCATTAGAAACTACCAAAGCCTCCGTTACGATCAATCAGGGTATATCAATTTTGAAGAAAATGAGCCGAACGGTTTAGGCACAACCGTTAACAACGGAGAAACGGGGCAGAAACGGGGCAGAAACGGGGCAGAAACGGGGCAGAAACGGGGCAGAAACGGGGCAGGAAAACGGGGCAGAACGGGGCGAAAGCGGGGCCAGAACCGGGGCAGAAACGGGGCAGAAACGGGGCGAAACGGGGCAAAAGCAAAACGGCGCCAAAGTGGCAAAGCGGAAACGACCGCGGGCAAAACGCAACGGGGCAGAAGCAGACGGGCGAACAGAACACGGGAATTTTTTTAATTTCGCAGAACTTCTAGTATTAAAATCCCCATGTGGGACTCGAACCGGCGACCTCGTGGTTGCCAAGTGCACGAACCCGAATATGCACTAAAAACACTCGGCATCCAGCAGAAGAACAATAACTGCCACACTGCCACATTACTCGGACAACCGTTTCAGATCAAGCATTACCAGAACCGAGAAAATAGGCGAGTTTTAGCGGCAGACGTAAGGAGTATATCTTTAAAACTGCTATTAATCAGTGACTAACGCTTTATACGGTTCGTAATGAACAACGTTCAGCCAGCAGTGTTAGCAAATTGCGGGCATTGCGTTTGTGCATTATAACACAGGAGCATTTCAAGAGTTGAACCGAGAAATTGCCTAGCTAACATTCAAAGAGTGTAAACTAGTGGGAGACATTTAAAACACGTACGAGGCAACAGAACACATTGTGCATGGAGTTTTAGATTTTGGTGGCCCTCCGTGTGAGTAGCCAAGTCTGGAGAATTATGAATCTATTTCCTTGAAAATATAGAAATACCTTAAAACAGCGTTCGTTATGAGCGTAAGACATAACCTATCGCGAAGATATTTGAAACTAATATTCTAGAATTTCTGTCACCTCTCCAACATATCCGTTAATTCTTGCCACCATTGTGGAGTTTGGTAAGAATAATTGTAACTGCCTCACAATACGAGAAATCGGTTTACCAGAGTTGGAATAATTCAAACTTTTCCTGTTTTTAGGCGGCCATTTTGCCGCTTGTAAAGTGACCGTAGAGACTCCATAGGCGGTGCACTAATTATGAACGTATAGGGTCGTACCTTACGCCCAGGCAAGACGTTATGACTTCAAGGTCCGTCACGTGACTGATAGTGCATAACGCCACTACCTTACGCGTGGCGCATAAAACTCCTACGGAAAAGACAAGGAGGTTAAACGTTGCAAATTCGAAAATCACGTACACACTTCAAATTTATGTTAATGATTGTTTTGTTAGTAGAAGTGCTTCAAATAATTTTCAATTAAGTTTCTGCAATTTTCAATAGTTTTTGTTCGACACACACAGAATTGTGACAAATAACTACCCCGAGCGTAGGCTTGAACAAGCCGACCTTGCTCCAAAGCACCGAGACAAACACGTTTAACCAACCTCGGTCACCGGGGTCGTACAGGTTTAGGCATTCCTATATAGTCCTAAGAGCTTGTGTTTCAGTTA
>BOPP01000010.1:3303408-3337658 GCA_017312745.1 Gryllus bimaculatus | reverse complement strand
TACATGACCATCTATTTCCTTGAAAATATAAAAATACCTTAAGAACAGCGTTCGTTATGAGCGTAACATAACTATCGCGAAGATATTTGAAACTAATAATTCTAGAATTTCTTCACCTCTCCAACATATCCGTTAATTCTTGCCACCATTGTGGATTGGTAAGAATAATTGTAACTGCCTCACAAACGAGAAATCGGTTTACCAGAGTTGGAATAATTCAACTTTTCCTGTTTTTAGGCGGCCCTTTTGCCGCTTGTAAATGTACCGTAGAGACTCCATAGCGGCGCACTAATTATGAAGCGATAGCGTCTACCTACGCCAAGGCAAGACGTTATGACTTCAAGGTCCGTCACGTGACTGATAGTGCATAACGCCACTACCTTACGCGTGGCGCAAAAACTCCTACGGAAAAGACCAGGAGGTTAAAGTTGCAAATTCGAAAATCACGTACACACTTCAAATTTATGTTAATGATTGATGTTAGTAGAACTGCTTCAAATAATTTTCAATTAAGTTTCTGCAATTTTCAATAGTTTTTTTCGACAACACAGAATTGTGACAAATAACTACCCCGAGCGAGGCTTGAACAAGCCGACCTTGCTCCAAAGCACCGAGACAACAACAGTTTAATCAACCTCTCTCACCGGGTCGTACAGGTTTAGGCATTCCTATATAGTCCTAAGAGCTTGTGTTTCATACAGATAAGCAGCGGGAAAATAACAAAGTTAAATTAATGTTCTTAGGCACACAACAGATTTGCAGCTCCTCAGGTATCAAAACTCGACGCGGTAAATAATGTTTGGCTGGTAACGGAGAAAATGTAAAAAAAAATTGTTTATCGAGCGACAAAATAAAAACAGCCGTGAAGAGAATTGAGGCTTGTCGCAAAATCTTAGTTAAGATAGAGAGATTAGAAAACTAACTAGCGAGAAATCTGGCCCATTTTTATAGCCCCCAATAGTTTTATTATTAAGTAGCAATTACTACAACACAAACTTATTTCATAGGCAAAATTTCCATCAATTTGTAGTTTTAAACCATTTTTGCCCAATTTCGAAAAAAAAACTAGCTAAAACCGAAAAATGGAACCCAAAGCACCAATTTCTTACCCCCCCTATTACGTAATGTGGAGAAAATAAATGGAAAAAATTTGGAGCGTTTTTCTGTTGTAAATTTGTTGTAAATTTCAAAGTCTACATTATGCGAACAACTACTCGTTCCTTCCAAAAAAATTGCACACAACCCTTTCTAAAGAGGGAATTTTGTACAAAAAAAATTTGTATGAAACATAAAATCTCTCATTTTTATTTTGTACTTTTTATAAATTATTTTTGCAGTTTTTGAAAAGTCGGAGATCATGACTGAATATGAGACCTCACCATTCTCTTAAACATTCTTCCGTTACTATTTAATAACGAAAATTTTTGAAATTGTACAGCTTTTCATGTGAAAGTTAACCCCTCAAAATTAAAATACCGCGTTTTCAAATTCCAGAGTCCTCGGACATTCAGACAGAAATGTTTGGGGAATACTAATTCGGAAAAATCGCTGAACGATTGAGCCGCGTTGTCTAGCATTGGCCACAGGGGACAGCAGTGGAACGACGTTTACCATTCAATACCAATTTCCGGAATCAAGTACCAACAGACATGTATTTTGCTAATTAGAGAGATTGTCTTCTAAATTGGCAACAGGATTTATCCATTTCGTCGTTACAAGGGATAACCGGCAATGAAGGTTTTCCTGGCAAAATTTCGTGCCTTCTAGAACACGATTTCATAACGTTCTTCTCATCTTACACTTCGTAAGGCGAGTAAAGTAAACAATAGCCTACAACCTTTTGTAATGTGTGGTACTTGTAACAGAACCCCTGTCGCATAAACATTGCTGTTAAGAACTAGCAGTTGTCTCGGTGCACCTGCGAATTAGCTCTGTGCGGGTTCAGTTATGTCCAATATTTTAAGCTTTCTTTGAATAGGTATTAGCAAAAAATAGACACAGCACTTCCTCATTATTTCTCAACGATTGTTTTTTGAAGACGATTTTAATTTGCAAAATTTTATCGAAAAATGCTACCAATAAATGTTGATTAGTTATAACTGCTATTATAGGTTGTGCAGTCATTTAATGTTTGCTTCAGTTAAAGAAAAAAATTATCTTTAATTTTATGTATTAAAACTAACTGATTTTGTAATCTATTTAATTTTTTTTGGTGTTTAATTTCTCTAAACCTCTTACTCTCTGAAGTTTCTACATAAGTTAAGTTTCAAACTGGAACTAGAAGAAGATTCTGAAAATCGATTTCTAAGATGAATTGAAAATAACACTGTATTGCTGGTCCACGGTGCACAACTTTCACAGAACAACGCTCATTGATTCGGACGGCTTCCGTGTTCGCACAAACTGACTCAGAACACCAGAGAAAGAGCCTCTCAAAGATCAGGAGGATCAGTATTACTAAAGTAATACTATAGAGAGACTTTCTATCAGACTCTTCTAAACTGTATTAGTCTGCGTGCTATGTTTTACAAACCTGCATAGGCACTTACTGGTTTTAT
Source organism: Gryllus bimaculatus (assembly GCA_017312745.1). Classification (NCBI taxonomy): domain Eukaryota; kingdom Metazoa; phylum Arthropoda; class Insecta; order Orthoptera; family Gryllidae; genus Gryllus; species Gryllus bimaculatus. The sequence goes on along the minus strand of BOPP01000010.1, from coordinate 3,335,100 downwards.
TCTTAATGTCGTGACAAGTGCCGTAGCGATCTCGATCGTGGTTCGATCCTCGCCTCCGCGACGTGGCTTGTATCCTTGTGTTTCGTCCTTTTCACCCTATCATATGCCATCCTTCACAGTTACCAAACACCGTTAAATGCAATAGTGCGGCCCCAATAGTGGACCTTAAAATAACAAGAATAAAAAATATATTTTTAAAAGGTTATTCATTGTATCCCCATTTTGAAATTTGGAAATACTTGCATTCCTGTAGAAATACTCGCAGGTATTTTTTTTTAATTTGATCTGTCGCTGAAAGGAAAATTTGAATTTTAAAAAAATTAAAATCCATTTAAAACATAACTAATATTCACACAGAATTATAATAAAGGGAAACTTAAATTACGCGAGAATGTGAAACAGTTAGTGAGAGCAGGATTCTACGAAAAAGAATTAATTGTTAATATTCTCTGAAAGGAGTGGTGATTACAAAATAAATAGAATTAAATAAATAAAAAAGAAAAGAAAAATGCGTGTATGCATTATTTTCAACCTAGAAAGCCGATAATAAAAAGGTTTTAGTCGCCAAAAATATGTTTTGTGAGTGCGCGATCGGGCTGAGGCGGAAAAAGCACTTGTATCCCGTCCCGGGCAAGAAATATTTTGAACTAACAGCACAAAGCAAAAGGAGAATAGAACTCGGGAGTTGCGTGTACTAATGAACGATGATCAAACACCCATGTGTGTGTTAAACGAGTACGCATTAAGTTCGCCAATACCAAAATAATAGCCCAACGTTAGGGCCGATTGACTCGAAATTTCCACGCGCGCATGTTCACCTTCCGCACTAGCACAGTGATCGCCCTCCACGGCCTTCAACTCTAAATCAGGTCAACCACAGCACAACCACGGATTGTCCGACACAATTTGAAACCACCAATCACAGCGTTTATCATTCACGGCATCCCCCGATAATAATGCTGCAAAACAATCTACGTCGAAATTTTGGACGAAGATACATTCTTGAGGATTCCAGTACCAAAAAAGTATTTTTATTACTGGCTAATAAAAATTGGGAGTGAAAGTCGCTGTAATGCTCCGAAGAAAAGGTGCACGTCAAGAGTTTCGAGAGAAAAACTAGTATTGTGGACCCGGAAACCCAGAGACTATTAATTTCTTCTTAAAAAAAATTGGAGCGAGTTTTATTTCAAAATACCTAGTTTTTTAATATCATATGATTACACGTAATAAAAAATCCATTCTTTTCAAATTTATTGTATGTCTGTTTGGATGGCCTTTAAAACTCTTCGGCAAAAATGCAAAACATTAAATGATTTGAAACACCTCCTTAGTGTTATTATTTTGATTTTTTCCCTTTACGATGTTATAATTTGGGTGTATGTCCGACTTTCATTATTACATTTGAAATTTAGAAAGACTTTCCAAGTCCAATTCGGCTGTAATCTAGCCTTATGTTATTCTGAACATATGTTCGCTATAGCAAGAATATGTTTCAAATAAAATATATTTATCTATATACCTCTTAAATATTTCACTTTTTTTATTATAAGTGTCACATGATTTCAAAACCAAAACGTCACAACTTGCGAAAAATACCAGACCAGTTTTTTTTAACCGACACAGTTTACTTCAAATTATCTTTTATACCCATAAAGCCCAGTGTAAATCACTTCCTAGTGGATGATGAAAATTAGTCAACTTGCGAATGAAAAAATCTACATTTCTTAAAAAAATTATGCAACATCTGTAAAAACGCAACGAAGTCCCACATTTTCAAAGCTCCTATAAAGTTCACTACTTTACGTAAATTTCAGAGATAATCATTGATTTATAAAAATCTAGTTCATCTATCATTACTAAGCCAATTTAATATACTGTCATCACTAAAGGGAGTTAAAAAACGTGCTCTGAAAAGTGGTAATAACTTGACTTCACGGCGCATAGGATAGATACTAAAGAACACGCAACTTTTCATCATGAAAAAACACAGCAGGTGTTTACGCGGCATTACGTAAACCTGGCCTACGGCTAGACGTGGTGCAGAAGACTTCACCTGTGCGACGCCGGCCTCATGGCTGACGATTGAACCACGCCGCACGCCTCCCCGCCGTTTGACATGTCTAGAGGCCATCCTTGCGGCGGCCACCCACGGGATCCACCGAACATTGGGCCCTGCAACGCAAGCAAATTCCATACACTCCAACTCATTACAGCAAATGCTCCTCAGTATCACAGTTTCCGACTTTGAATGGTTGACTAGCCGATCCGGCGCACGACTGCTAGGTTCCAAATCCCCCTACGAGTACGCACGTCTTGCCGAGGTGGTCCGGAGGTCTCCTAGAGCGATGGAGCCGAGATCCGGTGCCGACCCTGCACGCCCCGGCTGCAGCGTTTTCCCCAACGAGACCGCCCACCTGCGGCACCGCCCCTCTCGGACAAGCTCTAAACTCCCGACAGGGTAGCAGTGTAGGGATGTAAATTGGTGATAACAACTCTGGCGGGAGGGCGGAGGTCTCCTAGAAGGATGGAAGGTCGATCCTCCTAGGAAGGATGGAAGGCGAATCCGGTGCCGACCTGCACTCGGCTGGCAAGCGATTTTCCCACGAGAGCCCCACCTGCGGGCACCGCCCCTCTCGACAAGCTCTGAACTCCCGACATGTGTAGCCAGTGTAGTGGATGTAATTGGTGATAACGTCTTGCGGAGGTCGGAGGTTCCTCCTAGAAGGATTGGAAGGCAGATTCGTGCCTTACCTCCGGCCCGGCGCAGGGTATTTCCCCAACGAGAGCCGCCCACCTGCGGCACCCCCCTCTCGGGACAAGCTCTGAACTCCGACATGATGTAGCAGTTAGTGGATTGTAATTGGTATAAACAACGTCTTCGGAGGGTCTGAGTCCTCCTAGGAAGGATGGAGGGTGTCGGAGGTCCTCCTAGAAGCATGGAAGCGCAGCATCCTGTATCCGACCTGCCACTCGGCTGCAAGCGTTTTCCCCAACAGGAGCCGCCCACCCTAGCGGCGGCACCCGCCCTCTCGGGACAAAGCTCTGAACTCCCACCATGTTAGCAGTGTAGTGCGATGTAATGGTCATAACAACTCTTGCGGAGAGGTCCGGAGCTCCTCCTAGAAGATGGAGGCGAGAATCCGTGCCCGACCTGCACGCCGGCTGCAGGTTTCCCCAACGAGGAAGCCGCCCACCTGCGGGCACCGCCCCTCTCGACAAGCTCTGACACTCTCCGACAGTTAGCCAGTTAGTGGATGTAATGGTGATAACGTCTGCGGAGTGCATCGGAGTCCCCTAGGTAACGAATGGAGCGAATCCGTAGCCGACCTGCACCGCCGCTCTGCCAGGTTTTCCAACGAAGAGCCGCCCACCTGCGGGCACCGCCCCTCTCGACAAGCCTGAACTCCCGACTGTGTAGCAGTTAGTGGTATGTCAATGGTGATAACAAGTCTTGCGGGAGGTGTCGGAGTCCTCCTAGGAAGTGATGGAAGCGAGATCGTGCCGACCTGCACGCCGGCTTGCAGGGTTTTCCCCAACGAGAGCCCCCACCTGCGGCACCGCCCTCTCGGGAACAAGCGCTCTGAACTCCCGACATGTGTAGCAGTGTAGGATGTATAGTGATAACAACGTCTTGCGGGAGTGTCGGAGAGTCCCCTAGGAAGGATGGAAGCGAAGATCCGGCATGCCGACCTTGCACGCCGGCTGGCAGCGTTCCCCAACGAGGAGCGCCCACCTCCGGCACCGCCCCCTCGGACAAGCTGCGAACTCCGACAGTGTAGCAGTGTCAGTGATGTAGTGTGATAACAACGTCTTGCGGAAGTTCGGAGGTCCTTCCTAGAAGATGGAAGCGAGAGCCGGTCCGACCTGCACGCGCTGGCACGTTTTCCCAAACGAGAGCGCCCACCGCGCGGGCACTTCCCTCCTCGGACAGCTCTGAACTCCCACATGTGTACGTGTAGTGATGTAAGTGGTATAAGCAACGTCTTGCGGAGGTTCGGTGTTCCTCCTAGGAAGGATGGAAGGCCGAATGTCCGGTGCGACCTGCCACGCCGGCCGCCAAGCGTTTTACTCCCAACGAGGAGCCGTCCCCACTGCGGGGCCACCGCCCTCTCCGGACAACCTGAACTCCGACAGTGTAGCATGTAAGTGGAGTAATTGATTGATTAACAACCGTCTTGCTGAGTCGGAGGTCCTCCTATGGCAAGTATGGAAGCGAGATCCGGTCCGACCTGCCTCGGCTGGCAGCGTTTTCCCCAAACGAGGAGCCGCCCACCGCGGGCACCGCCCCTCTCGACAAAGCTCTGAACTCCCGACATGTTAGCCAGGTAGTGATGTCAAGTTAGGTGATAACAACGTCTTGCGGGTGTCGTGTCTCCTACGAGGATGGAAGCGAGAATCGTGCGAACCTGCACGCCGCTGCAGCGTTTTCCCAACGAGAGCCGCCCACCTGCGCGGCCACCCGCCCCTCTCGGGACAAGCTCTGAACTCCGACATGGTAGCAGTGTAGGATGTAAGTTATAACAACGTTTGACGGGAGGTGTCGGAGTCCTCCTATGGCAAGGATGGAAGGCAGATCCGTGCCGAACCTGCACGCCGGCTGGCCAGGGTTTCCCCAACAGGAGCCGCCCAACCTGCGGGCACCGCCCCTGCTCCTACAACTCTGAACTCCTCGACATGTGTGCATGTAGGGATGTAATTGTGATAACAACGTCTGCGGAGTGTCGGATCCTCTAGGAAGGATGGAAGGCGAGATCCGTGCCCGACCTGCAACGCCGGCTGGCAGCGTTCTTCCCCACACGAGGAGACGCCCACCTGCGGCACCGCCCCTTCGGACAAGCTCTGACACTTCCCAATGATGTAGCAGCTCAGTAGGATGTAATGGTGATAAACAACGCTTTACGGAGTGTCGGCAGGTCTCCTAGGAACGGATGGAAGGCGACTTCGGTGCCGAACCTGCACGCCGGCTGACGCCCAGGTTCCCCCAAACGAGGAGCGCACCTGCGGCACCGCCCTCTTCGGGACAAGCTCTGAACTCCTGACATGTCAGCAGTGTCACTAGATGTAATGGTGTTAAACAACTCTCTTCGGAGGTGTCGGAGGTCCTCTAGGAAGGATGGAAGCGAGAAGTCCGTGCCGACCTGCCCATAAACCACTCGGTCGGGCACTCGGACGGCCTACCTGGTGTGCCGTCGTGCTGCACCGGGGGCGGTCACAGCTGGCAGCTTTTCCCCAACGAGGAGCCGCCCACCGGCCGGGGCACCCGCCCCTCTCGGACAAGCATCTGAACTCCACATGTGTACGTTATGTGGATGTAATGTGTATAACATACGTCTTGCGGAGGCGAGTCTCCGTAGGAAGATGAAAGGGTGTCGGAGGTCCTCCTAGGAAGATGGAAGGCGAGATCGGCTGCCGACCTCACGCCGGCTGGCAGGTTTCCCCCACGAGGAGCCGCCCACCTGCGGGCACCGCCCCTCTCGGGACACTCTGAACTCCACATGTGTAAGCAGTGTAAGTGGAATGTAAGTGGTTGAAACAACTCTTACGGAGTGTCGGAGTCCTCCTAGCAAGGAATGGAAGGGTGTCGGAAGGTCCTCTAGAAGGATGGAATGCGAACCGTTGCCGACCTGCACGCCGGCTGCGCAGGTTTCCCCAACGAGAGCCGCCCCACCTGGCGGGCACCGCCCCACTCGACAAGCTCTAACTCCCGACATGTGTAGCAGTTAGTGGATGTAATGGTGATAACAACGTCTTGCGGAGGTGTTCGGAGGTCCTTCCTAGAAGGATGGAGCGAGATCCGTGCCGACTGCACGCCGGCTGGCAGCGTTTCCCACGAGGACCGCCCACCTGCGGGCACCGCCCCCTCTCGGACAGCTCTGAACTCCCTACATTTAGCAGTTAGTGGATGTAAGTGTGATAAACACAACGTCTTGCGGAGTTCGGAGGTCCTCCTAGAAGGATGGAGGCGAGATCCGGTTGGCCGACCTGCACGCGGCTGCAGCGTTTTCCCCAACGAGGAGCCGCCCACCTGCGGACCGCCCCACTCGGACAAGCTCTGAACTCCCGACATGTGTAGCAGTGTAGTGGATGAATAGTGATAACAACGTCTCGGCAGTGTCGGAGTCCTTCTAGAAGAGATGAAGCGAGAATCCGGTGCCACCTGCACCCGGCTGCCAGCGGTTTCCCCAACGAGAGAGCCGCCCAACCTGCGGGACACCCCCCCTCCGGACAAAGCTCTGAACTCCCACATGGTGAGCCAGTTGTATGGATGTAATGTATACAACAATCGGTCTTGCGGAGATGTCGAGGTCCTCCTAGGAAGATGGGAAGCGATGATCGTGCGACCTGCACCGCCGGCCAGCGTTTCCCCAACGAGGACCGCCACCTGCGGGCACCGCCCTCTCGGGACAAGCTCTGAACTCCCGACATGTGTAGCAGTGTAGTGGATGTAAGTGGTGATAACAAGGAAGAGGAAGGAAAGATCACGCGCGGTCCGTTCCCCGTTTGTTGGGGACGGCTCCGGCATTTGCCTGGAACTGATCGCAGAGACCACCGAAAACTTTCGAACAGAGCAGCCGGCCGCTTGAATTCTCCTCCAGGCAGTGGCTGAATTCGACCTACCTAAGTAGCTGGTCGAAAATCATCTCGAACCAGGACCTTCTGGTAAACCCAATATACAAATGCACACCAATCTACACACGCGCCCAGAAAATACTCGCCTAGGATTCATGATTCCCAAACCTTTTGTTGCATCAACCCGCTTATAAATGTTTTCTTCATCTACTGTACTTAACATTTTTTTACTTTCTCGAATACGTACGTATATGCGGAGTAAAATACATAGTACAGAGAAAGTTATGTAGTGCTGTAGAAAATCGATTTCCACATTTCAACAAAAAAGGTTTTTAGGTCACTTAATACCTAATTTTTTTTTTTGTTTTTTTCAAAACGTCCACCCGTTAGTCCAGTCATTAGTCCAATATTTTTTCTTCAAATGAAAATTGTTCTCCACAATTAGTTTTTTTAATTAAGGCCTTGCACTTTTTTGGTTTGTGAAAACTCAGACGTTCGCCAGAACCGGCCAGACGGCCAGACCGGCCAGACGGCAGACGAGACGGCAACGCAGACCGGCAGACGGCCAGACGGCAGACGGCCAGACGGCAGACGGCGCAGAACGGCAGACGGCAGAACGGCCAGACGGCAGACGGCCAGACGGCCAGCACGGCCTAGACGGCCAGACGGCGACGCAGACGGCAAACGGCAGACGGCCAGACGGCAGACGGCCAGACGGCGACGGCAGACGGCAGACGGCAGACGGCAGACGGCCAAGACGGCAGACGGCAGACGGGCCAGACGGCGCAAACGGGCAGCACGGCCAGACGCCAGACCGGCCAGACGGCCAGACGAGAAGACGGACAACGGAGCAGACGCAGACGAACAGACGCGAGACAGAGACAGACGGACAAGACACGACGACGAGACGACAGACGGACAGACTGAAACGGAAGGACAGACGGACAGACGGACAGAACGGACAGACGGACAGACGGACAGACGGACAGACGGACAGACGGACAGACGGACAGACGGACAGACAATTGATATGATAATTCGGAATCAAAAAGCTTTTATTCTGGGTACACCACGACTTAGAGGATTTTTTTCTAAATTTTGCAACTCCATTTACCTACTTTTTCGTTACCAGAAACCTGTATTAAGGTTTTTTTCTGGAGAAATTTTGCCTTTTTCTATCTCACGATTAAATACTTTCTCTTCTTATAAAGAATTCGTAAGGCGAGAAAGTAACAATTTAAAAAATTATATTGATATTCGTGTAGCATAAAATCACGGCACTAATAGGAACAGATTTTTTACAAGACTAAAACGAATCAAAACAAAAGGATGAAAATATTTATAATGAGCATGATTTTCTTTATCTAGATTCATTTTAATTTGTTTTAGAATTTGCATTACCCAAAACAAGTTTTTGTAAGTTCTCTTCCATCTATTTATACATATTTCGTACATAAAACGTATTTTGGAGTTATACTTCTTTTATTGCATAATTTCATCTGATTACTCTAATTTTATTTTTAATACATTCATTCTAAACAATGTCAACAATTATTTTCATTTACGTTCATAAATTAACTAAGGTTTTGTTCACACCTTATATTGCATACAAATAGTATGCGAAACGCTCTGTAATATTATGTATGTAATGTTTCTCGGGTGTCTACCTATGATACACGGATTAGTGAAAAATTTGGCATCAGTGTGAGGGGTGCTCAGTGACGCCGAAAAGTATGGCATGTCATAATCGGCTATGAAATTACTTTCTTAATGATTGGGCAAAAAAGTACCTCTGAACTCGTGATACAAGTTGGTATAAAAAAATGACACGTTGAATTCAAAATGGCGGACAGTTCGAGACGCCGTTTCGATATGACATACAACTCCTATACATATTGACTATCTAATAAACAATGTAGAAATAGAATTAGCTATGTACTCATCCCCCAAGAGCATTGTGCTTTTAGACATGTTTAAAACATTGCGAAGCGCAACGCCAACACCTGCAAGTCGCCATATTTGCTTTTCCTAGTTAGAAGCGGTAATTTTGGATACAAACCCTGCAGTGCTTCTGCCGCCTTGAACGTGTACGTTCCTGCATTTGTACCAGAAGGAAGACATTACTGTGTCTCCATCGGGCCACAAAAACGACATTGTATTTTAAACAGTTTTGCAATAGTTTAATGGTTGCATTGTGATAACACTTCAAAGTTAACAAAAGATACTTATCCTTTTCACCCCAAAAAATTTACATCCTATGTTCGTTTTCGAAACTTCTTCCTAAGAAATTCTTAAAACAATCGGTAAACTAAAAAGTAAATATTTGGCCGGCTTAATTTCGGAGAAAGAAAAATGTCAACGGCGCTTTCTGGGCTGGGCGAATTGTTACTTGTAAAGGGTATCAAAGACAAGGGAGACGCCTGAAAGATGCAATGTGGGTGCGCGATATCGCCTACTAAACGCATCATTTTCACAAACCTAACCTCCTTTGTGTTCTCTGAGATACTCGCGCTGAAAACTAACACCAGAACGAGGAATGTTTGTCGTCTATTTTCCCTTTTATTTGCAATAACGGCCGTATTTACGGATACTCATTCCAACGCGATGAAATACCGGCACTGTAGAGACGAGACTACAGAAAAAATGTCCGACAAAGCTTAATTGTTTGTCTGGGAGATTCCTCATCAAAAACATACAGGAAAATTGCAGAATTAAATAAAATTGAAGAAAACATGGGAAAGTTCAGTAATATGTTAAAATTTATTTTGGGTAAAACAGGTAGAGTTATATACTAAAAAGCCAACGTTTTTTGGCATTAATCGGTATGAAAGTGAAGATATCGTCGATTTGACTTCGTCTAACTTCTCAAAACGTTTTATCTTTGAGCTGATCGTACGTGGATTTTCTGGCTGGCTCCCGATTCATTTTCCCACCTTCCCGTATCCTCCTAAGGTTAACCGAGGAAGCCCTGACCAAGGAAGGTGGCCTTGGGCGCACAGGCTTTCATATTTAGTATTTTGAATCATATTTCTCCACCTTCGTTCAGCCAGTAAAATCTTAAAAATAAATTAATTAACACGGACATAGTCAAAGTAAATGTATTACTAAACCAGATTTAAAACATCAATTTTAAAAACATTGACGGATGTTAGAAAATTGATTATAAACATGGATGCTTTGGGACGCACCCTGGATTTTATCCTGGGGAGGCTACAGGTTTAGAGTTCAGACAACTCGTGTTTTCGTAAGAAGAATTTTTCTTTTTTGCTAAATTTAAATTGAATTTTTAATAGTTGATTCATAGTTAATATATATATATATATATATATATATATATATATATATATATATATAGAGAGAGAGAGAGAGAGAGAGAGAGAGAGAGAGAGAACTAAGTAAAAGATACAGAACCTAAATTTCTCAACATTGTCATCTTTACGATTAATTTTAACATTGTAATTAATAATTATGAGTACAATGTTTATTCAAATATATAAAAAAAAAGCTAAAATGTTTGAACTTGTATGTATGTTATCTTTGTCACAATTTTTTCTTTTTAATGTTGGACGCCCTGCTGGGAATCACTTTTCATTCATAAATTATAACAGCATGGTGCGTGGGCTTGGCTGCATTATATCCTGCAATATGATTAATTAGTTCTAAGTCGAGGCCTCTGGTCAAAAACGAAATTCGGGTTTCCGTTCTCTTCACAAAGCAAAAAAACGCTTCACGGTTGCCGTAGCACGTGATCTCTCTTCGGACGCAAAGTTGTGGCGCCGTTACTATAATGAAGATACGGCTAAAACAATTTATTTACATCAAACAGCACAACCAGAAAATTCTCTCAGGCTCATTCTCGAACCGCTATAGCCAAAGTATCGTAAGAAGAATAAAGAAACATTCTTATAATTTATCCTTCATTTTAGTGACTTAATTATTAATTTCCTGGTGAAGTGGAACCAGCAGCTCCAGCCCTTCATTTGGCGGGGTTGGGGTGGAAGCAACATAAATTTTTGTTAAATAATAAACATTTGTTAATATATAATATTTTGTGGCGTATAGATGCTACTCATTTTTTTTCAAATAATTACATAATTCTAACACAATATTTAAACCAATTTGGCCAAATGAAGAGAGGTATCAAAGGAAAAATCAAGGATTTTGGGGAGGCGGGGACATGCCCCCTCCTGGATCAGCCGCTGAGTGGAACTCCCTGGTAACCTGAGGAGCAGCCACTGCCACGAGCACGTGCGCGAATAGCAAAAGGGCAGAGCCCGGGGCTCCCTCGACATCACCTCCACGACGTGAACACTCATTACAAATACATTGTGTGACATATAAAAGATCTCATTAGAGAACAGAACTGCATCAATAAAGATATAATTTGCATTCCACAACAGACGATAAATATAAAAATATTGACAAGTACAGAGAGAGTTTTTGTCAATAGGTGCCACTAGAAAACCCCTGGGGTAGAATGAAACAAAATTTAATATATTGCTGGCTCGTTGATTTAACATTTATGCTTGGCGTGCGCTGAAACGCCCACACAAAAAAGTCTGTTCTTCCGAAATGCATTATGTGATCAAATGTTGCAATTTCTCTATGACGGTGAGTGAAAATGGAGAGAAGAAAAAGGTTATCCCTTTTCGATAACTCTTACTACTCCTCTTTCGAAAAGTCAGTTTGACTATTTCCTATGACAGTGGAATCGTTCCTCGCCATCTTCTGGTATCTTTTGCCATTTGGTAAATGCCTCAACCTCCTAATAGTAATACTAAAATCAAACTAACGTAGCGTTTTATGCATTTTTGCTTGCTGTAAATCACCAATTTTAATTATCTTTCATTGTATATCTGATTCCTAACTTCCATATTCCGTATTCATTCCCCCAAAAATTATTTAAATGAACTATTTCAACACTCAATCTAATAATCAATACAGTAATAGGATAAACGGCAGTTATCATGGCACAATTACACATTAGAATTTGTTGGACATCAACGAAACATTTCTTTAAAGATTTGAGACTTGCTTTCTTTCTTGTATTATTCGAAGGACATTTTCATTTTATTTAAATTTGGCGTATTTTTAATTTTCAACAAAAATGGAATACTTAAATAAAAATAAAATCACGTCGACAAGAGTAAACAAATACGCCAGAAATAAGACTACCTAACCCGACAACTTTCACGTCCGTCGCTTACATCTAATTGCACATGCCCCTCCCCTCCGCTTTTTCTTAATTAACATATGTTTCCAAGGCCACAATAATAAGCTTTCTCAAAGTTTTGGTGCGTAGATAGGACAACTGACGGGCAGTATCAACGGAAGTGTCGCATAACTGAATGGTCTATGCGTAAAAACTTGAGACATAAAATTAGAATGCCAATTAAAGCACATAGAGGGCTAAAACTGAAGGCAGTGACCAGCATGGATTATTTAACTGGCATGAAATATACTACAGAGGTAATGCTGATTACATTTTAGCAACAGGTATGTGGAAACCCAGGATCAAATAAATGTAACTAAATTGAACATAACCTCATCAACAGTAGTGATCACATGGGTCAGTTACAACTATAACAATTGATGCAGCTTACCTTGCTGGACTCTCCAGAAACCAAATCGGCTTCTTTGATCAGAAACTGGCCCTTCTCCTGAATACAGCAAAAACTCGAACAAGTGTGTTTGTGGTCACAAAATCTGTAAAGGTATTGCGAAAAACACGTGCTTCAACAATGCAAATATCACGTAAGAAATTAAACTAACTCGACGAAATGACGTACCGGTCTCCTTGCAATCTGTCCTCTAGCAATGAACGAAATACAGATATCACGAATTTAGACACCTAAAATGGTGCAAATCCAATCTGTCTTGGGTCAGAAATAGCTCAGGAGCAATGTACCGGTACGTTTCGATTTGTTTTGCTTTTATTTTCTGCGAATCCACATCCACTAACGGAATATTACACTGCGCAATATAATTCAGAAGCTGCGCACCCGTCCGGCAGCACAGCCTCACTGATATTGACGAAAAGTTGGTACGTAGTTCCTGCCGTCAGAACTGCAGACCAAACCCGAGGTATACTTAAATTTAAATACAGTGTCAGTTGACACACATCCAGCTTGACGCAGTTATCCAATCACAAGCTCTGTTAGGACTAAATGTTTGGTATTGAAGCCTCCTATTAGATACCTGTGTCCCAGCTGAGCGTACATCAAAAGTCACTCTATGTAAATTTGAAAATAGTTAGCATGTATGCTTCACGTGATCGATAAACCAATCAGAGGGTGAATATTTCCCTCCTCTCACTTCTTGAAAGCGGTGTAAATGAACCTGAAGTGTCTGCGTTCGTGCACCATTCTACACATTGCTCTGTAGCTGTACTCGCCGGCTACCAGCCACGTATCTCTCAGAAATGAGCGTAAATGTAGTAGGAAGGAGAGTTTGAATTCTAGAATGTGGTTTGATCTAGCATGTAGAATTGAAAAGAAGAGGAGACGAGTGTTTTCAGAAATTTGTTAAGTAGTCGAATGGATTGTTAAAGTAAATGTGAAAGTTTCCCTTATTAATGATTTCATTGGTCAAGTTCGCACTTAATTGTTCTTTATCCCAATTCGTTAGATACATTTATCGCCCTTAGAATTGCCTTTTACAATGAGTAGGTTTTAGTTATTGATGAACGTATTAGGTTATTCACGGCCTAATGAAGAAAATGCAATCGTTTTCATTTCAAGTAGTAGATAATATATGCAAAACAAATTAGGAAATATTATAACGCGGTAAACGAAATGTATGATGTAATTTTAGTTCATTTTAAAATTCCATATTTGAAGGGAGGATTTCACTAGATAGAAACATCTACAATTCTGTAACTTAAAAGAAGTCACTGACATCAAAAACATTTAATTTTCCTACTCCTTTATTGATATTTTTAATTTCCATTCAGGCCTGCTTGTAATTAAGAATGATACCTACCATAAATTTGTATTTCCTGCTTCATTATATAAATTCAAATTGATAATTTGCATCCAATTCTCATTGTAGTCTCATGTACTTAATTTCCAGATCTTTTTAAGCCACCCTGTTCTCCTTAATCAATTGCACTTCCAGTGAGTCTTCAGGTGAACACTCAACACTGAACTTCAAATCTAGTTAGAATAGGAAAAAATACTCTGCTGAGAAGCCCAAAAATCATTTGAACATCTTTGTTTTTTGTAATGCCTTTAACTAAGAACTGCTCTAGTGTTAGGCTTGATAATTATATGAAATTCAATGAATGGAGAAAGTCAATAATATATAATATTTAATGTAGTTCATGACATTACCTTCACTCTATCTGCTGTGATGTTTATCTGTTCTTCCTTTGAGTTTTGAATATTTCTTTTCCTCCTAATCTGTGATTCACTCTTGGCAGTTGTGACCATTCTTTAAGCTGTTACTGGTATTAAGAGCCGAAATGTTATGTAATTTATTATAGTAATGATATAAAAGTCACTTTTTGTATCATTAAAACATCACCTGGACATGTCAGAAAGAAATTTGTAAGCATGCATAACAAATTTATATTTATTGAATAATTACACTTTAAACCTATGTAATGAAATTGCTTATTCAAATGTGTTAATATGTACCTGTTTGTTTTCCCATTTCCAGTCAGTCTATTTTCTTGTCCTTTCATTTACCTTTTTTATTGAGTTTAATTTGCTCACTTCACCTTAAGTTTTGAAATCTGTTCATTTTAAATAAAGATACCAACATACAATAAAATTTGAAGTTCAGAAAACAATCTGTTGTTTGCAGTTTAATTTATATTATCTTGTCTGGGCAAATGTAGTATTGTAGGGACCAAGTTGATTCAATTAATTTTTCATATCGAGCATTCTCATCTCATTTTCCTTATGACTTCACACTTTTTTAATTCAAATATTATATTTGTTATGATTGTTACATCCTGATCAACCTCATTTGGTTATTAAATACTGAGGAGTTTTTATTGTTTCAGAATTTATATATAACTAACATGATTTGACAGATTGTTTTCACAGGAGGCTACAAAAACCCTCTCCACCATTACATATTATTATTGGGAGAGAACTTGGTTCATCTTCCCTATTTTGTAGGATCAATGTGGCAAAAACAATTCTGTATCTGACTTAATGTTGTGATGCAAATTCTTCAATGATGATGGGATCCGTGCCCCTTTCAAGGCCCAGGCAAGTGAGGAGACTGTGGCTTTGGTGGTGTAAAGGTTAGCATAACGGACTGTTGTACCCAAGATTGCAGGTTCAGATGTGATCAAAGCTGTTTTTAAGGGCAAAAAAATCCTTCCTGTATCTTCCTTCGAGGAGGGAAGTAAAGCCAGCTTATCAATGTCATAGATTTGCTGCAAGTAAAAGATCATCAAACCTAAGAGAAGCTTCTGAGCTAAATTCAAGTTGTGGTCAGATGGAAGAGGAAGCTTGATGGCCTGAGTGTCAGCATGCAAAATGAGGCATGATTGAATTGATTTGAGACTTGTTTTTCTCTTTCTTGGCAGTTAATCACAAAAGTGGTTAGCCTTGCACGGCATGAGGGAGGTCATGGGGAGTACATGAGTATTGGCAGAATGGTCATGAAATGGTATGAGAAGCCAACCACATGACAAATACCCATGGGCCGTATAATCAATTAAATAAGACAATCAAAGTTGTTTGTTTACTTGTGTAAAAAAAGTATTAGTAGGGAGTAAACCTTAACAGTTTTTGAATGTTTTTAACCATGTTTTGTTGATATTTTTCATCATCAAACAATATATACTAAAAGGGTGTTCTGATGCTCAAGAAAACATGGAGATAATACCTCCTACTCGCTTACATCACATACGTAGAAAGTATTTTACTGTTTATTAATGAAATATTCTAATTCAAATCAAATCATCATGCACAAGATCCAATCCTGCAGCATTCTCCTCATATTGGAACAATGCTCCAATGGTACAGAATGACAATCTAAAGGTAAATTGTTTTCATGGAAGAGAATAGGTGGGATTTACATTATACCTAGTGGTTTATGCAGCTATATATTTAAGGAAAACTCTATTTCTGAAAGCATCACATTTGCAACTCTGCAATATTAATACTAGTCATCAATTTTGTGCAAGACAAGTATTATTATTTGGTAGGATAGAGATAAGTTTCATAATTTTCCTTCTTTCTTGTTTCATTATTGTTATTATTATTTTCTTACTAAGAAATTAAATAACTTTCATAAAAAAACTATTTAGATTTCTCTTTATCAAAGAATGAAGGCTCAGTTATGACAAAATAAAGCAATACCTCAATATACCACTTAGGAATATTATTACAATCTGTTCTGATCTTTTAGATTTAATAAATTAAACTAACTTTAATGATAGACATGTGTGAAAGGGAGTAATGCCACCAGCAAGTTTCTAGAGGAGCCTTTTAGTACTAATTAATAAAATATTTTATTTCTGTAAATACGATACATTCTTGATTTTCATGTTTTTCAATCTCATACTTCGAAGAATTAATTTGCAACATTTGTGAAAGAACCTATAGATACCACCCAGCAATCCTGTGTTCAATGGAAAATCAATTGTATTTATTAATTGTATCAATTGTAGTTGTAATTTGATTCTCCTTGTTTTATTTATTTATTATAACATTGCCACATCAAATAATGTAGTTGCTCCCCCATCTTGACCTAGACTGCACATATGTCCGAGGCCTACAAGCCCTTTCTACAATAGTTTTCAGTTAAGAAACAGGCATGGAAATGACAATCTAGCCCTATGTTTACTGAAATAATATTTTTTATACAAGATATTATGCAATAATTTTATTTTAGGCAATGAAGTATCACAAATCTTAATTAGATTGCTGGTGAGGTAGATGCCTTCTAATATTTAAGTATGGTAAACAAAATATGTTGTCTGGTATCAACAATTTATTTTGTTAATGATTGTTTCGATCGTGTAGCGTCAAAGCTTGCAGCTTACGTGCCGAAAACAAAAGTTCTAAATTGTTGATACAATGACCAAACAACATCTTTTATTTACCATACTTAAAAATCATAATATTTTCATTCTTCTTAAACTGTGTTTAAGTAGCCTTAAGGATGACTCCAATCCCTTTTCTTAATAGAGTTCAACTCACTTCCATATATTTTAGTGGAATTTGACCTAAGTAGACCTAAATAAATGAATAAAAATAAAAGATTTATAAGTATTGGACTGTTCTTTCTTTATTGGGATGTTTAGTTGTGATATTTTGATGCTGTAATACTATTACAGAGCCAATTAAATAAAATATCTTTTTTCCCACTTCAACACCTTTCAACATGCAAGAAAGTTTGATACTCTTAAATGCAATAAAATTAATTTTAGACTACTAAAACCCCTAGGTCAATTGAAGAAAATTGTTATAGTCAATATAATTTTAGCATTCTTACATGCATTCAAAGCCCCTCAGAATAAAGTACCCAAATCCAGAAACAAATGATTTAAAGAAAGTAATTAAACCATCTGTTATCATTAGTGTACTCCAGGTGATTTCCATTCCAAAATTATTTAAAAAATGATTTTGTTTTGTGAATTATGAATTGGTTGGGGTGTGCTGAATGTACAGCTGCTCATAACCCCTAAATCAAAACAACAGAAAATTTCAATTTTTCTGAAGAAAAGTTTTTGCTGTTCTTGAATTTTCTGCATACATTTTGTATTTTTAAAACTATAGAGAACAAGATGGAATACATCCTTCTGATTTATCATTTTATAAATAATGTATTCTGTCATCACATAAATAATACATTTCTGCATATTAAGTTTTCTTCCCATGGCGTTTCCTCCAAAAAGCAGATTATTGATATTAAAAATAATTTGGGTTTTACTTTCTCTGTTAGGCGAATGTGTTGACATTCTTTAAAAACACTTTAATCCCCTTGTTTTTGATAGATTAGATGGGAAAAACTGTAAATGTTTGAATTGCCAACTATAGAATATTTGCTATGATGAAAACATCAAGGAAAGCTTCACAAATTAATTTCATGTAGTGTCAACTAAACATTCATTTCTACACAGCAAGTATGTATAGACATGCTCAAAGGGAGATGGCATGACCCCATGAAAATATTGAAAGGGGTCCCATAATCTGACATAACAGAATATTTTTCTTAAAATATGATCAATTCCTGACTCCATTCTTTTAAGTTGAGAAAAGAACATAATTTGGGAAAGTAGTTTTTAAAACCTTGTGACCCTGTAAATAAATTGTTTAATGTATAATCAATTTTGTTTTTTGTCTTAAAACGTTGCATTTTGATTCTCCTTGTGGTTTGTTTTAGAAAAATATGTCTAATGCAAATAAAAAAATTAATTAAATTGGCTCCAAATTGTAAAAGTCTTCGTTTAGACTGCTCACACCTGTGCAACGAAGTACAGCAGGGGTGGCCAATACAAAGTAGCCGCGGAGTGGGGTCATATTGAAATAGGTTTTGATATGCCATATACCCGTCGTATATACTTGGTTTGTTTCACGTCACATTATACTTGGTTTGTTTCATGTCTCATCTATGGCACGATGTGGCATCTATTCATGAGCTGTGTGTCGTACAAGTCATACGTCATTCCCCTGTCGAACGCGTCATACTGCGCCAACTTGCGGGAAGCGGTGAAGCAGCCTGAGGCCTATGACGCAACGCAATCGGACCTCACCAGCATCCCGAGGAGCACTTTAACAACTCGGCGCCAGGCCTGGGCCACCCTCTCAAACTCCTAAATAGATGCGCCACCTTCAACCCCAGGGATCCTCGAAAGAGAAAAGATGGAGCGACCTCCAAAATCCTGGTCATGACACCCAGTGGGCAGTTTCACAACTACAAGAAAACTGTTAAACCTAGACCATTGCCCCCTCAATAAGCTGCCTCAACCCATAACTTCTTCGCCCCACTCACCCCTCCTGAACAAAATCCTGGAAGTTCATTCACACCTCGCCAACCCATCCTAAACCCTCCCAACTCCTCCACATCACAAAAAGCTACCAATTCCACTTCTTACCAACGACCAAAAAACGGACAATACAAAATTGACCTTGACTCGCTCTTCTGCCCAAACGAACTGTGACATGACAAAAAAACGTGGACACGCATTGGCATCATCTCTTCATATTCGTTGGTGCACAGTGGCGCTGAGCTGAGCTTTGACTCTCCACTTTATTATAACGGTGATGCTAGTTTGTTTTCCTACTTGATGCAACTTCTACAGTTTAATTTTAGTTCAAATAGAACCATGAAACGAATCGGATGGTGCAGTGTTTGCACATTTGGCAATCCAATAGCAATCAAGGAAGCAACAAATTGGAGAAGAGGTGAAGAAAAAAAAAAAGAAAATTTAAACAAATTCAATTCGACCAGGATAATCGAAGAAAATATCTACATAAAAGTTACGCAGCAAAAACCAGATTTTCTTGAACATGGCTCCAAACTTTTTCTTTAAAATTTTGGTATGGATAGTTTTAAATACACTCCACAAGATGGCGTAAACGCCATATTTATCTATTATTTTTATTTTTCAAAAATTACAAAAAATATTTTTTTATTTGTCTCTTGACAACAAAGACACTTGTGTCTGTTATTGTTTCCTTGAAATTCGAATCTACTGCGTTACAAGTGACTGATAGTTGACACCGCATCGGAGGCAGTTTTTGGACACAGAGAATCGATCAATGATCGCATGTAACAGCAGACGCTTATTATTAATTAACATTCATCTGAAGTAAAAATCTTTAAATGTTGTTTTCTTTTTCATTACAGGAAATTTATTTATCCATTGTTTTTATTTATTCATTGTAATGATTGAAAATTGTTGGAAATTATATCAAACTGTTTTTATTACAGAAAACCAACCGAGTTTTTATTTCCGAATTTAATTCTCAAATTAATTACTTGAAGGTTATAACCATTGTATTTTCATTATTGGCGATTTGTTTACGTAATTGCAATTATGAGTACATGTGTTTTGATGTCAAATGATGCCTAATGAAGTTTGTTGGAGAACAAAATTTTCTGTAAAAATCAGAAGATCGGAGAATCTCAAATTTCCGTTTTTTCAGAAACGCTCAAACGCAATTTTTTCCAAAATGGATAGTGCTAATGCTGTTTAAAATTAATTTTGCTGTATTATTTTCTTGTTGTTTTTTCAAACATTTCGAACAAACTGCGGGTAGCCTTTGGGGACGCAACCAAATGAGTGTGGATTCTCGTCGCCGAGCGCTACGAGTATAGAGCGCTGCGTGGCGTCCGTGGACTGCCTCTATAGAGCAACTGCCGAAGGGAACACCAATATTCTTTGTCTAACTCTAGCTGAAACTTAATTTTATGAATTTCGCGTATTCTTGAAAGTAAACAAGTTCAATTAATTATTGACGGAATATTCGATGCATTATTTATATTTGGAGAATTTATTTTCATTTGATATTAGGTTTGTTCATTCAAAACGTAAATTTGATTAGTTCTTTGTGTAAATGTGCCCATTCTGGATGGAAGTTCTCTGGATCGTGTCTCGCGGAAGCCAGTTGGCCTGCGCTGGCTACCATCAGTTTGCGAGCGTTATTGTGAATACGAATGTGAGTATAAGATCTTTCATTACTGCAATATATCAGGGTAGTAAAGTTTTCGAAATAAAACACTTTTTTGTATAAAATGTGTCCAAACAATAGTGCTTGTGCAACACTGGAAATCCAAGCCATAACTATGTGCGTGGGAGGATACCTGTCACGAACACTACGCATAAAATATGTAAGTAATATTTTAATACAGATTTTTATTAAACTTATTTCTAATTAATTTACATGATTTGCCTATATTTTATTACGTTAGTGTTCTGAATTTTGGAAATTATATTTCCGTCATTCGATGGAGCTGCAACCTCCAGATTTTTTGGGCACAAGACGCCACCGGTTTCAATGATTTGTATTAAGATGATAATTTTGGTATCTGACTGCATTTAAAATTCCCGCTAATACGCAAAGTGGTGGCTGAAGCCAGACAGGCTGCGCAATAGCATAATCAAATCACTGCATCATGCCTCCTTGCGTTGTGCAGCGCCAGACTCGCGCCTCCAAGAACGTCAGCTACCACCGATGCCGAACGCATGACATCTCGTTGCGGGCAGAAGTTACCGATGGCAACCGTAAGGTACTGAGGGCGTCAGCCGTAGTCAAGATTTTAGTGCTTGTGTAGTGGATGGTATGTAATGGATGGTTTTTACGTGGGTCTTCTAAGGCGATTCTGACAAATTCTATTGGTGATTGGGGCAAAAGTAGCAGTAATTCTTATACTCGTCCCACCATGCAAAACGCGCTTGCTGGCCCTTTAAAAAAGTTGCCTTGGTTTCAAAAGCCGAATTTGACTCCTAAGAACCGGGTCTTTAATCCTTTAGTGTCTAGACCCCTTGCAATTATACGGTATAAAATCATTTTACAAAATTATGGCAAGTCGCAAATCGAATGTTTGGATACGTTCCTGTCGTTAAAACTTCTCTCGAGGCGCTGCGACGTGTTCCAGCCGGAAGCACTCAGGGAACGTGTGAATTTCTCCGAAACCGTACGCTATGTTCAGATCTAATTAGTTCGTTTAGCTGCAGCGCGGCCGCGCGTGTGAACTGGCGCTGGTTAGAGGTTCCGCGCGGCGCCAAGAGCGGGGGGAGGGCAGGTGGAGGTCACATGCTGAACCGTATGACTCGATCGAGTGGCTGCCATCACTGAAGCGAAAGCGAATGAAGTTGTAACGTCATGAGGCCAAACAATGGAAGCGCTTCAAAGTTAACCTATGCAGTGGACCGTCCATTATTTCAGTTATGACCTCTCTTCGTTCAACATTTTTATGATAACACATTGTAAGAGAAATTTCTATAAATAAGAAATATCTAAGCTTTGAATACGATTTCTCACCCAAAATCTTTCGTTGCAAATCATTTCTTTCTTTGGGTAAGTTTCTGCCGTTAATAAACATTATTCAATATCATATGAATCCTTAACACCCTGCACTTACGACTGGCTTTTAATGCATTTGTTTCGTTGCGTAATGTCGAAATTACGGCACAGAGCTATGAAGCTAGTGCAGGGACTAATGGCAATACGACCTCGTACTAATTATTTTCCTATAAATTTCAGACCGGGTTACCTTTTCGGGTTTGCCCACCCCCTTTCCAGGCGCCTTACCAGACTTGCGAGGGCCTTCCATTGTTCCTTCGCACCTTCCCCCTCAGGACAATGCTCAGTGAAGGGCTCTATCGCCCTTCGCCCTTCCCAATGACCACGCCGATGTAGCCCTCAGGCTCATCTCTGTCCTGTTCCATCACGTACATCATTGGCGGCTCGTGCGCCTTTCTTATGACGAAATATTACGGACAACAAATGAGCTTTTTAACAAAACATTCCACATATTACTTGTGACATTTAAATATACTCACAATATCAATAAAACTGGACAAATCAATAATGAATACACTGATCAAAACATGTCGTACATGTTTACGAAGGAACTCTTCCGCCTAGGCCGTAAGGCTGCATTAAGAACGGTTTCTCATATGTGGCAGCGCAATGTTATATGGACAATTACTACACGAGAAGAGGAAATGCAGAGAATTTCTTCTCAAGGTAGTTTCGAGTTTTTGCCTCCTCGAATTGTGTGATTTGTGGCACGCTCGACTGTGCTAGTGGACCTCCACAACAGT
Source organism: Gryllus bimaculatus (assembly GCA_017312745.1). Classification (NCBI taxonomy): domain Eukaryota; kingdom Metazoa; phylum Arthropoda; class Insecta; order Orthoptera; family Gryllidae; genus Gryllus; species Gryllus bimaculatus. Next base: position 3,312,791 of record BOPP01000010.1, on the reverse strand, counting down.
GGTTTAATGCGTTGGGTCATATGCCAGAGGTATTGGAATGTTTCAGGCAAAACTTTTAGCAGAGGCAGATTTTATATTGGCGGAGAGGCGCGATTGGCGGGGCAAAGAGTCCCCCGCATAAGAGGGTAAAGAGTTCCCCTTAACCAAATGACGTATGAGTACACAACAATGAGTACACTACAACTCCAACATAAAAATAAGAATTTTGAAAGATTTCTTAGATCCCGTCACATTGCCCACACTTCTCTACAGCCAAAAACCTGTTTTTTTTAATTCTTATTCGCAAACTGAACAATTTTATCTGATTGAAAAGAAATGAAAAATAATAAATTTATACTATCAGAAAAACATTTTTTTTATATTTTCTTCGCCAAATTCAACGAATTAAAAAAATGAAATAATACAATTTAGTCTTGAGCTTGAATGTAGTGGTACTACAGAATGGCACATTCTCGTACTTGTTAGTTTTCGTACTTCGGTGGTCTGTTCCAGCTTGTCGGTGTTGTCGCATCCTCTTGCCAGCTGCCTTCTATCGCAGCCCAAGGTACACTTTTACTTTCTCGCCTTACGATGGAACTTCGTAAGAAGAGAAAGTTAAGCAAACGTGCGCCGGAAAAGGCGAATTTTCGACAGAAAAAACTCTTATTGCCGGGCTTTGGTGATTCAAAAGTAGATAAATCCTGTTGTGTTATCTGGGCTATCCGGGACGAGCCTCGTCACTGACATGGTGGCTAACATTTCAGTCAGCGTATTGTGGCCTTCCTCAGAGCGTACTGCTGCCGGATTTTTTTTTCCTCTCCAGTTACCATGGAGAGGCGGAAATTTATTTGACTTTCGGAATACATTATTTTCAACTGCAGCCGATTTGGCTTGTGCAGTTAGGGAGGGCTTACAGACTAACTAAAACTATCTTATAACTATATACATTCCCGCTTTGGGATTTGTTAGCTTTTTAGACTTTTTTAATTATTTAATTTCGAGTTCTTTGAATTGTTCTATTTTCTTCTTTTATTTTGTTCTCACTCGCATTCACACTTATAATTATATTTATAAACGCATTCATTCATACAAACACGCTTCATAACACTATATACACTTGTAAGTGGAAGATGTCATTTTATTCTGAACACGTCAGCATTTTTAGGAAGTCAGTCGGATCTGGTAAGAGGCATATGCGGGCGTGCCGCTCTGTTCTCTGCTAGCCGGATGGGGCGCAGTTTGGAGGGGAGAAGCGGCCGAGAATACTTCACATGCGTACGCCCATAAGGGACGCACGCACGCGGTGAATAAGCGGCGCTTTAGAGGAATTGCGAGGTCGGAAGAACGGCTCTAAAGGCCAATAATCTGGCACCAGAGCAAAATGGTTGCAGAAAAGGTGCTCAAAGTTGCAAAGAATTATTGATAGTAGACAGTGTTGTAGTCAATCAAGTTAAAAAGAGACAACGTAACATTTCTCTAGGATTTCCCAAGTCCTTCGACTCGATACTTCATTCGTGGCTTTTGTATGTCCTTCGTCTCTACAAAGTAAATTACCAGTATGTGAATACTGCCAAAACTGCATGGCAACTTGGCGTACAAAGATAAAAGTCTCATTCGCTGGAGGCAGCTATACCACCAAGGAACTAGGATTAAACGAGGAATTTTCAAAACTAGATCCGAACTCATTAAGCAGATGTTAAGAGATCAGGATGGATAGAACATCACAAAATCCACCATATCTCATTAATCATCAGGTTCTAGCATGGAGATTCAAGTTAACGCCAGAATAAGATCCAACTTTCTCTTGCTTGAAATTGTTTAATCTTAGACTCTCTATTGTTGAGATTTGCATTGAAAATCCTTGCAGTGGCACGCGAAAAGAGGTAAATCCTTATCTAGTTTCGTAAAATATCAAGGACTTGGCAGAGGATACTATAAATATTTAGGCTCGCCAACTTTTGCACAAAATGAATCACAGATAGAGGTGTGATATTAAAATAAGTTTCAAAGGGTGTCAAAATTGTAAAACTCTTTTAACATGGAAAACACACTCAATAGCCTATCAACATTGGCAGTACTGTAACTGTCTTTTCATTTGGTGTTATCTGACAAACAACTGACTGCCGAAAATATAGTTTGCCCTCTTTTTCTTGCAGAGAAAGAACAAAATATGAGCCTGGCTATGAACTGAGCGACTGTGCGCTTGTATCTTTAAAGTAGTCCCTGTGTGTCATCTCTGAATGGACTATCTCAAACTATTTCATGTCTGCTGAGTTTCTAAGAACTGCACTTTCAATCAATGCAAGGCTATTCTCCCTGAATGCTGCGCATAGTTAGAATTTCTTTGATATAACTGACACCGAGTTCAAGCGAAGCAGGCACCGTTGTTTCTAGCAAAGGTCCCGGTGTTCTAAACGACAATCGCTAGCGAAGAAGCTTGAAGAAATATTAATATGCAGTTTTGCATCGCATCATTCCTGCGATTTTGTTTTTGAACCTCTGGACTTGACTAATAAACTGTCCAACACCATAACATGAACTATCAGGATGAATGGACAACCCATGTCATATTTCTCCTTTTTAATCAAATATAACACTAAAATTCAAATAACGACTTGACGTTGCAGGTTTCCAGTTTCTCAATAAGAAAAGTCCCTAATAAATATGTTATTCATTTTTTGTACAAGTTAGCCGGTAAATTATTAAATAAAGTGTATAGTGGAAGATTTTTCACATTACTATTTCTGATTTCCATTTTCATAAATATCATCATAAGGAACACAATTTACATCAATGTACCAACCAGTTGACTGTGTTATAATATATAATACAGTAAAAATCAGTTTCACGTTCCCTGCATTTTACTATTTTTCTTGGTCCGCTAAAGCGTATTTAATTTTTTTCAATTAAGCATTCTCTCTCTGCATTTACAACTTCATAGAAGAGCTTCCCGCTTTTAACGTATTTTTTTATGTTTATTTTTTTGACTTTCGTTAACGTACTCTTTATTATACTAGTAACAGAAAACGATTATGTTATGCTGTTAAAAAAGCGATAATTTCTAACTATAAAATATCAATTATACATAAGATACGTCCAATGATGTTCTGATAGTATATACAACCCAACTATCTTCATGTATCGACTAAGTGACTTATGATTATGTAAGCTTTGATAAGCCGGGTACAGTTGGTAGATAAGTCCTCGGGATCTAAATAAATGTTTATTTGTGTGTATTAGTCATTAATACTGTGAAGTAATTACTGTGAAATTCGATCTAACTTGTACCACACATGAACAAAGAGCAGGGCAGCCTCCATTGCGAAAACTACGTCGAGCTCAGGAAAGTCTATGAACACTAATACATCACTAGAGAGATCAGTAGGGAACCTGAAAGGGTCGTACTACATCTGATGTTGGACGGAAGTAATCGAGAAAGATAGGCGTAATTATGCGCGTTTGCCGTCGCTCGCCTGGGATATCACACTTCACATTCCCCATACAACAGTTTCCTTTCACCAATCCAGCATCCTCCTCACTGCCCACTATTCCATCTCACATGAGCTCAACATCACGCTCAGAGATCAGGCACAAAGAAGGCACATATAGTCCTGCCCTCAAAAACCAAACACAGTAAACAGGACAAGACTAACACACCAACAAACATCTCTATTCAACATAACAGTACTATATTAAGCAGATATCAATGTTAGGACCTTCCTCTACATGAGGGAGAAATCCATTCAATTTCCTGTTTATGGTGCAGATGCACAAACTAATTGGACCAACTAGACACAACTTACTATTTCTCTCGTCAATGACACACGTAAATTATAGTAGGGCAGACACATAAATCTGGCAGTAATTTAATCAGAAAACATCTACACCATTCTAAAGACTGTCATCATCTAATGTCAATGACTACTCTGCCGCTCTGAACATTACCACAAACACATGAAATTAAAGATTGGCAAGAACAAATAGGAAAACAAAAAATTTGGAAAAAACAGGAAAAATGCAAAATTAAAAACACTATGAGAGAGACACCAATACACTACTTGATCTGAAAATCTCTCAAGAAACCTATTTACAAAACATGGTCTCCACTAAATATAGGCAAGCAGAATGTGTGCCATTAAACACAATGAACTTTGTCCATCTCACGCCAAACTTCATCCCAAGCCATCTCATACTACTCACTAGTCCACCTCTCCCCTACCACACTTCAATTCAAGTCTTATCTCAATGCCACACCTGATCATCTCAACATGCTCCAATTCTCTCCTAGTCTACATTTCTAAGCAAAAGTCTACACTTTCAGTAGCAACGTTAGTCTCCATCCCTATCACCTAGTAGCAACTCACTCAACAGGAAACCAACACAACCCCAAAACAAATTATCTATATTTACTGATCAAAAATTATCTTTAAGAACAAGCTCACAGAACTTAAATATTCTTGAACAAAACTTATAAACTTTAACATAGGATCTTGCAGTGAACATTGTTAACGCAAACTAGATAGACACAATTCTCAGTTCACTCTCTAGTCTCATTAGGATATGGCCAAATCCACTCAACTTATTGTACTGCAAACTTCGTTAAAAATATTAATTTGCAATCACCAATATCCCTCTCTTAAAAGATAAAGATTTAGAATATCATTTAGATTTACAACAAAGTAAGCTATACTACAACTGCAGAAAATTAGAATTGAATTATCTTGGTCATAATTTACAACATGCAGGGAACCAGAAGTGTAAAAATATATATTGTGTCAATTAAGAAATTAACTATAGTAATGGTTTATTAATGTGTCAAAATAAAGAAGAAGAAACTATTCAAAAAATTTACTTAAATTCTTTCAACTTACAAATATTAAGTCATACAGAATATCAAGATAGCAGTACCCCATTATCAATAATAATAGACCCAAATAATTGCAGCTATCATTGTTATATAAAAATTTATGACCATACAAGAGCAATACTCAAACCACAATGACACAAAAGTTATAAGCGAAACACGTTATAGAGGAAGTTAACACATTAGGGGAAAACAGACAAATTTATCTTTAATAATTGAAAACTGGATGTACAAGCGAACGACATGAATACCAAATTATACTTATTCATAAGCATATTCCAAGTATTTAACACTGTTTCCACAAAAACATGAAAAAAAACAAGCAAAACCCAAATCATGGATAACAAAGAATCAAAACAATGTGAAAAACGAATCATGCACAAAAATCCTTCACATGAATGTAGCTCTGATTTCATAATTATTAAAAACATACAAAAGTATCTTAAAGAAGTAATTAAACAGGCCAAATGTTAAGTTATTATCAAAGTATTGCCAAAGACAAAACAAAAGCAATAGTGAGCATTGGGAACAATACTCTAAAAAGCAAAAACTAAAGGAATTGAACTCATTAAAAAATAAATTTCTCACAACCAAAGCGTAGCAAACACATTCAATAACATTTCTCAGATAATTGGAAGAAAATTTAATCATGAAACTCTTAAATATACATTATGGCAGTCTTCAAATATCCACTCAGAAAGGTGTAAAATCCAATATATGTGAACATCATTGCAGAAATACAGAAAATCATAATAAAATGGAAAACAAATTCTCACAGAACCCTGGACCCCTCATTAAACATAGCAACAACATAATAAATGCTCCTCACTGTTTGTATCTTATCTTAATGACAGGTATTTCCCAGAAAATCTCCCAAAAAGCAAAAGTTAACCCTATTTCAAAAAGCAACTTCAGTTTATGAATTACCAGACTAATATCCTACAGATTTCAAATTCTAGGAAAAGCTTTTTAACTGATAGACTCAAAAATTTCTCATTCAAAAACATATGGACAAGCCCAACAGTGGATCAGAAAGTGAAGACTTACATATAACAACTATTTACCTCTTAATGAATACATGTTGCTCTAGATAGCAAAGAAATCCTATGGGTTTTCTTTCTCGTAGATCTATAAAGGCATCACATTATGACCATCAGGTGCTGGTATCAAACTGAACTTAGAGGGCATTGCAATGATGGTTAACTTACCTACTCAAATCGTGTCAATAGTCAAATCAAGCATGTTAGAGATAAAAAGATTTTACCCATTTTTCCCAAGAGAAGATAAATTATGGACTCACGAAGGATGAATCTAGGCCATTAACTTTTGTATTATACTAATACATGTTCTGACAAAGGCAAATGATCCTATTTGAGATACACAAATTATTATTAAAGCAATACCCAACAAACTCTACAAAAAGAAGCCAAAACTCTAGAGCAGCAGTAAATGTTCCACAATAAACTCATCATAAACACTAATAAACGTTCCCTTCTAATATTCGATTCCACTCTCTAAAGAAAGCCTCAGACAATTGATGATAAAAACGTGCCTGTAAAAATAGCCAAAACACTTTCTTGGATTGATTATCAAGATGATCATAAAATGGGACTTCCCTATATAAATCTAAACAACAAGTTACCAAGTCATGGTTATGCATATACATCCTAGTCATATTGAATCCAGATGCACTGCGAAGTGTTACTTGGCAATGTTCACTTGCATTAAAATACGCATAATATTACTGGGAAAATTCCCAGAAAGTAGTCACACTTTCATCATCCAAAAAAGAATATTGACTAACAATGACAAACATCAAAATATGATCTGCAACGACTGTTCAAAAAAAACAAATACTACCACTCCTATGCATGACATAAAACAAAGCCACAGCAGTAAATAATAAATACTTAAATAGCCTATGTTTCAACAATTCTGTATTTCACTTTTTTCAAGGTTCCTGAAAAGGGGAGTGAAAACGGGGTTTGCTGTATATGAATATAATTATAACAAAGAAGCCAAGGCTATTCCCATACAGTGAATTTGACTGCACTCATATCATACAATATACATCTTTACATGTGACAGAAGTAGGAAAAATACATAGGACACACAATCAACTTGACTTTCTTATTTTCTGGTCAAATAAGCTAACTTGCCTAATCTTATACATAAATAATTCATTTCCTTTACATAATACATGAAAAAAACTATATACATGATCTTGAATGATTATAATTAATAAAAATTTTACAAGATGTAATACAAGTTCTCTTATAATTAATACAATTTGTATTTGTGGATGAAAAATTGTAAAACAAAAACAGATAAAAATACTATCTTCACAATGAATATATCTTTATATCATACTATTAAGTGATCTGCCATTATTCTACAATAAAAAAAAACAATCTTAATATCTTATTTTCTTAACAATGACACATCTCACTAGTGAGCACTCAATATGTATTGGACGTAGGTTATCACAAAGCACAATCCTCACACACAAAAGATGACATATGACCCTCTCTCCTAGCACTGACCTGTTGTCAGGGGCTAACAAGGCTTACAAACACATCAAACAGAACAGGACTCACTGATTCAAAGCTCAGAACGTATATACTGCAACAAGGGCACAGGTATCACAGCCAGGCAGTACTCTCAGTCACCAAATTAGGCACCGTTTCACGAGACCTAGTTAGCTCAACCCATTGTTTCATGAATTCATCCATTAGTAAAACCCTACTGCCCGTCTCAAGCCTTCTGTACTAACACATAAATAAAAACTAGCATTTATAAATATAAACAGCTGCAATTATCTCAGAGCATTTTCAATTCATACAAAACAGTTTACAAGTCAGCAAACTTTAATATGCTTATAAATTCTACAGTAAACTTGATAAGTGCATTACAACAATCTCGACCAGCTGCAATGTTGTTATAAGATCATAATATATATTGTAAGAAACAGAAATATAAAAATTTTAAAGAAGGTCATTGAATTAAAAAGTTTAAAAACATTAAAAAAAAGAGAAAAAGCCCCAATATTTCATAAACAAAATATAATTTATATTATCACAATAGTACAGTTAGCAGTATAAAATTTATGTACTTACATATATAAACAACAGAATTCATGCATTAACAATGCTCAATTACATTTTGTTATCTAAAACATAGCAATAACCACAATATATTACAATTACACAAAGCTTTTTGCTTATTCAAGATACCTGAAACTAGACGAAAGCAATCTTTACCAATCACATGATATTGTTAAGAGTCCAAGGAAGCAAAATCCCATGAATAAGTTTATATGTATAAGACATTGAATTTACAATATTAATGATATTCAATGTCAAAGCAAATTAAAAACCAATATCAATACACCTAGCCTAACTAATAAAAATTTACGAATACATCAAAGCTTTTATTAAAATACAAGTTTTTTTACTATCACTTAACACCACTAGTTGAAGCACCTCTTGGTTTTTCATCTTTTTTTTTCAATCCCTAAAACATTTAAAAACCAACCGGAATTTAATTTGGATAATTCCTTTTCCATTTGATGACAAAAAAAAAATTTTTTATTGGGGGGCAAAAAAATTATTTTTTCCCTTTTAATTTTTTTTTTTGTTTTTATTTGAATTCATGGATAAGCTAAGAACTGGCTCATAAATAAATCAAAAATAATAAGAAATAAAGCTTTACGATTAAAATATAATAAATATAAACTAACCAACATGATTCATGATTTTATAACAAAGTGCACTTTTTTCCACAATAATACATAGCAATGGGCACACTCCAAATCCTAAACAGGTTATTTTAATAATATAATTACAGAATGAGAACAAAAATGTGTGTGGTGTGTTGTGTTCACACACAACACAATTACACACTCACTCTTAAATAAGACAAATTTCACAGCACTTTCCTCATTATGAATACTTGAAGTAAAAATTCATCTTAATTTTTCTACACACTTATCAAGAAACTGTTAAGTATTTAAAATTCATGAATGAAATAAAATTGAAAATAAACTGTACAAACACTTATCATCACTTTAACACAGCACATACATAACCTTACAACACCCACAAATTACTGGCTTCTTGCACAAAAAATACTCAAACTTAGGACAAACCAAATTGGTCCAGTGGAATTATGTCCAATACATAAGTATTACATTTAACTTTCAATTTCCATTTTATTTTATACTGTTTCCCGGACCAGGAGTTAAAGTTGTCAATATCCGGTGGGCTCGGAAATCTTCCACCTTGATCCTTTGTTCCATCCTCACAGTTTCCATTGGCAAAACATTTTCATTTCTCTTGAAACTTAACTTCTCAGCACTTGACCCCTTGCTCGACATCAGCTTCGATTTGCTGCTTTTTTTTTTTATTTTTTTTTTTTTTTTTTTTTTCTCCAAAAGCATTCTTGGATCCCTAACAAAACAACCATTTACATAAGCAGTTCTGCAGTATGCCCATGCAAATAATGAAATTATTCACTAAAATTGAATACTTCCAAAAGTAAA
>BOPP01000010.1:3291978-3303383 GCA_017312745.1 Gryllus bimaculatus | reverse complement strand
TAAATATTTAGGCCTGCACCAACTTTTGAGCACAAGTGAATCACAGATGAGGTGTGATATTAAAAATAGAGTTGTTCAAAGGGTGTCAAAAATCTGTAAAACTCTTTTACATGGAAACAACCTCATATCAGCTATCAACACTTGGGCAGTACCTGTCACTGTCTATTCATTTGGTGTTCTTCACTGGACAACAACTGCACTGCCGAAATATAGTTGCCTCTGTTGCAGAGAAGAAGCGAAAATATGAGGCCTTGGCTATTGAACTGAGCGACATGTGGCACTTAGTATCTGTTGAAATAGTCCCTGTGGTCATCTCTGCAAATGGACTGATCTCTGAAGAACTAATTTCATCGTCTGCGAGGCTTGGTCTTAAGAACTGGCACGTTCAATCAATGCAAAAGGCTGTTCTCCTGAGTGCTGCACGCATAGTTAGAAGTTTCTATTGATATAACTGACCGCCCGAGTTTGCAAGCGAAGCAGGCACCTTGGTTCTACAAAGGTCCCGGTGTCTGCTACAGACAAATCGCTAAGCGAGAGACTCGAAGAAATAATAATATGCAGTTTTGCATGCAGCATTCCTGCGATTTTGTTTTTGAACGGCTCTGTGACTTCACAATAAACTGTCCACACACATAACAGAACTTATCAGGAGAATGGACACACGCCACGTCATAGTTTTTCCCTTTTTAACTTCAAATCAACACCATGAAAATATCAAATAACGAACTGACGTTAGCAGTGTTTCCAGCTTTCAAATTAAGAAAGTCCCTATAAATTATGTTATTCACTTCTTTCGTACAAGTTAGGGCTAAATTTAAAAAAAAAGTGATATAGTGGAAGATTTTCACATACATATCCGATTTCATTTCATAAAATGCAATAAGGAACAGCAATTTACATCAATGTCACCGAAACCATGTTGACCTGTGTTATAATAATAATACAGTAAAACTCAGTTTTCACGTTCCCGCATTTTACGTAATTTTTCGTTGGTCCCGTCGTAAAGCGTATATTTACATTTCATTAAGCATTCTCTTCCTGCAATTTACAACTTCATAAGAAGAGTGCTTCCCGTCTTTAACGTGATTTGTTTTATTTTTATTTTTTGACTTTCCCGTATACGTACCTATTTATTATACGTAGTACAGAGAAAGTTATGTTATGCTGTGGTAAAAAAAGGCGATATTTCAACATAAAATATCATATTGATACAGATAAAGTGGATAAATCCTGTTCCAATGTGTAGTGATTTACTGCATATGTATGTAACGAACTCACAAAAGCGTAGAGTTGGTTCAGATCAGTCGGGGACTGAAAGTGAAACTGTTTATTTATTTAGAGTGTGATTGATCGTACATGTAAATAACCTGTGCATGTAAACAAATTTTACTAGTGTAAATCAGTTCTATACTTGTCACCACTTTTCAACATGAACAAAGAGCAGGCAGTCCTCTCACTTGCGAAACTCCACGCCGATCTCAGGAAAGTCTATGAACACGTAGATTACATCACTAGAGAGATCAGTAGACTGAAAAAGGTCGTACACTACTCTGATGGTTGGACGGAAGTAACGAGAAAGAGTAGGCGTAATTATGCGCGCGTTTGCAGTCATCCGCCCGTGATTGATCACACTTCTCACCACTTCCCCACTAGCAACAGGTTTTCCATCTTCAACAATCCCAGCTCCTTTCCTCCACTGCCCACTATTCCATCCTCACATGAGCTCAACCACTCACCTCAGAGATCAGCACAAAGAAGGGCCACACTTAGTCTGCCCTCAAAAACCCAAGAACACAGTAAACAGGACAAGACTAAAACACCAACAAAAAACACTCTCTCATTCACATACAGTACTTATATTAGCAGATATCAATGGTAGGAACCTTTCCTCCACCATGAGGGAGAAATCCCTTTCAGTTTCCTGTTATTGGTGCCAGGATGGCACACATAATTGAAAACTTACACACACTTACTATTTCCTTCGGTCAATGTGACACAGTAGTAATTATAGGTAGGCAGAACGACATAAATCATGGCAGTAAATTTAATCCAGAAGAACATCTACAAACAATTCTAAAGACTGTCACTCACTCTAATGTCATCATGACTACTCTGCCTCCCCTGGCACATTACCACAAACAATGAAATTAAAATGGCAAACAAAATGGAAACAAAAATGGCAAACAAAATGGAAACAAAAATGGAAAACAAAATGGCACATTAAAACCACATGAGAGAGACACCAATTACACTACTTGATCTTGAAAATCTCTCAAGGAACCTATTTACAAAACATGGTCTCCACCTAAATCAGGTAGGCAAGCAGAAATTTGTGCATGTTTAAGACACAATGTGCCTCTCTTCATCAGTATCTGCATACTACTTATGGTCCACTTCCCCTAACACTCAATTCAAGTTCTTATCTTCTGGCACACTGTCAATGCTCAACATGCTCCTATTTCTCTCCTAGTCTCATTTCTAAGCAAACTACACTTTAGTAGCACTGTAGTCCTCCTCCCTATGACTAGTAGCCTCACTAACAGGAAAAGCACAACCCCAAAACAAATTATCTATTGCTGATAAAATGTTTATCTTTAAGAAAAGCTCAAGATTAAAATATTTCTTGAACAAAACTATAAACTTTAACATAGTAATGACTTGCAGTGAACATTGGTTAACGCAAACTAGATAGACACAATTCTCAGTTTCAACTCTCTAGTGTCATGTAGGGGATATGGCAAATCACTTAACTTTGTAGTACTGAAACTTCGTTAAAAATAATATTATTGTGTCAATCACCAGAATTTCCCTCCTCATTTAAAAGATAAGGATTTGAATATCATTTAGATTTCCGAAACAAAGAGTATGAATTTTTGTATAATACAAGCATGCAGGGAACCAAAGGTTTGTTAAATAAATATTGGATGATTCTGTCAATTTAAAAGAGCGAAACTTAAACTTATAGTTAATGTGGTGTTTTATATAAAACTGTGTCAAAATAAATGAAAGAAGAAACTATTAAAAATTTACTTAAATTTCTTTCAACTTAATATTATAGGTCATATCAGAATATTTAAGAATAGCATAACTCCATTGATATAATAATAGACCCAAATAATTGCAGCTATTCAGGTTGTTTATATAAAGAGTTTAGTGACATACAAGAGCAATACTCAATACCCAATGGACACAAAAGTTATAAAGCGAAACACCTGTATAGAGGAAGATTATAAATGTAGGGAAAAGACAAATTTTATCTTTAATATTGAGAAACTGGGAGGTGTACAAGGAACGACATGAATACCAAATTTAACTTATTCATAAGCATATTCAAAGTGTATTTAACAGCTGTTTCCCAAAAACATGAAAAAATAACAAGCAAAACCCATAATATGCGGATAACAAAGGGAATCAAACATATGTGAAAGGAACGAATCATGCCGAAAAATCCTTCACATGTAATGTGAGCTCTGATTATCATTAATTATTAAAAACAATAAAAAGTATCTTGAAAGAACGTAATTAAACAGGCCAAATGTTAATTGTTATTATCAAAGTATTGCCAAAGACAAAAAAAAGCAATGTGGCATTGGTGAACAATATTCTAAAAAGCAAAAACTAAAGGAATTGACTCATTAAAAAATAAATGTTTCACAACCCACGCTGTAGCAAACACATTCATAGAATTTCTCATAATTGGAGAAAATTTAATTCATGAACACTCCTTAAATATACCTTATGCGAGTCAATATCACTTCAGAAATGTAAATCCCATAATATATGTTGAACATATTGCAGAATAGTAGAAAATCATAATAAAATGGAAACAATTTCTACAGGATCCTGGACCCCTCATTAAACATAGCTGAACAAATAATAAATGCCGCTCATGTTTGTATTTATCTTAATGACAGGTATTTCCCAGAAATTCTCCCCAAAAAAAGCAAAAGTTAAACACTATTTCAAAAAGGCAATTAGGTATTATGAATTACAGACTAATATCTTAAAGATTTCAAATTCTAGAAAGTTTTTAATGATAGACTCCAAAAATTTTCTCATTCAAATAACATATGGAACAGAGGCCATACGTGGTAGAAATGAAGATTACATATAAGCAAGGACTATTTAACCTTTATAAATGAATACATGTTGTTAGATAGAAAGAAATCTTATGGGTTTTTCTTTTCGTAGATCTATAAAGGCATCAATTATTGACATCAGGTGCTGGTTTATATCAACTTGAACTTAGAGGCATTAGCAATGATGGTTAATCTTACTACTCAAATCGTTGTCAAGTAGTCAGAATCCAAGCATGTTTTAGAGATAAAGATTTTACCCTTTTTCCCAAGTAGAATGATAAATTATGGACTGCAGAAGGATGAATCTAGGCCATTAACTTTTGTATTATACTATGACATGTTCTGACAAAGGCAAATGGATCCTATTTGAGATTGACAAAAATTATTATTTAAAGCAATACCAACAAACTATACAAAAAGAAGCCAAAAGTTAGAGCAGCAGTAAATGGTTCCAGGCAAAAAACTCATCAATAAACATAATAGAACTGTTCTTCTAAATTTTCGATTCCACTCTCTAAGAAAGCTCAGAACAATTGATGATAAAACGTGCTGTAAAATAGCCAAACATCTTTCTTGGATTGATTATTCAAGATGATATAAAATGGAGGACCTTCCCATATAAATCTAAACACAAGTTACAAGTCATGTTATGCATATACTCCTGAGTCATATTGAAATCCAGAATGCCACTGAATGTGTGTACTTTGGCAATGTTCACTTGCATTAATACGCAATAATATTACGGGAAAAATTCCAGAAAGTATTCACACTTTCATCATCCAAAAAGAATATTGCGTAACAATGACAAACATCAAAATATGAGTTGCAACGTGTTTCAAAAATTAAAATATACACTCAAGCATGTAATTATTTGAAATTTTATCTCCCAAAGAAGAACTTATGGGAAAAGGTGCTGTTATGCTTGAAAGCAGAAGTTTGATAAACTATGATACTAGACAAGGAAACTGCTGTTGCTACCGGTGAAACTTCGAATTTCAATTTAATTTGTTCTTGTATTTAATTTTTTAGAAATATCTTGTTATGTGTATTGTATGTTATATACCTATCTGAACTTGTCATACATTGATACGCCTGTGTTTTATACCGTGATAAATATTTATTTTATATTTTGGAGAAAATAAGCTGATGTTTTGGAACTGTGTTGACAGAATGCCGTGTTTTTGCTGTTTATGGCTATAAATTCAGGTGGATAGGCTACAAACCACTGTTGAAGAGTGAAGTATTAACGTGTAATATAGGAATCATGATATATTCACTTTTTCACTTACCAGGGCCAGTCATGATGAGATTTTCTTGGCAAAATTTGGAGTTTTCGCGGTGATATTTTACTTCGATCTTCTACAAGGGGAGAGTAAAAAAAGGCCAACATTGCAGTAATATGAAATAATAACTTAAATTTTAGCCTATTGTTTTTTACAATTCTTGTATTTTCACCTTTTTTTCATAGGTTCCTGAAAAGTGTGAAAACGGGGTTTTGCTTGTTATATGAATAAATAATATAAACAAAGAAGCCAAGGCTATTCCCATACAGTGGAATTTGACTGGCACTCATATAATACATATATAACATCGTTTACATGTGACAGAAGTGGAAAATACATAGGACACACAATCAACTTTTTCATTATTTTTCTGGTCAAGTAAGCTAATTGGCTATAATCTTATACATAGAATATTCATTTCTTTACATAATACATGAAAAAATACTAATATTACATGATATTGGATGATTATAATTAATAAAAATTTTACAGATGTTAATACAAGTTCTTCTTATAAGTTAAATACCAATTTCGTATTTGTGATGAAAATTGTAAACAAAACAGATAAAATACTATCTTCAACAATGAATATATCTTTATATCATACTATTTAAGTGATCTAGCCATATTCTAAATAAAAAAAAAATCTTAATATCTTATTTTCTTGAAACAATGGACCAGTGTCTCACTAGTGAGCTCTATGTTATTGTGACGTAGTGTTATCACAAGCGACAATCTCACACAAAAAGATGAATATGCCCTCTCTCCTAGCTGACTGTTGTCAGTGGTAACAAGGCTTACAAACACATCAACAGAGCAGGATCACTGATTCAAAGCTCCCAGAACGTCATAGTACTGCAGAAAAGGGACAGGTATACAGCCAGGCAGGTTCTGCTCAGTCTACCAAATTAGGCACCGTTTCCGAGACCTAGTAGCTCGAACCCATTGATTTCAATGAATTCTCTCCATTTAGTAAGACCCTACTGCCCGTCTCAAGCCTTTTGGTACTGAAACACATAATATAAAGAAGCTGCACTATAAATATAACAGCTGAATTATCATCAGAGCATTTTCAATTCATCAACAACAGTTTTACAGTCAGCAAATTTAAGTATTGCTTAGGTAAATTCTACAGTAAATTGATAAGTGCATTACAACAATCTCGCCAGTGCAATGTTGTTATAAATCATAATATAATGATTGTGAAAGAAACAGAAATATAAATTAAAGGTCATTGAATTAGAAATTTAAAACATTAAAAAAGAGAAAAAGCCCCATATGTTCATAACAAAATATAATTTATATTATACAATAGTAAGTTAGCAGTGATAAAATTTATTAATTACATATTATAAAACAAAGAATTCAGATTAATTCATGCTCATTAATTTTGTTATCTAACATAGCAATGACACAATACTATTAATTAACAAAGCTTTTTGCTTATTCAAGATACCTGAAACTAGACGAAAGCAATCTTTACAAGGATCACAGTTATATTGTTAAGAGTCCAAAGGAAGCAAAACCCATGATAGTTTATATGTATACAGACATTGAATTTACAATATTAATAGATATTCTTAATGTGCAAAGCAATGTAAAAACAATATCAAGTACACCTAGCCTAACTAATAAAAATTTAGGAATACATTCAAAGTTTTTTAGAGGTAAAGATTTTTATTATATTTCATTAACACACTGTTGAAGGCCTCTTGTTTTTCATCTTTTTCTCATCCTAAGACATTTAAAACACGGAATTATTTGGATATCCATATCCATTTGATGAAGAGAAAGATTTTATTATTGGGCAAAAATTATTTTTTCTAATTTTTTTTGTTTTTATTTTGAGATTCATGATAAAGCTAAGGTAACTGGTCATAAATAAAGTCAAAAATAATAGAAATAAAAGCTTTTACAGATTAAAATATAATAAATTAAACTAACCAATCATGATTATGATTTTTATAACAAAGTGCACTTTTTTCCACAATAATACATATTGCAATGCACCTCATATCATACTAAACAGTATTTTAATAATAGTAATTACAGAATGAGAGACAAGAATGTGTGTGGTGTGTGTGTTCACACACATAACATTACCACTCACTCTTAATAAAGACATATTTCAACAGACTTTCCTCATTTAATACATTGAATGTAAAAATGCATCTTAATGTTTTCTACAACTTATCAAGAAACTGTTATATGTATTTATAAATTCATGAATGAAATAAAATTGAAATAAACTGTACAAACACTTTTCATCACTTACCACAGCACATACATAACTCATTACGACACGCCACAAATTACTGGTTCTTGCACAAAAAATACTGCAAACTTAGGCAAACGCAAATTGGATCCGAGTGGAATTATGTCCAAGTTACATAAGTTATTACATTTAACCTTTCAAATTTCATTTTATTGTTATTATGTTTCCGAGAGACCAGGAGATGAAGAGTTGTCAATATCAGGTTGGGGCTGCGGAAACTTCACAAGCTGTGTCCTTTGGGTCCATCCCACCAGTTTCCATTGCAAAACATTTTCTTTCTCCTTGAAACTTAAACTTCTCAGGCACTTGACCCCTTGGCTGACATCAGTTCGATTTGCTGGCTTTTTTTTTTTTTTTTTTTTTCGCAAAAGGCATTCTTGGATCCTAACAACAACCATCTATACATAGCAGTTCTGCAGTATGCCATGGAATTGATAAATTTTGCACTGAAATTGAATATATTCCAAATGTGAAAAAAAGAAGAAGATGAAGAAAGAGAGTTGACAGTATATCTTGTCATATAAGTTTGATGTACCCTTTTCCAGAAATCTTGAATTAAGTGCACACTTAACTGTCCTTCCTGGGCCTTAACACAAGGTGTATTATGTAGGGAAAGGGCCCATAGGGACTCTTTTGGTGATGAAAAAGGACTCAGCTTTCGTTGATGGAATGCTTAAATAAAAACAAGACATTTCGAAAGCTACCTTGTTTTAGGGTCTTCAATATTTCAGTTTTTAATCCTTAATATTCGTTGGGATTTTCCCGTGCGTCCATTGCAAGGGAGGCTGAGATGCTGGTGGGGGGAGGAGGCTGATTTGCATTAGGATGTATGAACGAACTTCTCTTTGTGTTGCGGATGAGTTAGTTTTGGCCTATTTTCTCAGAGACTATTGTTAATGGGATTTCCCTATAATTTCACAACACCATTGTTGAATATGTTGGCAGAATGAATTTTCGCACACACCGTTGGAGTTTGGACATTATGTGAAAAGATGAGCCTCTTTCAGGTGGTTTGAGGAGGTTGATGGTGAATTTGAAGGGGCGTCAATAGCTTGCCGTATGCTCATTTGAAGAAGAGAGTCTAGTTTGGGTTCCATTTGTGAAGCCAGGAGATAAAGATGATTTCAGCACTTGTTTCTTGATTAGAATAGTATATTACTTAACAGGCGTATCCTGAAACTGAACTTTGGGTGGTTTTCATGTTCCATGTTGTAATGATACTGAACATGTTTTGTAGTGCGAAGGTGTGAAGAAAATGAATCCATTTAGTAATGTGTATGATGGTTACAATTGGATAAGTATTTTTTGTTGGGGTTGCTGAATTGATGACAAAGGTTATGCAAGGGCAAATGGCTGGGGTCGCATTGAGATTAGAATTGGAATGGGTTATTAGGATGTAGTTCTTGAGTCTGTCTGGGACATGGGTGAACAGAATTATTTTGGAATATGAGAACTGCCAATGACCTAGTGCTGCTGCTGTTGCTGTGCAATTGCTGCTGCTGTGGCAATTGCTGCTGGCTGGTCTGCTTGCTGTCGCTGCCAATTGTGTGATGCTGTATTGATGCTTGTGTGGCTGCAATTGCTGCTGCTTGCTGCAATTGCTGCTGCTGTGATGCTGTTGCTGGCTGCACTGGTTGTTGCTGCTGTACACTGCTGTGCTGTGTTGTTTGCTTGCTGTGGTGCTGCTGTTGTTTGTTGCAACAATTTGTGGTGGTGTTTCTGTAGCTGTCATCTTGCAACATTATAAGCATGGTTGCATATTGTGTTGACTTAAGTTGAGTTAGAAAAGATGAAACTGGGAAGAAATTAGCAAATGTAACTTTGAAATCATTAGTCAATATCATTTAAAATATAAAAAAAAGAGACCCAATAATTTTTAATATAGTATTCTTTTTTAATACCGAAGTTTTGCCCTTCTGCCTTGAATTACTATTTAGAAATTTAAACAAAAGAAATCCTTCTTTGTTCTTCTTGCTCCTTTTTATTTGTTCTTGTCTTTCTTATCGTTCAGAGTGCGGCGACCACAGTGAATCTCATGCAGGCAGAACTTGAAGGCAGCATATTGGTGCAGTCCAGGGAAGACTATTTATGGTCAATATCATAGCAGGACACGGATTGCTGTGGTGGCGAGCTGTTTGCTGCTATCTTGCTGAAGTGTGCCATGTGAGTATCCTTTGAATCTCTTTCAACATTTCCTGAAATGTTATATTAGTGAAAATAAATGTTAGATAAGGGTAAATAATACAGAAATAACTTGCTAAAAAACGATTTTAACTGGGAATAACTCGTATGTTTTTACCAGAAAAATGTACCCAAAAACTCAGATATATTAAACCTATTAAACAATATAAGAACTAACACGCACAGAGGCTGCTGCTGAAATGGTTGAACAAAGATGAAGTATTTAATGAATGAAATTGCATTTAAAATTAACAACTTTCATATGGATGTTATAATTCTTCCAATTTGAGCTTGCTTTACAGGATATAAGTTTATTTATTGAAGATAACCAACACATCCAACACATGTAGCATGAGTTAAAAAGTCTTCTGACAAGAACGCAAATATTTCTGAGAAAATGACACAAAATACATTAACTAACTTTAAAAAGGGATTACTGAATTAAAGGTTTCATGACATGTTTTGCACTTTGCGAGAGATTGAAAATCACCACTTATTATAATGCCTCTGTCAATGTTTTTAGTAGTTATGGGGTTAATTTTCATAACATGTGGTAATTCATGATTATTATTTAAATATTGCACATTAGCAAAGGATTTTGGGATAAAGTGCCTCAAATTATGATGAAGAGATGATTTCGTTCCTTCCCATATGGCTAATTATTTGCATTGGTCAAGGACGATGTGAAGGAGGCAGAGAAGATTGGAAATTAATAATGAAGTAACAAGTGAGGAAGATGTGGGTTGTGAGGTTGGGTTTGTAGTTTTGGTGTAAGTAGAAATTTAACATGTTCACATTGGAACTTAAAAACTTGCTTTCTAGTGTTAAAAAACTTCCCCAGTAGTTTATGGTCTGATTATTAAATATTAACTGCTATTTACTTGTCGACAGGTAATGTATTTATCCCCTCTATATATTAGTAATGGGCATTGGAATTCAAGTATCTGAAGTGTGCTACGTTTTGAATTTATCCTTTTACATTTCGATGATAGTGAAATGATCAAGTAATTAAGGGATGTAGCAGTTTTGGACCGGTTAAGCCAGAACAATAACATAATTATAAAAAAGGAAAACGTGAAATAAAGTAATTTAGGAATAATATAACGTCATTATTTGGAAAGTATATAACGTAAACAGGCTGAAAAAAGAAGGGGAAAAAGTAGGGGAAGAAGAAGATTTAAATGACATTGGCAGTACATTTATATTTCTTCTTCTGCTTCTATTCTGATCGTTGATTCATCTTTCTCTCTTTCTTGTCAGTCTTCTCTGCTCGAAACATCAGTTAGTTGAATTCTCGGTTCACAACTTGGAAGAGCTGCGCACTGCTCTTCTTGCTGGGGAGTCTCTGTTTGGAATGCTGATCGTTGGTCAATCCTGATGTCTTCGTCCAGGCGCGTGCTGACTCTCGTCGAAGTTGCTGTTCCCTGACAATTCATGATGAGAAACTTATGGTTTCATTGGAATTCAACCGCACATTGTGATTCCTAATATGTATTTAATCTGTTTCGTTGTTAAGGTGCAATATAAACAATTCATAGAACCGACTTGGTTTTTTATTAGGTTTTTTAGCGCTACAGCGAAAAGGAA
>BOPP01000010.1:3253653-3282573 GCA_017312745.1 Gryllus bimaculatus | reverse complement strand
TCATTACTTATTACAAAACATACAAAAGTATCTTGAAGAAAGTAATTAAACAGGCCAAACTGTTAATGTATTATCAAAGTATTGCCAAAGCACAAAACAAAAGCAATGTGGAACATTGTGAACAATACTCTAAAAGCAGAAACACTAAGAACATTGACCTCATTACAAAAATAATGTTCTTCACAACCCACAAGCTGTAGCAAACACATTCAATAGACATTTCTCATAAATTGGAGAAAAATTAATTCATGACAACTCCTTAAATAATACAATTATGCAGTCAAATATCCACACTTCAGCAAATGTAAACTCCATATATATCTGTGAAACATCACTTGCAGAAATACAGAAAATCATAAATAAAATGGAAAACAAATTCTCTACAGGACATCCCTGACACCCTCATTAAACATACTGCAACAAACATAATAGAACTGCTCGCTCACGTTTGTAATTACTCCTTAATGACAGGTATCTTCCCAGAAATTCTCAAAAAAGCAAAAGTTAAACCCCTATTCAAAAAAGGCAACTCTCACGGTCTTATGAATTACAGACTAATATCCTTACAGATTCTCAAAAATTCTAGGAAAAGCCTTTTTAACGATAGACTCAAAATTTCTTCAATTCAAAGATACATATTGACAAGCCCAACATGGATTCGAAATGGTAGAGCTACATTATACACTATCTTTCAACCTTCTAAAATGGACATACATGTTGCTCTAGATCAGAAAGAAATCCTATGGTTTTCTTTCCTAGATCTATCAAAGGCATCGACATTATTGACCATCACGGTGCTGGTTATCAAACTTGAAACTTAGAGGCATTGCACATCGATGGTTAAATCTTACTCTCAAATCGTTGTCAAAGTCACATCAAGCATGTTAGAGATAAAAAGATTTCTACCCATTTTTCCAACGTAGAATGATAAATTATGGACTCCAAAAGGATGAATCCTAGGCCCATACTATTTGTATTATACATCAATGACATGTTCCTGACAAAAGAGCAAATGGTCCATTTCGAGATGACACAACATTATTATTTAAAGCAAATACCCAACAAACTCTACAAAAAGAAGCACAAAACGTCCTAGAGCACTAGTAAATGGTTCACGGCAATAAACTCATCAATAAACACTAATAAACTGTCTCCTTAAACTTTCGAATCCACTCTCTAAAGAAAAGCCTCCAGACATTGATGATAAAAACGTGCCTGTAAAAATAGCCAAAAACACTTTCTTGGATTGACTTATTCAAGATGATCTAAAATGGACTCCCATATCATAAATCTAAACACAAGCTTACCAAGTCATGTTATGCCATATACATCCTAAGTCATATTTCAACTCAGATGCACTGCGAATTGTGTACTTTGCAAATGTTCACTTGCATCTAAATACGCAATAATATTCTGGGAAAATTCCCCAGAAAGTAGTTCACACTTTCATCATCCAAAAAATGAATATTGATAACAATGACAAACATCAAAATATGAGTCCTGCAACGACTGTTCAAAAAAAACAAATACTACCACTCCTATGCATGACATAAAACAAAGCCACCATTGCAGTAAATAATGAAAGTACTTAAATAGCCTATTGTTTTTCCAATTTCTTGTATTTTCACTTTTTTTCATAGGTTCCCTGAAAAGTGTGAAAACGGGGTTTTGCTGTATATGAATATAATAAAGTAGTACAACAAAGAAGCCAAGGCTATTTGCCCCATTAGCAGTGAATTTGACTGGCACTCATATGATACAATATAACATCTTTACATGTGACAGGAAGTAGGAAAATACATAGGACACACAATCAACTTTACTTTCTTTATTTTCTGGTCAAGTAAAGCTAACTTGCCATAATCTATACATGAAATAATTCATTTCCTTTACATAGATACATGAAAAATAACTATATACATGATCTTGAATGGATTATAATTATAAAAATTTTACAAGATGTTAATACAAGTTTCTCTTTATAGATTAATACAATTTGTATTTGTGATGAAAAATTGTAAAACAAAACAGATAAACATTACTATCTTCACAATGAATATATCTTTATATCATACTATTTAAGTGATCTGCCATATTCTACAATAAAAAAAACAATCTTAATATCTTTATTTCTCTTGAAACAATGGACACATCTCACTAGTGAGCACTCAAGTGATGTATTGGACGTATGTTATCAACAAAGCACAATCCTGCACACACAAAAGATGACATATGACCCCTGCTCTGCTAGCACTGACCTGTTGTCATTGGCTAACAAGGCTTACAAACACATCATAACAGAGACCAGGACTCACTGATTCAAAGCTCAGAACGTATGATAGCTGCAGAACAAGGGCACAGGTATCACAGCCAGCAGGTACTGCTCAGTTCACCAGAATTAGCACCTGTTTCACGAGACCTAGTATAGCTCAACCATTGATTTTCAATGTAATTCATCCATTTAGTAACCACTACTGGCCCTTGTCTCAAGCCTTCTGGTACTAACACAGTATATATAAGAAACTGCACTATAAATATAACAGCTGCAATTATCTCAGAGCATTTTTCAATCATACAAAACAGTTTTATCAAGTCAGTCAATTTAAGTATTGCTTAGTAAATTCTACAGTAACTTGAGTAAAGTGCATTTACAACAAATCTCTCGACCAGTGCAATGTTGTTATAAGTCATAATATATGATTTGTGAAGAAACAGAAATATAAATAGTCATGAAATTAAGTAACATTAAAAAGAGGAAAAGCCATATGTTCATAAACAAAATATAATTTTATATTATCACAATAGTACAGTGTTAGCAGTGATAAAATTTATTTACTTACATATAATAAAACAACAGAATCAGGTAATTTAACAATTGCTCAATTACATTTTGTTCATCTAAACATAGCAATGAACCACAATACTATGTACAATTACAAAAGCTTTTTGCTTTATTTCAAGATACCTGAAAACTAGACGAAAGCAGATCTTTACCAGATCACAGTTATATTGTTAAAGTCCATACGGGAAGCAAAATCCCATGAATAAAGTTTACTATGTACAAGGACATTGAATTTACTAATATTAATGATATTTCAAGTTTGCAAGAAGTATAAAAACCAATATCAAGTACTACCTAGCCTAACTAATAAAAATGTTAGGAATACATTCAAAGTTCTTTAGTAAGGTACAGAGTTATTTTTATATTCACTTAACACACTAGTTGAAGGCCTCTTGTTTTTCATTCTCATCCTGACATTTAAACACGAATATGGATATCTATCATGATGACAAAGATTTTTATGCAAATTTATCTTTAATGTTGTTATTTGAATTTCATGATGAAAGCTAAGTAACTGGCTCATAAATAAATCAAAAATAATAAGAAATAAAAGCTTGTACAGATAAAATATAATTAAATATAAACTAAACAACATTGATTCATGATTTTTATAACAGAAGTGGCACTTTTTTCCACAATAATACATATTGGCAATGCACACTTCAATATCCTAAACAGTAGTTTTAATAATAGTAATTACAGAATGAGAGACAGAGAATGTGTGTGTGTGTGTGTGTTCACACACATACACATACACACTCACTCTTAAATAAGACTAAATTTCACAGCACTTTCCTCATTATGTAAAATTGAAGTAAAAAGTGCATCTAATGTTTTCTACAACACTTATCAAGAAACTTTTAAGTATTTTAAAATTCTATGAATTGAAATAAAATCTGAATAAACTGTACAAACACTTATTCATCACTTTAACACAGCCACATACATAACTCATTACGAACACGGCCACAAAATACTGCGTTCTTGCACAAAAAATACTGCAAACTTAGGACAACCAAATTGTCCAGTGGAATTATGTCCAATTACATAAGGTATTTACATTTAACTTTCAATTTCCATTGTTATTGTTATTACTGTTTCCCGGACCAGGAGATGAAAGGTTGTCAATATCACGTTGGGCTCGGGAAATCTTCACCTTGTCCTTTGGGGTTCCATCCTCACCAGTTTCCATTGCAAACATTTTCATTTTCTCCTTGAAACTTAACTTCTCAGGCACTTGACCCCCTCTGCTCGACATGAGCTTCTGATGTTGCTGCTGTGCCAAAAGGCGAGTTCTTGGATCCCTAAACAACAACCATACATAGCAGTTCTGCAGTATGCCCATGCAAATACTATAAATTATTGCACTGAAAATTGAATACTTTCCAAATGTGAAAAAAAGAAGAAGATGAAGAAAAGCGAGTTAGAAACATATATCTTGTCATATAAGTTTGATGTACACCCTTTTCAAAATCTTGAATTAAGTGCACACTTACCTGTAAACTTCCTGAGCGCCAATAACCCCAGGTGTATTGGTAGGGAACGGCCCATCAGGACTCTTTGGTGATGACAAAAGCGACTCAGCTTCGTTGATGAAATGCTTAAATAAAAAACAAGACATTTACCACAACCTACTTGTTTAGGGTCTTCACATATTTCACTTTTTAATCCTTACAATACTTACGTTGGGATCTTCCCGAATGCGCTCCATTGCAGGAGGCTGAGATGCTGGTGGGGGAGGAGGCTGATTTGCATTAGGATCATGGAACGACACTCTCTTTGTCGTTGCGGAAGAGTTAGTTTGGACGCTATTCTCAGATGACCTATTGTTAATGGGATTTCCTCTATCAACACCCATTGTTGAAATGTTGGCAGATGAATTTCGCAACACACCTTGAGTCTGGGACATTACTGTGAAAGATGACCCTCTTTCAGGTGGTTGAGGAGGTTGATGTGAATTTGAAGGGCGTTCACTACTTGCCGTACTGCTCATTTGAAGAAGAGAGTCTAGTCTCTGGGTTCCACTTTGTTGAGCAGGAGATAAAGATGATTTCACACTTGTTTCTTGATTAGAATAGTAATTACTGACAGGCGTACTCTGACTGACACTTGGGGGTTTTCCATGTTCATGTTGGTAATATACTGAACCACTGTTTGTAGTGGAAGGCTGTGAAGAAATGAATCCATTATATTGTTGATGGTTACTATTCGGATAACTATTATTTGTTGGGGTTGCTGGACCATTGATGACAAGGTTATCAAGGCGCAAATGGCTGGGGTCCATTGACTTAGAATTGAACTGGTTATTAGATGTATTCTGAGTCTGTCCCTGGACAATGGGTCGAACAGAATTATTTTGAGAATACTGAGAACTGCCATGACCTAGCTGCTGCTGCTGCTGCTGTTGCAATTGCTGCTGCTGCTGCAATTGCTGCTGCTGCTGCTGCAATTGCTGCTGCTGCTGCTGCAATTGCTGCTGCTGCTGCTGCTGCTGCAATTGTTGCTGCTGCTGCAATTGCTGCTGCTGCTGCTGCTGCAAATGCTGTTGCTGCTGCAACTGTTGTTGCTGCTGTAACTGCTGCTGCTGTTGTTGTTGCTGCTGCTGCTGCTGCTGTTGTTGCAACAACATTTGCTGGTGGTGTTTCTGCCTAGCTTCATCTTCCTGCAACATTATAACACACAATCTTGTGTTGAACCTTCAAGCTTGCAGTTAGAAAAGATGAAACTGGGAACAAAATTAGCAAATGTAACTTGAAACAATTAAGTCAAATCATTAAAATAAAAAAAAAAAAGCAGACCACATAATTTTTTAATCATATATTCATTTTTAACACAAAGCTTTTGCCTTCTGCTTGAATTACATATTTAGCAAATTACACACAAGAACATACCCTTCTCCTTCGTTCTTCTTGCTCCCTTTTTATTTCTTCTTGTCTTCTCTTATCTTCAGCAGCTGCGGCGACAACAGGTGATCTCACTGCAGCAGAACTTGAAGCAGCACTTATTGTGGCACGTCCAGGAAGACTATTTTGGTCAATATCATCAGCAGGACCACGGCGATTGCTGTGGTTGCGAGCTCGTTCTGCTGCATCATCTTGCTGAAGTGTGGCCATGCGAAGTAATCCTTGAACTCTTTCAACACTTTCCTGAAAATGTTTATTATGAAAATAAACTGTTAGAATAAGGTAAATATACAAAATAACTTCTAAAAACATTTTAACTCAGGGCAATAACCTCGTATTTTTACCAGAAAAATGTACCCAAAAAACTCAGATCTATTAAAACCTAATTAACAATATAAAACTAAACAACCCACGAGGCTGAGCTGAAATGGTTGAACAAAGTGAAGTATTTAATGAAATGAAATTCATTTAAATTAAACAACTTCATATGGATGTTCATACTTCTTCCAATTTGAGCTTGCTTATACAGAACTATAAGTTTATTTATTGAAATAACCAACAACAATCCAACCATTAGCATAGTACAAAAGTACATTCTCACCAAAGAAACAGCACAATATTTCTGAGAAAAATGACACAAAATACATTACACTAACTTTAAAAAGGATTACTGCAATTAAGGTTTCCATGACATGTTTGCCTTTGCAGACAATTGAAAATAACCACTTATTATCAATGCCTCTGCTCATGTTTTAGTAGTATGGGTTAAGTCCAACATGTGGCTAATTCATGAATTAACTTATTAATTTGCACATTAGCTACAAGATTTCGATAAAGCTGCCTCAATTATGATGAAGAGATGATTTCAGTCTTCATCTGGCTAATAATGGCATTGGTCACAGGACGATGGCTGAAGGACGGCCAGAGCCTTGGAAATTAATAATGAAGCAACAAACTGAGGAATGTGGTTGTGAGGTTGGGTTATGTAGTTTTGTGTAAATAGAAATTTACAACTGTCACATTGTAACTTAAAACTTGCTTCTAATGTCTAAAAAACTTCCCACCAGTAGTTTGGTCCCTGATTATTAAATATTAACTGCTATTCCTTGTCACAGTAATGTACTTTATCCACCCTAACTACATCATATTAGCTAATGTGCATGACATTCAGCTAAAGTCTGAAGTGTGCTACTTTGAAATTTCCTCTACAATTTCCGATGATGTGAATGATCACCAGCTAATTAGGGAATTAGCCAGTTTGGACTTAAGCCAAAACATACATATTTATAAAAAAGGAAAAGAGTGAAATAAAGTAATATTAGGAATAATATAAACGTCATTATTTGGAGAAAGTACATAACAAACAGCTGAAAAAAGAAAGGGAAAAAAGTAGGGGAAGAAGAAGATTAAATGACATTGCAGTCACAATTTATCATTCTTCTTCCTGCTTCTATACCTGATCGTCATCTCCTTCTTCCTCCTCTTCTTGCCTCGCAGCTTCCTCTGCTCGACGTTGAAATTCTCGTTCCAACTTGAGAGCTCGCAACTGCTCTTCTTGCTGGGCAGTCCTCTGTGGCAATGCTGACAGTTCGGCAATCTGCTGGTCTCTCCAGGCCCGTGCTGCCTCTCGTCGACGTTGCTGTTCCTACAATTCATATGAGAAACTATGGTTCTTGGAATCAAACCACATTGTGATCCTAAAAGTATAATCTGCTTTCGCTTGTTAAACCGGCAATATCAAACAGTTCAAAACCCAATTGTTTTATAGTTTCTAAGGCACAAAAAGGAAAATGTCAAATATTATTTTTTCAATGAATATTCATAACAATAATATTTTAAAGAAATTCAAAGAAAACGGTTGCATCAAGATATTTTTTAAAGATAAAACTCTTTCTGAGCAGAGATCATTATGCACAAAAGATTACAAAAGACACTGCTCATCATAGTCCATTGAGTGGACAATGGATTCAATCAAAGCTCATGGCAAAATATGCAGCTTCATCAGTTTAGAAAATTTTTACGGCCATTTTACAGCCAATTGAATTGAAGTTATTTAACACCAATTTAGAATTAAAGAAATGTATAAACCTTTTCACGCTCTTCTCGTTCCCAAGGATTTGTAGCATTGAACTGGAATTGGCGTGGCTGACTGGAATTTCCAGAACCAGATGGGTTAGAGGTGTAATAACTTCCTCGTGGAGGTTCACCCATACTTGCTGTGTATCTAGGATAGAGGACATGATACATGTTACTGTAGTAATTCAACCTTCATTATTTCTATATATCCACATCATTCAGGGATAAAATTTGAATAAGCTACCCAGCATAATAATAAAAAATAAAAATAGTACTAATGAATAATTGGAAGACCGATTTGGTTAATTCACATTACAATTAAACCAGATTTGTTGTTATTTATATATTTATTTGAACAAAGCTTGTGCTATCAACAGCTAAGTCAGTGCTATCAACAGTTACAAAGAACATTTTTCTAAACTTTCATAAATGCTGCAAATGAAAGAACACTTCAGAACCACAGTAAAATCAAACCTCTATATTTGTATACCACCTAAATTTTAAATTTATTGAAAAGTTCGACGTTATAGCTATTAACGTACCTAGGAATGTTAAGAGTGTTATTTCCGCAGAGAACAAAAGTTAAAAATCAAGGCAGAGTGTAGCAAAGATCAATACAAATAATTCTCCTGAACCTCTTAAAGACAGGACGTTTGATGATGAAGTTGGTTTGTAGACTTCCAGTAGCAACACCTTCAGATCAACTAAATATGATTACCAAAGAAGAGTCTTTTGGTGGAATTCCAGAAAAGAGGTTAATTTATCTAATACACATTTTTTAATTGCACTTAATATTACAATTAACAATAGTTATCCCCAATATTAATATGAGTAACTTTTATTCTGAATTGTTGAAAACTGATTGTACAAAACATCACCGTTTTTTCTCTTAATAAACATTTGACTTGCGATGAATTAATGGCTGTTTATTTACGTTGCTAAGGATGTTAAATTTCTAACCATACAGGGAGGTATAAGTGCACTTAACAAATCTTAGGGTTGCATGTTAACAGGGGTTGATCAAAGCATTCATTTCCACTTTTTTGGCACATTTTTCACAGACAACTGTGTGGCAGTTCTCACAAAAGCCATTGGCACTTCTAAACTTTTAAATGACCCCAGTACTTCAGCCTCTTCTGCTTCTTCATGAACTTTTGACAAACCCCTGCCTTAAGTTCACAATGGAGTTGAATAATTAACTGTTTCCTTTACATCTTTTCTTTAGTATGATAATATGACTGTAGATAACGCAAGTATTGGTTGCTGCCATGTCCAAAATATTATAGAAAACGTGCACAGGCATGCTGCTTTGGTCCAGTATTTCCGAATCTTTTGGTATACTAAGTCTACCCTGCATTTTGTGGCTTCAGGCTTCGTTTTTCCTTCATCACCGAGAGCTATTTTCCAGATAATGTGCGCCGGAAAACAACACATTATTTTCCTTATTTGATGTACTGCCAATGCGCAGTTTGTATTGGCTGGAGGGTGTCAGAAGATAACAACTGCATTTTACTGAATTTCTGCATTTTATTTCAATACAACAGATTTTACGTTCATTTGGGTTGATTACTCCACTGTTGAAGTTTTCTTCACTGAAGCTTGTTTGCAAGTTGAAGAGATGTGAAAAATTTGTTAGTTGTCATGTTTATTCCTGGGTTTAGTAAATTCTCCATAAGAAATAGAACAAATTTACAAAATTTTTTATTCTGTCTTCATCTTTACCAGAATGATTCGATAATTCTTCATCATTACCAAGTCTGATTTATTGTCTCTCTTCAAGAGGCGTAAGTGCTATTCTGCCATTGCAATAGTGTAATATCTTCATTATAATGACCCAATTAGACCGTGAAATAAGAATGAGGAAAAGTCACAATGTTTGAAAGAAAACGCTTTAAAAACTGAATTTGTCATTGAAGAAACAAACTGAGACAGGGGTTTTGCCATTCTAGTGTTAAAATATTTACAGTATCAACATTCATCATACGGTTCAATTCTGTTCAATGGCAAGTTAAAGGAGGTATGTATATTAGGATCCTTATTTATGTTGATAAATGAATTTTTATTGGTATTGTTTGGTCTCACCCAGGTCCATGTTAGGCATGAAACAAATTGAGTGGTTACACTGAGGACCCTGCCAAGTCCAAAGGCAGGTGAAGGCAGCTCAAAGCAACAACACTGACAAAAAATAGAAACGAAGGGGAAAGCAATGGGAACAGGGGCAAATGCTGTGGATTCACTCTCTCTTACTCATTTATGAGAAATGCTATTCAAACTGTGGCCCACAAACATCCCTTGCACCAAGAATATGCTTAACAACTTAATATTCTGGTAGCTAGTAACCCTTGCTGCAAGCAGATAATACTGATAGAGACTTTCTTTTCCATATGTACTATTGTTTGGGGCCTGTCTTTTCTAAATATTCACTCAGACAGATCATGTTATACCGTTTGTCTATCTTTACTAAACTTGCCGTCATGACCCTGCTCACATGAGTCACAGTTGACATTTTTATTATAGAGGAAAGCCAGTCTTCTCTGTTCTTACGAATTTTCCTTGCCTTAGAAAAAGAATATCTTTGCCAATGCATCCTCAATGTTGCATTGGCAGCCCTCTCCTTGTTTCATTTTCTTTTCTGGATCAATGAACCCAATATTTATTTGATCACTTGATGGACCCTGAGAAATTTGTTGCTGTCACTCCCTCCTCTCTCATTGGGTCTGACTTGCACAAATGTTTTTGCTGTGACGATGTGGTAGCGCAAGAAGTGGCATAGAGTAATTTGTGCTTTGAATGTTGGAATCAACAACATTAAATAAGTTTAAACAGTAGGATTATTTCAAATTTTTGGAATAGGCAGTCTTGCCATTAAACTTATGCCTGTGTGTCACAGTCAATAGACACACAGACCCAACAATTCAACAAAGCGTTGCCAAAAAACGAAAGCTGCCATATGATCAAGAACGGCAATTATAGAAAGTTTAGAGAAAGTACCCGCACAGATGGTGAAGATAGTGAAGTTCATGACCAAAAGCAAAGCAATGGGTCACCTCAGCATTCACTCAAAAGATCAGGGAAACTGAATAAAAAACCTGATATTTACCTTTTTGCACTTTATCATAATTACAGCATCGAATGTTGTAAACCAAATTAGACCTACCCAATAGTTTTGTTTCGTCTTTTTGTTATTGAATAATTTCATTATTTTATAATTAATTTTAAAATGCTAGACTGAAATTATATTTCCTTTTCAAATTTTGTCATTAGTAATTCAGGTAAAATATATATTAGCCTGATGATCTTTGGTCTATATTGTCTGAAATTACTAGCTTTTGCTCTTTCTTCTTCGTCTTCTTCTTCTTCTTATTATTATTACTGCACTATTATATTTAGATAAAAGAAAGAGGATAATAATTATTAAGTCAAGCTTGTTTCTTTGGATTGATCTGATTCAAAGCCAACTGTATTAATTACAATGAAAATTGGGTATATTGATAAATATTTTAATAAATTTTTAGGGTAAGTACTTTTTAAGTTAATGTGGTTATAAATACTACACTAATTTTGATTGGTTGAACACTAATTTTGAATTTTTCTTGCATTAATGAACATTTAGAAAATAATAAAAAAGAGAGAGAACAGAAAAAAAAGTTGTGAAGAACGAGGAGGAAGAGGAGGAGGAGGGGAAGAAAAAGGATGAGGAGAAGAAGAAAAAAGAAGAATATAGCTGTTTTGTCTTTACTAGGGCTGCCATAGAATTTGACTGAAGATTGTCGCAATGCAACAGAAAAACCTTTATACTGAATAACACGTATATGATATTTTATGTAAGTCGAAATAAATACACAATACATTTTAAGAAAACGGAGAAAGGAAATTTTTTGTAATGTTTTTCTTATCATACTAACAATAAAAATCACATCTAAGAGAATAAGTTATATGGTTAATAATATAAATAAGTTAATAATATTAGACACTCCTCCCTCCAATCTGCATCAAACAGATTAAAGGTGAATAAAGAGAATTTTATGGAGGCACATACAATCCACAACACACTTTACCATCATGCATAATTAAAAATCAAAGAGCTTTTTAGTCTTAAAATTGGCTTAAGCTTTTGTGTCTCTGAAGGATACAAGAGTGTAGTTTCTTATGTTGCTGTATCAACATACAATGAACTAAATATTGGAAATTTCTTAGCAACAATATTGTTTAAATACTTCAAACCTTTTATTATTTATCACAAACTTTACCACTGAAATAAAATATGTTTTCTTAAACTGTATGTTACTAATATTAATTTAATAAACTGTTTATTTGCCGGATGAGTGCAAGCTTTTAGGCCAATGTGCACTTGACCACAATCTATCGTAAAGGCAAAAAACAGATATGAATCTTTAAGACTAATATCAAAATGTAAATATCACTGGCAGATTAACTTCAAATAAACTTGAACAATATTAGAAGGATATCCTCCACTTCATTTTAGGGCTCACCTGTTGTCTTGATGTCCTGTTGCAGGAATTTGTTTAGAAGGTGGTTGGGTTTGATATAAAGGATGTGTGGATGTAGGCGGTGGAGGTGGGGGAGGGGAGTCCCTATAACCAACATCCTCCGAAGGTCCTTGACGAGGGGCAGTGTGAACGTCGCTGTTCGCTAAGAGGCGAGGTTGCCCTTGCATGTCCAGATGGGCCAGACGCTGACCGTCCCCTGAGAGAGGCCCATGGCGACCTGGTTTCGGGGCTGTTGGAGGTGGTCCGTACAGTTGCTGAGGTCGAGGATGGTTGTATGTGGGAGACATAGGTGCATGAGCAGGGTTAGGATGATTGTGACCACTAGGCACAGGGTAGGAGGCTTGTTGGGGCTGAGGTACATTAGAGCTGTTTGCGTCTGGATTTGGATATTGAAAATTTGCATTTGAGATTCTTTGCTGCATATGGGCAACCTGTAAATAATAATAATAATATTCACAATTCTGATACAATTTTTTTTAAAATAGCAACTTAAAAATACAGAGGTTATTTGGCTCCCTCTGAGGCAATAATTTGGTCACCTCTGTATATCTCTTATACTTATTTACAATTAACACTGAAAATATTGAACTTTTTTCACTGCATATACAAGATGTAATAAAAAAACAATGTTTTTATAGCAGCAACAGCTGTTGCTACATTACTTTGATCTAGTATGTCCAATAGCCTATTCTGTTGAGATGGGTAGTGTCAAGTTCGAACACGTTCTGACTAGTCAGCTTTCGTGAAATGCTCAATGTGTATGTTGATAATGTGTTGTATGTTGATAACTCTGAAGTGTTTACAAATGATATGAATGATTTAAAAGGTGAAATAAATTGGTTGAAGATGAGCCACTTTTGGGCTAAGAGGCGGCTGGTTGCCCTTGCATGTCCAGATGGACCAGTCGCTGACCATCTCTTGAGAGAGGGCCATGGTTCAACTAGCGCCTGGGTACACTCAACATTCTCAAGGAAAAAGTTTTCATGACCTTTATACAGGTAAAACGTATATACTGACTGGACTATAAGCCTTTCAGAAATGTTTCTAGTTGCCGATTCTATGTTGGGACAAATGTATCACTAGTCAAAGGCAGTACTTTAAAGAAGATTAATTCAAATTCTATGTTAGTTTATTACTTTGTAATAAAATTATTCACCATATTTTTTTTATCACATCTTGTACACACAAATTTATAGCATTATCTTTTCATGTGATTTTCAGAAATATATTTCTCAATTTTTTTTTTTTTTTAATTCATTTTTATAAAGATGTCAAGTGAATGAAAGTCAAATTTCTTCAGCACAATAAACATTCATTAAAATTCATTTATTCAGCATTATATTTGAAAAACTGTTGCAGAAGTACCACTTGAAGCAAGTAATGCAATACCTGAGATCGAGGGTGATTGCCTGGTTGCACTGGATAGTGCTGTGGTGCGCCCACAGGAGCTCCTCCTCGTAGCTCTCGACGCCTGACTTCCTCCTGCATCTCTTGGAGTTTAGCTTCTTGACGCATTATGTCCCTGGTGGATTGAGATCTTGGAGCCATGTTCTGCATTCAAACACAAATATTTACGATGACAACTTTGTATTACTCGCTTGGGCCATTAACCAAATATTTTCCTAGACCAAGCCTTTTCCTCACGACTCTTTCATCCAGGGAATTTAACTTTTTTTTAAAACTTAATATTATTATTTTAAAAATATAGTTTTTTTTAAATACATTTATTTAAGTCGAATTAACATCTTTGTTCATTAGCGACCACATGTAGAGACATTAAACATTTCCATCTCTTATAAAACAGTGCTTAAACAAATAGTACAGAAAAATTATACCTAACACAAATTAAATACAAAGTTGCAATCATACAGTTTTGAAAAACATTTAGTAGTTATATTTCATTCAGAATATTAATTGATTTACAGAATTGTAGTTCTTTAACTTTGTTTTGTACTGTATTGTGCAATTAAATATTTATATGATTGCAGCTAAGAATTAAACTGAAAGCAAACAAGCAATGCTCTATTGAGAGGCTGAAATCTTTGTTTTCCACTCAGATGATACTACACTAACTCTGATGGTGTATTCTGTCGATTGTGACACAATCACAAAGACCTCTACAATAAAAATATTGATACCTGACATCTTTTCCTAAAGCAAACTTTGTATTAAAAACATTAATGATTCCTCTCTATTTTTCTTCTTGTTTATTATTATATTAAAAATTCTAACTCAAACTTTAAACTTACAGAGCCATGTTGAGGACTTCCTAATGTTTCCTTGGCAGGAATATAAGCAGATGCTGGTCGTTCTCTAGAGTTGCTTTGCAAGGCATCTGGTGGCCTATGCAAAGAAGATTGGGAGCCTCGCAGATTCTTTTGAGTGTGTGTGGGGCTCCTGGACGTAAAATGCAAAATTATATTTTTGAAGTAAGGATCATTTTCTAATTCCAATATTAAATATTATTACTTACTTGTCATCCTGAACTTGAGGACTGGGCAACTTCCCTCGATTGGGACTAGGAGGAGGATAGCCGTTATGAATCTCTTGATTACGATAAATACTCAAATTTTGATAAAATCTCTCTCCCTCATGCTGGTTTGCAACATGCTGGCTTCCAAGAAGCGGGTGCTGCTGACTGGGCACGTGTCCACTAGGAGGCATCCCATGCTGCGGCTGCTGGTTTATCTGGGAGGGGTGGGGGTACTGCTGGGGGCTTGAATGGGGGTGGTGGTGCTGGGATGGGGGTGTGGGTTGGGAGGGGCTTCCATGGAAAGGGTGGATGGCAGTTGGAGGGTACTGAGAATGGTGCAGACTTGGATTGGACAACTGACGAGAGCCAAGACCACTCGGAGGCAAAGCTGCAGTTGGGCTACGAGGATCGTTTAAGTTTTGGCTGGACCTATGAATTCCAGCAAAAATCATTAATTAAATGGACAATAACACCAACAATACTACTAATAATAGAATGGTTGTTTTTGATATTTTAATTATTACTTTTATATTCAGGAAAATTATAATTTAAATAAAATCAAACATTCACACATTTCTTCAAGCACTTGCACAGGGAAAAACGATGGTGGTTTAGTTATTTTCAGTGGAGGGAGAAAAAACCAACCAAGAAACAAATATCATTCTCACTTGGATCGCAATCCACCTCCTGAATGAAGATGTCCATCGTACGGTTTTGGGGGAATATTCTGAGGGATGCTATTTGTTGAAGACGTACGACTGTATCCTGGGTTGAACACTTCATGGGACTTGTTTGGTGTATTAACAGTCGCAGTTTGAGAAAGATGACCATGAACAAGATCATTGTTTCCACCTGCAAAAATTAAACACATATGAGATGATATCACGAAGGTGAATAACACTGAAAAGATACATACTTAAATGTACAAATTAAGATAACTTTTTCACATAGCCTCAATGAAATTTGCAGTCTGGGTGTTTCCCAATCCCTTCACCCATTTTAACTAATATCACTTTCTTTATTAATTAATTATATAAAAATAAATGTTATTTGTACTAATAGCTTCCAAATTAAGAAAATTACGTAATATAAAAGAAATTTATAAGTCAGAAAGAAATTAGCACTGATATATGAATATGTGAAGTATGCTGAGGGCTGACACAATAAAGACAGTTTCAGCAGTAAGAAATGTTAGCTATCATTCATTATAACAGACAGGAAAAATTACAAAGTAAGAAAGTGGGAGTGAGCATCTTTCCTTTTTGAGGCATAACAGATACATTACATTTCTTTCCTAAGCTGTGGAGTTTCACTGGCACTATGTTCAGATAACTTTTGGTTTGGGACAGGTAATGGACGACATCTTGTAGATACACTTCAAGAAAGTGAAGTGCAAATCAATAAGAAACAGTAAAAAGTGAAAGCGTATTTTTATGTGTTTAACTATGAAGGATATTTATTTTAAGCTTTGTTAGGTATGACACAAACCAAAGAAATATGACAAAGTGAATGTAAATTGGCAGCAGCAAGAACTGAAAAATTGGAAACAAAGACTACAGAGAGAGAACAATGTGTACATTAGGCATTGAAAAAGTAGGCAAAGGCAACGAATGTGAATAATGCAGAACAGGGTGCTTCTAAAACGAATAGATCTTCCAGAAAAGAAATAAAAGTACTTCAAAACTGGACTTATCTATGCAAGGAATGCCAAAATACCAGAAAATAGTTTGATGAGGAAAAAATATTACAAAACAATTTATAGATATTCAGAATTCATTAAAACATTCACAGATAAACTGTATTAGTCATGATATTAACGATACTATTAAGAAGTGTATAAAGATGCAAGAAATACTCCAAACACATGGGAAAATCCCCCTCCCCCCAAGCATATCAACTGCTGTGATCATTTGTACTGAAAGTGTAGAGCAAGTTCTCTTTAGACTGGCATAGTTGAATTCTTAAAAATAGTGGAAATATATTTTTCTAAGAGTTATATTATAAACTATCTAAAAGTAAATAACTGCACAGGGATTTGATGTGATTCTAGAACTAATTCTCATTGACATTGCACTTGCAATATTATTTACATACTTTAAAAGAATTATGCAAAAAACTACAGGATTAGGACATTTCATGTCTCACTAGTCACATCCCGATGTATTAAACTCTCAGTTAAAATAAGGATCTTGCTAAGCAATAACTAACATAACAAAAAGAGCTTTCAAGCTAACACAATGGCCTACACATTCCTAGAAATGTAGAATTTGTTCTGCAAAATTTAAGCAAGAATTTGTGCAAACTTTCAGGTCAACCAAATGATTGGGAAGTGCATTATTGGTAACAATTCATATTTTATAAGAACTGTTTTATAACTATGCACAGTATTGTGGAGGCACAATCACTATATCTGCTCCCTAGAAAGCAGGTATTAATCTTCAGTAATTTATATTTAAGCAAATTCTAACATTTTTAGTCTTGAATTAAGCAAATATTATTATTATTATTTTTATAACAATAACAATCTTGTTTACATTAAGGGCTAAATCTGAATGAGAAAATTCATCTATGCTTAAGTGAATGTATTTATCAAAACATCTATAGTAGAAAATAGTAAACCACTTACTATTTAATGAAGGTACAGATTTTGAACTCTGAATTGGTGCGTGATTGGTTAAATTTCTTCTGGCATCTCCCAAATGAGTCTGCTCATTTAAAACTCTTGATGGCAGATCTCTTTCACTCATTCTACGAGGCCCTAAAGAAAGTCAACAGCACATTTAAAAAAATCTTAATAGGTCAATCCTTTTAAATATCATTCTTTAATTTAAAAAGTAAATTAATAAAAAATTAATATATAAAGGTAAATCAACTTTGATAAAAAAGAAAGTAAGCAACATGCAAATATTTCACGTGCATGTGATGTACACAAAGTGCCCATACCATGCTTTTTATTATATCACACACACATACATACATATGCCAAATGAAAATTAAAGATTACAAGGTAAGGATATAATGATATAGGTTATGGGTTTAAGTAGAAAATAATTAAGAATGTTTCTGTGATATAATTTTAACTTTCATCACAATCTATACTTCACCATTTAAAAATTGTAATATTCACTTTGTGTACCAGATGACATACGAAGGAAGAAATAGTTTTTAATAATAATAATAATAATAATAATAATAATAATAATAATAATAATAATAATGACACTTGTACTATACAATAAAATAACTTTAACATTGTAGATTCTGGAACAAAAATTAAAAAAATATAAATGGATATGCAAAAATAAAATAAACTGTTGATATCCATGCATTTCCAACAAATATGCAAGTAATACATTTGAACAACTCAAACAAACGGTTGCAAACAGAAGTAAACATTCATGCTAACAGGATACTTCTTAAGCTTACTGATTATCTTCAAAGGTGTTGAAGGCCTTTTCTGAAGGTGTCCAAAGTTTCTTGTGTGTGTACACCCCACCATGTGACATTCATTGTAAGGATTTTGATGCAATACTCTTTTAATATTCTCACTAAGTTTTGTTGCTTTGAAGAGAGATTCTGAACTAGACACTGTCAAATTATCTGCACTTCTAGATTTTAACTCATAGCTCTCGGGAACTTGCACATTACACAGTGTTCTTGTCACTAGGTATGCTGGTTGTCCTAAGTTCAGCATATTACCTTCACTTTTGCATCTATCCTCAGAAGACATTTTGTGACTAGGCTTCGTTTCAGTCAATACATTCTTAACAAAACTTGTGTGTACTAAAGGATATGGAGCAGTCCAAATATTTGTAGGTGACACAGGATAGTTAGTAGATTTCTTGGACAAAATATTATCTTCACTGAAGCTTTTATTACTCTGGTGGGTTGATATGTTATAGTTACGTGTACAACTGGACAAGGAGCTGCAGCTCTCACTTCTAGTGGGATTTAAATGATCTTGTTTAGCTGAAGTGTAAATAGGATTGTTTAGTTCTTCATTTTCATTTGAATGGACGTGATTTGTTTTAGAATTGAAAAATGGCTCTCCACTTTGATATGAGGCAGTACTTACCAAATAGTTTTCTTCATCTTTGTTGCTAGAAGGGTTTTTGGTATCATTGATGCACATTTGAAATGGAATTCTTTTCATACTACAGAACTTGTTATTATCATTTAAATTTATTGCACATTCTTTCGTTTTTGTTTTTTCCAAACTATTTTGTAAACTATTAACAAATTGTACACTACGATTTTCACTGTTGTCATCGATATTGTCTAAACTAACACTTTTTGGCTTCAGACCCACTGTGTACACAAATCTGTATGAATTGGGACTTGAGTCTTCAAATGTTGAAGGAGCAAGGTAACACACACCAGACTGTGGGGGTACGTTCCATTCACCCTCCTTCACAATTCCTGCCTCAGAAATATTAGGGACAGATTTGAACATTTCCAATTTGGCCGAGTTTCTTTTCTTAATCTTCCATATATTGTGATTATGTAGGCAAAATACACCATTTTCGCCAAGCTGTGAAAAATGTTTGGCTAAAGCAGCTACTCGGCCACTCCCCAATCTCACTTCATCAGGAGACTTCCAGCACTTGGATAATGTGGTAGAGCTACTTCCATTTAAATCAAGTTCATCATTAAAACTACTCAAATCTAAATTTAACATAGAAGGTACACACTTGCAACTACTTTCATCATTAAGCAACTCAATATTTTCAAATGAAATTCTTTGACCTGAAGCAACATTCTGTTCTTTGGAGTCAGTATCCAGTTTGTTTTTATTATAACTAAAATCTTTACTTTCAAAATCACCTAATAGAACCTCATCAACATCTTTCATTATTCGTAGCTTTTCCTCTATTTCAAATTTGTTTTTATTTACTGAAAAATCATTTCTGTTATATCTTTTAGTTTGATCAGATGAATCAGAAGAAGTGTTTGTGGAGGAATGGGAACAACAATCATTAGGACAACAAGGAGATCCTGATTCATCATTGTCCCCACTGGAAACAATTGAAGACAGGGAACTATTCTCCCCTTCAAATACGCCACGAGCAATGTTTGACTTATAAATGTTTGGATTGAAATCTACTTTATTATCATACTTATCACAGATATTTGCAGAATAATTTGATTCATCTACTTGCTTTGAGTATTTGGTACAAAATTTCAAATTTTGAAAGTTTTTTGAAATTTGTTCAGTATCTACACAATGATTATTTTCATCTTCTGTTTCAAGAAAAGGTGATGCAACTGGGGATGTTGAACATTCATCATTATTACCACAAGTAATTTGTGCAGCAGATAATGGGACTACCAAAATTTTACTGGAAGCCAAAGAAGGCAGTGATATTTTTTTATCTTCCTGACGATTGATATTATGTTCAAATGAACATGAAGGTTGGAGGAAGGAAGGAGCTGGGTTGGGTGAAGGATGGCTAGAATGAGAAGAATGATATGTAAGGTACATATTAGGATTGCAGTCCTTTTTCTGGGTTCTATTCACAGATGAGTTTAATTTGGAATGTGATGAACGAACAGCACCTGACGGCATATTCCAATCGACAAGTCTTTCCTGATAAGGCACCACGGTCGGCTGAGGTTGGGCTGATGAGGCTGGAGCATGAAGGTTCATGAGGGACATTGTTCCTGACATAGGCCCGGTTGAGTTTGCATCACCAGCTCTTGTGACACTGGGAGGTTGCGTTATCAGTTCAGATTTGGGACGAATACGAGATGCAGAAGTTGAGGCTGTTAGAGAAGCATTAGAAAAGCAAAGTTAATACAAGCAATGAGAAACCAGCTTTCAGAATAGCAAGAAGGCACCAAGAACTAGAGTAGAAAAATTTATGTATATGCAAGTGACAGTGAATTAAATATTAATATTAGAAAACATGCAAGAGAATTTTCACTTTCAGTAAATGTAAAATTTCCAATATTCCCTTTTGTACAGCATTTTGTATGGCAATCATAAGTTAGGGATAAGAGAAAAATAAGGTGAAGATTTGTTTTACATGCAAGTATTATAATTTTTGTTTTGTTTTGAAAACTATTTTATAGTTACCATATTAAAAAGTTCATTGTAATAATGATGATTGTAACACGCAACATTACTCATTTGTTTACACACGCACGCACAAAATTAATATTTAAAATTTAATACTTTATTGGCAGAATCTTAATTATTGAGGAGTTTAGGAATAATTCTACATCAATGCTATTTATTACAGAAGTACATTACTTACCTCGTCCCATTACAGGTGATGGTTGCTGTAATAATGTAGCTAGCCCATGATATATTGCGCCTTGTTTTGCTACCTCTAAAGTAACAGTGGGACCAGTACGAACTAGATATTCTGCAGCTCTAGTAACACAATGAACAATGATTGTCACATTTCTAGACCTTGAATTAACATTTCCTTTTGTGAATGTATACTTACTTTTCTTGAGTGATTCCTACTAAGCTTTGACCATCCACTTTCAACAACTGGTCACCAGCTTGTAATTGACCATCCTGAAACAATGCATTTAATGGTAAAAACAAAGCACAATATATTTTGCCAGTGGGGATTTGCAAAGCATTTTTCTTAAAAAATAAACAAAGTAAGAAATGCACAAAAGTAAATACGCAGGGAGAGCTGAGAATCTTCTGAATTAATATTTTAGTTAATTTTAACAAATTTTTATTACTACTTTTATTTTCTATTTAAGAGAATTCTATGGGTGTTTCCATAGGTATTTCATGCTGCCCACATTTATAACTGCATCCATTTTTTGAGTTATTTGTATAATTTGTTTACATTAATAAAATTTAAATCTTTAATTTCAGACAAAATCAAATAGTGTTGCTGTGTTTCTAGAATTTTTGATTCTGTTGCCTTCACT
This sequence comes from Gryllus bimaculatus, assembly GCA_017312745.1. Taxonomy (NCBI): domain Eukaryota; kingdom Metazoa; phylum Arthropoda; class Insecta; order Orthoptera; family Gryllidae; genus Gryllus; species Gryllus bimaculatus. The sequence goes on along the minus strand of BOPP01000010.1, from coordinate 3,260,871 downwards.
CAATTTTCCTAGAAATATTGAGACATCAAGATGAAGACACGTAGTCACTTTTGGCTTTATTGTGATGGTATGCTGTATAGAACTCGAGGGTTTTTTAAATATCCTCTCAACACTGGACATGTGGACTCAAAAAGTATTTACAGGGTTGCTGCTATTTCTACCAAACAATAATTTCTGACTTTTTCAAATTTTCCAAACCAATTTAACTTTCTCCACTCCTCTTGTGCAGAAATAATGTACAATGTACATCAATATCACTGATAAGTAGTAAAGCATGTAACCCAATTTATCCTACACTTTCAGTTCTATTACTTAAGTGCCACTTCCACAGTAAGCTTTCACCAAGTACTTGTTTCAGATAATGGGGAATTATTCATTATGGGAGAAATTAAAGATATTGTGCTTTGACTCAAAAACTTTTGGGTTCCCTGAAATTTGAAGAGAAACTGTTGACCACTCAGAAAGGCTGAACTTGCCCTCCTTTAACGAATTTAATTGCTCAAATGGTCGAAAAACACAAAATTTATACCAGACACTTTATGGTGATTAATTATGAGCTCTACAAGTCGCGCAGTGGAAGTGCGGGTTCGTCATAACTCTTTTGTAGCCAATGCCTTGTATTTTCAAAAAGAATCCATGAATATATTTGGGTGTCAACTGGCTTTTGCAAAATAAGTGGTCTTAAGAAATCTACTAAAACCCAGGAAAAATCAGAAAGCCACCTTCAATGTATAGTGAGCTTTTACAGTTTCACAAAAGACTGGGTAGATGACAGCACACAGTTCTTTAATGTTAATAATACCTAGCATAATGACAAATAGAATAAACTAGTCTAGAAACATTTAATTTATGTAATATGCTTTCTAGCATGGGTAACAAGAACTTTCATTTCACAGCCCCAATGAAATGAATCAATCTTTTAATAAGAGAAATTATATAATTAACTTAAAATATTTTAAAAAGATCTTTTGTTTAGAGGCAATTTTTTTTTTTTTTTAACATTCTGCAGAAAGAAAATGCTGATATAATGTGGTGTTTTAATTGTAATTAGAGATTTAGAAGAGAAATTTAAGTTGTTATGGAAATGATTTGTTTACTGCAACTATTGTAACTACAACAGAACATAGTTTCTCACAGAATTTGAAACAGCTTAGCAATATTATACTACAGTGTAATTCAAACTGTGAGGCACGCCTCCCCAGGGAGTTGCAAGAACTTTGTAATAATTGAATAAAAAATACTATATCTCTAATTATTTCTACATTCATATATTTCTATTGACTACGCATGGGCATTTATTAATTTTAACAAATTGGGGAGAGAACATTTGTATATGGGAGTTCCGTAAGAACTGAGAATCCAGAGTTAAGACCTTGTGAGTTCTGCTTCCTTTTGCCATTTCTTACCTATGTGAAACATGATTTTCAGCCACGGCAGTGAAAACAAAATATAGTATAAATCTCCAGAATGAGATGCACTTTGCCATTTCTAAATTTGGGCTCAGATTCAATGAACTGTGTAACACTAAACAAGCCAACCCATCTCACTGACTTTTCTGGACTATCAATGTGTTTTTTATAGTTTTTCTCACCTCGTCAAACATTAATGAAATTCAGTAATTACAACAGTGAACAGTGAAAATCACTTCAATAATTATTTTTTATACTAAGTATATAATAATAAAGTATACTTGATGGCCTTACATTAAGGAAAAAAGATTTAGTTGATATTACCAATTTAATTTTAATGAGGGAGTGTGTGCAGAATTTGTTCCTGAAGGGTGTCATGGCAGCAAAAAGTTTGAAAACCACTATTATACTACTCCTACTACTCGTTTTCATTTGACCGTCCACTTCCCTGAGCATCGATGTAGAAGGCATTGATAACACCAGTTGGTAGTGTGACTTTAAGTAGGTATGAAGTAATGCCAACTTCTGAGTGGGTTTAAATGCGCCTTCTAAATTTTCGGGACTGCTTCAATCAAATTCTATATGGATGTCTTAAATGGAAGCAGCCCCAAATAGAGTAGTTCACTCCCAGGTATCATTACTGACCAGAGGAATTCTTTACTCCAAGTTTTCCAGACAGGAGTCCTCAATGAATCAGGATCGTCATCAATCATCATTTGAAGCATACAACTGGCATAATGTATACAAATCGTTGTTAAAGTACATACTGCCAACGTGAGAGAGGGAAAAAATACATAATTTGTATAATTTTTGAAAAAACAACAACAACAACAACAACAAAGAATACAGCCAAACGTTACTGTCAGTTTTAGTGTCATCTTATACTACATTAATACTACATTTAGAAGAAATGAAAATCCACTTTTTCGGAATCAGGGTCTCCCAATATGAGCTGGGTGAGGAAAAATCAGCATTTTTTGCTGGAGCTATGTAGTCTTCGAGAAAGTAAAAGCAAAAACCAGGCTATGTCAGAAAGAATGCACATGCGCTCGGGTCAGTGGGCAGAGTTTCATTCCCAGAATGGAATATTCTAAGAATCGGAAAAACAGACAAAACAGGGCACTCTTGTTTGGGGCTTATTTAAATTCCTATTCCAAAATTACAGAAGGCAGGATTTCTTTACTTTCCAAATAAATGTCATTTAATGAATAGAACTTTGTAAGAGAAAATGGAGAAACTCACCACATCAGCAGCTCCTCCTTTGACCACAGACTTGATGTAAATTCCCAGTTTATCTTGGCCGGCTCCCTGGAACACACAAAACCAAAGTAAACATTCTTCCTCATTTGTGTCCAATTGGCAAATTGAGAAAGTCCATATCTTTGAATATTACCATTTTGAAAAATGAGAAGAAAACAAGAGAGGAAAAGAAAAACCTGTCAACACTGTGGCGGTGTTTGTAGTCTACAGTGATATTGATAACAATACCACCCCTGTCAGAGGTGGCCGATGACCCAAGTTCAAGAACTCACAACAGAACATAAACTAAAACAATTTTGTTACGATTGAATTTAACCACAAATTTTACACCATCTAGAAACCGTAAGCCAAAGTAAGAACTTCACTAAAAATGATTCAATGTCCTCTTTCTTGAAGATCTGTAACCGTTACATAACAATCTTACATTAAGCCCATTATGGTTAAATATACTAAACGGTTTTCATTTGAAGGGGTGGGATACAGCACACATTGCCAAATTCTACGCTTGTCCAGGAACACATTCCATGGTAAGTTTGGGCCTTGGACTGCATACGTGGTCCATGTATAGATACGCACCGGGGTCGATCCCCCCCAGTGGAGTGGATTTCTCCAAGGGGGCGGAAGCGGATACAGAGGCAAATGGGGAGAGGGGCGTTGAAGCAGTCGAGACATTTATAAGGAGCATAAGCATGAACTTCGTGGGTCCGCTGCCCGATCTGAGGGCGGCGACCGTTCAGCTCAAATGTCACGTGGAAACGGCGCTCACACTTCCTGGGAAGCAGCGCCCGAGAGAAAATTTGTTTTCCGTGGATACGCTCGCGTGCGGGAGGAGGAGGCGAGTTCCCTCTGCTTACCGGCCGGCCACGTTCCTAAACGTGCGGCGCGAAGCAATATTAGTATTCCGTGTTGTTAGAATTCAATGTTACAATGGCCAATTATTTATAATTACTATTTCAATCATGTTTAGTGGTGAGCTCATGTCTGATTTTATTAATATCATTTGAGGCACCTCCTTATGTGGGGTCCCCAGGCAACTGCACAGTTCGCCATGGCAGAAGTCCGTTCTCGGTCCCCTACCCAGAAATGGCGATTTAAACATAATGTGACGCAATTTGAACGGCGGCTCGGAGGAACAATGCAACCGCAAACAAGGGAGAGGGTCTCATTCGAAGAAGCTCCGATTCGTGATCGAAAGTGAACACATGATTGTTTTAATTTACTTATTTGCAGTTCAAATGAATGCTGAATCATCCAATGCATGCTGTTTTGCTGTAGCAGTGCGAGTACTCGGGCGGAATAATATTTATATTATATTTTAGATTATGATCCTCAACACTAAAGACTTTTCGGTGAAATCCGAAAATATTATTTTTAGAGATGGGACGTGACATGATCAAATGAGAGATCAGAGGATACGGAGAGGGAAGAACGTCTAAATAACCCGATTCGAACAAGCCATCTAAAAGTAGCAGCGCCCAAAAGCCAATTTCAACCTAAGTACATCAGAAATTTTGGACTAATTAAATGCTCTATTCTCGAATTTTAGGCTCTTTTGGAGTTCCCAAAATCGTGAGCTCTGCTGGCTTTAGTCTAAAGTAACCTAAAAATAAATTACAAATTCTGAAACTACACCTAACATTTAAGTTAATTTGAGGCTCTATAGAGCCTCCAAAAATCACGGATGTACAAAGAGGAAACAATTAACATTGGTTCTTATGAGCCATATTACGTAACTATTACTAACAAAGAGCCCATACCAACCAATGCTAATTCTCTCTTTGTACAGCCCTGATTGTTGGAATAAAAATGCTGGAATAATCCCCCCCCCCCGAGTCTCAAATTAGATTTAAATTATGGGTAGGGAATCATAATTTTTTCTGGGATTTTGATTTTAGTGTATTTGCCCATAAAAAAGAATGTTAATTGTTTCTCGTTGTACGGCCCTAATTTTTTGAATAAAAATGCGGGAATACTTTTTTGTCTAAAGCCTCAAATTAACTTAAATTTTAGATATGATTTCAGAATTTGAAATTTATTTTATGGTGGGCGCTGCTAGCTCTAGTCTAAAGGTAGCAGCGCCGACTATCTTGGGAACTCCAAAAGAGCCTAAAATTCGGGAAAAGAACATTTAATTAGCCTTAAATTTCTGATATAGTTTGATTGAAATTGGTTTTTGGGCGCTGCTAGCTTTAGATGGCTCCATGACCACCACTGCACATAGCTCAAAGGGGATTCGATGAGGAACTCGAGCAGTCTGACCAACTTGACCGTGGGCGACAATTCTTTCGATCAGTTTGGCTATCAGGAAATTCATGTTCAGGCTTGTCTACGGTCAGAGAGAGAAATTCACAAGTTCCGCTCCTAAAATTTGTGTACGTAGAGGGCTATTTTTATAATTGGTCTTCAAAACGTATATTTGAATCAAAATAATGAAGCTGAATCGGAAAAGTACTCGATGTGTAGATTAATCGGTAGGTTTCAATTTTTCGATTACCCCTGTGGCTCGTTGTGCAAATGGCGGATGAGCGACGCGCGCGAGCCATGTGCGCCCGCCAGCGCAGGCGATGAGGGGGCGTTGCCCCGAGGCCAGCTCATTTTCCCAAGGCGCTCCCGCCTTCCTTTGTGTTCTGTAACACTGCTTCCACTAGCAAGGAGTCCACTTACGTGGCTCAGGGTATCAACTGTTGTCTTTGCACCGACTCTGACCGGGTCGCGGTCGCGGGGTTCAACTCGCAGGGCTGCCCTGATCGGTAGTTTTCCTTGGTTTCTCCGACCACAACGTGAATGACGGAGAAGTACCCTAACAAACGGGCCACGGACCGTGAGTGATCTTTCTTCCCTCTTCCTTGACATATCATCACCCCTTACTTACCCACTCGCATGCACCAGACTACCGCACAGGAGCTTAGAGCTCGTCCCAGCCTCAAGTTTTTTATGGGGGGTACGGAGAGTCCTAAATTACTCTGAAGACGACATAAACGTCAGTTTGCTCTATTCTTTTTTCTCCTTCAAAAATTACAATTTGAAGCCAATTTGTTCACATTATTATATTTATGAATACAGAAAGCTCAGCCGTTTTCTGTGAAACGTAACTCCACTTACGCATTTTTAGAAACGTTAAAATGCCATTTTCTCAAAAACGGTTTCAAATTTTTTTTTCATGCTTTTGGAACGCATAGTGCTAATTGCACTCTTTAATATAACAACGTTCATTTTGCAGAATTTTTTAAATTACACAACTGTAATTTATTTTAAAGATCTCTCAAGTCGTTAATATGCACATTTCCAGCAAATTGTGAGTATTGTATTTGTGAGTTACTGTTCTTCAAACGACTTTAAATGAAGTTTTTCGAAAACTCAAAAAGCTTCCGTGTAAAAGAGCTTTAAATTTCCAATGTACAGTAGCGCTTAAACGCCATATTCTTTAAAACGGCTCCAAATGTTTGAAAGGAAATTACCATTTAGGGCGAGGTTTTACTGTTCTTCAATATTCTTAAAACAAAACTTCCGTTCTACTATTAGGAAATCGAAAAATTAAAGAAAAAAAAAATACTTTGGGCGGCAAAATAGATGGTAGCTGGCAAGAGTATGAGGTAAGTCCGAGTAGCTAGCAGAGACCTAAGGGAAATACAGAACTAATACGGGAAAGTCTATGCCATTCTGTAGCACCACTAGTTTAAGTTGTCGCTGCTGCTTAGGAAGTGGAAAGTTACGTAACGCAGCGCGAAAAAATGGCACAAAAGTGGATAAATTCAGTTCCTAAATTTAGAGAATCAAATCCTCTAACTGGTGAAGCCAGAATCAATAGTTTGTGGGTGTTTGATACTGAAAAATCGATTGACAGTAAATCGTCTGTGGACAACGCTAGAGGCTAAACTATTCAGCCGATTTTCTCTAAAGTTTATATTCCCCCATCGATCTGACTTATGTCGCGGCCCCTTGAATTTTAAACCGATATTTAGTTTTAGAGGGTTCTTTACATGAAGCTCCTGGGAAATTTTGAAGATTTTCAAAAAAAGACTCCAATGTTTTTGATTGAACTTTGTTATCGGATAGAGTGAAGGACGTTTAACAGATTGGTGCAGATCTAATGTCCGTTACAAACCCTGATTCATCGAAAATTGCAAAAATTCAATATTTTTTCTGCGTCTTCCTAAAATTCAAATTACGACGATATTTTTTATTAATGAATTATGTTCATCAAAAACATCTAAAAATAATGCCATGTTCCATTTATTGAAAACAGTATTTTTTGGAAATCTTTTATCAAATTTATTTATTTTTAAACCATTTTTTCAATTCAACGGTTTACAATTTTTAAAAATAAATTTCGACTTTAGCGTAATGGAGGCTTAAGAGAATTGTGCAGGTCTCACGATCGTTAAAATGGCAGATTTCTCGAAAGTTTAAAAAATGAATTTTTTCGGCGTCTTCCTACAACTACAATTGTGAAGCTACGAAGCTGCGATTGTTTCGTAACGAAATGGGTTCATTAAATATAAATCTCCAATGGAGGAAAAATGAAAGGGGTAAACAAATATAAATACCT